>CM057453.1:1646722500-1647420000 GCA_016271365.2 Neoceratodus forsteri
TTTTATTGCAAAATATAAACATAGACATATTTGCAACAACAGATATTCCTTCTATCATTTTAACTTGAAAATATAGACATTTGCGTAAAAACAGGGTATACATAGATTTAGTCTTATTGAGGATTGCTATTTCCTTACTAGTTTACATATATTATATTTTGCAATACAATAGAGACAGGATTACCAACATGTATGAAATATATTTGGAAAGAAAGGAAAAAGGTATGGAATGTGAAGAGGATTTTGGAATTGCTAGAATTAGCCAAGTTTTTCACTTAATGCATATTCGTTACACAAGAATTATGAATACAGTATATTGATTATACCATGTTAAGTCAAGAGGAAGGCTAAATTACTCTGATAAATGGTACCCATATTTGATTCTATTTGTTCATAGCTTTAAGATTATGACAGTGTACTCTTTATATATGATGCATAGAGATCATGGCATTTAGACAAGCATTAATTTGAGAAGGGTTGCTATCCTTCCATTTTAACAATATACCACATGTTTAAATGCAGTGATAATGCTGATATTAATCAAACACTGGTTATTATAAGATGTGTTTTGGAGGTGTCCCCTATAGAACAGAAGCATCCAAAATGGGTCTATTACAAACATTTTCCCTGAAGTTCATGACAACAGGGATAAAATATATTACCACCATGATAGCAGAGTGGGACATAGAATAAACACATGTTCCAAAGTTCCTGTGGCATTGCCACATCGTTGCCATTGATTTGTAATAATTGAGTTCATTATATTTAGGTGGTAGGGGTATAGTATAACCTATAAAGAACAGTAAATTAAATTTGTTGTATTTTAGCAGATTTTACCCCCCATGATTTAACATTTTTCTTCTTTTCCAGAGTGAAGGAGATACTGTATATACTGATTTAGTTTTTCTTCCCATTTTAATCTGAGAGCAATATGTGGTAGAGGGGTATTTGGTACTATAATTTTATATATTTATGAAATCAACTTAATTTGTGATGGTGCAGTCAAAATTTGTTCTATTTGGGTGAGCTTTCACCCAGTTTGTTTATTTACAGTGCTTGTTGCAGATAAGTTGTTCGGTAACTCGTTATACTGCAGCAGGCATGGTACTTTGACTGGTACCGTGGAATACATCAGTACCACTCATTAATGCGGCACTGATGCACTGCTGTAGTGCAGTACAGAGGTATGTGCTTAATTAATTGAGTTCTCATCATAAGCAGCCAAAATGCACCAGGTGGCGCTGTTCACGGTTAAATTTATTTGACAAGGCTGTAATGTTCTGCAGACATGCCAAACACTAAAAATCCTGCGAAGAGTACCATTCTGGATGTATTGCTCATAAGCAAACCACACCTTTTCTCCCATGCTGGCACCTTCCTCTCGGACGTCAGTGATTATTGTTTCATCGGAGGAATAAGATCTACCAGCAAGCCTCCCACTGCTTCCAACTTCTGACAGAAGACATCAAGACGAAACTTTAACATACTTGCCTATATTGCTGACCTGAAATTATCCTTGTGTTGGCAGGAATTTTACCTTGCTAAAACAGTCACCACCACCTACAACATCTTCTATGATATACTATCATGGGCCCTCAACAAGCATGCTCCTATCACCAAAGTCCACACAACGATCATAACCAACAAATGGTTCACCCCTGAGTTTAGATCACTGCTGTTTGAAAGAGTCAAACTTTGGAAAAGGGCACGCAAATCTAACCTGCCTAATGACTGGAACCTATTTAGAAAGGCGAGTAACCTATGCACCAAATCTATCAAAGATGCTAAAGCTTCCTTGTACCACACAGAACTTGATGCTTCTTCAAAAAACCCATGCAAATTCTGGAGCACTATCAAGAATCTGACAGGTCAAACTACAGGTAACTCCCTCCCAAACAAAGTCATCTCAGGAAACAACATTATCAGTGATAGGGCAGAGAGCTTAGACTCCTTCAATAACCACTTTGCAACTGCATGTCTGGTGTTTGACAACTCCACAGCTTGCAAGATACATTCTATGTCAAACTACACCCCTCAAATACCACTAGCTACCCCCAACCTTTTCAAGATTCAACCTACTTTACTAACAGAAGTTGAAGACCTATTATTATGGATGGACCCAAAAAGCACAGGTGCTGACTTGTTGGACCCCTACTTTATCAAAATTGCATAACATGTCCTCACTATCCCCATCACTCATCTATTCAACCTGTCCCTCTCCCAGGGCACCCTACCACTGGTCTGGAAGACTACTGATGTCATTCCACATTTTAGATCAGGAAACCCAAGGAACCTCAACAACTACAGACCCATTTCTCTACTCCCAGTACTATCTAAATTACTAGAGAAAATCATGAATACACAACTAAGGAAATTTCTCGAAGAAACAAATCTATTGAACCCAATGCAGTCAGGATTCAGAGCCAAACATAGCATTATTACAGTGCTGTCCAACATTACCGATGCATGGCTACGAGCTCTTGACACAAGGAACTTCACCTGCGCAGTCTTTTTGGACTTAAGCAAAGCTTTTGACATCATTGATCACAGCCTACTTCTCACCTCACTTCAAAACATAGGAGTGGACTCTACCTCATTGCTCTAGTTCACTGACTACCTCTCAGGACATCTCCAGCAAGTCAAAGCTGAAGGCAAGCTTTCCCCACTTAAACTGTTCCAAAGTGGGGTCCCTCAAGGATCTATACTAGGTCCGGTCTTATTTGCAATATATATAAATGACATAGACTGCTATATAAAAAATGCCAACATACACCTGTTTGTTGATGATACCATCCTTTACATCAGCAGACCCACACCTGAGGCTGCCTGCAATGACCTCCAAAATGAGTTCGACCTCCTGAAAAGTCAGCTAATCCACAAGAAACTACTATTGAATGCTAAAAAAACAAAAGCAATGCTCTTTCCTCCACTTGCCCACTCACCTAGCCCTACATTAGGTGGGCCCACTCAGGAAATCACTACAATACTAGGCAAAAAACTAGAATTTGTAACCAAATTCAAATATCTGGGAGTATGGACTGATAACAGACTCTCCTTCACAGAACACATCGAAGACTTGCTGAAAAAGCTTTGGCAAAGGCTTGGACTTTTCTACAGGCTAAACCACTTCCTCACTATTGATGCAAAAACAAGACTGGTCCAATCTACTTTCCTATCTCTAGTGGATTACACAGATTTCTTGTACAGCCAGTGTCCCATCTCCCAGCTAGTCAAACTTGACACGCTATACCACTGCACACTAAGGTTTATCACAGGTCTCCCTAATTCTACTCATCACTGCATCCTGTACGATACCATGGGATGGACATTCCTTAAACTTAGGAACCACAAAAATGCTGCTCTTTGGATCTACCATGCCCTTACAAACAAACTATCCCAATATATTTCTGACTGCCTACCCTATGCACAATAAGAAAATACAAGTTCCAAAGCCATTCCTACATCTCCCTTGCAATACCTAGAGTAAACTTACATTTTGGTGGAGCGGCAATTAGCTTTACACTCCCAACACTTGGGAATAATTTACAGAAGTCCCTAAAACTAGATGCCCTTGTCCCTATGCCCACTCGAGCACAGTAAGTGAAATCTGCAACTGCTTTGCTTGTCCCCTAATGGCTCCTAAACCACCCGTGGCTCATTGCCAAATCTGAACCATGGTCACAACCACCCCTAAACTGTGGCCATACTTCCCCCAGTTAGCCATGACTTATAGTTCACCGGGGCATAAAATCCATATGTGCTGCTCTGAAATTTTCCTTGCCTCCTAGCACCAGCTGGCATTCAGCCTTAAGCAAACATGAGGTCTGTAGTTCTTGAATGTTGTTGCTATTATTTCTTACTAGCCAAACCTACCTATTATCCTAAACCCTATATATTTATGTATGTTTGTATTTAAACCCAGTGTTGGGACATTGTCCATATTGTACACTGTAACTAATGTATGTCATTTGCATAACCTGTATCCATGTTTCAAACAGGTCCACCTTGAAAAAGAGCTCTGCTTAACGGTGACCATCTGTATAAAGAATGATTTGATTGATTGATTGATTGATTGAGGTGTCCCCACAGTCTCCCAAATTTAAGTGTCCAGAAACAGTGATTTCAGAATAAGGAAATAGCAAGCAGTCGGGTCCCATGTTATCAGCAGTGGGAGCCGAGCATGTCTAGCACCGTACACCAGCATGCACACAGAATAAACCAGCCAAGAAGATTAGTGCTCACAAAGAATTAGCTTTAAATAATAATAAGACATGGTACTGTAGCTTAGGTAGCTAAGACGGCATCACCGCAGATTGCTCCTACAGTACCTCAGAATATTCACCACGGCATGACTAATGTGTTTGTTGTTTTACTAGCTTAACAGGTGATCCTCACAAAATAGAAAACAAGAATAGCACACAAGTAAACAAACGTGCATTTACAGTACTCTTGAGTACTGGCTGCCACAAAAGTAAAATAACATGCATTTACTCTAAAGTACTCATTGACATAAGGTAAAATGGCAAAAACAATAGAGAACAGGTGCATTCTAAAAGGTGTGTAGTGCACTCTGCAAGGAAGTTCACTTTAATTGTGCCAGGGACATAAATATTACACATCTACAATTGACCAAGTGCACTAAAAATACAGAAGGAGAATCCTCATTAAGTGTAAGAATCCCCACTAATTAAAAAAAAAGAAAGTAAAAAAGAATCAATTAGCCCCTGAAAAATGTTTAACAGCTCTGCTCTACTCTACTGTTTGCTATATTATTATTTAAAAGCATTTTATGAGGGGTGTTTTTTTTTCCACTTGTGTGTTCCCAGAAACAAGTGAGCAGTCTGAACAAGCTGCCAGAATATTAAAACTTAATGGTTTGCTGCATTCCTTTTCTTTCTTTTTTCCCTGACAAATAAATAAAATGAGAAAAGTGTCACTTTTTTATTTATTTTTACTATTTATTCTCCCATTAGTTTGTATAATGCCTTTGCTTTGGTTGCAGCATCTCCAGCATCCAAACTAAGTTTATTTTGATTGGAATAAATGAGACTAATATATAAATAACAGTCAATGCTGGTACAGTTCTGAAGTGTTGTTTCAGGCACATGGTTTAAGAACTTGTTCAAATTATGATTTCTTGCTCAAAGCTGGATGCCCAAGCCAGAAGAGGAGACACATTGTCTACATTTAATTTTCATGGAACTCTGTATATTGCAAACTTCCTTTTTCTAGTCAACTATCATAATTAATGTATGTTACAGTATAAAATATGTTGACACAAGTACAATTCACTGGGCTATAGGAAGTTACTATATCAACAGTTTCAAGAAATTTATTGAGTTTAAATTGTCACCATTAGATCTCAGCACCTCGTGAATTGTACGTGTGTCACCATTACACACATAAAACAACTTCTTAAAGTCAGGAGAAATTCAAATTTTTTTTTTCATAATAATTATCTTGTGTTACAAAATTTGGCAATGCAGGAACACACACTTTTGATATTGCTCGCACATCAGATCAATACTAGTCTCCATGTATGAAATTAAAAAGGCTTTGTATTTGTATTGATTCATGCTGGTATTGCTCAACCAAAGTGCAGTAATCAATGTTGCTACACATATTAATATTTCTTCTGTTTTTATTTCCCAGTGCTACTTTATTCCTATCCCAGGTATCATTCCTATAAATTTATGGGACAAAGTAGGAAGATTGTATGTAACCCCTTAATATACAGTTCCAAACAATTCCATTATAAAGAGGCTTAATAAGTAATAATGAATGAGCTGGTACTGTATATAACACTGTGCACTTGTCAGGCATTGCATTGGCAACTACCTCTGCTCTGCTTTCCTGTCTAACCCACCCTCATCCCCGCCACCCCATTGTGCTGTGCCCAGTAACCACGTTTTCAGCCCCATCCTTTCCTGTTGCCCATGGCTGGTATATGTCATCTATCCTGTAATATGGCCATCTTCTGAATGAGGAGAATGAGTCTACAGGTCCATAACACAATAATTATCTTGTGTTACAAAATTTGGCAGTGCAGGAACACACAATTTTGGTACCGCTCGCACATCTTTGGTACCATAAGTGGCAGTCTGATTGCATTAAAGGAGTGAATAAAACCCCATCCTCATGCTAAGTTCACTGAAACATAAAATATGAAATAAAGCACATGATTAGTGCATCATTCTTTTTAGCAATCTGATGCACAATACAGACGATTACCGCTCCCCCCAATCAGTATCACTGACAGTTTACTTGAGAGAAGAAATAAAAAAATAATAAAGGGGCACTGAAGACAAGCAGACTCACTATTTGATTCCAGCAAACTGTGTAGGTAACATTTGCTGGAATCAAACCCACATCAGTGTGCAACTCACAAAGTATTCAAGTGGTGGTACAGTATATAAAGAAAGCTATTTTTATAGGCATAATATCAGGCGATATGTGGTTCTGAATTAGCTTCAGTACAGACAGATCAATACTAGTCTCCATATATAAAATGAAAAAAGCTTTGTATTTGTATTGATTCATGCTGCTACTGCTCAACCAAAGTGAAGTAATCAATGCTGCTCCACATATTAATATTTCTTCTGTTTTTATTTCCCAATGCTACTTTATTCCCATCCCAGGAATCCTTCCTGTAAATTTATGGAACAAAGTAGAAAGATTGTATGTAACCCCTTAATATACAATTCCTTACAATTCTATTATAAAGAGGCTTAATGAGTAATAAAGAATGAGCTGGTACTGCATATAATGTTGTGCACTTGTCTGGCATTGCATTGGCAACCACCTCTGCTTTCCTGTCTAACCCATGCCCACCCCCATCCCCACCACTCCATTGTGCTGTGCCAAGTAACCACATTTTCAGCACCTTCCTTTCCTGTTGTCCATCACTGGTATATGTCATCTATCCTGTAATGTGGCCCTCCGCTGAATGAGGAGAATGAGGCTGCAGGTCCATAACATGGTGGCACCTACTTTAGGTAGTATACAAAAGCTGAAATGTGATATGGGACTTTGAAACCTTTTGTTAGAGTGTACCACAAAGGAATCCATGATAACATTCCAGCTGACAAAACACCAAGCACCCAGTATCACTGATGTCAACAAAAGGGCCACATTGGGACATTTGCATTATACCATGCTAAAAGTGGGTATCATATTGTTCTGCTTCAGTGAGGAGTGCTGTGGACAACTTGTGGCATAAAAAAATGAGGGTCCCATATTGATAAGGCAGTATCCCTATCTAGACCAGTACATACAACTTCAATCTGGCACAGCACAATACAAACTGCATAAGCATGGCACCACTACATTCCACAGATGTAATCAGAAACTTGTATAAAGCATTCCCAAAAACAAGATTATAGCCACTTTTATCCTTGGTGCACTATGCAGATTCGGACATGCTATTAGCAGCATATTGCATAAATATCTCTAAGCAGTTAGATCAATGTAGTGCAGTGGTTAAGATACTGTACCTGAGCACTTATCTAATAGGTTTGCATTATTAGGGACAAAGGGCTGAACCTAGTGTGTCATGCTAATGCACAAACATCTATGAACCCTAGCCACAATATATATATATATATATATATATATATATATATATATATATATATATTTCAATTTCTAAGTTGATACCTTGCAAAAGATTTACTCTGGAGTTGCAGAAATTAGCCCCATCTTGTGAACTGTAATTCATGGAAAAGTAGATTACAAAAATAAGAGTGGTGCCACTGCATTACACATGAAGACTGTGCCAGTATACTGTAGGCCTGCAATTAGCATGAGGACTGGGCACTACACATGATGACACACAGTCACCGAAGAGATAGTGGTTGACTGAAAGTGGGAAATGGGAAAGGCACAGATACTGTAGGATGTCAAAGCAAGCATTCACAAGCTAATAAGGAGCCTGTTTCACAAACAAACTATACACCACATCATAAACTGGCAGTTAAGGTTTGTGATTCAGGCAATGATGTCAGTCTGTGTCAGTGGCTCTTTCAGCATTATAAACTTCAGTACATGACCAGGAAATATCTAATCACCATATTTTTGAAGCTGGGTCTGTCAACACTATTTTTACTTAATCTTTCTGCCTTTTTGCAGAGGAATGAATTCACGGCAGGTGTGAGACTATAGAAAATAAATGCTTTTAAAAAGTTGAATTCATTTGCCTGGTAAAAAGCTAGAAACCTTGGGTTCAAACTATAGCAAAAGTTCCAACATGCTTGCTGTAGCTGCATAAATGTATAGTCCTGAAATTGCTTGCTATTATGGGCACTCGTGTACTAATGGGGGGTGGGTTTTGGATATCTCTTCCCTCTTCAACGAGTGATGGTACAGTAAGCTAAGTTGGAATTGTAGTAAAAAACATGGTGAAGTTAGGAAATAAAGATTGCATTGCTGCAAATACAGTTTACAAAAAGGACACTAGAATTTAATTCAATGGTGGGGTAACAGAGGCACTCCCCTGGTGTGTGATTCAGCAAAGCACAAAAAAGCACTAACAGTGGACTTTGTGATTTGTCATGTACTGAACTTGTCAGTGTGTCATTTTTCTTTAGAGGGTGAGGTGTGACACCATTTGAATGGTAATGGAGTCGGCTGAAGGACTTGATTTTCACCAGAGGTTCATTCAGCAGAGCGTGAATGTGTATTGATTAGAAAAATGAGATGCTTCTGATATAATGGCAGAAAAGGGGCATCTGCATTTTTGCAGCAAATATGATTAGGCAACCATGGACCACTTATAGTTTACCACATACCACACAGAAAATATAAATTCGTATCAGGATAAGACCTGTTGCAGTTACATGTAAATTGCTTTCATGTTTACTTGGCAATGAAACTATTTGTTGAGCTCGCTATGTGGTGTGGAGGTGTGGGAGGCTAGCTCTGGCAAGGGAATCAACAAAGTCCAAGAGGGTAGCATCTTTCTGAAAAAGAGACATGCAAGAAGATGGCAGCACAATTTGAAGATAGAGGTGGGACAGCTCAGAGGTAATGTGAGGAAGTAATTTTTCACATATAGGGTTGTAGATGCATGAAACAGCCTTCCTGAGGAGATCATGGAGTCAAAAATAGTGGGGAAATTCAAGAATGCATGGGACAGACATAAGGCAATTCTAGTGGGGGGGTAGGAGGAAGTAGGCTGTTGATTAATTAGGATCTGCAGCCTATCCATTAGATAGGGAAATGGGCAGACTAGGTGGCCCAAGTTGTAGTTATCTTCCATTAAATTCTATGTTTCTATGTAGCAGGTACTGGGTTCGAGACCCAGGAGCAGATTACATTTATGTTATTTTGCAGCCACATCTGTTGCCTGGGTCATGTCTGAAAGTGGTCCAATGAATCAGTGCACTTCCCTGGTTACCAAAGACAAAAATAAATTAAATACATATATACATATATACATACATAAATAAGTAAGTAAGTAAATAAATAAATAAATAAGTTACTATGTAGTATAAAACACATTTTTGACATTTTTGCCACTTTGTTCTTATTGTTTTAAGGTCTGTTCATCTTCAACATTTTCATAAGGCAGCCAAGCTATAAAAGGAGAAAATGATAAAAATGAAAGACTTGGCTAGCCCAATAGTCTGATGCAATAATGTGCTGACATTCTGCATCCACATGCTTGAAATGGTCTGAGGTGTGGCAACTGAGGTTCAATTCAAAGAAGTGCAAAATAATGCACTTGGGACAAAGGAACCCAGGAGACAGGGGTGTGTGTGTGCGTGTGTGTGTTGGGGGGGGTTGCTGATAGTCACCAAAGAGGAAAGAGACCTGGGGGTTATTATTTCAGATGATCCTAAGATATCTAAGAAGAGCACAAAGGCTGCAGGGAGGGCCAGTGGCATGCTGAATACTGATGAAGCCTCACCTAGAGTACTGTATGCAGTTCTGGATGCTGCATCTTTATAAGGCCATTGACAGGGTGGACACCTTCCAGAGAAGGGGGACTAAGATGGTACAGGACTTGCACCACAAAACATACAGTATTAGAAGAGATTAAAGGATCTAAATATGTACTCACTGGAGGAGAGGAAGGATTGGGGGATACTGATAGAAACATTCAAGTACCTTAAGGGCATAAACAAGGTGCAGGGGGTAGACATCTTACAATGCAGGAGGAGTACCAGAACAGGGGAACATTAAGTGAAATTGAAAGGTGGCAGACTGAGAGGACATGTGATGAAGTTTTCTTCACAGAGAGAGAGGTGGACACATGGAATAGTCTACCACAGGAGGTGGTGGGAGTGAGCACAGTGGAGGGATTTAAACGTGTCTGGGTCAGGCATGAGGGAACTTTAGAGGTGGGAAGGAGTGGTGAAAAGTCACTAACCAGATAGGGTCTTAGGCAGCAAATGAATATAGGGCTTACGGACAGACTGAATGGGCAGGAATAATGAAGAGTATAAAAACTAAAATGAAATCACTGAAATATGGTGGACGTCAAAGTTTAGTAAAGAATGGGCAGGAAAAGCACATCAGCAAAGGTCTGTTAATCGGAGCATTATGTACAGTATTTTAATACTGCTAACTTCAATGCCAAGCACTGTATGTCTCTCAGACTTTCAACATCTCCCCAGTTAACTTCACTTTTGCACACTGCATTTTTATTATGATCTTTAAACTGCCAGTTCTGTATGTATTTGAAATAAAGTTCTAAATTCTATCAAAAAGTTGCAACAAGTAGAAACTATACACTATGTTGCAAAGTGCTATCTTTCAAGTGTGGAAAGTATGTTGCAAATCTTATGTAGCACATTATAGCCTACATGTTCTCTTTGAGAGTTGTAACATTGGCATCTTGTTTTGGAAAAAAATACTGCTTAGTAAGTCTTGTCATGGCATACAGAAGCAGAGTGTTTGTAGTTCTTTCATACTCAACCTACACCTGTCTGTATCTCAACCACCCACCCCCCCAAGTTCTCTAAAATATAAATACTGCAATACCCTAGACTGCAGAGTTTTCTGAAGCAACTGCATTAACACCCCTACCATCCACCATCAAGTTTCTTTTCACAAGGTGATAGAACACCTACTTCCATTTCTGGGGCAGGATGCTCAAAGCTCTCAGAAGGTGCAACACCTTCCCGAAGTCCCCAAAACTCCCTCAGCTATGGAAAAAAAGGGGAGTTTGCTCCAAGTGCTATTCACTTCACCCCCCGAAGGTGCGAGAAAAACCACTATGGACTGTGGAAAAAAGTGCAGCTGCAGAAGTCCCTCAGGACAAAAAGGTGTGAGATCGGTGGAGTACAGCCCCTGAAAGGCTATTCACAGCCAGGTTTTTCATGCAGCTGAGGAAAAAATGTTACACACAGTGGAAAGAGGCATAACTCTCCCTCAGCACACTGCAGTAGTGCCCCAGCAATTGGAATCAATTAAGGTGGAGGTGTACCACAGGTAATAGCATCTCAGACAGCATAGCAGTGGCTGATGTTACAGCACTGAAAGCACACATTGCCATGCTATGGCAACAGGGATCAACCACTAGACTCAGTGCAGCCCATGACAGAGCCCCACAAGCAGTAGAGCCTGACCAGCCAGCAGCGAGTGCTACCCCCCGTAGGCTACAGGAACACCCCAGGGAGGGATGACCAGCGGGGACAGTCAGCCACTGTGGTGCCAGGGTTTTACAGGTACCTGTGGTGCTGCTGTGGTCCCAGTTGGGGACTGCTTGCTGGTCTTTGTGTGTGCTGTCAGCCTCATATTATAGCAGCACTGTTACAGTCTGCTGCTTCAGCTAGTGGTTCCCTATTGCTGTGCCTTCACAGCCTCTGCAGCTGCGGATTTGCATCACTTGTGCAAGTCCTGCAGCACCTAAATTGCCGCACCTGCGGCATATTTTATGGAAATCCACAGATGCACTGGTTTTCTTTGAGCATACAGTGCAGCTGTGTTTCCGCACTGCAGCAAGCCTTTTTCCCGTAGCTGTGGGAATTTCAGCTTTCTTTGAGAATACTGCCCCTGTGCTTTGAATGCAAGTGTAAATTGTTTAGAATGTGAATGTGCTCCCCTGCTGTGAGCTAGTGATCTTGATTTGACTTGCCCAAGTGCAATCCATCAGTCAAGGGGGAGGAGTGGAAAGGAAGCCAGAGCCTGAGTCAATGTGCTGTTGATGTGACACAGCTTCTGGAATCCTTATCTCTGCTCAGTCCTGTAAGGGTTGAGGAGAATGCAGACATATGGCTGAAATACTTGAAATATTGACCATTCATGTGCTCCTGGGATGAAGTGCTTAAGTACTGCAGCTGTAAAGGCAACTATCAAAACTAACATATTCAGTTGACTGCAGTGCTACAAATACTCTGAAACTGCCCATGTGTTTTAAACTGTAGTTACCGTGTGTCAGTCAGCATATTGTATGAGAAAATATTTGGAAAACACCATGTTTGCCAGCAGTAACTATCCAACTAACGTGCTCTCAGAAAGAGATAATTTCCCTTATATTAATAAATATTTGTGGTATACAATCATTCAAGACTCAGAGTCTCTTTCTCTAATATATTTTACTGCCCAATCAGAAATCCCTATCAAGGGAGTCTGACAGAAATCTTTTACAGTTCTCAAAGTCAAGCAGAAGAAAAGCGTTATCGTTTTTCCTTCTGTCAGACCTAGCATGTGTAACCAAAATCTAACAATTATTCTAAGCAATAATTATGATCTAAATGATATTTTTTTCTTTTTGTTAGCTAATTAGGTTTTGAGTTTGCTGTCAATGATTACAAAAAAACATAGAAATTGTTAGCAGATAAGGACTGCTAGGCCCATCCAGTCTGCCCGTAAGCCCTGTTACCTGTATGCAGCTTCTGACCCTATCTGGTCAGTAGTTTGTCATCACCCCTCCCACCTCAAGGTTCCCTTGGGCCTGTCTCAAGCATGTTGAGAAACTCCTGATGTGCTTGCTCCCACCACTTCTTGTGGCAGACTATACCATGTGTCCACCACCCTCTCTGTGAAGAAAAACATTCTCACATTTCCTCTTAATCTAGCCCATCCAGTTTCATATCATGTCTCCTCATTTTTGTGCTCCTACTTTGAAGATGTCTTCACCATGAACCTTATTTATGCCCTTGATGTACTTGAAAGTTTCTATCATGTCTCCCCATTCCCTCCTTCCCTCCAGTGAGTAAATATTGAGGGCTTTTACTCTCTCCTCACATGTTTTGTGACACAAGCCATGTACCATCTTGGTTGCCCTTCTCTGGACCACCTCTACCTTGTCAATACCCTTGCACAGGTGCGGCTCCAGAATTTCACACAGTACTCAAGGTGAGCTCTCACCAGAGTTGTATACAATGGCATCCCCATCTCCTGCCTTCTGCTAGTGATACCTCTGCCTATGCACCCCAGCATGCCACTGGCCTTCCCTGCCACCTTTGTGCTCTGCTTTGATACCTTTAAGTAATCAGAAATGATAATCCCTAAGCCCCTTTCCTATTTTGTGATTTTAGCTCCTCACCCCCATCCTGTATCTCTTCCCAGGGTCCTCCTTCCCAGATGCATTATTTTGCACTGCTTTGCATTGAGACTCAGTTGCCACACCTCTGACAATTTTTCAAGCTATATAGCAAGAGTAATAAATAAAATAGATTTTAATTTATAAATGAAGCGTGTGCATGTGTGTGTATGTGTGTGCATGCGTGCGTGCGTGCATGGGGGGCATCCAGTCTAGAACTAAAAGTGAAAAATGGCATGGAAGCAGTGATTAACAGGAACAATAAACCTGTTCTGTTTCCAGTTCTATAAGGTGTGTAATAAAGAGGCATTATGCCTGTAATGGTACCATATTTGACTGTCAATTTATTTATTTATTTATTGAGCTTTTGTTTACTGGGTAAATGCAGTAAGCAGCAGCCTGCCAATTGACCTAATGATTATTCTGAGCAATAAACATGGTTTAAAATATTTTTTTATTACTTCTTTTTGTTAGCCAATATGATTTTGAGTTTCTTGTCAGTGATTAATAGGAATAATAAAATGAAATAGATTTTAATTTATAAATGAAGTGTGTGGGGGGCAGTCTAGAACAGAAGACTGTAAAGCAAATCTGTACAGTATTGTACTTTTTTTATGAGGTGAGCTGGCAGCTACAGTATAAGCCACATATACCTGTACAGCCTGGTTTGTGGTGTGGAGTGACTGCTGGCTTGGTGAGCCTTGAATAATGCTGTACATTACATTTTTCAGATATGATCCTACTAAAATGTAAACCAGATGTCAGATTTTGTGTTTACCTTCAACATGTGAGGGAGCTATCTTGGATCAAGTGCAAGGTGGGATCAAGGAACATATGGGGAGTGATGGGGTACTTTGGGCAATGTAGTTACAAATTTGACTTCTGCAGAGTACCAAATGTGGCAGCAAGGCATCTTACTGTACCTCAGAGCAGTGGTCAGAACATATAACTCACTGTACTTTTTCCCTGCAGTTTGCCAAACACTGCCAGGCTAAACTGCAAGTGACATCATATGTAGGCACACTGAGCCACTGAGCTACTGGAGAGAATCTGAGGCATTCCTCCCCGTTATTTGGGAGTTTTCCCATATCAGTAGTTCAGTACTGCTTTGTTAGCAAGTGACAGTGCTGTGTTTCTGTAATTGGGAAACATAAAAAAATTAATAAAAAAAGTATATTGGTTTTTAAGGGACTATCACACTAGGATCTCACTTACAGTACTTACACTTTGTCACTAAGAGAAATGCCTTTGGTCGCTGGTGTTATGGTTGTCATTTTTGAGTTGTGCAATACTTAAGTTTATTTAACATTTATTTTAAATCACATTAATATATTAACTTGGGTGGTAGTCTTAAAATTAATTGGCAAAACATTTTATTTAGTAAACTCGATTTGTATATACAAATGAAAGAAAACAATTTTTTTTGTTTATAGTAGGAACCAGTCACATCTGAAAAAACCGGAGTCCTTTTTAACATTGAGCAGTTTTTTTATGTACAGAATGCTGGGTCTTTGTTTAGCTTAATCTGTTTGGTATAAAACAAATATGCATTATGTTTTTTTTTTAAATATCAAAGTAAAGAACAATAACAGCTGCACAGCAGAATAAACTGCATTGCTTATGATTGCTTTGGTGGGGTGGAGAGCCAGGAGACTGCAGAGTGTCATGTGCTGGTAATTTTTCAGCTTACATTAACAAACACACCTTAATTTAATATTGCACAAAGTAAATACTAGATAATGAAAAAAATATAAAACAGCCTTTGCCAATGCCTAATGTTTGCTTTCTTGTATTTGCTGTGTAGTTGTTGTGCAAAGATTTACTGGGGTGGGATTTGAACCTTGTACTACATGTTCTCAAACAAGTACAGTAACCACTGAATCTCTGTAAAACCCACATTTCACATTTCAAACTGTTTAGACACTGGATAACTAACAATACTATAACAAGTGAATGGTGCAATATAATCCAACACACATAGCATAACAGTGTTTTCACTAGTGTAGAGTATTTTATAGTGTGCTATACATGTTCTAATTTTCTAGTTATATTCTTTAATATGTTTAGATGTCAGAGTTTATCCCCCCCCCAAAAAAAAAAGACACTGACTCTACTCCAACTTCATGTCAGAGTACCTAATTTGCTCATTATTTATCAGATCACCCAGTGGTCATAGGCCAACCTTATCTAACCTTGCACACATTTCGTCAAGGCTGAAGTGTATAGTTTCTTACTATTTTTTTTCGATACATTTCTTATAAGTTATTCTGCCCTGTCCTAAACCATCTACTATGACTGTGAAACATTGGCCTAGGACCGATGTGTGGACTGAAAAGAAAATAATCAAATAATGTGTAGTACTGTAAGCCCTTTCTTTGAAAAAGCAGTTAATTTGGGAGGTGTAAAGTATGGCCATTAAGACTATTAGCAAATACTTAACCGTATATTTTCCACTGTGTATCTGAAAAGCAGCAAATCTGGGCAAAACGTTTGACTCTGCTTTTGTCACAGTAAAAGATTATTTTCCACTTTTATTTACCTGTAAACTTT
This sequence comes from Neoceratodus forsteri, assembly GCA_016271365.2. Classification (NCBI taxonomy): domain Eukaryota; kingdom Metazoa; phylum Chordata; order Ceratodontiformes; family Ceratodontidae; genus Neoceratodus; species Neoceratodus forsteri. The sequence goes on from CM057453.1 coordinate 1,646,738,540, forward strand.
TTGTATCTCAAACACAGTTTTTGAAATGTTTGAAATTATTTTTTTTTATAAAATAGTTGTTTATTCGAGTAAAAATGTGTGTTCACTTCTTTGTCTTCAAAAGAGTATTGTGGACATGAAAAGGAACTGGATCCAGGAAAAATATAAAGTACACATTATAGGAAACAGACAATTCATTTATTATAGACAGTTTATAGCCTGCACAAATCATTTTCAGCCATTTTAGACTCAGATATGTCATCAAGTGTACTGGGGCTTTAAAACCCTCTATTTAGTTAACCAAACAGTGCTGCTGTACCACACAGCAGGGTATGTTTGTTGCCTTTAATTGGATCTTCAGTATAATTTTATTTTACAGAGTGGATTAAACATTACATTTTGGGTGCTTAGGGAAAAATCAGATACATTAAAGGATGTTTACTGATCTTTAATGCTTAACTGTTAATATTCTATATTTACGCTGTTCTTGTATTGTGTACTGTGTATTATGTACTTTATTTTATTTGGATTTACTGGGAAAATGGACAAGTCACTTTTCCAGCCATGCCTGCCTGTTATTGGGGTTTGTTCTTGAAAGAGGAAATTGCTTTAGTGATAAAATCAGAGTATATAATATGTGCAGCTTAGACATTTGCTGTCCATTTATTTGCATATGGCTTGCTTGATCATCTGAAACCATAGGGTGTTTTAATAAAATATTCAAATTACTAATCAGCCTCACGACAGAATCCTAAAGCCATGAAATATATGCATCTTATAATTTTGTTGGTTTTGTCTAGATCATGTGGGTGGCTAGGTATATATATATATATATATATATATATATATATATATATATATCTTTGTAATTTATCTTACCAGGTGGGGAGGCATTTTGCAGTTATATATTTACTATTTTAGTTTTTGTTTACAGGGAAAGGTAATAATCATATTTTCTGCCTGTCCAGGGGGATTAGGAGAGGGAGATACAGACATTGAACCACATTTAGCTGTTAGTGGTACAGTATTTTTAGTGAAGGGAATCAGGAGTCAGACACAGGGGGGAATTCTTCTACTTCCTCAGGACATGAGTCATTTAATATCCTTCCAAACAATCACCAGAACAGGCATATGGGGCCTTGGTTTAGGGTCTCACAATGTAGAAACCACGGTCTGCATTCATCAGTAAAAGCTGCCTGCGAACGTCTTTGACTTGAGTGAATATGTGTACATGGGGGAGGGGGCTTGTATTGAATATTAGTAAGCCAGTCAGCTTCCCCTGCTCTATAAACACACTCACATGATTCCTGCACTTAAAGTTGCTCCTGAGCGATTACCCTTCAGGGAGTCTGATGTGATTACAGACTCTATAAATTCACACCTCCCCCATCAGCAACAAGAACCTGAACTATGAGATTCCTGGTTCAAATCAAACTAGTCATTTTAAAGATCAATGGCATACTCAATTTTGCTGAAATAATAAAATAACAAAAAATATTTACTGACCAATGTCTTCATTCTGTTAAACTGGATGAATCTATGTGATCAGTTCTGATGAATTTGATGTGTGTTTTTTTTTAATTTCATCTGGTTTTAAATTAAGCTCAGCAGTGTGTGTGTGTGGGGGGGGGTGAGGTTTTGGTCTGCATTCAGAGGGAAAAATAGTTAATTGAAAACAAGCATTAATACTGTACCATAACATTACAGAGGTAGTGGAGTTCACCCAGGAAGTACATTTTAAAATGATCAGCTAGTTGTAGTTATAAAATGATTAAATCATGATAGTGCTTAGCTGTCTTTTCTCAGATAGCAGTAGAACAGAAGGCACGTACTGTAAATGAAACATGCTCACAATGCAATAGAAATAACACTAACTGAATATGATACAGTTTTCTGCAGTGCTCTGAAAGCTTTTGACTGAAATGAATTAGCTAACTTTCAGCAAAGTTTGTGTTTTACAAGTTAAGCTTTATGTTTTGCAAGCTGTCTACTTTTTGCTCAGAATTTATTTTCAGGTAACTGTGGGAAAAAGTTTTTGATTTTCAAGTTGCACTACTGCAAATTGCTCTTTGACATAACTGCAGAGAAGGCTAGATTTGCAATTTATACTGATATGAAATTGATTACGTTGGTGTTGTCATTCAGCTAAAACTAAATGTTCTGCAAACTGCATGCATTTTTTGAGAAGTTTTGTTTTATGTTCATGTGTGAAAAAGTGTGTTTTTCAGCTTACAGTGTAGCAAATTACCTACTGTTGCTGAGAAAAGCATCTTTAACTTTCAACTTAAACAGATTAAGCACATGTTCCTAGGGTGCAAAGCATTAGTGTTGGTATGCCGTAATGACATAGTACCGTACAGTATATTTTTGTTGAGTACCTGCTCGTTTATACAACCACTATTTTTTTCCATGCAGTTCTTTCTAGGGCACCAAAACAAAAATAAAGGCCAACACTCGTGGATAAAGACTATGAAGGTCCTATGGCAGGAAAAAAATAAGCGGGGCCACTTCAAGCAACATGCTCCTTCAAATTTATTTGTTGCCCATAATGACAACTAAACTGCGCATGAATTAAATTAAGTACCAGCCACCAACTGTGAACCAGGTACCCCCAACAAACAAATCACATAGTTTGGTGGCGCATATTTATTGAAGTGGGTCCACTTATTTTTTTCTGCCATTACAACTTCAAAGTAGTTATCCTAGTGTGAAGGTCTTTATTTTTGCTTGTGTATAATGCATTAATTCCCTTGATACTGAAAGCACATCGTTTGTTCTCAGGAACTCAAGGCAATAAAGAAACTACCTCACAATAAATACTGTATATTCAAGTTTGGCTAGTACATTATTTTTGTTATGGATTACATAGAACATACTGTAGGTCAGGAGGCTCACCTTTTCAAATGTACAGTATTTCTGCTGTCTTTGTTAAGAGGTAAAACAACATAATCCTACATAGATACATAGACAGTGTCAGCAGATAAGGGCCTATGGCCCAACTAGTCTGCCCATTTGAGTTTGTAACTTCAGTTTATGTTTCCCTAGAACTCTGTTGCCCCTAACCCCTGACCTCCAGAATTCCTTTATGTCTATCCCATGCATTCTTAAATCCTGTGATTGTTTCAGCCCCCGCCACTTCCTCAGGCAAGGTGTTCCACTTGTCCACCACCTATTCTGTGAAGAAATTCTTCCTCACATTTCCTTTGAATCATCCTCCCTCCAACTTCATCCCATGCCCTCTAGTCCTGGAACATCTTTTTCACTTAAACATAGTGTATTCTTGCACCCTGTTCCTCCCTGTAAGATACTTGTATGTCTCTATCATGTCCCCTCTCTCCTGTGTGTGGAACAACTTTTTATCAAAGGTTACTGTGTTGCTGTGAAATGTACATTTGTCTTCCTGCTTAAATGGTAGATTTAAAAATCTGCTGCAGCACAAACAGCTTCACTCTGTGAATGTGACCCATGTAAATATCAGTACAGCAAAGCAGATGCCAGCACGACTCTACTGCATAACATTCTGCTTTATTATTTATACAAAAGATAAAACATACGCCTGCAGTTCGGGTTGATGCAATAACTGCACCTTAATATAATTCAGCAACTGCAAAGTTTAATTTGTGCAAAAAAACCTCACTAACAAGCATTCACATAATTTATTTATAATAATGATCACTGCTGATGAAAATCCATGGGAACAACAAACACATCCACGTAGAGAGCTGTCATTTCAGTAATTACCATGTCTGACAGGTGAAACAGCAGTACTTGGTAAAACAGAAAAGACTGCAACTGAGATCTAATTTGTTTGGGATACATTGTAACTCAACCATAAAAGTATGCTAATATTTAAAAATAGTTAATCCAATAGATGAAACTTTCATTTATCAGCAAATGAATATTGCACCTGAAGAGAATTTGGTCTGTAATCAGGTTTTGGCATTGTCCAACTGCATGATATTAGGCAATAAGCTCATCCTGATTATGGACCAAAACCCAGACTGCCTCTGTGCTACCCCAAACTTTCTGCAGTCATGAACATCCTGACACTACTCTTTTCCTTTTTTGCATGTTTATGGATGCAACATTCCAATATCTTTTCCTGTTTTGCAGGCACAAAAGTGTACCGAAATGTTCCTGTTCTAGTGGTCATATGCAAAACTATTTTATTTTTATTTATTAAAACAGTTTATTTATTTATTTATTATTGTTGGTATGTGTGAGTGGGGGTAGGGTTTTAGTGTGGTACTCAAGTGGTGAGTGTTGAAGAGTAGGCATAATAACATCAGCACATAATAACATAATGTAACGCATTAATGCAATCACATAACAGTATAATGTAGCAGCATAACAGGCAGCCTTGCTTTTCAGATGCAAAAGCAGAAATGTAGATAGAATATTTAAAAAGTTTGGAAGAGAAGTGGAAAGTCATTTCATTATGGCCCCTTAAGTAAAAGGCATTCTGAGAATATTCTCTGGTGATGCTGCACGAGCCCCCTCCCTCACCATCCCTCATACTGTACACATAGCCATATTACTCTTCAATAGGGCACCAATATATTAAGCCTATAAAAAGCCACATTAATGTCAGAAACCCTTTTACTTAATGGGCCATAACGGGAGCAGGTGATGGTGTCCTCCATTAGGGGGGCCACAAATAGAAGCGTCTGATACAGGAAGGGAACAGAGAATCCCATCTGCCAGGATTGGTGGTAGTTCAGGTGGATGTTAAAGATCTCATTGCACTTATCAAAAAGAACAGGGGAATTTCCCCGGTGTCCTGGTCAAATTTCTCTAATTCACTAAAAATACCACCAACAACTTAATCTGGTTCAAAGTCAGTTGGCATTCATCTGTATCCCCTTCCCCAGGACGTACCTGAAAATAGGCAGGATTTGTCTAGTGCACTTACCCGGTCAACAAAAACTAAATAAAAAAAATAAATAAAAGTCACCAACCAAGCACTCTCAGGTACTTTGAGTGCAGTTAGGAACATGGTCAGTTGCTTAGTAAAATGCTAGTTGAGCAGACTGAGTGGTCTGAGGGAGACAGGGGATGCAGGAATCCAAATTAAAATGAACAGCTTACTTGCAACCCTCCTCTCATCCCTTCTTTAGTTCAAGGCTTTTGGTTTTTCTCCAATCAGTGCAGAACTCAGCATTACTTAGTCAACAGTTAATTTGGCAAAGTCTGAACAGAAGAAAATGAAATGACCAATAAACAGCTCCGACTTTAACCACAAAATAAAGAGTCAGAGAAACATCCTATATTCAAATTATATATTTTCAATCATTTTAAAAAATACAGCTGGGGCTTTATTATTCTCACAATTGCAATTATACATAGAGTTGTCCATACTAATGAGATCACTGCTAGGACAGATTGCATGTAACAATCTGTTTCTGAAGTAAGAACTTGTCATTTGAGACTGAGAGGAATGGATCACATGTCACTGAGCAAGTGCCACAGTTCAGTGTGAGCAGTACATCTGAAAGGACTCTGAACTAGAATCACCCAACAAGTGTGCGTATGGGCTGAGTGGAGATAGCTGTAGATTACAGTTGCTGGCATCTATATATAGGGGGCAGTGCCAAGAAGAGAAATGCCACCTTTCTTGAATGTATCTCTACATGTTTCTCTAGTGTTGTTATGTCACTGAAATGCAGGCACCCTTCACCTTTTATTAGGCCACTGTTTAATTAGTGGTGAACTACCATGATCACTACCTTGAAGACAGGCCATTTTTTTAGGGTGGATTATTATTTTTTTCATTAATGGCAGTTTAATTTTTCAATAATGGCAGTGTTATTTATGTGAATATTCTTTAATGTTCATTAGAGAAGCTAGATTGTGGGTAACTGCATATTTTGCAAGGTTGAAGATGTGATTTTTCACTGATGGAATCAGCTTCAAATGGGAACTTGTTCAAATTCGGGAAACATTTTGAAAAAAATATTAATAAAGATGATTTTGCTGTTTGTCTAGGCTGTCAATAAAGGAAAAGCAGTATCAATATATATTTGACTGGTTCCTTTTTTTATTTGACTGCAAGTGGCACAGGTACGAAGGAGCAGGACTGAACCATTGAAAATGAATGCATGACCTACGAAATTTTACACACAATGACCCTTCTCCAACAGCTTACAGAAAACAAAATACCAGGGGCCAGTTAATCGAAGTGTAGAACTAACATTTCCTCCAAGTGCCTTCCACTTGTGCCACCAGTATGCCTCATACCTTATCTGGCTGGTCCAGTCAATCTTGGTTGGGACTTACCCTCTTCAGAAGTTCAACAATGTTAACAAACTGCCTGTTAGACCAACTAGCTGGTTAAGGTGGCATACTGGTGGCATGGGTGGAAGGGTCCCTGTCCACTGGCTATAATTTCTTAATTAATGATTCCCAGCACCTCTGTCTCAAACTGCTAAAGGGACGACCCCTGCAGTGCACACCTAGCCACAAGGCTTTCAAAATAAGCGTGAAGTTTCACATTTGAAATTATTACAACAGCTCTTTAGACTCACATGCGAACTGCTGTAATCAGCAGTCAGAAATTTTTATTACTGTCAGCGATGACAGAAATGGCATCAGTAAATATTCAGCAATGGTGTAAAAAGGAAGTAAAGCAAAAACTGCCATTTCGGTCTACCGGTCTAAACTCTGCTGGGATGAGAACCTCCATGTGGATCTGTAAACTATTTTGGGATAAACAACCATTTTGTTGGAACAGAGGAATACATTACAGTACCTGCACAGTCAGATTTATACCATATGCCTTCCTCACTTGTGGACCGAAAGCCAAGAAAAAGAGATCCAATTATATTTCTCAGAAGGACGAAAACAGAGAAAGCAGCTGCATACTTGTTAGATGAGCATCCTGTAAAACAGAAACAAAGTGCAAGTCTCCAATGCTGAGACAGTTTTGTGCTGTTAACTGGCACAGCAAAGCTTTATCCAATAGCATATTGAGAGGGTGTTTTTCTTCTTTTTCTTCCTTTTTTTGGAGGGGGCTTTTGTAAATATGGTTTCATATAAATATAAAGGAGTAAAGAAAATACTATTTTTCACAAGCATGTTTAAATGAAAGTAGCATCATAGACTGTGTAGTTCTATGGTGCAAACACTATTATAACAATTTCTCCAATTTTATTGGATGATAAACTCTGGTGTGCTGTAGTAATAAAAGGCTTCTGACACTGAATGCATTCTTTCATTATAACTATATAACAATATGAATAATAAAAATGAGCTGATGGGTTTTCACCAGATTAAACTACTGTATTTTCTTCAGCTTGAATGAAGATGCATTTAACTGTCCAGTTTATTAACCACGGTATGAATACTGTAAATGTGACCATGACCGTGCCGTGTAACCTTATGCCAGCTGCTGGTTATTTCTGTGGGAGGACTCAATTTACTCATTAGGCACTCAATAGTGCTGTAATGGCATGTGTAGCCATCTTGTGGATAAGTGAAGAATAGCATGAAAAGCTCATTTAAACAGCGGCTATAATTGGGCACCCCACACCGCGGTAATGAGCTACTGCTTCTCTGTTGCACTGCAACGACCAGTACCGAATGTCACACCGCATTTCTGGGCAACTTTTCAATAACAACCACTGGAGATTTTTGTTTATGTGATCTCTAAATTGCAAATACCCATATAAACTAGTCTTGGCTAAACCATATTTTATTTTTAAGGTCTCAAAATCCAAAACTTTATCACTTTGTGTTAATTGACTAACTTCCTGCAATCCTTTAAAGTACCAGGGTTTAAATATTGAGTCAATTTTGGATTGAAGAAAATTATGATTTAGGTATGCTGTCAAATGTAGTGTGTAAAAACGATGCAATAATGATTTTTTTATGATCTTATTCCATATTTGAATGGTTGTGTTTGTGCAGAAAGACATATATTTTTTTTTTTAGGTTGCCAGTATAAAGACAATGTTTTGTACTTAAATAAAATAATCTAAATGATTCTTTATCACTGATGGATTTGTTAAATCTTTCTTTAATCATTTATAAGTATAGACAATATTGGCTACATGATAGTAAGTTTTAATACAAGTAGAGACAAACATCCTTCGGACATTGGAGAGAATTATTTATCCATTTTCTACCTTAGTTTTTTTCCCCTTTCCAGATTAATTTTTGTATAATAGTATTTAGACCATTAAAATAATCATCTTTTAATAATATTGGTATATTCTGAAACAAAAACATAAATTTAGGAAGGATAGCCATTTTAATGACATTGGTTCTTCCAATACGAATGAGGGATAGTGCTTCACAGCATTGTAGTTGAGATTTTAGTTCCTGCCTTAAAGGGTCAAAATTTAATGATTGTAACTGATTCAATGTCTTATTTATTATAATGCCTAACTATTTTATTTTTGAAACAATTTGGAATGTAGCATATGAGAGGAGGTAAAAGGATCTGAATGATTTATTGTTTCTAATATTTCAGTTTTCATTCAGTTTACTCTGTAGCCCAATGCAGCACCAAACTGTGTAATTATAACCAATAAAAATGGAAAACTGTGATTAAGGTTTTTAACAAAGATAAGCACATCATCCACATAAAGACTAATACAGTGTTGTATGCCATCAATTTGTGGTGCTAATATTTTTTGAGATTCTCTCACAGGTATAGTCAATGGCTCAATGGCTAGGGCAAACATAGGGGGTGAGAGAGGACATCCCTATATTGTATTATGCTGGAGATTAAACACTGGAGAGATATCTTGATTGGTTTTCACCCTGGCCACCAGACTGGAATATAGGATGTCTACCTATTTACTGAAATATGGACCAAAACCATATTTGTGTAATATAGTTTTAAGGTAAAGCCATTCAATATGATTGAATGCTTCTCTGCACTGATTAATAGGAGTGATAGATCAGAGTCTTTATAATAATCCAAGATGTTTAATGTTCTCCTTATGTTTAATGTTAGAGATCGACCTTTAATAAAACTGTTTTGGTCCATATTAATTACTTCGGGTAGAAATTGTTTCCAATCTGGTGGCCAGGATCTTAGCATATATTTTGTAATCAGAATTTATGAGGGAGATGAGTCTGTAAGAACTTTGTTGAAGGGGGTCTTTATTTTTGGGGGGGAAGAACAATATCCAGGCTTCTTTCAAAGAGCTTGTAAGGGAATTAGTTGCAAATATATCATGTAGATTTTTAAGACAAGTCACTAATAAAGGTGAAAATAATTTGTTAAAGTCCACTGTAAGGCTGCTCAAGCCAGGGGTTTTGCCTATAGTTAAGTTATTAATGACTGTCACAATTTTGTCCATCATGATTTCCTCTTCCAATTTATGTAATTTAGATGGATCTAAAGATGGGAAATGAAGCTTGAATTTAAAGTTATGTATAGAGTCAGCTACACAAGTGTTGTCGGAAGTATACAAGTTACTATAATATTGCAAAAAGTATCATTAATATCCATGGGAGAAGTAGCTATCTGATATGTCCGGTTTTGTATCCTAATGATAAGGCAATTTTACTGGGCAGATTTTAATTGCCATGCCATCAATTTTTCAGATTTCTCTCCCATGATATAATGAAGGCTTTTAGTGTATAGCAGTTGTCTTTCAACTGTTTCAGACAATAAACTATTATATTGTTCCTTAAAAGTCAATCGGTTTTATAATATAGTAGGGCCTTCATTCTACATGTGCGTAATCTCTTCAGTGGTTAAATTTTGTTGCAGCTCATTTAACTCTTTGTTTCTTTTTTTATTTAATTTAATTTTAAAAGTGGTAATAGCCCCCATTTAATAAGCTGTGACATATCTATGAGTAAATTTTCCCACATGTGATTATCCAAATAATCTTTTAAATAGTCCTCCATTATTTTACTGGTTACACAGGTCAAGCTAATGGGTTTATAGTTTTTTTTTACTATTTCTTTTTCACACACCCTCGATCACAGTGGTCAATCCTTCCCTCCAAGCATCCCAGTGCACCTCGACAGTGCAATGAGGGCTGGGAAAGTGCCCCACTCCTGGACATTCTAGAAACCCAGTTGACCCCCCCAGGTAGGCAGAGGAGTCCTCCCACTTCTTCCAATGCCTCAGAGGAGCGTGCAACCAAAACTCTTTCCTGGTTCCTCCATTGTAACCTTGGTGCAGGCTAGGTCTACACCCAGGTCCCAAATCATTCATGTCCCAATTCCCGACTCTGAGTGCCCCACCACCACCCATGCAACAACCACTGACTCCCATTCCATGGGCTGTGTATCACCTAAATTCTGCAGTATGGACCCTGGCCCTGTTTCTGTTAGTTTGTGCTGTAGTCGGACTTCTACAACTATCCTTCTCTACAACTTGACTTCTCCTGGATTGGTTGTGTGGTATTTTCCTCTTTTCTTGTCCACCCCCTCCTATGTTGGCATGAAAGAAGGACCAATTAGACACATGTGCATTGAGCCATGCATCCATTCCTGTCCTCAGCCAACATCAGTCCCTTCCTGCTTATCTGCTTCACTGTCCACACCATCACTGCCCGTGGTCACCCAGGCGGTAGCAGTATAGTAGCAGGGTGAGCAACCCACCCTTCCCCGGAGAAGGAGATCAAGCCATCAGGCACTCAATCCATCTCCCCCTGGCCATTCCCTGATGATCCAAATCCATTCTCGAACCCAGGTCACCAGGGTGGTGTAAGGTGTGGAGTCCAGCACCTCAATCCTCAGCACCAACATGCTGGCTAAGTCTACAATTGTTATAGTCTTTTCTGGATCCCTTCTTAAGAATAGGTGTCACATTCACTGTGCTCCAGTCATCTGGGATCTCACCCTTGTCCAGTGCTTTCCTGTATGACATAGGTAAAGGGTCCACCAGTTCTGTAGCCAGTTCTTACAAGAGACATTAATGGAGACCATCTGGTCCCAGTGACTTATCAACCTTTAGTTTTTTAACTTATTCATAACATTTATTTCTTCAAAAACTATGTTTTTTATGGCTATGTAGGTGGAGCTCTATAGACATTGTGCCATCACATAGTTTTACTAGAGCACTGTGAAAGCACATGACCAGACTGCTGTCTAGTGTTCTTCCACAGTGCTCAGGCAAAATTCCAGTGGTGCTGTTTATGCGTCCCTTCCCCTCTGTGGACTGAATAAGCACACACTCTTAACTGTGGCACTAGTTTTTCTTCTGCAGCTGCAGAAGTGATGGCCACTGTACCCAAGATGGTGTGATCAACTCAAATTGTGCATGCACAAGTATCACGCAAGACAGTTCTGTCACCTACCACCATTTTGATTACGGCATATTCTGGCATGGTGACAGCTCTTTTTCCTCCAGCATAGTTACTCTTTTAAAATGTGCTGCAAAAGCAGGACACACTACAGTGCCATGATTGTACAGCAAACCTATGAGCAGAAATTGTTTTTATAGTCAGTATCATTAATGTCTACTGGAACATTAATCATCTCTTTCCTTGGAAAATACTCAGAAAATGGTTGCCAAAGGTGTCTGCCTTGGTTTGCTCATCTGTTACACTGTATCTCCTGTTTGTAATGGTGCAATTTTTATACACCTTTCTTACGGTTTATGTAATTGAAGAAAACTTTTTAATTATCCTTTGTTTTATTTGCAATTCTCACCTCTTCATTTCTCTTATCTTTCTTAATGGTTATTTTATAGACCTTGGCTAAATACCTGAATTTTTGCCAATTACCAGATGTTTTATATATATATATATATATATATATGTATATATATATATATATATATATATATATATATATATATATATATATATATATACTGTAGCTCATTTTTTTCCTTCTTATGCACTTTGTAAACTTTCTATTAAACCAAACAGGGATTTTTCCATTTCTATGATATTTTATTTTTTGGGGGGTCATACCTTGTTGTACAATAATGTATTTTACTCTTTATTTTGTTCCTTATGTCCTGTACCTTTAGGCCTGCTAATGATTTTTGGAAAGTTAAAATCGCCCAATATAAGTACTGACCCACTTAGTTCTGTATTTTCAATCATGTTTAAGAACTGTTTCTTTTCCTGTGCTTTTAGGCAGGGTGCCCTGTAGCATACTCCAATGGTAATTTTCTTATTACCTGGTTGCATCAGATCAATCCATATTTGTTCCACTTTACCCTTATCATTTATCATAGAGTCTATTTTATATGCTTCTAGTGTATGGTTAGTAAATAATGCTACTCCCCCTAATCTATTATAAGGGTGATTTTTGCAGAATAAATGATACCCTGGAATATATTTCCCCCAGTCTTCATCTCACCATCATGTTTCTGTAGCAGCACATAAGTGTATATTTTCTTTTTGTAAGAAGGCAATTAATTCATCTTTTTTATTTACTAGACTTCTAGCATTTATTAATATGGCATTGATCTCCTTTACAGTTTGACTGGTCTTGCTGTTACTGTTTGTTACTGCAGTTTGTGTACATTTTCCATTTGGTGTTCATGTAAAGTTGATGTGGGAAGAAAATAACCCCCTCTCCCCTGTTTTAATAGTTTAATGTTGCTCCTGTTATTTCATTACGGAAGAGTTTTCCTAATAATCAACTCCCCTTTCTACCATCACAAGCAAACAAATCATAGTTTCTTACAAAAAATTCCCAAGTTTTAAGACACCTTATATTTTCCTTTAAGCATAATTGCCTCAGTTTGTTGTTAATCTGTTTAATTTTCTGGGTCCATTTGTAATTTGCTCTTGGTAGTGGCAGGACTCCTGTCATGTCTACCTCCCCATCCTTTTCTTGGACAAGTTTGCATATTTGATGGTAGTCTTCCATTATTTCATTAACACTTTTTTTTTGTATTACTAGTCCCAGCATGAAGGATCACAAATTGCCTTCCCCCCGCTGTTTGCAATATATTTGGTATCATTTCAGTAATATCTCTTATTTTAGCAACTGAATATCAACAATTTGCAATGTTTTCTTTGTTTTCTTTAATCGTATATTGGTCAGTATATTTAATCATGGAGTTGCCAAGGATGAAAATTTGCCTTGGTGCAACTTCAATGTTTTCACTATTTACATTCATATTTATTTCTGTCTTGTCCTCTCTTGTTATCTCTTAGTCTGTTACTAATGTCAATAAATCATCATGTTGCAGCTTAAAACTTGCTTACTTGCTGCCAGCTGCACCTAGGTCCCAAATCATTCATGTCCCAGTTCCCAACTCTGAGTGCCCCACCACCCACCACCACCACCCACTCACCAACCACTGACTCCCATTCCATGGGCTGTGTATCACCTAAATTCTGCAGTACAGACTCTGGCCCTGTTTCTGTTAGTTTGTGCTATAGTCGGACTTCTACAACTATGACTCAGACACACACTGTGTCTAACATCAGGGCACCAATACAGTCAATCAGCTGTTGCCACTCAAGACAGCTCCAGCTGCATTTTGCCACATCTGCCCCTAACAGCCAGCTATTCTGGTGGTCAGATCCCTCAGGTCCATGCTGCTACCCATGCAATCCCCTCCCATTCTCCAGGTACTCTTGGACACACTGCAGTATTTTTCTACTGAGTGAGCAGAGTTAGCTCTGGTCCAGGATTGAAGCCACCATAAGCTTGCACACTGGGGCTGCCAACAAGTCTGAGGACTGCCTTAGTAAAACAAAATTAGATGCTGTCTCACCTGTCTTCTGCCTGAATTAGGAGCCACCTAGAGGTCCATGCCTGCTGAGATCAGAACTATATTGTCATTGCTTGCAAGCTATGGCACAGAAGACCCCACCCTGAGCCAGCAGTACAGCTAACCTTAAAAGAGCTGTACTGACTGTGTTGTATTTTTTTTCCAAAAAAACTAGAGCATGGTCTGGTCAGTAATGGGAGAGAGCAGCAGCTAGTCACTTTGCCCTGCCAGTAGCTGCAACACAGAACCAGCCCCTCAAGTAGAAGTCCAGTCTATAGCAACAACAGCCAAGAGAGAAGCTGCCTACAGAACCAGAGAGACAGAGTACTGACTGCTTGTGCCTTTTTGTTGAGGTAAGTGGTTGGCTTTACTTGAAAATGTCTCAGTACTGTGGGGGGGGGAATTCAAGAGAGAGAACACATGGCCCTCTATCTTCTGGTCTGCCAGTGTGGGTGGGCAATCCACTGGGGACCAGTTTGGGAGGTGCATAACAGGGGTGGGATTGCCCTGCTTCTTCTGGCTCAGGGGTGGGATGGCCCTACTTCTCCTGGCTTAGGGTAGATGGCTCTGCATCTCTTGGCTGAGGGGGAATGGCCCTGCTTCTTCTGGCTCAGGAAGTGGGGAAGGTCCTGCTGCTTCTGGCTTGAGTGAATATGGCTCTGCTTCTCCTGGCTCAGGGAGGTGAACCTCCTTCTCCTGGCTTGGGTGGCCATGCTTCTCCTACTAGAAAAATCAGGGCTTTCCAAACCCTCGATCCGGGAGAAGTAGGGCCACCCCCTCATGCAAGGAGAAGTAGAACCCATCCCATGTAAAAAATAAAATACGAATGGCATTTTTGTTTCAGAAACATGACATTCATAATTTGTTCAACTATCTCAAGAGGCAGGCATGCATGAATATGCACACATATTTTCCATTCTGATTTCTATAGGTGCCCTGGCTGCCATCTTATAACAGCCATTAAATATAAAAGGTAGTACACAGTAAATGAGAAAAGGATGACAGTGAATACATGCTGAAAATAGAAACTAAATCTAGAATCAGTGTTTTAACCATAGGTCATTTTATTTAGAGATTTTAGAAAAGATTTCAGAATAGTCAAAAATGAGTGGCAGCAAATGCAAGAAACACTAACTAACACTGCAGCATCAACATGTGCTGCAAATAAAATAAAACTGTTACATTATATGTGCACTGAGAACAGAAAATAAAGCTAGAATCTTTATTTTGAACACACTGTACATCTCCATTAGAAGAAATTTGAAGAGGTTTTAAGTAGGCAACTAGCCAGCAGAACACATCACTATACCACTAGCTGGCAATATTTTTTTTTTTGTAAATAAAATTTTTATTGTTCTTTCAGCAACCACTATTATGACCACACAGCCATATTAGTATTACAAAGAAAGCATGAAAGCTCAATACTCACATACAAACTTCGGGCATAATGCTTTCCGACAGAATAACAACAATTAATAATAATACCCCAACCCACAACCCTTCCCCACCCCACCCCCAAATGTAAGATATGGGAGGGAGGGTACAAAATAATCAGAAGCTTAAAGGTGCTTGCTTAAAGAGCCAAATCTTTTAGTTAGACAGTCTGCAAGTCAACAGAAAATGCTCAACGGACCCCATAAAGAAGCAAAGTATCTCGTTTACCCCATATATCTGCTATATGTTTTCAAGTTGTATAGCCAAGTAACATTCCTGTGCCACTCAACCAATGATGGGACCTTATCCGAGGCCCAATGTCTCAGAATTAACAACTTCATCACAGCTGAGACCAGGGAGACTCGAGCCCTCCAGGCTTTGGTAGTGGCAACAGGGAAGGCACCCAGTAACCAAATCTCTGGGGTGTCCAATCTGGGAGAGCCAAGGATAGGGCCCAGCAGGGTACCCACAGATCTCCAAAGCCTTTGAATCTCCGGGCACTGCCATAATAAGTGATATAAGGTTCCATCTTCTCTTTTACATTTCCCACAAAGAGGAGAACTAAGCACACCCTTTCTATATAAATGGGTAGGAGTTAAGTATAGGTGGTGCATAATGTTAAAATGGACCAATCTTAGCCTGTCTTGCTTGATATATCTATATGCTGTGCTTCAAAGAGCTTGCCATACTCTCGAGGAAGCACTAATATTCAGGGCCTCTACCCAATAAAATCATATTCCGGAGGGAAGTCTGTGATCCCATTCTTGGAGAAGTCTGCGAACCTTGGCTACTGCATGCTGTTGCTTAGCTGTCATAAAAAGGGTGTGGACATTTATCTTTCCTTCATCAGCTAAACCAACCGAAGAAAAGACCTGAGTCAAAGCCTTGCTGACCTGTAGCCATTTATAAAAATCAATATCTGTAAGACCCCATTTTTTTTTTTAGGACCTCAAAAGGGCAAGGTCTATCCTGATCCCAAAAATCATCTACCGTGCAATTGCTTATCTGAGGCCAGAAAGCTACAGGAATAGGATATCCATTAATTTTAATTTGAGGGTTATCTAAAATGGGCTGGGAACCACAAGACCACCAGTGGGCCCCAAAATAACGTTGCAACTGATGATAGGCTCTAAAGGACCATCCCAAAGGATTATCTTTAAAGGATTTGGGTAAAGAAGTCAAAGGGGCAAACAGTAATGCATATAAAGAGTATTTCGCCCTCTTCGCCAGAACCCGTTCAATGTCCAACCAGAGAGGGGTATAAGCTGCTCTTGTCTGGTCCCCCTTCAAAAGGCCAATTTACTAACATGTTGGGCTAGGTAATACATAAAAGGGAAGGGCAGCTAATCTGCCTTTAGACTTGGGAGCTGTGAGTTTAAAATATGATCGACAGGTAGCTTTACTTTTGCCACAGAAAGGAATTAAATAACTTCTGTAGCTTCAAGAACCAGTTCTTAGGTAGGTAAGTTCCTAGCATATCTAAAGGATAGAGAATCTTTGGGAGAACCATCATCTTTATAAGATTCAGCCTACCCCATAATGATAAGAAACTGAGCCCCATCTCTTAAGATCTTCCGAGATCTCTTGCACTATGGGGCCTAAATTATCTCTAAACATTTGAGAAAGATTCGCATTGATGTGTATGCCCAAGTATGTAATGGATTTGGTTTCCCATGCAACCTCTAAATCCTGTAAGTCTGCTCTCCTCATAAGGTGATTTAGAGGGAAGACTTTGGTTTTAGCGCAGTTTAATTTATATGAAGATACTCTAGAGAAGCAAATAATCTCTTTTAGAATAGAAGGAATCGAGGTCCCTGGGTTTTCTATATGTAATAGCATGTCATCTGCGTATGCCGAGCATACATAACTGGAATCCCCTATTTGTATGCCTTCAATCAAAGGATTCTTCATAAGCCTTTGCAGTAATGGCTCTAAATACAGGTTAAATAATAAAGGGGACAAAGGGCAACCCTGTCTAGTGCCACGCTCCAACTTGAAGGCCGTGACAGAAAACCATTGCATTTCACCCTCAGAAGGGCAAGAATATAGGATTCTGATCCAACTTAGGAAATTTGGGGAATACTAAAGCCAGAAGGAGGCAAATAAAAAGGCCAAGATACACGATCAAAGGCCTTTTCGCTCGAGTGATAAAAGTGCCATTGGAATTTTGGAATCTTTAGCTACTGCCATAAGGTGAATAAGCTTCCCTCATATGGTCATGGGATAATCTCCTTCATAAACCCCACTTGTTCCCTGCAGACGAGTCGATCCATCACCTTTGACAGTCTATTAGCCAAAATTTTTGCTAGTATTTTAATGTCGGTATTAAGAAGCTTATATTGGCTAGCTGTCTAAAACTAGATGGATCCTTACCCAGCTTTAGAATTAGGGAAATTGTAGCCTCAAGAACCCGAATCAGAGATACCAGAGTCGAACCAGAATCTGAAAGTATCAAGTAAAATTGGTGCGATATCCGCAGAAAAGCTTTGTAAAATTACTCGGAAAACCATCAGGGCCTGGGGATTTATCAACAGGCAACTGAAGGATAGCCTGGTGTATCTCAGAGATTACAATTGGTGCTTCTAAAATCTTGGACTCAGCCTCAGATAGCTTTGGCAAGTACGCTTCATTTAAGTAAGCTGCAATTTCTGAAACAGAAGAAGTAGAGTCGGGCTCCTGTGCATACAATTTCTGAAAGTAATTTAGCTGGCAATATTGACAACTGGAGTGGCAACTAACTGGCAGACTGAGGTTAGTTTCCCCAAAATAAACCCCCAAATGGCCAATAAATATTTTATCTAGTTCTTCCAAGAAATAGCCCTCAAAAAATCTTGCAACTTTTTTGTTCTGGTTATCCCAAAAATTAGTCCTGAAAGACATGATAGACTGCTGTAAAGCTTTTATGTGTATAATTTCAGTGGTAGCTAAACTCGTTACAACATGACATTGGTTAGACCAAACCAGTCTCTCTCTGAGAGAATGGCACTCAGAAATTCTCCAAAATCTTGAATTGGAGAGACATACTGCTTTTCAGTTGAATCGCCATGAGGCATTTGATAGGCCCTCTAATGACCCTTTTACCTCTTATGCACTGCACTTCAGCGAATCTAAACTCATAAGAGGGAGCGGGGTTTCCCTCTTATGTATTTGCTTAAATTGTCCAGGAATAGGGCTGTTGCTCTAGTCTCCATCTGTCTGGTACTCATCCGGATGATTATTTGGATAGGTTATTGATCTGGTGATATTTCTGTAGGTGCTCAGGGGGGAACATGGGAATTGGCGGGAAGAGGGCTTGAGGAGCAATAAGATGTTAGGATATAGATAAGTTCAACCAACTAGGCCTGATCACTGTCAGATACAGTTTTCATATTTACTAGGCCTTACAGATTTATAGTCACAGCTTTCCATATATTTGTATGAATAGATATCACTACTTGCACGGGGAAAACTGTTGATTGATTGTATGTATTATAATACTGTTATGTGTTATGTGAAAATGTTCAATAAAATATATTAAATTAAAAAAAGAAATGGGGAAGCAACAGTGCACAGACAAGGAATGAATATCTGTAATGTACCCCCCCCACCCCCCAACACACACATTCACTCTATTAGTTTTCTGGTGTTTGTAGTATTCTTACAGCAAGAAATTAACAGTAAGCTGGCTTTTTTATATATGTATTTGTGCATTTTATATCTGTATTTGATATATTCAGCTGGGATAAGCATCTACTTTTGATTCCACTAAACCTCAACTGTTTTTAATAAGCTCAAATGAGTTCCTTTTAATCACTTACACTGATAATACTATTCGTATTCATATACATTTCTGCACATTGATTCTGCTCTGAACACACCTTATAAAATGATACTGAAAACATATGAACAATAGCCTCTTATTAAATGCAGTTACCACAGATGTATAACTGCCTAAAATAATCTAAAAGAGATAATAGACACAGTCTTTGTGTATATTGGCAGGAACCCAATGGGCCATTGTTTTCCCCCACTTCAAACAGATCTGTACAGGAACTCTTGACATTCACGTCTTAAAAACTGAAAGACAGTTTGCCTTCCTTTAGACTACAAACTGCACCATCTGTCCACCCAAAAACACAAGGACTTTCAGCAAGCTGTGCTTTTTTGTGACCTTGAAATGTAATCCCCAAACATTGTTTCTGATGCCAAAACAAACCAACCCCTAACAATGGGACCACAGTCATTGTAGGGTCAGGTTTAAGCAAGGTGTGCCACTACACCATCTATTTGTCACTGGATCTTAATCACTGTCCAAGCCAGATAAACAGGAAAAGTTAAATTCAACAGCAACTTTGCGGCCATCCTGGTGGTGCTGAGGGTTGAGGCACTGGACACCACACCTCATGCCAGACTGGTTTGGGAGCGAGCTCGGGACTCAAGGGGTTGGCTGGGGCAGGGGAGGATTGAGCATCCAGAGGACTGCTTTCCTCTTCTGGGGTGGGTGGGTGCACTTGCCACAGTATCAGCGTCTCCTGGTGGTGGCCAAGAGCAGTGCTACTAGCGGAAACTTTCCAGGCAACAGGAGTGACAGCAGGCCCCTTACGCACAGGTGCGGGAGTGCACCCATCACGTACAGGGTATCCTTACATGTCTGCACCCCGAGGGGAAAATTGAACACAGGAAAGAAAGCTCTGGTATCTGGACAGGTGAAGGTGGGGCCAAGGATGCCTACCACACCCACAGTCAAGTCCTGCCTGGCCAGTCACTGTGTCTCTCCTCCTCTCCCCAGCCACTTTTCTAGATTGTAAATGGAGCACTAGAGGAGTTAATGGTGGTCCCACTCTGGGAGGCTCACAGCCGGGGGGGCAGGGTGGTTGGTGAAGCTGCAGGAAAGATCCTGAGAGAGTTTAATGTTCCCTTTAGCTCAACATACTTGACAAAATGTTATGTCCAACATGGTGGCCATATACAGTATATATTTATAGTGACCCCATGATCTGGGTTAATTGTTGGCCAGAACTGAAAAAGACATTGCAAGAGGGCCTGAGGTAAACTCAGATATTGATTTATAAGATGGGGGCCACTTGATGAACTCTGGTGCCCATGTTGAACACAACAGACTCTGCCATGTTCCGCTGTGTCCACAGCTGCAGCCATACCAGCTCTTGCTAAAGTTTGTCTGAATTGGTGCAGTTGCCAGAGGGGCAGAATATCAGTGGAGGGTACTGGAACTATGTAGAAAATAGTATTTGAATAGATCTCCATCTTCTCACAAGGATGACAGGGCGTGTTCCAAAATTATTAAGAACACTGGTACAGTAGAACAGGGAGGGTGGACTGACCCATGGAGACTTCAGAATCCTAGTGGCTGGAACTATATATTTTTCTCCCCCCACCAAATGCTTATTCCTGATTTGATCAATTGTATACCCAGAAAAAAATGGTTGTTCTCTTTTTGTTCCATGGACACACACACTATTTGCAGAATTGCTGCCTGTTGTGTGTGAAACTACATGTATTGCTGAGTCCTGCAGTGTCTTAGTTGTTTTATATGAAGCATTGACTGTGATTGAATTGTAGTACTGTGTGCTCTCACTGTTATAAGAGCTTGTGGAGCTCTAGCAAGTTACTGCAGCTAGGTAGAGGAGTTGTAGTCCTGAGAGGCACTCAGACTTGAACTAGCCACAGTTTTAGTGGTGTTTTTACATTTAAAAGCACCATAGGCTTTTACTTTTTATATTTTATTTAGTTTTACCTTGGGACTCCACCTGACCTGTAGAGGCACTTCTGGGTCAACTAGGGCTATATTCACAAGCCCTGCAGTGAGCAGGGCGAGCCCACATCATCATGTGTGACAACGCATGCAAAGACACGCACATCAGCATGTGTTTGGAGTGTCCAGCGGTTAGAAGAGTAGCAGGTCAAGCATCTTTTGTAACAAGGTATACATTAGTATAACTTAGCAGTTACTGCTGAGTACTTTTGCATGGTATGATGGAGATTGTAATAAAATCCGTTGATGGAAGGCAAGGCACTTTGTGCTCTACATGTAATATGTATAACTTTGACTTAAATATTATGACCAGCTCAGTATATATTTGCACAAAATGTGTAAAAAATAAAGAACTAGAAGAAGAGATTACTTTGTTTGATGGTAGATTAAGGGCTCTAGAAATAAGCCAGAGGGAAACCAAAAAAAGACTCCGGTCTACCTTCTCTTCTGACCTTTGTCAGGTGGTACAAGGAGAGACCGCGAGTACTACTGTTGGTTCTGCTGTATCCCTACGTAAGAAGCCTAGACCTGAACCAGATATAATGGATAATGAAGATGAGTGGTTTACTGTGCAATACACCAAACCGGTAAAAAAAAGGCAGGAAAGCTGAATGTTTTTATACACCGATAAGCACTAGTTTTGACCCTTTATTAACTTAAGTGATGTACCCACCATAGTAAATTTGGCTGATGAAATACCAGTGACCCACTGACAATCAGAGCATACTGTCAGTAACCTGGGACTTACTCCACACTCCTCCTATAATAATAACAGCAATAATGGACAGTGTGATTTACTTACTTTCTCTGAACCTACAGACTGTGTTAATAACGGACAATATATTCTGAATGAAGGCATGGTGTCTAATTGTTCTAAAGACATCTATGTGTTAAGGGATTCCATGATATCTAAACTTGATAGATAAATTTGTGACATGAATAAAGCAACTTGCACACTATCTTGTTTTTGAGGTGCAAAAATTCAAGATATTGCTAAAATGACTGGACACATTTTGAAAAATAGTTCTGAGGACTCCATGGTTATTATTCATGCAGGAATTAATATCAGACACCAAAGTATTCAGTAGATTATGGAAGCATTTGTAAGACTCACAAACATATTATCTGATACTGGGGCCAACATAGTCTTTTCAGAAATATTACCTGTGCTAAAGGTTGATTATTACATGGAAGTTAAAATTAAACATGTTAATAATTGGTTACAGGGCAGGTGTTTGAAGCAGAATATTAAGTGTTTGATGCACTGGGAACAGTATAATAATAATTGGCAATATTTTGCTGGTGATGGCCTTCATTTAATTAAAAGGGGTTCTGAATTACTAGGCAAAACACTCAATGCTGCAATTGACTCTTATTTAAACTTATAAAGAGGGGGGCACAGGATAAATGTGTAGCATATGCTATCCCTTTAGCTAACACCTCAGACAGTATTAGTAACCATCTGAATCCAGCACCCACTGCTTATTCTGAATTTAACTGTAATATATATCATTCCAAATTCAAAATATTATTATTGAATGCCAGAAGTCTAGTTAATAAAATTGGTGAACTTCATCTTGTATTAAACATCTATAATATAGATGTGTGTGGAGTGACTGAAACTTGGTTCACTGCAGACCAGTGGGGGCAAGACATACGAGCCTATACATTATTTAAAAGAATCGTACCCACTCAAGAGGAGGTGGAGTAGCAGTTTATGTTAAAGATTGTATAATCTGTCAGGAAGTATGTCTGGATATATCGACCCCAAATGGTCTTAAAATTATATGGGTCAAACTAAAATTGGAATTTAATGATATTGCACTAGGACTCTGCTATCGTCCCCCATCTACAGAATCAAATGATAACAACTCTCTTATGGAATATTTACAAAAAAAAAAAAATAATCACCTGGATGATATTATACTTATGGGAGACTTTAATTATCCAGGAATTATTTGGGACACTTTAGTGGTCTCCTGTAATCAGGAAATTAAATTATTGGAAACAATTGCTTATTTGGGTTTGGATCAACTGGTTCAGGGACCTACCAGGAATGATAAAATATCCTTGATCTAATTCTTTCTAATATCAATGACCAGGTAGAAACACCAAATATACTTGAACCTTTGGGTGACAGTGACCACTATATGGTGGTTTGGACTATGAACTATTATGAAACAACCACTATGGGTATAACAAAAATGAGGGATTTTACTAAAGCAAATTATAGGTCAATAAAGTCCTCCCTCATAGACTGGAACTGGCAGCAGGAACTAAATAATCTTAATGTACAACATCTTTGGGACAAAATAAAAGTAAAATTGGAGTACTGTTTTGATAATTAGGTTCCGGAATGTAAAAAATATAAAAATCATAAAAGGCTTCCTCTTTGGTTCTTGTCTAAGATCAGCCGACTTGTGAGAGTTAAAAAAAAGGCCTTCAATAAATATAGAAAGCAAAAGTCTGATGCTAACCGGAATAAGTTTAAACAAAAAGCTAATAAAACTAAGTCGGCTATTTGTAAGGCAAAGAAAGATATGCAGTATAAACATGCAAAGGTAAATAAAGATAATAATAAACAGTTTTTTAATTATGTTGGATTATAGAGCAGGAATCCACCTAAAGTAGGTCCATTGCAAATTGATGATCACTTGATATCTGATGTACAACAAATGGCTGATGAATTTAATAAATATTTTTCTAGTATTTTTAAACCTAGAGAATCCATGAATAAAATAGATTATACTTTGGAGGAACAGGAAGTTAGATTTACAGTTTCTGAAGTTTATTCTGCCATTAGTTCTTTCAAATCTTCACTTTCAGTAGGAACAGATAATATCCCCTTTGTTTTTCTTAAGGAAATTTCATCTGAAATTATAGGGGTTCTTACTTTCTTATTTAATGACTCTATTAGAACTGGAGAGATTATAGAGGAATGGAAAGAAGCCTTGGTGGTCCCCATCCATAAGGGGGGTACAAAACAAAATGTCAAGCATTATAGGCCCATTAGCTTGACCTCCTGCATAGGTAAAGTTAAGGAAAAATTATTATTACATAAAATAAGTAAACATACAACAATTAATGGGCAGACTGATATAACCCAGTATAGAGTTACACCAGGTAGATCTTGTCATAATAATTTAACTGATTTTTTAAACCCATTAGAGTAGCTTCGGATGCAGGCCTTACAGTTGATGTGGTCTTTCTGGATTATGAAATGGCCTTAAATTCAGTGTCACATAAAGTGCTGATTGAGTGTTTAGTGCATATGAGATTACACAAGAATATTGTTAGGTGGACCTCATCCTGGTTAATTGATAGAAATCAACAAGTTAGTGTCAGGGGATATAAATCTACTTGGAGTACAGTTACTAGTGGAGTGCCTCAGAGGTCTGTGTTGGGTCCAATTTTATTTAATATTCTCATCTCTAGTATGAATACAACTAGTGGAGTATGGGTAAATAAATATGCAGATGATGCAAAGTGTGGTTGTATAGTTAATGATACTACTACTGCTCATATGTTACAAGTCAATTTGAATAAGTTATCTATTTGGGCCAAAGAAAATAAACTAACCTTCAATATTTCTAAATGCAAAGTGATGCATTTTGGTAAAAGAAATAGGCTTGTAAACTACTCTATGGACAATATTCAGCTAAGTACAGTAACAACTGAAAAAGATCTGGGGGTCTACGTAA
Organism: Neoceratodus forsteri; assembly: GCA_016271365.2. Classification (NCBI taxonomy): domain Eukaryota; kingdom Metazoa; phylum Chordata; order Ceratodontiformes; family Ceratodontidae; genus Neoceratodus; species Neoceratodus forsteri. The sequence continues at coordinate 1,646,763,054 of CM057453.1, forward strand.
CTAATATCTTGAAATTTTCAGAGCACACTAACATAGCTGTTCAAAAATGTCAAAGATCAATTAATTGCACTATGAAAAATATTAAATCTAGAGAGCCTGAAGTTTTAGTTCCTATATAGTGTAGTATAGTTAGATCTCATCTTCACTATTGCTCTTCCTTTTGTGCTCCTACTCTGGTTCAGGATAAACTGTCTGTAGAAAAAAAATCAATGAAAATTTACTAGATATGTTTCCAATATGAAAACATTAGAATATGAGAATAGATTAAAAGGGTTGAATCTTTACTCCATTAAATATAGTTCTTTAAGAGGTGACTTATGTTTAATTAACAAAGCAACAAGGGATATGGCTTTGCTTTAATCAATTTGTCTTGAAAGGCAACAAACTGTGAATAATACTAGGTCTCATAAATTAAAGCTCAAATCAAGTATCAATAAGACTACCAGAGGAAATCACTTTTTTACACAAAGAGTAGTACAAATATGGAATTCACTACCTTTAGAAGTGGTGTATAGTACCAGTCTCCAGCTTTTCAAAAATAATCTTGATTTGCATATGGGTGATTTTAAATATAATTTCCACCCAAGTTAGTGGGTGGTGAGTTCTCAAATAGGCTAGTCCCTCAAGCTCATATTGACCTATGAACCTATGAACTATTTCCATTTCAGAGTATGGCTTTGTTTCTTGCAGGATAAAGCTGGGACCCACAGATTGGAAGGCATTGTGGTGGTTTAATGCAGGGTTATTGGACAACAAGATATTTGTTAATAGCACTACAGAGGTAATTCAAAATTATTTTTGGGAAAACAGAGAAGAGGACACTACACTAAAATATAGATGGGATGGGTTAAGGGCTATTCTTAGAGGGAACATTCTTTCTCACACCATGCAAACAAAAAAACAGCATTGGTGCCTCCAGCTCAGAGACGATGAAAAGCTCCTTAAATTGAAGATGGAACATAAACAGACTAGGGCCTCAGAGCTCCTGCTCTACATTAAGCAAACAAGGGAGGAACTTAACACACTGGTACTGAGGAAGGTAGAAAATAATTTGATATTCATAAACTAAAAGCATTATGAATGGGGCAATAAAGCCAGCTGACGTGTAACCTTCAGACTTAAGAAACAGGAAGTTGATGGGGTGATTCAGAAAATGAAAACAGAGGGGGTGGTGACAGGGAAGTCACACTCCAAAAGTTAATAGCAGAAGAATTCCACAAATTCTGTTTTACTCTATATACCCCAGAGGTGGGAATAGGGCAGATGGAGACCATACAGCAGGTTGTAGAGGGAATCACCCTACCCCACCTGACTGATTCCCAACAGAAGGGCTTACAGGAAGAGTTCACAGCAGAGGAGCTGGGGGAGATTATTAAAACCCTTAGCACGGGCAAACCACCAGGACCAGATGGGTTAATTATGGAATTTGTTTTTAAAGTTTGCACCAGAGCTCACCTCTGTCTACCAAGTGTTTGTAATTCAGACTACAGGGCAAGGGAAATGCCTGCTTCCTGGGGAGAGGCAGTGGATACTGTATTACCTAAATCCTGCGATTATCCCACTAAATGGGAGGGAATAGAGTCCGATCTCCCTTCAGAATCAGGATACAAAAATCTTCACAAAAGGAATAGCTAACCAGGTTCAAAGGTGATTTCTTGTCTGATCCATCCAGATTAGACAGGGGTTCATCCCAAGTAGGCACATAAAAGATAATATCCACCAGGTCCTTTATGTAATTTGTAGCTTCCAAGGCATTATCATAGAGGGAACAGAGGGTGATAATAACCGTCAGCACTGATAAGGTGTTTGGCCATCTGGGTTGGGGATTTCTAGATGCAAATTTGGGTAAATTCCAGTTTGGGGACAAGTGTAGCATGATCAAACATCTATATGCAAATATGTTAAGGTAGTGGTTCTCAAATGGGGAGGCCCCAAATTGTTCCAGGGAAGGCCCAATCAAGTCTGAGAATGTACAGTATTTAAATGTTTTGGGTGTTTTGTGTTTCGGGATGAAGCAAACTAAATATAATGGCAGCTGAATTTCTTTACTTATGCACAAACTGGTGACCAGGAAATGCCCAATGAGCCAAAGCTTGTTTCTAGGTGTGTACCTACAAGTAAACTGGTGACTAGAAGGCACACTGAGTCAAGATTTGTTTCTACAGTAGGTTTTTGTTTATTAGATTGGGAAAGGCACACTGAGCCAAGGCTCATTTCTACACACTGTCTGCACTAGGATTTACCTGGCCCTGGTCCAAGGCTGTGAATTGACCCCCACCCCCCGGCAACTTAAAACTTCACTCTCACATTGTTTCTCTCATTTCATAGGAAGGGGTTGCCTAGCTGTGTGAAAGCATTCTCCAAACCAAAATGGAGGGGCTAAAGAAATACAAGCATACACCCATCAAGAAGATTTTTTTTTATACATTCTTTCACCTGATTACGTTAGGTGCAACTTGTATTCTTAGCAGTCCATTGAGGAAAGCAGCATTCGTTGATGGAGAGAGGGCAGGTCAGGCCTTGCCTGTAACTAAGAATGTGAAACTCTTTCTGAGTAAAGGTTCACGTCAGGCTTGGCAACTTTACTGTGTGAGTGTAGTCCCCCATCAAACCATGAAAAGAAATGTACCTCTAGCGACATTGTCACCATGACAAGGATGAAGGAGAAAGGCTCTGTTCAGCTGTGCCAACCTGTACGGATACTCTACCTAGTTAGAAAGGTGCTGCCAGCCCCTCTCTTTCTGCTAGCATCACTCTGACACCCCCATGAAACTGTTGCTATCCTGCAGTGCTGTCCCCTCCTCCCAGCTCACTCTCTGCACTGTTCTGCAAGTGTCTCATTCATCTGCTGCAGCTGGGAGCCTTGTGGCAGTCTCTCTGACCATTAGTCTCTCTCCTTTCTCTCTTTCTTGCTCCCCAGCTGTGGGTTGTACCTCGCTCTCTAGTTACTGCTGTAATTGTCCCTACTGCTTTTGCTTTCTTCAGTACATCTATCTTCCAGCAGAGCAATCTCATGGCCTTAACACTGAGCTGTTGTCAGAGCTCTCACTCTACATCTGTCCCACTTACAGAAAGACAGTCTGTTAGCTCTGATTTGCAAATTGGTGTTTTGATTGACAGCCCACAGCCCAATACAATCTTGCTATGTTTTTTTTTCTAATCCTTAACAGTAGAACAGTTACAGCACCAGTGGCAGGTATCTATATATTTTTAACAACTTTGTAGATCCGGTAGCTCATGTTTTGGCTGGGCCTGGGTGCAGCTACATCCCTTGCACCTTCCCCTGATACTGGCACTGTCTACAGTAGTAAATTAGTGACTGAGAAAGGCACACGGAGCCAGTGTTTGTTTCAGATGTGACTTGAGGTAAGGGTACAGGAAGTTGATTAATAACAGGGTAAGGGGGGAGAGATGAAGTGGCTAGGTTAGTTGTTCCATATAGAGAGGAAACAAGAGTAACAAGTGCCCAAGAGTCAGAAAAGTGAAGTGACAAGGATAACATGGGGTGTAGGGTTGGGTGGAGAACAATAAGTTGAATAAAAAGAGAACATACTTAGTCAACGTTATTAGTCTCACTTTATTCCTCATGTACAATGCAAAATATAATAGTTTTTCTATGGAAAGGCCCAAGGTTTTTCTCAAATTTGTGGGAGGCTTGAAATCTTTCCCATTGCTTTGGGGAGGCTCACTATGACAAGTGTGAGAGGTAATGTGATAAGGTAAATTGCATACTATCTGACAAGATACAGATAAAGAGGGGAACTAGGAAAGGGTGCCCCCTTTCTCTGCTTCTTTTTGCAATTAGAATGGAATCAATGGCAGATTTGCTCCGGGGACAACAGGATATACTGTAAAAGGAATCGTAATAGAGAGAAAAGAGATTAAAGTGTCTCTGTATGCAGACAACACACTGCTATATATTTCAAGTCCCCTCCAAAACATCTTGAAGGTCCTCAATCTGATCCACCAGTTTGGTCAGGCACAAGGGTTCAAAATCAATGAAGATAAGTCAAAAAATATGCTCCTAGGAGTACAACCCATTCCACAATTAAGGTAATGCAGTACATTAAGATGGTTATCAAATGGATTTCATTATTTAGGGGGTTGGTCATCCCAGACATGGTAAGGTTGTACCAGACTAACTTCTGTATGTCAAATTACTGACAGACATTCAGGTAGATTGTACAAGATGGAAGGAGTTACCACTCTCGAGGGAGGGGTGAATCTAAAGCAGTCAGATTGAATGTGCTCCCTAGACTGAATGTTTTGTTTGCTTCTCTGCTTCTGAAACTGCTGTCCCTGTATTGGAAGCAATTGCACAAAAAACTCTCTAAATGTGTTTGGGGTAGAAAGAGGCCAATATTTAGACTGCCCATCTTGATGCCCCACCCCCCCCAAAAGGAGTGTTGGGGATTCTGAACATGAAAGTCTATTACTGTATGGCCCAACTGCAATACTTTATGTACTACATGAGAACACAAGATGTGCATGGCTGGGTCACCCTGAAACAACACTGTGTGGACCAGAGTAGAAAAGAGGATGCCCTATTTATGGAAGGTGCTTTCCTACGGAGGGAACATACTTCTAGCCCATGGGTGCACTTGATTTTCCAGATCTGGGAACAGGTCTGCCACAAAGGAAGCCTTACTAGAATAATTAGTAAACTCACTCCTCTCAGAGCATACTCAGATTTTGCACAGATAAAATTAGACCCCAGTTTCAGAAGGTTCCATGTCAACACATTGACAACAATGTTGACAATGTGCCCGACAGCCATGGAAACAATGGCGACTGTCGGCATTGTTCCCGTTAGGATGAAGTGTTTTTTTGTGGGGGCTTCACAATAGCACCTCTATAGTTAGGATTGAGCAGCACTTTCTATGTTAAACCTGAAATGTTGCACTTCAATAACTTTGCAACTATTAAATGGATTTGAATGAAATTTGGAATCCCCATATTCTGTCCAATAGATCTCTTGATGTGGCAAGCTTTGTTCTGGTCGGATGTGTGGATTGTGAGATCCAGATAGTGAAAAAAAGTTTAAAAAAACACCCGGTTTTGCTGTTTTGTACTCATCGCTTTGCAGCCATACAGTGTGGAATTTTTGCTTGATTTTTACAGGGTATAAAGAGCTTTAGAAGAAGAAGAGACAGTGACAGTTTTGTGCAAATCCATTGATTGGTTGCAACTTTATTAAGTGTTTTAGTTCCCATTATATCCTATAGGACTTTGCTGACCATTCCTTTTCTCAAATAGAGGTGTTTCTCATGAAAGGGGATTTCATCTCGCAAAGAAGGATTTAGTCTCATGAGAGCATTCTTTCTTCACAAGATTTCGAATCCCTCTTCGTGAGACTAAAACCTTCATCATGAGCTGCCATCTTGTTTTCTGGGTTTTATTTTTTTTTAATTTGAAAACCCACAAAAATGAAGACATCATGATACACCAAGGCATGTATCTAGTTCATCGGGACTTCTTAGATAAACTCCTAAGTTGCTGCATGCAATGCAGCCTTGGAGGGTGTTTTATTAACAGTTTAAATTCCTTTTTGTCACTCGTTAACTTCCTTTTTTGCCAGCAGGAAGTTAGCGAGTGGCGAAAAGGAATCCTTTTTTGCCACCATCTGTTCACTTTCCACTATTTAAAAAAAATTGTCGCTATTGGGATGCCCAATCCCCATGTCAGCTGTAGAACCCATCCACCCCTCTCTGCTACTGTGGGACACTGGGGAGCCCATTCCCAGCATCTCAAATTCTTTTATTTATTTAATAAAAAGTTTTGCTGACATGGGGTGCCCATTCCCCATGTTGGCACTAGCACCCTCCAGCACTGCCAGTGTGGGGCACTTGGGATCCCACTCCCAGTTATTTGTAAACTCCTTCACTATTGTGGGACACTGGGAATGGGCCACCCATTCCCAGTGTCCCCAAGCAATGAGTCCCTGTAATAAAGAAAACAGTCCCCCACCATTTTTTTTATTTTTCTTACATGTAAAAAAGAAAATGGTCCCTCATCATCTCCCATATCCTATCCCCATCCCAACCCTCCCTCTGTGCACCCACCTCCCAGCACCCTTGCCCCATACTTACCTCCTGAGGTCAGCGGCTGTGATCTTCTGTGGACCGGGATACGTTTGCACTCTTCAAAGCCAAACTGCAAATTGGAGAATCCAGGTAACGCTGTATAATGGCTGTCAATGGGGATTTAACTTACTTTGATTTCATGGTCATTTTTTTACATTTTTGCACCAAATTTTCAACATGGGGTTCTTGTGACCCAGCCTCATGAACAGTGGCACTGTCATTTCGTTACTTGGTCCCAAAAGGTGATTTTTACAGTCGCTGTGCGGAATCACCTTTCGGGGCTGATTAACAAAATGACAGTGACAGTGTTCATGAGGTGGGGTCCTAAAAAGCAGTGTTGTAAATTTGGTTAAAACATTCCAAAAAATTACTGTGTTACAAGCATGCATTGTATAGTTTAGAAGCAGATTTGTGACTTCTCCAATTTTTTGTATTTTCACTCCAGATTTTCAATACTGCCATTTTTTCACACCTCCTCATGAACAGTATAGCTGTTATTTTTCACATCCTGCTTGAAAAATGTTTTCACACCTGTGGTGCAGAATTGTGCGGTGGCTGTGCATAATCAACTTTTTAGATGGATTAATGAAATTACAGTGCCAGTGTTCATGAGGGGCGATCCCAAAAAGCTCATGTTGAACATTTTGGGAAAACAGTACCAAAATTACCGCATTATGAGTGTACATTGTGCAGTTTCTATGCTTGTACCCTGGCCAATTTTTCATATTTTTGCTCCAGATTTTCAACATTGCCATTTTTTCACACCACCTCATGAATAGTACAGCTGTAAGTTTTCAAATCCTGCCAAAAACTTTTCCTGTACCGGTGGCTCAGAATGGCGTTACAGTTGCACAGAAATACATTTCGACTGGGATTTGAAAGCTTTCTGTACTGGGTACATGCAGTGAGTGATAAGAAGGTTATGTTGGACATTTGGGGTGAAAATCATTTAAGATGGCACAGTTATGACTAGTTGTTGCAATTTCACTATGCCTGCTCATAACTTGATATGTGGAAGCGCAGGGTCCAGAGGCTCCTATGTTTCCAGAGCTAGAGAACCCTGCGCTCCCACACTAAAATAAAAATAGTATTATACTATCTAAAAAAGTAAGGAAATAAATGGCAAAAAAACTTTGTTAATGTATCTGTTAGGGTTAAAGCATCAAAAGTAGGGAAATGTGGTGTTAGGGTTCAACCTAACACCTCACCCTCCCAGCACAGACAAAGAAGGATCGGGGGTGGCATTGGCATCTCCAGTCCTAATGCTCATATATATATATATATATATATATATTATATATATATATATATATATATATACACACTTGTGTGTGTGTATATATATATATATTATAGTGGTAGAGATGAGTGGTCATATCTATATTAAACTTGAAAATTTGCACTTTAATAACTTTGCAACCATTCAAGTGATTTGCATGACATTTTGCATGCACTGTCAGGGACAATAGATCTCTTGATGTGGCAAGTTTTGTTCTAGTCAGATGTGTGGTTGAGGATACATGGGGGGTCACAAATGTGAAATTTACCATTTTTGTTAAAATTCTTTGTCATGCTGCTCTGCGAAAACAATGTGGAACTGTTATCTGAAAATATATTACTTTGCTGTGGAGTTCTGTGGCTTTAAATTTTGGTTTGTTTACCGTAGGATAACATTGTAATATGAGATTTAGACAATCAATACTTTGTCATTATACTGTGAAGAAATGGTTTTCAATTTTGCTCTGAAATGTTCAGGGTACAAAGGCCTTGTGTTATCGATGTGCTTTTTTGCTCGTTTTATGGAAATGTATTTATTTGGTGTCTAGTTACACATGTTTCATATTTTCCTGTGTTTTCTATGGGATAACATTGCAATGTGAGGTGTTTTTTGGTGATGCACACTGCGAGGTGGGAGCACAGGTCCCAGAGGGCCCTGTGCTCCCACAGGCAAATAAAGATACCACTACACTATCTCAAGAATTTTGGATGGATGGGAGTGCAGGGTCCAGAGGGGCCCTGCCATACCACAGGGAAATAAGGATGCAATTACAGTACAATCTCTCAAAAGTTATGCTCCCACAAGCAAGTAAGCCTACAATTATACTATCTGAAAAAGTAAAGAAATACTTGGTAACAAACTTCATAAATGCATCAGTTAGGCTCCAGTGACAAAAGTTTGGAAATGGGGTATTAGGGTTTCCCGCCCCCACGCTGCATGCAGTGACAGGCATAGGGGTGTGCCTTGGGGTTATCAGCCCTAACACTCAACCCATTCTCTTATACTGTACCCATCTCAGCTTATTTACTCATAGAATGGGGTGACCATTAGGGCTGACAACCCCAAAGCACACACCCCATGCCTGCTGCTGCCTGCATGGTGGGGGTGTGTTATGAAGATTAGAAACCCTAACATCGCATTTCCAAATTTTTGTCACTGGAACACAAACTGATGCATTAACAACGTTTTTTTTTTTTTACCAATAATTATTTTTTATAAATTATTAGCATATACAATAACAATTATACAGTATAGTGTCTGCATTTTGTAATCTAAACTGATCACATTCGACAGTGATGCATGTTGTTTCAGTTGCTATATCCAAATTACCTAAACTCTTTTACAGCCTACTCTTGACTATGGAAAACTGCTGACAAGTTCATTGTTTTTTGCATAAGGCCAGGCTGGATGTTTTTTTTCTCTAATAGACTAGCCAGATTTTATTAAAACATGATTTTGCCATAAACCACTATGCATATCTGTCCCAACAGGACCTGCTTTTGCTAATATAGAGCAAATAAATTAATTGGCTGAAGGCAATTTACAGAGCTAATGTATAAATGTCTTCTCTGCCTCCTGCTTGTTCTCTTTATTACCCCTGCATTGCAGCAGTCATGTCCTGCATGATGTCAACAACAGATTTTCTATTACCAAACATACAGCTGAACTTTGACAGATAACCCTTTAGCTATTCATCTGCAGCCACTTGGAGTATATTTTACTGTGCAACAGCACCTCTTTTAAAGCAACAGCTCTTGCTAGCCAAAGTTTTTATTATGCACTCCTTTTCAACAACCAGCTTTAAACCATACTATTCGTTTGTGATTCCAAATTGATTTATTTGGTACCCCATTTCATTATCTTTTATGTAATCGTGATGTTAGAGTTCCCATTTTGTGGGCTGTTTAGTATTAAGACCCAAGTGTCACATACGGTCTGGAAACAATTTTATGTGCATACTTCAACTGTGTCATGAGAAACATTATGTTAAACAACTGGGGCCAGATTCTCAAAGTTTGCTGCAAGGAATCATCTTGTGACTGTACCTTGGCTGCACCTGTACCTGATAAGCGTAAGCATGCTCCAACAGCTCATTGCTGTGTTCAGAGATCTTTCACAACTGTGATGACCTGGGCATTGCTTTTTTGGCATGCATCAATGCCTGGATGCATGCTGCATATATTGGACACAAGTGCTGGAAAAAGAAGGTGTACTACTTAATGCATTCTGCATGTATGGAAAGTCAGACACAGGCAGGACATTTAAATGTGGCCACTGTAGGATGCATTTAGCAATCACAACACTTGAAAGCAGAATGCAAGGTCCTACAAATCCTGCCAATGCTGTTAAAATACAGCAAAGAATATTGATGACAAATCTGGAGTCAGCTGTATTCAGTGGAACTTTCTTTTATTTATTTCAAATAAAAAAGGCTACCACAGAGTTATAAAAGACAGGAGATAACGGCTATTTAAAATGGGACAGAAAACAATGTGTACAAAATGTCCATCATAACATGAGCTGCTGCTTCTATTTCTTCCAAGTAAACTCAAGTGATTGAATCCCATATTCAGAATATTAGGGCAGCTCTAATAGGCATGGCAGCACACTAACTGGACTTGGTGCATCCAAACAGGGTGGAGGCCATAGTCAAAGGTGCCCCCTGTGCTGCTCATGGTGGATAGCCTGTGCAGCTGTTTCTACAGTATGTGCATGCTCGGTCCCTGTTATTCAGATAGTTGCCTGTCAATGTGGTGAAAGAAGGATCTGTGCTGGTTACCTTTAGAAGTTTTGCTGGCCAACGTGGTATGGCTCATCATGGGTGAGTTGGGGCAGATGGCAGATTGGGGGAGAGTGCTGAGTGGGTAGGAAGGGTGGTGGATCATAAATATTATAATGGGGATCAGGTTGAGGGAGGAGGTACCACAGGATTACCAGGGGTAATGTCATGGTACTTGTGATTTGGGTATAAGGGAGTACCACTGGAGTACCAGGGATACTATTATGTTTCTTGGGGATTGGGCAGGAGTAAATTAACACTGGAGTACAAGGGATAATTTCATGTTACTCAGGGATCAGGTGGAAGGGGGTTATCAGTAGATTACCAGAGATAATTTTATTGTACTCAGAGATTGGGTGGTAGGGGGCTCTGGTGGACTACAAGGTTTTTTTTTTTATTTACTTGGGATTTGGGCATGAGGCAAGTGATACTGGAGTACAGCTGGACTACTGGGGTGATCTTATTTTACTCAGGATCTGGTCGGAGGGGGTAATGTTAGACTGCCAGTGATGCCTATATAGGGTTTGACTGAGGGTGAGGGGGAAGGCTGAGTCTATTGATAATGCCACTGCACATTTATGCATGGAAAGACTATGCACTGCTGATAATGGCCACCTACTGAGATGCAAATGGCCCTATAGTGCTGTGCATGCCATATGAGGGCATAAACATGCCAGTTACTGAATATGGATCCCAGAAGCAAAGACAATATCTCATTAGGGACGCAATATTCCCCTTTGCTCATGGGTGACTATTATCAATAAGGAGCTGCATTAATGCTGTGCATTTTGCCCAGTTAACAGAGCCTGATATTCATACAGGCAGGGCATGCCTGACAGGGTGCTCTATCTGCATGAATATGGGCTCCCTGATGTCTGTGCAATATATTTTGTGCAGCACAAATGTCTGTAGCTGAGTATGGATTCAGCTATGCAAAGCTGGTTGCAACTGTTGTTTATTGTAGTCAATCCTTGGATGATGTCCTTAGGTCTTGTAACATTGATATCATGCCACAATAAATGTGATATGCAATCTCAGTGCATCTATCCTGTATAAATACTTTGGAATAAATAAAATAACTATAACATATTGCAAATAAGAAAAAGGACAGAAAAGTTTAGTTTAAGTAGATAACTTTCTAAGACATTCTGATCTTAAACACGGTACAAAAAAGAGGTCAGTAGCAATATACTTTTACAGTAGGACAGGCAGGAATAGAAGCACTATTATCAGCTTCAGGAGTTTTAATTTCATTAAGGGTCCCAAAACACACAGCAATATATAAAACTGGGCTGTTCTCCAACATACTTTACAACATGGCTTCACAAGAGTTAGTCCCTGCCAAACCAGCCTGATTGCCTTCTTGGATGATGTAAAGAAGTATCACTTCATGTTACCCTTGAATTTACCACCTCTGAGCTTCTAATGCCTTGTCTGGAGGCTACCTGATCAAACACCTCTGTCTGTTTGACCTTACCATTACCCTTGAGTATACAGAAATGTGAGTTTACATGTATGTCCCTGTTCTTCTCCCTTTACTCCAATTTGAACATGTTACGGGCCACCAGCCTCTCCTTATTGTATTTTGTTCCATATTCCATACCCCTGATCATTTAGGTGGTCCTGCAATTCACTTTCTGAAATGCCTCAATATTGTTTTTCTATTGATGAGCCCAGAACTGCATAAAGTACTCCAGATGGGGCCTGAATAAGGCCTTTAAAGAAAAGATAACTTCCCCTGCATTGCTGATCACCACCCCCCCTCAATGCACCCATTATTCTACTGGCCCTTATGAAAGCAGCTGCACAGTGCCTGTCATGCTTCATCCCCTTGTCTATTATTACCCTTTTTCCTCCTCCACTGCTGCATGTAGAGTCCACACAGTGTATAAATACTACCTCTGCGTGTTTTTTCTCCCCAAGTGTAGCATCTTGCATTTGGCCACATTAGATCTGTGATTCCAGATATCTGACCATCTACCCAGCTTGTTCAGGTCCTGAAAATTGTCCACATCCTTAAGGGAGCATACCACCCAGGCCAGCATAATGTATCAGTAAACTTAAGCAACCTGCTAGAGAAAGCAGGCAGGCAGCTGGGCATTCAGAAACTCATTATAGGAAAAGGGCACTTTCAGCCTGAAAAGAAGCATGCTTTTAAAAAAAGACTACAGGAGTATTTTTATGTTTAGCAGCTTACTCCTTTAATGAAGAAAACACTTCAAAGAACTGAATGTTAAGAGGGAGGTCTTCTCCTGAGCAGGATTCAAAGGGGACTTCCTGATGAAGCCTACTTGTTTGCAGGTGAAACGTCGAATATGGGCCTCATGAAAAATGAATAAAACATTAACAGAAGAACATTTGTGCTGTCCACCAGTATGTTGTGGCCCCAGTTCATTCTCATTTTGGGAGACCTTATCTGGATTTCTTACTCACATTTGGGAGGCAGCAGGACTCTAATCTGAAGAGTGCATTGTCCGTGGAGCATTCTGGTTTTCCAGAGACTTTTTTCCAACCTGCTAGAGTCCTCAGTTCCAGAACACTGATAACAATGTTGAACAGCACTGGCTCCATGTCTGCTGATCCTGTTTAGGATGTGTTGTATCAGAGGAAATGATGGGAAGATGTATTTTCATTGCAATTGCCATGGCAAAGTTTGGTCATCTATCCCACTGGATTTTAGCTCTTTGATTCCTGAGGAGAAAGCCACAGATTTAATGTTCTGATGTGAGGCCATGAGATCTATTTCTTTCTGTCCCCATCTCTGATTTATCAGTTGGAAGGCCTGAGGATGTGGGTGCCATTCCCCTGACTGATATGTTGCCTGCTGAGCCCATCCACTTGTGTGTTTAATTTCCCCACCAAATCTATGGCCACAATGCTTGACTGGTTCTTCTTTGCCCTTCTTGAGTTTGTCCATTCTCATCCACTACTGCAGGAACTTTTGAGCCATTGTTCCCAGTGTCACTGTCTGGTAGAGGCTGTGCTCTATAGTAGTGTTTAGCTGGATTGCTGTGAGCTGGTGTGGCTGCATATACTACCTGGACAATGGTACCAGGTCGATGCATGATGCCATCAAGCACCAAAGTTTGTAGCACCTGTGCTAGGACTAGTTTGGTTGTGTATGCCAGTGTCTTGATCTGAGCTATTGCTTTGAGGGAAGGGGCGGAGCGGCAAGATGGCCACGATGCTGCTCCGTTCCTTGCAGCTCCCTGCAGCTCAGTGTTCAAGAAAGTTTTTGTAATATTTTATATGGGAAAAGTGTGCTTTTCTTGAATGAATACTAACTTATTGTAGCACACTGCATCTTTTCACACTAGATTTTAATTCTGCCATGCGCTGAGATTGAAAATGAGCAATGACTAGTTTTGGCTCAGTTTATGGCTCCATTCTGTTGCGGCTTCTTTGAACACTGACGCTAATGCCAGTAACACTTGAAGATAAGGAAAAGGAGAAGAAGAATGCCAGCAACTACAATAGCATAAGTTGTGCAGACAGGTTTTTAAAGCCTTTTAAAAGGTATGATATTGTTGCTTGGGGGGACATTGTTAGTGTCTGTTTATTTGACACCTTGTTGTATTGTGCCTTCTTTTTGTGTTTGCTCTTAAAGGTGGAATATACTGTTGCAAATGAAGGAGAATAGTGGAGTGAAGGAAAACTGTTGGAGATTGGAGATTGCTGGAGACCTTCGAAGGTGTAACATCTTCGAGCTCCAAAATGTTTGGACCCCCAGCAGATGCTATGAACTCCCATACAATGAACAAAGTTAAGTCTGTCAATTTTTGTGTCTGCTGCCTAACAAAAACTCCTGCTGGAGGTAAGTTTGGAGCAAATTCCCTCCTGAAAGTATTTTTTTTAAATTCTCCCTTTTGTGGATAGTGACTTGTGTAGAGGTTGCTAGGTGAGCAATCTGACTTAGACTGTTTATAATGTTCTCAGCTTAGGGAACACTATAGGACTCCTGGGAGGAGAGCTGGAATGGCTCCATTACCCAAGAAATTAGGTGAAAGTTATGGAGCCAGGGAATAAGCCTCCCATTTCAGAGCACTGTTAGTTAGAGAACTCTGTCTTATAGGGGAACCCCCTTTAGTTGATTATTGTTTGAGTCCTGTCTCTGGAATGCTTGCATTTTTTAAATTCATAATATAACTCATTAATGGCTCATGGAAATTGCAACTGAGGGTGAAGGCCCATGTAGTATTGATTAACTGTGCTTGACTATGGGATTCTGATATTATAGACTGAAGCCTTAAAGCCAGAAAACTAAACAACTTTCTTTTGAGACAATGGCCCAGATATTCAAAAGGGTTGCGCCATGCGCAATAGGGTTGCTCCAGCTCAAGTCCAAAAATGTGCCATTCTGTGATATTCAGCAGGAGGCAGATGTGCCCCCCAAATCATGCTGAGCAAGAGTGTAATGATAACGAATGCATGCACAACTGAAGGAGGAGGAACCATGCATAAATGGCACAGTGCGATATTCAACAACATGCGCCATGCGCAATAGGTGAGCAAGTGGAAGTTGCGCGATAGCGGAAATGAGCCACAATAAAAAGGAACAAGGAAGAGGTGCAAGAACACTACAAGGAAGGCACATGTTGCTGAACTCTAGCCAGACAAACAGGGCAGGAGGGACACACAGGGCAGGACAGGGAAAGAGCACCCTGAGCACACAGGCACAGGGAAGGTGTGGGGAGACACAGCCAGTGCAGAAGGGGAAGTGCCACACAGCACTGAGGCCACCATAGGAAGGTGTTCCCAGTGCAGGGGAAGTAGCAGCCAGGACAGCGAGGGGAACACATAAACAGCTGCTGGGGGGGAACACAAGCCAAGGACATGGCCAGTGCCACCATCCAGAAGGAGGCCATAATGAGGGGGTGAGAAGGCAGGCAGCAGGGAGGCGTGGCCATAGAAGGGCACATCGGCGGTATGCCCCCAACAGGCAGTACCGAGCCCACACCAGCTTCGAGCTGTACAGCGATACTGAGATCATGGGCCGGTACCACCTGAATTGAGCAATTCTGAGGCTGCTCTGTGAGCTGTGCAGTGATGTGATGCAGCACCCACAAAACGGATCCATGCTCTGTCAGTGGAGACTAAAGTGACAGCTTGCATGTGCTTGCTCACCACGGGTACCTTCCAGAGACCAACAGGGGACACCACAGGCATAACCCAGTCAGCTGCATCATGTCACCTCACCCAATTCCTCAGGGCACTGCTGCCACATGTGGTGGAGCACATCCACTTCCCCAGCACACCGGCGGAGCGCACAGCAAACATACAGGAGTTCCACAGGGTAGCACATATGCCTGGCATGCTAGGGGCAGTAGACTACACCCATGTGGCTATCCACACACCATCTGACCCCGAGGGGGCAACATATATCAAACAGAAGGGCTATGCAAGCATCAACTGCCAGGTGATGTGCGATGTCAGGGGGCGCATAATCAATGTCTGTGCCACACACCCTGGGGGAGCACATGATACCTTCATCTGGCACCAGTCCACACTGTGCCACAAATTCGAGAGTGGGGACATCCCCACTGACCACTTAGTGGGTGAATATGGAAACCACACAGACAAACATAGAGCTTGGGAGGGGCATGGTCAGAGGTGACATGGGTACTGGCCTACATGGCCCAAGGCAGGGCGATGCTGATCACCAAACTAACCTCCACCCTCTACACACAGGTGACAGTGGATACCCACTCTGTCCCTGGCTGCTCACACCATACCGGTGGCCCGTGACTCCATCGCAGCAATGCTACAATGAGGCACATGCTGCCACACGCAATGTCATCAAGCGGGTGTTTGGGATGCTGAAGGAACATTTCAGTTGCCTGGAGACCTCTGGCAGTGCCCTACAGTTCAGCCCCTCAAAGGTCTGTGGGCTATTCCTGGCCTGTTGCATTCTGCACAACATAGCCAATGACTGTGGGGTAGCCGTACAGGTTGAAGAGGGGGACAGTGATGGGGTCAATGAGGAAGCTGGTGATGATGGTGATGGGCAGCCCCCCCTTGGGTGACGGGACCCCTGACTGCTCCGGCTGGCACAGTTGCACCAGGACACCATCACAAAGGAGCACTTCAGCCAATCCAGGTAAGTCATGGGGCCATGTGCAACCACCAGTGGCAAAGACACAACCCACAAACACGCATGGACACACACTAGGGGTGCATGCCATAAAGGGAAGTGGCCAAGCATGGAAACACCCACACCGCCAGTGATGGGTGAGGTCTAACATGGCACGCGGTCATACACACACACACACACCTCACAAGACATGTGCAAAGGGTAGGAGGCACACCGACCCAGACCGCCATCCCTACCCACACACATGTCCACAGACCACCATGCCCACTGCCTGTCATTGTCCATGTGTCAGATGCTGGGCACCATTGCACAGTGGAGTACAGTGCAACGCAGGCATCATCATGCACACGCCACAGTGGACAGCAGCCAGGAGGGTGTGCAGATGGAACCTGTGTGTGCGTGCAGGGCCAGGTACCCCACCCATGCATTGCCTGCTGAACAACACAATGCACATAGGGCAGCATCAGACAGTAGCTGTGCTGGGAGACAGGTCAGTCACGTGCCACAGTGCCACAGCTGCCACGGATGCATGAGTGGCCCCGCCGAGACCCACCAGCAGTGACAAGCTGACCACTGGTCTCATGGGGTGGCACCGACGGTCCCCCAGGGGTTCCACTGCGTGAACGTGACCGTGCTCATGCAGGGGTCTGCAACACACTGAACATGCCTGCGCCAGGCGTGCTCAGGATGCCCACAGCAGAACCCAGTGTTGACAAGGATGGTGTCACTAGATGATGGGAACAGGGTGTGGACATTGCACTGCGTGGTGTCTGCAATGCATGGGCAAATAACTGTGTGCCCATTGTGGCCATGACAGCTGTGAATGCCTGTGTCTGCCTGTCAATGACAGTGGTCACATTCTTTCACAACAGGTCCATCCCTGCCAGGAGCAGAGCGGTGTCTCTGCTGTGCCGCTCCTCTGCCTGGTGCAGAGCTGCACTCAGTGTATCCACCGCTGACACAAGCCACATCTGCTGATTGACTGATTCTTGCAGTATGTGGGTGTGCTCATCTAAGAGGTCATCTGCCTGATCGGCACGCTGTCCCTCAGGGTGTTCGCAACCCTGATGCTCATCACCCCTTGAGGGTGGGAGCTGCACACCAGGGTCAGGCCTGGGCATGTCCACAGGTGGTGTACTAACACCGCCCCCTGACACTGTACCCACATGGCCATTGGCCGACTGCTGATGCTGCCCCTCTGGCTGCCGCTCTTCAGGGCTCAATGGTGCTGCCGCAGTGGCCGCAACAGTCCCACTGTCCTGGACACACACCAGTGCTGCTCCACTGGTGCAGACAGGCACAGGCTGGGACTGTGATGACACACAGGCTTCCATGGTGACACCACCCACAGCCATGGCTGCGATGTCACCTGCTGTGTGGCCATCCTGTGGCACATACGTGTCACTGCCCATGATGTTAGCTCCATCATCATTGGTGATGTATCCAGCACCAGCCCAAGTCTCAGCATGCTGGCATCCATGGACACTGGCATGCTGGGACATAGGCAGGGCCTTCTCTGCACCTGCTCCACCAACATCAGTCCGGACATCCTGGTGGGCCCACTGTTGCCCTGACCTCCATATTCCTGTGGAGGTGGATGGGCCCTCCTCCATCTCCATGTTACTGGCCTCAGTGGAGAAGCCCACCACTGCTGACGCATGCAGACACTCAGGAGCTGTCAGGAAAAAAAGGTAGCATTACTGCATGTGACCTACCCTGTCCCCCCCAATAGACAGACCATGACCTACCATGCAGTGACGGGCTACCACCCTTCTGGAATCCACCACCTGGAACACCCTCAATGGTGCAATGCTGCATGCTGCCAGCAACCCAATCTTCCTGTGGGGTCAGGCGTTGCACCTCTGGCTGTCCCCCACTGGTCGCAGACCATGCTGCCCTGATGGCAGCCACCTTCTCTTCAACCCCCCGCCTGTCCGTGCCCATCTTCTTTTTGCACTCTTGCATGGAGTGCTGGTGGCTGCCATGCAGGTTGACAGCACATGCCACCTCCTCCCATGCAGCAGCACGGGCCTGTGGTGTTCCCTGGCATCCACTGAGAAGTGGCTCCTGGTTGAGGTAGGCCTCAAACAGGGCATCTGTCTCAGCCTTTGTAAAGTTTGGCCTCCTCTTCCTCCCACAACTCTGTTCCTCTTCCTCCACCACACGATCGGTCATGATTCATCCTGTGAGAATGACAGGTGCTACTTGTGACTGTGCAGTCCCATGCATGTCCCAAACACCACAGTCCACAGTCCCAAACAGCATGCAACTCACTGCAATAGACTGCAGTAACCAACTATGGCCAGTGCAGCCCAATGTCACATTTTTTATAGCACAGCCCATGCAAATGAGGTGAGGCGCATCTTTAAGTGGATGCAAATCCAGTGACTGCACCATTGAATGGCTGATTAGATGATTTGCATATGCCAGCTGAATATCATGCTGTTGTGCTTTGCGCAATTGTGTTGAACGTGCTGAGTTAAGGGCACAGTTCTGTGACATGCGCAATACATACCTAACTGCACATGCTTGGGTTGATGATGCAGGTGCCTGCCATGCTGCTGATGTGCTGTGCATGGGAGGCAATGCAGGGCACAGCCACCATTGTACCAGTGGTGCTACAGTGCTGTTCACCTATATGGCGCTGTGGCACTGGGGCATCGTAGGCGCACTGGGGCAACAGTGCTGTAGGCTGCTATAGGAGGTGGCACACAGGCACCCAATTGTGCTACATGCATTGGGTTCCACTTGAGCTGTGGCTGTCCATGTGCCACAAACCCTTGACCCTGTGTCCGACCTTTGCCCCCTAGGTGCCATGCATCAGGCATGGGTGCACCACTATTGCACTGTTCGGTGACAGTGCAATAGGGAATGGCAGCGCTGTACTGTGCAGCATCTGCATGTGACAGGACCATGCTGCAGAGTGCCATTTTGCTTGAACCAGGCAGCAGAGATGGTGCAGAGGCGTGCTATGGTTTGGAGCCAGGTAGAGCTCGCCAACCTGGTGGTGACAGTTGAGCCCCATGCTGGGGTTTTGTTTGGAGAGGCACCCGTGGACAGGGCCAGGAATGCAGTCTGGCAGGAGGTAGCCAACACCCTAGAGGAGGCCACTAGTAAGGGTGGATGGCGGATCAGTGCCGCCACCATTATGGGGACCTGAGGTGCAGGGACCCAGACCTGCTTGCCCACTTGTGGGCACATGCCAGGAGGGGCACAGTGCCATGGCCAGGTAGGTGCAACATCCATACACTTTTATCGTCCATACAGGTATCACGGTTGCATGTGTCCGACACATGGGGGGGCCGTCTGGTGTTGGCCATGGTGGTGATATTGGGTTGTGGGTTGGATGGTTATGGCTGTGTGGGATTGCACACACATGGGGGCAGGTGGACTTTGCTACTGGATTGTACTGATGTTCCTCTCTCCATGTTTGCACCTTAGGGCCAAAAGAACAGCGGCGTAACGGGGACAGGAGGCACCGCATGGAGTAACAGAGGGACAGGAAGGGTGATGGTGGTCCGCGGTGCGTGAACCAGCCTGATGATGGTGAGTGCCTTACATCCATGATTACTATTGCATGCTGTATAACTGGACAGGCAGTGGGGCATGACCTCCATCCATTGACACCACTGCCATGCATGCAACTTGTTACAGTCAGCATTGTCCAGTGGCACTGCATGTCTGGGAGTGCATCAGTGGTGGTCCATGTGTGCACCGGGCACATGGCTGTGGCACTGCCTTCACACCGCATAGCCAAGTCACTGTACGGCCATGGTGGTGCTGTGCAGGACATGGGCTGTGGGTGGGTGCAGTGGTCCACATGGCTGTGGCTGCCTGGGTGGCAGATCTTGTGGACACGGTCACTGTGGATGGTCGCACACCATCACAGGGGCATGTCACATGGCTGTATGCCATGCACAATGGGTGAGCTGCAGGGGGATGGACAGTCACACCTATTGACTCTGCTCCCTCATCCTAGGTGGCCGGCAACTCCTGCAAATACAGCAGAGTATTCAAGAGCTGCTGCAGGTGGCGAGGGGGACATTGCAGCTCCTCCAGCACATGCACTGCCACGGGGTCAGGAGGAGATAGAGGAGCTCACATCGGCACCAGGAAGAGGAGGACCGGGGAGGCCATTGATGTTCCCATGCCCCGACTACCACCTTCTTCCCTTTGACCCACCCTCACACCTCTTCTTCCCTCTCCCATATGTTTAACCCTGCCCCTTACCCGCCCCCACCTGTTATGTGGCCCATCCACCCCTCTTGAAAATAATTGTAAATAGTTTTTCTTGACATCTTTTCAATATATGCATTTTGTTATGACAACTGCGGTGGTCTCTGATTTGCAGCAGGTTACAGGTGCTCAGCTGCAGTGGTGTGCATGGCATCAGGGGTGGTGCACGCATGGGTGTGTGTGTGTGTGTGTGTGCAGAGGTGAACCACCTATGGTGTGGGAAGGGGGATCAGTCACTGTCTGTGGTTTGTGTGTTGTACTCTGTGCACTGGATGCCTGTGTGCAGTGGTCCATGGGGCCTGCACTGTGTGCATGGCACCCCTGTCAGACCATCCATGGCCTGTGCAGTTGACACCCTTGCATGTCTTTGATATGCACAGTCTGCTGACATATCAGTGGTGGCTGTCCATGCTGGATAACAACTGTACCTGGCACAATGCCAGGTTGCCTGCCATCACCTGTATGGTGCACGTCTGCCTCCGGTGGCACTGTGGCCTCCGCTGTTGTTGTCCCCCATCCATGCTGTTGCTTGTGCCTGTTGCAGGGGATGTGCTCCAGTGTCTTTCACCTGTGTTCTGGCAGCATGCGGGTGGCATACAGCTTCATGGAGCCTGTGTAGGGTGGCTGGCACACCTGTGCAATGTAGGAATGCTGGCCATGTGTACATGTCAGCTGTGGCCACATGCCAGTGGCTTGGTTGACCCACTACTGTGTCTCTGTGTTGGTGTGCCCTTGGGTATGGGTGGGTGTTTGTCCATGCACTGTGTTGCATCCTATGTGGTGTATGCCTCCATGCTACACAATGCGTGTCTGTGCTGGCTGTTGTGGCCAGTGCTGGGATGGGATGTGTCCTTGGTAGGGTGTGCAAGGTGCTGTACCTCTGGAGGTGGAGTCCGGAGCATGCCCTGTCACATGTGGGGTACCTCGTGTGCTGACCCATGGTTGGTCTCTCAGCTGTACCTCGGGGGGGTATGTGCAGGGTGGCACTGTGTATGCATCTGTTGCATCGCTGTCTGCTGCTGCCCACTGCAGGGTGCTCATGGTGGGGCTGCCTTGCATGGCTCCATGGTGCACAGGGTTGCATTGTCACAGTGGGGGTAGTGGCATGCATGGGGTGTCCTTTACTGTTGGGCGCTACTCCTGGGCAGGGTGTATGGGGATCATGGTGCAGGGTGTGCTCTGCATTGGTAGGATGGTGTGGTATGGGGTGGTCGGCCCTCCTTGTGTGCCAGTCACAGCTTGCCAGGGGGTGTACTGGGGCACCATGGCCCGGCTGTGGGTTGGTTGCTGGTATCCAGGGGCCAGTGGTTATTCCAGCTCTCCCCCAGTTGTGCAGTGCATGGGGTGTGGGGGACGATGTCTGTTCTGCTGTGTGTTCCTCTGCCCATCTGTGGCATGGATGCTGGGCCCCTGCATCCCTGGTTGTGCTGTTGCTTTGCTGCCCTAATGCAGGTGGCATCCCTGGTTGCGCTATGGCGCATCAGGACTGCTCAGCTGAACATCCCTTGTTGCACTATGGCGCATCAGATATGCACAGCTTCACATTCCTAGTTGTGCTATGGTGCAGGTGTTGCGATATTCAGTCGTCAGCCGTAGGCGCATCTTGGCCTGAGCAGTTTTTGAATATCGCACTTCTTGCACATGGGCACAGTGGACTTGTGCTTGCTCCTGCTGTTGCACACATTTTGGGTACAGTTTGAATATCTGGGCCTATATGTTTTTGTTTGTATCTTCTTTTAGCAATACCTTTTGATAAAAGGAATTTTCTGAACTTACTGCATCAAGAAGGACTCCTGTAGTAAATGGTGCCTTAAACAGTGGTGTTTTATTTGTGGTATTTATGTTTGTGTAGCTGATGATGGTCATTATTTTGGGTAACAATATGACATTTTAGTGTAAGGATAATTCAGTTAAAACATTAGAGATAAGCCTGTATTACTCGATAAGCATCACTAATGCGTTTTAATCCTTTAATTTTTAGGCAGTCCTGAGGCCATGTCTATCAGGGCTCCCAGGTGCTCAATTTGTTGACTTCCATTGACGCTACTATTTTTGGTGTTGATCACCCACCCATTTTTGGACAGAGTTTTCATTACCATCTGGGTGTGTTGGTCAAAAAGTTGTTGTGATCTACTGTAGCTCTGATTAGCCAGCTGTCTAAATAGTAGATAATGTGTATCCCCTGTTCTCTCAGTGATAAAGCTAGTATGATGGAAACCATGGTGAAAACCCTGGGAGATGTTTCCAATCCAAAAGGCAGTGGTTGGCATTGAAAGTGCTTGACCAGTATTTGTAAATGGAGAAACCTGAAGTGGGCTGGTCTAATTATGATGCAGAGATAGGCTTCTTTCATATCTACTGGGATAAGGAAGTCTCCTACTCAAATCTCAGTGTGCAACTTTGGGTCTCCTTTTTGAATTTCTTGGCATGAATAAGTTGGTTGAGATACTTGTGCTTTCTCTCTCATACTGGGCATAAGTCTCCTTTTTATTTCTCAAGACCATGAAAATATAGTGTAGACCCTCTGGCTTTGTTCCTCCATAGGTACCATTGATGTTGCCCTGGTTTCCATCAGATTGCTGATCATTTATCAGATGTTTTGTAACTTTGGGGATTTCATTGAGATGGGGGATATTACTACCCATCCTTGTCTGGGTACTGTCAGAGCTGGTTGATCGGTAACTAGTCAGTCTTTTTGCATAAAATGTCAGAGGACCAACTGCACATGTCAAATGAACTTTATTCTTCTCAAAATGGCTGCCACCATGCATAAGATTGCAGTTAGCCAAATGTGCATGTATGAGGAGTCTTTCCCCCTCAAAACGTGCTGTTGCTCAGAGTCATGTAAGATGGCCACCAGGAGGTTAAGGTGCACTACTACAACTAGAAACAGTGCTGCACAGCCATCAGAACAATCATCAAAAAGCCTGAGTGAAGTTAAACAAAATGTATTTTAATTAAAAATTTCATCAAGCAGTAGCACTTAGCCCTTGAAACTGGCAATGTTTTGATCTGCCCTCTGGGAGATCTGTTGAGGTATAAAGTGCACACACACCTGTCTGTCTAAAATGGTTGACTGCAGTGAGCAACATGGTGGTGTGCCCTCACTGCACATATGCAGGCATGTTTGGTGTCACCCAAACAATGACAGCTTCTTTCTGGCCGAAATCATAACTTAACCAGCACTCTGAGAAATAGCCCCTTACTGGCAGAGCCTATTGAAGTAGTTGGTGGGCTCTAGCATGTATCTCCTCAGATTAATACACTAACAGTGGCTCAGGGATCCCTGCTACTGTGCCAGCTCTGTCCGTGAGGAACGTCAGCAGGGTATGGTTAATGCATCTCTTGAGCACCTGAACAGTGGCCCTCCTTGACCTGAAGAAATACACCCAAGCATAATAAAGGAACTCATGGAGGTTCTGGCAGCACCTCTGACAAATGTAGTCAA
Source organism: Neoceratodus forsteri (assembly GCA_016271365.2). Classification (NCBI taxonomy): domain Eukaryota; kingdom Metazoa; phylum Chordata; order Ceratodontiformes; family Ceratodontidae; genus Neoceratodus; species Neoceratodus forsteri. The sequence continues at coordinate 1,646,786,970 of CM057453.1, forward strand.
CACATCCCTTCTATCAGGACGCGTGCCCCTGAATTGGAGGATGGCACATGTGTGCCCATCCACAAAAGTGTCTCTTGGGATGAGCCAGGGATTTACAGGCCAGTCAGCCTCATGTCAATTGTGGAGAAACTAATGAAAACTATCCTAAAGGAAAGGATAGTGGCATTCTTGGAGGAGAATGGCCTCATTGATAATCAGCACCACGGGTTCACCCAAGGAAAGTCTTGCCAGACAAACCTGGTGGACTGGGTGACTAGAGCACTGGATGCAGCAAGGCAGTTGATATTCTGTTTTTTGGCCTTCAGCTATGCCTTCAACTAGATGCCTCATGTGATGCTGCTAGGTAAGCTGAAGAACCTGGGGTGGGGGGGAGAGAAAATTGGTCAGATGGATTGAGAGATGGCTGGAAAACAGGCTGCAGAGAGTGGTGATACGGAGAGAGCTCTCATTATCCTAGGGAGTCATTATTGGGTCCCTCAGGGCTCAGTGCTGGAACCAGTGCTATTTAACATATATGTAATGGATATGACAGTCAGGATTCTGAGTCAGATAAGTCAGTTTGCTGATGACACCAAACTGTGAGCAGTGGTGACTGGAGCGGAGGGTGGGGGGTACTGCAGAAGGACTTTGAAGCATTGGTGAGGTGGTCAGACACTTGGCAACTGGGTTTCAATACAAATAAGTTCAGGATTATGCACTTTAGAACCATGAATCCTGGATACAGTTACCAGTTGGGGGGACAGCTGTTATCCGTATCCATTGAGGAAAAATATCTGGGTGTGCTGGTCACAGGTCATATGAATCACTCTGCACACTGTAGGAAAGCGGTGGCAAAGACCAACAGGATGCTGGGGTGCATAGCAAGGGAAATCACCTCAATGAATGAGGAAGTGATCCTGCCACTGTACCAGTCACTGGTGAGGCCTCACTTGGAGTACTGTGTGCAGTTTTGGTGACCCTTTTTAAAGAAGTACATCAAACTGTTGGAGGGGGGTACAGAGGAGGGTGACCAAGATGTTAAGTTGGGTGAGGGGAAAAGCCCTATGAGGACAGGTTGAGGGCACTCAATATGTACTCCCTGGAAGACAGAAGGGACATGGGGCGATATGATAGACAACTTCAAGTACTTGAAGGGCATAAATTGAATTAGCCCTGAGGGCCTGTTTAAGTTTAAGGAGGAAGAGATCACAAGAGGGCACAGACTGAAATTGGAGGGGTTAAGGTTCAGAAGAGAGATGAGGAGGCACCTTTTCACACAGAGGGTGGTGACGGCATGGAATGTATTGCCTGAGGAACGGATTTTGCAGACATCAGTGGTGGGATTTAAGAGGGGCTGGGACAGGGTCAAGGGCAGAATCAGAATAGGGAAAGGTGGGGCATGGCTTAACTGCTGAACTGAATGGCCGCTTTACTTTTTGGAGCTGCTGCATGCAGGCATCTGTATCCGACTAACCCACATCCACGGAGGTTAGAATTGAGAGGAATTACAGAGAAGTATTTTAAAAGAGCTCTGGTGTATGAATATAAAATTTTTTTAAATGTAAACAGCCACAAACTAGCTAGAAAAGCCCTTTTCAATATCACAGCCTACAAAATGGTGGAGGCGCCGGGCTCAATGCTCGATTTCACATACTTCAACAGCCTTTTTGAAAAATTACTTCATAGGATGGACGAAGTAACCGATGCGTCGCATCATACCACAGAAGCAATAAAAAACCTGACAGAGCAGATAGTAACAATCGAACAGAAAGCGCTGGTGCAAGATTCGGAAATTGAGGTCATCAAAGGAATGCAGAGGGATCAGCAGGGTAAAGTTAATATGCTTCTGTCCAAAGTCGATGATTTGGAAAATCGGAGCAGAAGAAATAACCTATGGGTAATAGGGCTCCCAGAGGGTGTGAAGAAAAAAAGCACTGCTATGTTCTTTCAACAAACCCTCCCCGAGATCTTAGGCCTGCAAGCAGACTTTTGCCTAGAGATAGAAAGGGTGCATAGAGCTACTGTCCCAGTGCCAGTTAAAGGAGGCAAGCCAGGGGCTATTTTGTTCAAATTGTTATCATACAACACACGGCAGGCTTTGCTGCAGCATTCCATGGAGGTGGGCTGTTTGAGCTTGCAGGGGCACTCCATATCGGTGAATCAGGACTTTTACAGGGAGCTAGCGATTAAGAGAAGAGAATATATCCCCTCTGCACCATAAGATGCAAAAACTGGGGATTCAGTACTCTTTAAGGTACCCCTCCACAATGCGGATAGTGCACAATGGAACCCCACTCCTCTTTGAAACCCCGGTAATCCTAGAGGACTTTTTGAACAGGCACTTAGGTGAGTCGCCTAGCCTTTCCACTCACCCAGACCCCTCAGAACCAGAAGAGATGGCAACAGACCCTGAAATGCAGCCTGAGTCTTCCACTGGCCTCCTTCATCAAAGTAGAAAAAGAACAGCGAGAGACAGCCACAGGTGAAGAGAGCACCCCCATATTAGGACCAGCCTGTATACTGAGACAACAGACCGGGAGGTACAACGCAGTGAAAGCACAGCCCTGGTGCGATACATGACCTGCAATCCCTACGAGGCACTGAGATCTCCCTCGCCTCCCCCCATTGCGCCTTCTGAGGAAGGAATCTCCAGGATAGAAGCAGATCCTCAGGCCAGCTGTACTACGGTGAATGAGGCGGCATTGGATGGTAACGGTGGTGAGGAACCGCAGAAGGAACAGCACTCCCCAGGTGCAGCATCCAAAGACCGTGAAGGAGACCAGGCCGCTGAAGCAACAACATCAAGTTACCAGGATCCTTGAGGGGAGCAGCAGCTTCTGATGTCAATTAGACAAGTAGCGCTTCTGTTTTAAGCCTTGTGCAGCAAGGGGTATCAGGGCATAGCAGATACTACCTGGGGTGGGGTGTTGATTTATGATTTGATTTAAGAATCAGGGCCCATGAGATCATGAGACACTGGGACTTTGACCCCTCCAGGGCATATTGATCTCAGGGCTTGTAGTAAGGGGTAAAGAAGTCTGCCCCCATATTGCGGCCTAACCTTATTTTGGTCTGAAAACATTATGTATATGGCAAGTGCTGGTTCATGGAGCTAAAAAGCTTATGAACCCTTATAAGGAGCTAAGCTACAGTTGCAATACTAATGTGCTTCTTTTAGCATAATGATTTAGCAGAAATGAGTGATATCTGGCCTACGTGACTGCAAGCACAGACACAGACTGGTGTCCAAAATTCTTTATGATTAGTTTTATTGACTGCCCTTATATGGACAGTCTAAGGTCTTAGTGGAAACTTATCTCTTCTTCTGAACTTTGGTGACTGGTGGTAACAAACAGGTTGCCCACCATATATGGTAAATAAAATGTACACTGCCTATGTTTGTGCTGACCAATGGTGATTATGCTCATACTAGGAAGAAAATATGTTATAACCTTATAAGTTGATGTGTATGCTGTTTTTAACCAATCATAGGTAGCTCTAAAATAGATACATTGCTTTACTATATAAGTGTTTGTACAGCCTGTCATTTTGAAGAATGTACCATTTGTAGCCTGTAACTTCTGCTGTGATTATTATTATAATCATTAAATTCTTCCGCCATCAGTCTCCTCTGTTTCGCTTTCTTTTCTAAGTACCTGTAATTAGTAATTTACTAACTGTAGTTTTTCACAACGCTTACAATTGGTGCCTTAAGACTCGGATCGTTGGTTGCTGCGGGCTAAAGAGGCTGTCTAACTGCTGGTTGGTTGGGCAGCCAGCCCCATAGAAGGGTGAGGACGCTCGGAGACGTGTTACTGCTGGCTTAAAGCGAGAAGGAAAGGTACACACAGACAGCCACAGCCACTTGACAATCAGGTGATGTATGCTTCTCTTATTTATTTAAAGTAATTAAAGGTAAAAAAAAAAAAAGATACTTAACTCTGTAGGAACTCATGGGGCAGAGTAGGTGAGTGAAGGTACTGGGACTTGCAAGCCGGACCTCACAAGGAGCTATAAGACGTAGCCAAACAGGCTGGGGCACTAGTGCATGGGTGAGCCCAGCTGTGGAGGAGGCAGGCAAATAAGAAAAATGAGCATGGAAACAATAATAGGTCGTTTTTGGGAAGCATCTAAAGGGGGGAGCATATGAACCAGTGCCTGATGACCAACAGGCACAATTGTATTTTACTCAGCAAGTGTCCCTCCGCAATGAGAAAGTAAAGAATGAAAAAGAAATTTTTGCAAATGCATTGCAAGGGTTGTGGCAGTATAATCAGACCATTGTGTGTCGCTGAAATAAAGAATTAATACAGTTAAAGGAAGAGAAAGATGAAAATGATATGTTAGTGAGGCGATTAATGAATTTAACACTAGAACATAAAGGTAGTGTTACAAAGGATCAATACCAAGAATTAGAACAACAGCGTGATGACCTTAAGGCACAACTAATAAAAGTAAAAGGAGATTTGTGCCTGTTAGAGAGAGATTGTGCCCTCTTACAAATTAAATTAGATCAGCAATCGCGAAGAGCACGCCATTGAGACTAGACGCCTACAGCGAGCCCAAAATGCTGCAGATAAAATACAAGAAATACAAGAGGCGAAACCCAACAGATAACCTCCAAATGTGGAAGAGAAGGAGGTGGTAATAGTCAAAATGGCCCTGCACAGACACGGGAAACTCGTTAACAGGAGGTACTATGTCAGCAGCTACTAGGTATCAGCAGGAGCAGCTTAGCGCAGTTAAGATTACAAGAAACCAAGCACATGTTAAAAGGAATACGTAAAAAGGAACAAAGTAGAGGAGGAGAACACAAGCGCTGGAGGAAAAGTATGGGCAACAAGCCAGGAAGATAAGAAAAGCCCTTGCTTTGGATGACAAAAAATCAAGAGGCAAGGATAGGGGCAGAGGCGGGTAGAGGACCAAGCGCCCACTAGCCGACCAACAGGGGAAAAAAAGAAGGAAAGGGAGGAATGGACAGAACAGGAGGAGACAGTGGGGATGGAACAGGATGGGGACAAATGGAAAGAGACGGGCGAAAAGGTAGTAAAAGTCAAAAGAATTATAAAGGAGTTCCAACCAGATGAGGGAGTGAGGGAACCAGAGACCCCCGTAGTCAAGGATTTGACTATTGAGGAAATCACAAATTTAGGAAAAATGATCGGTCCTGTCGATCACAAAACCAACTTACCTGAACTACGCAAAAAACTAAAACAACTTACTACAACGCTAAGGCTAACCAACCAGGATGTATGTAGGTTAGTGATGTTTAAATTGTCAGCAGCCTTGGCTGAGGCAATGCCGCCCGAGATACAAAGGACCCATGAAGGGGCATTGTAAAATGCCAACTCATGGGCAGACTTAATGAGGTAGTGGAAGCCATTAGGCGGTGCGAGGAGAATCAGCTGTCAAGAGGTGGATTGGGATAGAATATTACAGACCAAGCCCCAGGAAGGGAGGGTCCCCGAGTTTTTATCCCACACTGTTTGAGGTGTACCAGAGGTATGGGGCAGGATTGCCCCACAGAAGATGATACTACCTTTAGGGACCTGTGGATTCGAGCATATGACTTGGATCCCACCTCACGGACAGTCAAGCAATTAGCCCCCAACCCAGAGGAACGGATTACCCTCCTGGAAACTTATCTTAATGAGAAGCAGCTAAAAGCGGAAGTAGCCTGTGACTTGGACTAATGAGGGACCACAAAGGAGACTAGGACATGCTTTAATTGTAAAAGCCTGGGCATGTAATGAGTGACTGTTGGGCAAAGGAGGAGGTAAAAGGACAAGGACCCCGACAATTGGGAGGGCCGAGACAAAAAGACAAGACGCACAGACAGACCACGCGGGGTGATAGTGCACAAGATTTGTTGGACAGACTACAGACATATTAGATGCTGGTTTAAAAGCCACCACCGCCCCAAGAATTTGATGATGAAGACTGTTAGGCGACTGGCGGCAATCAAACGGTTAACTGGCGACAGGGAGGCGGAGGCCCCGGGACCCCTGATTCACAATGGTGTGTGCATTAACATTTGATAAACAGGGTGACCTAACCGTACTCACTTAAAGTGGGAGAAAACGGGTAATGGCTTTAGTTGATGCTGGGCAGCCGTCTCACTTACTACTATGCACATACCATTAGATCCAGATAAACCTCCCATACAAATAGAGGTGTACAGGCATACAGCACAGGGATATGTTAGCTTACCCAAGTAATTGCCCTGGGAACTAAAGTAGTCGGAAAGGGAAGACTCATAATGATGGAAGGGAGCCTAGTGGAGCAAAACATAATAGGAAGTGACCTCTTAAAGAAACATCGCTTAATTATTGACTTAGTCAATAAGTGTTTGCGCCAAGTAAATATTAAAGGATACGGTACTACAACAGTACCTGAAAGTTACATCTGGGCATCAGTTAAATCTAACAAGGTGTATAATTGGCCCGAGGTAAGTCAAATAGAATTACAACAAATAATAGACAAATACCCCAGTGTCTGGGCAGTGTCTGGTACTGACTGTGGAGTAGTCAGCGATACAGAGATAGCAATAGAGGGCCCGACCCTGGGCATACCAAGCAGTACCCCCATCCCCAGGAAGCAGTAACTGGAATAGAGCCAGTAATAAAAGATTTATTGTCCCAAGGGGTATTAAGGACTATTTGTTCCACAGCCAATAGCCCTATTTGGCCAGTTAAAAAACCCAATGGTAAATACCGGCTTACCATAGATTACAGGAGATTAAATAAAGTAACCCCACAAGTCAGCCCCATCATAAGCACAGCAATCGAAATGTTTAATAAACTTAAACCTACCAGTAAAGTCTTTTCGGTACTTGATCTAGCAAACGGATTTTGATCTTTACCTCTTAGACAACAGGACCAGTATAAATTCGCTTTTACCTTTAAAGATCAACAATATACATTTACCCGCTTACCACAGAGGTTCCACTCCTCCCCAACACTGTTCCACCGATATGTGCAACAAGTGCTCCAAGAGGAGGGACTAGAACATGAGGTAGTCCAATATGTGGATGATTTGTTATTACAAAGCAAAAACATGGCAGAGCACGCCCAACTGTTGGACCGTGTGCTCAAAGCCCTAGCTAAAAGAGGTCTTAAATAAATCCAGAAAAGGTACAAATTAGCTAGACCAGAAGTAACGTTTCTAGGAACTATAGTGTCAAAAAGAGGTAGGAGAATTGACCCTGCAAGAGCCGCCCTCATACAAAAATTGCCCCTACCAACAACTGTAACAGGGCTCAGGAAACTGTTGGGAATGACCAATTTTTGCAGAGATTATATCGAGGGGTACTCGGAAATCACTAAGCCACTATATACACTACTGCGAGATAACCCACAGAAAGAGGACAAGCTAATGTGGAAGGGGAAAGAATTGCAGTGCTTTAAAAAATTAAAACAAGCATTAATGCAAGCCCCAGCTTTAGCAGTCCCAGACCATGCAAAGCCATTTATAATACAAGCGGTAGCAACGGATGACACCATAATAGCTGTGCTATTACAAAATCATTGGGATAATTTAGTCCCCATAACATACTTAAACAGACAACTGTCTAAAGTAGAACAGGGATTTAGCCAGTGTGAGAAAACTTTGTTGGCAATAGCATGGGCAGTGCAAGCTTGTGAAGAGATAGTTGGTTTTAGCCCCATAACTATCCAAACCACTCACACACCCATCAAATTACTAATAGAGGAAAAGCAAAGGAGTTAGCCATAGCAGACAGGCTAAATGGCTACTTGCCTTACAAGATAAACAAGTCACAGTACAAAAACTTAACAAACCCCATATGATGCAATACTTAGACTATCAAGGAGAACCACATGACTGTGGAGAGCTCATGCAGCAGGAAGCCTATTTGTCTCCATTCATAGAGAGACATGACGATGGTAAGACTTATACCATGTTGTGTGTTGATGGGTCCAGATATTGGGAAAAAGGAAATGCCTATACGGGAGCTGCTGTGTATTTTAATAGTGGAGATGATGATGAAACTAGACCACCTGAGGAACAGCCAATACTTATTAAATTGTCACCCGGAGACTCATCTCAATACGCTGAGTTAGTTGCTATATATGAAGCCATAAAAGCAGTTCCATTTGGGCTCTACAATTTGCACTGACTCACAGTTTGCCATAGGCTCATTAACCACCTGGTTGCCCATATGGGCTAGGAGGGACATGAAAACCTCCACAGGAGAACATGTGCGACACAGACAGCTATTAAAAGCAATTTTAAGGGAAGGGGAAAAGCTCCCAGGGAGGATAGCATTAGTCAAAGTAAGAGCTCACACCCATAGTAAGTACGGTTATGGATCATTCGAGGAATGGGGAAATGAAGAAGTCGATAAATGGGCTAAAATTGCTGCCAAAAGAGGGGACCCCTGGAAAGGAATAAGACCGCAAGATGAACAAAATTCAAGTAGAGTTAGTAGTTAAAAGGTGGAGGCTTTACCTAATTTGCAGGAGCTCCAAAACAAGATCAGTGGATTCAAGAGAAAATAAACAAGTACAAGAAAATCCCAAAATGTATGGGGCTTTTACAATAATAGATAACGTGTTATATCAAAGGGGAGGATAAACTCCCAAATGGTAGTGCCAGAGTCACCAAAAAGACATAGTACTAGAAAACCATCGATGGGCAGGGACACCGGAAAAGACAAAACATGCCAGATTATTAAAAATAAATATTACTGGCCTGAGATATCTAAAACTGTTCAATCAGTATTACAGACTTGCTTAATATGCCCAACAGGATCCCAAGAGAAAAATACTCCCTACAGCGATTACCCCTGGCAGATGGACCTTGGGATGCATTACAAATTGACTACGTTGGGCCTTTACCCACTCAAAGGGGGATATAAGTACATGCTAGTAATAATAGATATGTTTTCAAATGGGTGGATATGCTTCCTAGTTAGGAGTGCAATGCTATAACAACAGCTCAAATTTTGTGCACACAAATTCAGGTTAGGTGGGTTCCCCAATATCATAGAATCCGACAGGGGAACTCACTTTGTAAATCAAATAATGCAGGAAAGTGTAAAATATTGGGAGTTCAGCGATTACATCTACCATATAGGCCTCAGGCCTCCAGGGATGGTAGAAAGACTAAACCGGACTTTAAAAATGCCCTAAAAGGCAGTATTGATGAGGAAAGACTGGGTTATACATCTCCCAGGGATCTTAATGGCTATCCGAGGACCGCCCAAGCTAGCACAGGAGTAACCCTCATGAGCTAATGACAGGAGGAGGATGAGGTTAGCCCACCCACAAGACGCACCCCCACCAAACTCAGCTACCCAAGATAAGGTTAAACATGAGCAGTTTTTAAAATCAATACAATATCAACTAGAGAATATTTGACCTTTGCAGCCAAAACATGGCTGTGAACATAAGAGCAAAATAAGCAGGGTAGACAGCCAGTGGCAGGATGGGGTTACCTATAGAAGAGGGAGATGTGGTAATGGTAAGAAATTGGGAACAAAAATCCATGGAAGGATGCTAACTGGTTGGGACCGATAAAGTGTACAAACTAGTAGGCGAAAGTACAGTGTATGTGGTTAGAGTAAGTAGTAAGAAAGGGGTCAGAGGAAAAAAGCAGGAATTTTGGGTGCATGTTGATCAGTGTAAAAAAGTTTCAAGTAAAGTTGGTTGAAAAAAATTAAAATACTGCACTTGATGTTTTCAGCCATGAAGACCCAAGGCATTTTTGTCATCAACCTGGTAGTAGTCACCAAGCTTTCTATGATCCTCAGCCTGCATATTAATGTGGAACAGATTAATGTCACGTGTGAACCTAAACAGTCAGTCACACTGTTAGCTAAATGGAACTGGGACCCGGTTAATACAAATGACTATACCACACGAGCATGGAAAGCCACCTGGACCAAGGACAACGACATTTTTATATCCAAAGACTGGTGTGTGGACTCACTTAACGATTGGTCCAGCTGTGCCTCAGAGGTTAAGACTGGATCCCAACACAGTTACATGGATTGGACACAAAATGGATCTCTTGTCATAAACGGGACTACACCAAAAGATAATGGTGCCTATGTGTTGGTTCTATCTTATTGTCTCTGGGGTAGCAATACTGTCTGTAATTATGCTAGTGCAGCTAGCTCGCTGCGTTTTGCAGTCTCAGATGCTATATACTTAACTGTAAAACCAATGGAGTGCCCCAATGTGACACAAGGGCCAGAGAGTGGGCTCACAGCAACTCCTATTGACCAAGTACTTGTAAATAACGTAAAGTACAATAGGATGCATGTAAATCTAGACTTTTCTGGCTGGAACATAAATGTTAACAGTAGTTGTGCTAACACTAGTGTGTCAAAGTTTTATGCCACCATGTTAATTGACATGTTAGGTGCCTTCCATGCCAAAACAGGAAGTATCACAGCACCCTTTAATAGTGAAGGGGAGGCCAAGGACATTAGGAAAAAGCGAGACCTATGGGGGGATTTGGCCGGACTGTTTGGATCAGGAATGAGTATATGGAACCAGGCAGATCTGGAGGCTATTAAAAATTACCAAGACCATATTAATACCAATACTGAAAAAAGGGTCTTGCTACCACTCACATTAGGCCAGCAGGGTTTGGCAATGGAAGAGCCCTTATCTGTGTACAATATACATGAGGTGGGACGTTTGTTTAAAGAGGTAGAACATAAAATTAATGAAGTAGTAGCTGAGCATAATGAAGAAGCTTTTAATAATACCGTAAATAAGGCTATAGTGTGTAGTGCTTACGGATCTTATGTTTTAACTCAAGTTAGTCAACTGCTACAGGAAATTACTAATAATCAATTGCCTAATCGAATCTCTGATGCACAGTTAAAATTGTGGTACTGCCCAGATTGCCTTAATGTTACTGACAGTAAGTGTATGATCTTTTGTCTCAAGGATAGGGCCCCACCCATGTGGTGGGTCCGTAAGGTTACCAAAGTGTATGTTAGGGCCTCAAATGTTCAGACCCAATAGTACTCTAGTTGCACCATGAGGGTGTCCCTTGTGGTAAAACTATCCCCATGTCGAGTACAATAGAGAAGTACTCAAATAGTAAAGGTACACTCTGTTGGGTATCTACAAGGCCAATATTATGCATATCGAGTCTCACCCCCAGAGATCCTAGTGCGCAGCAATGATGGGTCATGGACAGCACCAAACTTACATTGCTGTGAGGAAATACAAAATCAATGGATATGCCAGTGTGACGTCATGTCACAAACACAACCAATCTGTGGAGAGATTCCCATAGGCCAAATTGAAAATGACACCGCATGGTGCCCCATCCAGTTAAAACGGTGGTATACTCCACAAATCAGTGTAACATATAATGGTACTAACCAATATTGTGTTGTTACTAATATACCTGTTTTATCATATGAAGGACAAATGTGTGCCATCAACAACCCAAATTTTTGCATCACTCCCAAACATAATGTATATATTGGTGACAAAGTGTTACACCCTATTACAGAGGCAGAAGACAAGAGTTATAACGTTAAATTTAATAGCCCTCACCAGGCATATGATATTAATAAATATGCACCCTCATTTGGAGCGGTAATACCTCCTCTGTCTCTTAACGTGCAGTCACTTTTAAATCGAAAAGATACTCATTTAATACACATCCAAAATACCGCTCGTAAAGCACAAGCAAGTGTAAATGAGCTGCTCAGTGAGAGTGACAATGAGCACTTAATTTACAGCTACGCAGGAGGGCCCCTGGGAGTCCTCTCATTTAAGGCACTACTCCTATTGCAAGTAGTCTTGGTTTTCATAGTAATTATAGGTCTATGTCAATTAAAATTTGCTATTCGTAAAATGCGCAGTGAAATGTATAGGCTCAGAGGAGCTGCTTTCTTGTACAACTAATAATTTGGCAATATAGGGCCAAAGGGGGGCTTGTAGTAAGGGGTAAAGAAGTCTGCCCCCATATTGCGGCCTAACCTTATTTTGGTCTGAAAACATTATGTATATGGCAAGTGCTGGTTCATGGAGCTAAAAAGCTTATGAACCCTTATAAGGAGCTAAGCTACAGTTGCAATACTAATGTGCTTCTTTTAGCATAATGATTTAGCAGAAATGAGTGATATCTGGCCTACGTGACTGCAAGCACAGACACAGACTGGTGTCCAAAATTCCCCTTATGATTAGCTTTACTGACTGCCCTTATATGGACAGTCTAAGGTCTTAGTGGAAACTTATCTCTTTCTTCTGAACTTTGGTGACTGGTGGTAACAACACAGGTTGCCCACCATATATGGTAAATAAAATGTACACTGCCTATGTTTGTGCTGACCAATGGTGAGATTATGCTCATACTAGGAAGAAAATATGTTATAACCTTATAAGTTGATGTGTATGCTGTTTTTTAACCAATCATAGGTAGCTCTAAAAATAGATACATTGCTTTTACTATATAAGTAAGCTTGTACAGCCTGTCATTTTGAAGAATGTACCACTTGTAGCCTGTAACTTCTCGCTGTGATTATTATTATAATCATTAAATTCTTCCGCCATCAGTCTCGCCTCCGTTCGCCTTCTTTCTAAGTATCTGTAATTAGTAATTTACTAACTGTAGTTTTTCACAACGCTTACAGGGCTGGAGCCAACTTCTTGTGGGTGGTTCAATATAGGGAAGGGGAGGGGCAGCAAACAATAGTATACATTGCTGCGTGTGCAGTCAATTCCTGGGTATGATATGTGATTTGGGAAACGCTTTATAGGCACTTTTGGAGGTTGGGTATTGAGGGATGGGCTGCGTGTGGACCTGGGTACTCTAGAACAAGAGATCAGTCAGCAGGTGCTACATGGCTATGTGCTTGGAGGGTACACCCCAGTTACAATGGGTGCAAGGGCTGGTAGCCTGATGGAGTATGAGATAAGGCCTATGGAGCTCTTGGTCAAAGGTTTAAGGGCCTTCTCTGCAAGGCAAATTGCACCTACCTCCATGACATCAGGGGAAGGGACATAACAAAATGGAGCTTATAGATGAAACTTCCCCGTACATGGATAACCCTAGTTTTAATTTTATAATGGCCAATTGAATGCTAGGCTGTTTATTGTATGTAAAAAGGTGCAGTTTTTCTCCTGGGGACACGTCTAGGCACGCAGCTTCCCCCCACCCTCAACTGCTATGATCTCTGACAAACAGTGTAAGGCTGGGTCAAACTATGCCCAGACCGCTATGTCACCTGGAACTACTCTGCAGATCAGGCCTCTCCAAAGGAGGCAAATGATCCTATATGCAGGATTGCTCCAATGAAGCACAGAAGTGCAACATGTAAATAGGTTTAGTGTTTGGTTGTTTTGTGTGGTTGTGCTTAAGATTATAGGGCAGTACCTGTTTAACATGTATTCTAGTATAACCTGGTTGTCAAGGAATGTCAGGGGTATTATACAGAGACACTGGTAGACTGGCTGTACAAGGTAAAGGGATCCTAAAAGCGTCACAGGGTCTGGAACCAAAATCTAGGTTGGGCCACTGGTACTGGTGTGTTGCAGAATGGTACTTTCTTGTCCTCACTGGCGGTTTGGATTTAGCATCTCACATTTCATTGCTTCTCGAGGGTTATGACTATGGCTGAAATAATCTGCATTACTTGGAATGTGTGAGGTATGAATAAGCCCGTGAAGAGGAAGAAGGTGGGGGGGGAGACCACGTGATGCAAGGTACTGGGTAGAAGCTCCTCTTTGCAGCTTCAGCCTCTCGACTTGATAATTTTGTATTTCGGATCGACAAAACTGCCTAAAACCCTCTAAATCTACTTAAGTTTGTTGTCTTATCTTCCCGAGCTTCTGTTTTGCATGTCAGAACATCGATGGAGGTTTACACGAAGAAGGCGCCACAGAAACATACCCCACCGGTCACCCCAGAGAAGGCCCCGAAGAAATCACAGGCCTCAAGTGTTTCAGATAAGCCAGAACACTCGAACCAGGCCACGGAGCAAGAGCCACTAACCTTGAGCAGGTTCTTGGAGGAATTCAAGCCCTTCCATGAGGAAGTAAAGGAAATTTCTTCTGAACTCATATCCCTATCTAAAAAAATCGATGAGGTCTCTGTTACAAACTCGGATAATACAGCCTGAATTTCCTCCCTGGAGAAGCGTGTGGAAAAGATTGACCCTGGGCTTGTGGCTATGCGGCAGAAGCTTTCACGTCTCAAAACAAAATTAGAAGACCTCGAGGGTCATAGCTGCAGGAACAATGTTGTAATACTTGGGCTTCCAGAGGGAGAAGAGGGCCAGAATACCATAGCATTTATTCAAAAGCTGGTTGAAAAGATCGCCAGTCCCTCTCCCTTTGGGGCCAAGTACATCATCGAGAGGGCACATAGGTCCTTGCAGCCAAAGCTTCCCCCAGGAACTAAACCTCATCCTATTATATGCCATTTTTTGAATTATTTAGAAAGGTTTTCTGGTAAAAGTTAAAGAAGTACAGGAAGTCAGATGGGAGAATACTAAACTCAGGATAGCACAAGATCTGTCAGGTTCTGTCCGACAGAAACACACATCATTCCACCCTATAGTATCCAAGATCATTGCTGCAGGGCTTAAGTTCAGAATGGAGTACCCTGCTAGGCTGCAGGTGCAAGTGGCTGGTACCTGGTTAGCCTATGATGATCCAGATGCTGCACTTTCAGGCTTAAAGCTTGCCCTGCCTGATCTGTTTCGCAATCCATGATATGCCCTGCATTTCCCAAAGTGGAGTGATCTGAATTGAAGGGATGATGCTGCTTTTCGAGATGTATAATGGGGAGGAGTGATAATTACCATTCGAGACTGTGAGAGCCTGATATTGAAGGCTGAAGGGACATCATGTAGCTGTGCACATTTAGTTTCTCATAACACTTAGACGTCCCATTTACGCCTGGGACAGCTGATTTCATCAGGAGACTGCTTCAGTTGAAGGACTGTTTATTTGGGGGAGGGTACTCTTTGAAAAGAGCTTGATTGGCACCTATTTGTAAGCACAGTAGGGGGTTTGTTGATTTACCAGGCTCGTATCCCCTCAGTTCTTTATCTAATATAAAGGAGGGACCAATTTGGGGTAGTGCTGGGCTTTTCTTTTTCAATGTGCACAGCAGTGCGCTTTCGCTCCGGTACCACCAGAGGGAGCTCCAGTCACTTATTTAGCAGGCTAGCGCTACTTGACAACCTGGAATTTTACTTCTTTTGCAGAACTCTGTATTTGAGATGGGGATTAACTAGTATATTTCTCACTGGGCAACTTAGTCCCGCTGCTGGCATGGCCCCATGGTGGACTTGTTTCATCATGTATTGCCTGCCATTCGCCGTAATTAGGTAATTGTGCTTATTGGGCAGGGTGTACGCAATTCTTTGGCTATGCCAGTATATTAGCTGATTTCAAACCTCAACGTGCTGAGCATTTCCCTCTGGCTACCAGGAGTTGGCTAGTTAACAGATGTTAGTTGGAACATTGTATTTCCTTACATTTTTCTTTAATAATTACCTGTTCCTGATGGGGGCTTGCAGAACTTGTTTGGGTTTGTGGGGGCAATGCTGGGAGGCTGGAGGGAGAGGAAGAGAAGCAGTATTTTGTTGAGCGCTGTTTGTGACAGTTGGGGTGGTAGGTGGGCGGGCTATGGTCATACTTAAGAGTCTGGTTTATCTATGTTATCGGACATTGGTGTGTTCTATGGGGTGGGAATGGGGTGGATCAGGTCTGGATGGGAGGGTGTGGGGTTGGAAGGCTGGTACAGCAGTAATCAAGGAGTATTGGAATTTGGATTCTTGTAGTAACATCTGGATTTTATTTATGTGTTTACTTTTACCAATTTAGATGGCTAGCAATATTAATCTTGCTACTTGGAATGTAAAGGGGATAAGGAAAAAACCTAAACAATATCTGGTGCTTAAACACCTGAATTTGTTGCGTTCCCAGATAACGTTTTTGCAAGAATCTCATCTGCTAGATACTGAAGCTTTACAACTCAGGAAGCAACAGGTTGGACAGGTTTTTAATGCCTCGAGGTCCATTAATAGCTGTGGGGTCATATTAATTGTCAACAGAGGCATTCCCTTCATTTCCACGCAGGTTCTTAAAGATCCAGGGGGCAGGTATGTCCTGGTTCAGGGTACTCTTTGGTCAATGCCACTTTTACTCTGTGGTATGTATGGGCCTAATACTGATGACCCGGTTTTTTTTTTTTTATGAAGCTGATCACCATTATTCTCCCTATGCTTCCTACTGCGATAGTTATGGGTGGAGACTTCAATTTTGTTTTGGACCCTAACATGGACAGGTCTGGTAATGGGTTGAGGGGACTGTCTCCTGGGCAGAGGGCCTTTAGGGATCTGTTGGATCTGTGTGGACTGTGCAACGTGTGGCGAGTATTGCACCCCAACTCCAAGGATTATACCTTTAGTTCGCCAGTGCACAGATCACAGTCTCGCATTGATTACCTGTTAATTTCCCAGGTGCTCTTGCTGGGGGTTACGTCTGCCTCAATTCAGCCTGGTCCTGTATCTGATCATTCCCTGGTGGTATGCAACTTGTTTTTTCTTATATTCCTAAGAAGGAGACCCGGTGGAAATTAAATGAACAATTATTAAAAGATGGTAGCTATTGCAACCTTGTTAAGGAGCAAATTGATTTCATTTTTTCTACTAACCCAATAGAAAGCACGGCGCCGGATATTTTATGGGGCTTTTTCAAGGCCTACATGAGGGGAATCCTTATTAGTTTAGCTACAAAGAGGAAAAGGGCTCAAGAAGGGGAATTATTATCCTTACTGTCTCAAGTACGGTCAATAGAAGCTAACCTATTCCCCAGTACTCCGAATGAGGACAGGAAGAAATTTTGATAGCTAAAGATAGATACTTAGACTTGTTGTGGAAAAAGGCAGAGTTAGCCATTATCCGCACTAAAGCAAGTTTCACTGATCAGGGAGAAAAAAACGGGGTGTATGCTTGCTTTAAGGTTAAAGCAGCAGGAGTCTGCAAGATTTATTACTCCAATCAGGGCTCAGGCGGATGGGTCCCTGAGAGTATCCCCTTCAGAGATAGTGCAGGAGTTCGCTTTGTACTACGAGCAATCATACAGGGACATGGACAGTCCTCCTCCTTTGGAGAGGTTGGAGGCGTACCTTAGGATTCTCATCTCCCTTCCCTGTCAGGTCCGCAGAGGAGTTTTCTGTCTGCCTCATTATCCCTGGAGGAAATCTCAGAGGTTATAAAGGCCTTGCCTTCCAATAGAGTCCTGGGACCGGATGGGTTTTCCTCATTATTTTATAAAGTTTTTCCAGAACAATTATTGCCGGTGCTTCACCAGTTGTACCTCCACATTCTCTCTGGGGTAGCTGTAGATGCCTATCTGTTTGAAGCCCTGATTGTTCTTCTCCCCAAACCGGATAAAGATCCTGAGTTAGTACAGAGTTATAGGCCTATATCCCTTCTGAATCAGGATATCAAAATTCTCTCAAAGATACTGGCCAACAGGTTAACTCTGGTCCTCCCAGATCTGATTGGCATGTCCCAGATTGGATTTATGAAGGGACGTTCATCATCAGATCATTTGTGTACCCTTTTGCATGTCTTCTCGGAGTCCAGGGATGCCACCTTTCCTGCTGGGCTGGTCTCCCTGGACGCTGAGAAGGCATTTGACCATGTGAACTGGAATTTTCTATTCCAGGTTCTTAAGGCATTTGATTTTCCTACCATGTTCGTAGACTGGATCCGGGCTCTATATCGGGCCCCTTATGCTAAGATTTCAGGTAATGGTGCATTTTCAAAACCCTTCCTTTTATATTCAGGAACAAGACAGGGCTGTCCCCTCTCCCCTTTATTATTTAATTTATATATGGAGCCCCTTATTCAAAATATCCTCAACAATGTGGGGATACAAGGTATACCGATTGGGAGTAATGTGGTGAAGATTATGGCATATGCTGACAATCTTCTCCTCCATTTGTCTCATCCGGTAACATCTATCCCAGTTATGTTAGGGGAGATCGCCAAGTTTAGCTCCTTTTTGAATTATAAATTGAACACTAACAAGTCATCCTTTTTTCCCCTTAACCATAAGGTCTTTAAGACAGATATTATCCCTTTTGGTTTGTGTTGGTCACCCCGTGTTCTTAAGTATCTGGGTATCAAATTAACACGCAATCCTTCCTTATGGTTTAAAGAAAATTTGGAGCCCCTTTCCCAGTTGATTGTGCAGGACTTAGATAGATGGTCTAAGCTTCCGGTTTCACTATGGGGTTGTATCAATATAATTAAGATTAATGTAGTTCCCTGACTTTTTCATCCCCTTTCGCACCTTAACTCATTCATCCCATTATCCTGGTTTCAGAAAATGCATAGAACCTTTACCAATTTCATCTGGTCTAACAAACACTCTCGACTGGCATACTATAAGTTGGCCGCCCGGAAAGCAGATGGGGGACTGCGGATTCCTC
This sequence comes from Neoceratodus forsteri, assembly GCA_016271365.2. NCBI lineage: Eukaryota > Metazoa > Chordata > Ceratodontiformes > Ceratodontidae > Neoceratodus > Neoceratodus forsteri. Next base: position 1,646,805,396 of record CM057453.1, read on the forward strand.
ACTTGGGAATCTACTATTGGGCTAGTCATATTGCTAAATACCTGAAGTGGGTGAGTCTGGGTCCCGAGAGTTTGAGACCGGTCTGTCTCATCATTGAATTAGAGTTTATCCAGGCTATGAACATGGATCCCTTGACCATGTTTTATGTTAAGCTTTCTCTTCTACAAGATGCTAGTAAATGCTCCACTCTTATGACTTCATTAAAAGTACATGCGCAGCTTTGTTCTTTTTTGCGATATACTCTGTTTCTGTACCTGTCCCAATCCATTTGGAATTCCCCAGCCTTTACTATAAATAAACAGAGGATCCCTGTATGTGGTTACCCCAGGTAGGGGATGGGATAGTATCCATGTTTCTGGATGGTGAGGGGGCATGGCTCTCTGCAGCTAAAATTATCCAAAAATTTGGCATCCCAGTATCTCAGCAATTCAGGGTTTTCCAGCTAAAACATTTGCTTACCACAATGCTGGGTAATACCCTTCCCCGCCCACTGGCCTTTGCGTTGATACCTGAGCTTTCCTCCCTACTTGGATCCTCAGATGTAATTTCTAAAATATATCAAGTTTGGTTTCATTGGCGGTATGGGGGTTCCTATGGCGCTGCCAGGCTTTGGGGTTCTTTTTTTCCTCAGTACACCTTCAATTGGCTGGCTCTATGGATATTCTGTCATAAATACGTGTCTCAAGACAGACTACGCCTTATGCAATATCACATTTTACACAACATGTACTACACCTGAGTTAAATTGGCGAAATGGGGTCTTCTTGAATCAGAGTTGTGCATCAGATGTTCCCAGGAAGAAGGTACACTTCTTCATATATTCTGGTCATGCCTCAAGATAATTCCACTGTGGGACTCAATTAAAGCCAACCTGGACCCCATACTGGGCTTGCAGGACTGCTTCACACCTGACATTTGCCTCCTGGGGGACCTGTCTTCCATTAAGATTAAAGTTTGGAGATTTCACATCTCTATGATTGCACTATCTGTCAAAAAAATCATACTTAGGCATTGGAAGGAAGAGGTTAGCCCAACATACCAGGAATGGATTCATGAAATCCTTGCTAATCTTCACACAGAGAAAGCTATAGCGAGTCTCCACAACAGGTTACAAAGTTAAAAACTAATCTGGGATCCCCTTCACAACTTAATCATGGCTGGTATGGATAAATGAGTTGTGGGCAATTAGTTATCTCAGCATACACAAGGTTATTGTTATTTGATATTAAGCTACAACATTGTAGTGCACTGCTCTACTGGGGAGGAGGGGTAGGGGTGGGGGCAGATCATGCAATGTACTACGAATATGTTGTATATGTTACAATTACTGCCTCCTGTATTGTGGAAAATGTGTAATAAAGTTTGAATTATAGAAAAAAAGAAGAGGGAGAAGGTACTGTCGTATCTGAAAAAGATCAAAGCCCAAGTGTTTTTTTTTTTGCAGGAGACAAAACTAGATGGGAAGGGCCATGAGCTTCTTAAAAGGGACTGGGTGGGCATAGAGATCCATGCCTCAGCTGCTACAAAAAAGCATGGAGTAGTTATATTAATACATAAGCAACTGTGCTGGTCTCTCACTGCCTCTAGGGCTGACACAAAGGGCAGATGGGTGATAGGTACATTTCAGACTCTCACAGGGCCTATAGTACTGGAGAACATTTATGGGCCAAATGAGGACGATGCAGCCTTTTTCCACCAAACCTCCAAAGCGCTTTTAGACATGAATAAAAATAATATGCCCACCATTTTCGGAGGTGATTTTATTTTAGTGTGAGACCCCATGGTGGACAAAACCCCAATAAAAAAGACACAGCCCACGGGAAGGGTAGGAGAGTCCTGCTGAACTGGATGGGTGAGCAAGGTTTAAAGGATATATGGCAGGCACTGAATCCCAGAGGAAAAGATTACTCCTTTTATTCACCGTTACGCAACTCCTACAGCTGTACTGATTTTTTCTTAACATCTCCTCATATTACACAGGCAACTATGGAGTCTAATATACTTCCTATTGTAATCTCGGACCATGCTCCAGTGCATCTGTCTGCGACGTGGGGTCCCTGTGCTCCCACCTCCACCTCTTGGAGGATAGATCCCTTGTTAATAAAAGATGCAAAGTTCCTAGAATGGGCTAAGGTGGAGGCTCAGAGATTTTCTTTGGAAAACCCAGCACAGAACACCGCAGCCGGGGTCAGGTGGGTAGCTTTTAAAGCCACCATGAGAGAGGCAGGATAATTGCTTACATAGGGGTGAGAAGGAGAGGTAGGGAAAGAAAATTAAAGAGCCTGGAAAAGGAGCTTAAAGAAGTGCAGGGACAGCATAAGGAGCAAAGTGGGAAAGTAAGGCATGATTCTCTGCGAAGAAAGATAGTTGGTCTCGAAATGGAGATAAACTCCCTGTTATCAAGGAGGGTTGAACTCTCGATTTTGAGACTGAAGCACAAATATTGGGAAGGGGGAGAGAAAGGGGGGAAAGTGTTAGCATATAGGTTAAAGAAACAGCAAATGGACCGACACATAGCTGGGCTGAGAGATACTGCAGGACTGATGCGTACTAAAAGTGGAGAATTAAATGCAGTCATGGCAGAATACTATCAATCCCTGTATGCCTCATCTAGACAGGCAGATCCCCAAGCAACTCAAGTTTTTCTGCAAACATTGAAACTTCCCACTATAACTTCACAGCAGGCGGAGCAACTGGATGACCCATTAACTATAGAGGAAATAAAAAAGGCCTTACTTTCTCTTAAACCAGGGAAAGCCCCAGAGGGGGACCACTATTCAGTAGAATTCTGGCAGGCCTTAGCAAACATTATTGCCGCAATACTTCAACAAGTTTATGTTGAGGCAGAGGCGCAAGGGATACTGCCCCCACACTATGTGAAGCAGTCATCACCATATTGCCCAAAAAAGGGAAAGATCCCACTTCCCCTGGTGGTTACCATCCGATCTCACTTTTAAATGTAGTTAGTAAAATATTTACCAAACATAGAAACATAGAAACATAGAATTTGACGGCAGATAAGGACCGCTTGGCCCACCCAGTCTGCCCATTTCCCTACCTAATGGATAAGCTGCAGATCCTAGTTAACCAGCAGCCTACTTCTTCCTACCCCCACCCCCTAGAATTGCCTTATGACTGTCCCATGGATGCTTGAATTCCACCACTGTTTTTGACTCCACAACCTCCTCTGGAAGGCCGTTCCATACATCCACAACCCTCTCTGTGAAAAAATACTTACTTAAATTACCTCTGAGCCACCCCTTCTATCTTCAAATTGTGCCCCTTGTTCTTGCACACCTCTTTTTTTGAAAGATGCTACCCTCTTGGACTTTGTTGATTCCCTTGAGGTACTTGAAAGTTTCTATCATGTCTCCCCTCTCCCTCCTTTCTTCAAGGCTATACATATTAAGCTCCTTAAGTCTCTCTTCATATGTCTTCCGGTGCAGACCCTGCACCATTTTAGTTGCCCTCCTCTGGACAGCTTCCATCCTGTCTGTGTCTTTGCGGAGATTGGGTCTCCAGAACTGCACGCAGTACTCCAGATGGGGTCTCACTAGCTGTCTGTACAGAGGAATAATATCTTCCTGTTTTCTACTGGTGAAGCCTCTTCCTATGCATCCCAGTATCCCCCCAGCCCTCCTTGCTGCCCTCTCACATTGCTTTCCCACCTTTAGGTCATCTGGTATGACTACCCCCAGGTCCCTTTCCATTTTTGTTGTTGTTAGTATCTCACCCCCATTGTGTACTCTTCCCTGGGTTTTGTTTCCCAGGTGCATTACCTTGCACTTCTTAGCATTGAATCTAAGCTGCCATACATTTGACCATTCCTCTAACCTTGCCAAGTCCTTCTCATTCTTTCCACTCCACCTTGTGCATCAACTCTGTTGCAGATCTTTGTGTCATCTGCAAAGGACATACTTTTCCTTTCAGTCCCTCTGCAATGTAAACTTATAAAGACATTGAAGAGGACCAGTCTAATACTGAACCTCTGGGTACCCACTACTAACCCCTTTTTTCAGAGTGGACTCCATTTACTATTACTCCTGTGTCCTATTCTCCAGCCAATTCTTTACCCAGGCTGTCATCTTGGGATCCACTCCCAGGCTGGCTAACTTGTATATTAATCTTTTGTGTGGACTGTGTCAAATGCCTTGTTAAAGTCTAGGTAGGCCATGTCCACAGCCCCTCCCTGATCAACTACTTTGGTCACCCAGTCAAAGAAATCTATCAGATTTGTCTGGCATGACCTTCCGCTGTGAATCCATGCTGCCTTGGGTCCTGTGCCCCTCTGGCCTCTAGATACTCAACAATTCTTTCCTTCAGAAGTGATTCCATCATTTTCCTACCACTGAGGTTAAACTAACAGGTCTGTAGTTTCCTGCTTCTGCCTTGCTCCCACTTTTGTGAAGGGAATCACATCTGCCCTCCTCCAGTCCTTGGGTACCACCCCATCCTCCCATGATTTGTTAAAGAGGGTAGATGTGGTGTCACTAGATCTACCCTTAGTTCTTTTAGAATTCTGGATGAATCCCATCAGGCCCCATTGCTTTGCCCACCTTCAGTTTTAAGAGTTCTTTCAGAACCCTTTCTTCTGTAAATGGGCTGGTATCAACTTCTGTATCCAGAGTGTTTCTACTGTTTGTTTTAGTCGTCTCTCTCTTCCTTTGTAAATACTGAGCAAAATATTTGTTTAGTATCTTTGCCTTTCACAGTCTCCCTCTGCCCGCCCTCCCTCCCTTTATTAAGCCTCACTATCCCTCGCTTGGTCTTACTTCGCTCCCTGATGTACCTATAAAAGGTTTTATCTCCCTTCTTAACTGAGTTGGCTATCTTTTCCTCGGTTTGGGCCTTTGCTGTTCTGACTGCCTTCCCAGCTTCCTTTTGCTTTAACTGATACAGTTCTCTGTCCTGTTCCTTCTGTGATTCCTTGTTCTTCCTGAATGCTTTCTTTTTCTTTTGAACCTTCGCTGCCACTTCCTTTGAGAACCATAGTGGTTTCTTACCTCATTTCGTTTTGTTTATTTGCTTTACACAAAGGCTTGTTACTTCTGTGATGGCAGTTTTTATTATTCCCCATTGTTCTTCCACCCCTCCTTCCTGCCCATTTGCTAGTGCATTCCTTAGGCACTCACCCATTTTGACAAAGTCAGCTCTCCTAAAATCCAGTACCTTTGTCTTTGTATGGCTTGACTCTATTGCTGTGTTTATTGTGAACCATACTGTTCGATGGTCGCTAGTTCCCAGATGGCTACCCACTTCTACATCTGTGATCCTCTCCTCATCTCCATTTGAGAGAACCAGGTCTAAGATTGTTCCCTCTTGAGTGGGCTCCAATATTAGTTGTCTAAGGCATGCCCCCTGTAGGGCATCTAGAATAACCACACTCTTAGAAGTGGCTGCTGCAACTGCACTCCAGTTAACATCTGGCATATTCAGATCACCCATCAGCAATATCTCCCCTTTTTCTGCCATACTAAGTATACTTTCTATCATTTCCTTGTCCATTTCCTCCCCTGGAGAAGGGGGTCTGTATACAACCCCTGTGCGGATTGTGGTGCCATTGCCGGTCTCCAAATTTACCCACAGTGCTTCTTCTCCTCCCTGTTTACCCTTTTGTTCTGTTGCTTTGATTCCTTCCCTTATGTAAAGAGCTACTCCTCCTCCTTTTACCCTCCCTGTCCCTCCTGTAGATAGTGTATCCTGGTATGTTTACATCCCAGTCATGGTTTTTGTGTGTACCATGTTTCTGTGACTGCCACGATATCCAGATGTTCCTCCTCCATCAAGGCCACTAATTCAGGAAGCTTGTTACTCAGACTACGGGCATTGGTACTCATTGCTCTCCATTTTTTGATGGCTTTACTTTCTGTTGCAGCATCCCCCACTGACCTTTCTACTTCTGTCTTTTTCCCATTTAGTACCCTGTTTTGTAGGGAGAGGCTGGGATTTTTCTGCTGCTTATCAGTGCATTAGTACTAAGAGTATGTCCCCTGTTACCACAGTTAATACACCCCTCCCAAGTAGGCTTTGTCCCTGGTAGGTTCAGTGCAGATCATTTTAGGACCTTAACTAATTTATCCCATATCGCATCTCAACTACACACCCCAGCAGCGGTGGTGGCTATAGATTTTGAAAAGGCGTTCAATTCCCTGAAGTGAGATTACCTTCATGAGGTGCTGGAAAAGCTGGGAATAGGCCCTTGCTTCTGATTCTGGGTAACAGCCCTGTACACCTCCCCAGTGGCCAGGCTATTGACCAACTCTACCCTATCTCCACCTTTTGAGTTGGCCCGTGGTACTAAGCAAGGTTGCTCACTCTCCTCCCTCCTATTTGTGCTGGCTGTAGAGCCTTTAGTGGCGCATCTTCGGGGTAGTCAGTCTATAAAGGGGATACCAACTGAAAACATAGAATACACCACCCTTTTATATGCTGACAACCTCCTGGACCTAGTTGCAGATGCAGCTGAGGCATTACCCTCTACACTCGCCACCCTGCACCGCTTTAAGGGAATTTCTGGACTTCAATTAAATGCCACTCAAACAGAAGTTCTCCCTCTCAATTCCGGCTGCCAACCACCGGTAGTCGGGGACACGGGTCTGAAGTGGGCGGGGGAAAGCATCATATATTTAGGTATTTGTTTCTCTGCCAAATTCTCACAGCTATGGGAATATAATCTCCTCCCTCTTATGGTGGAAATACAGGAAGATATGTCCAGATGGATTAAACTTCATTTAACCTTAGCAGGCAAAATAGCTGCGATTAAGATGATCCTGGCCCCCAAAATTTTCTATTTCCTGGCACATATCCCCCTCTCATTACCACAAAGTAGGATCCAGAAGATAGATAAGGCAATAGGGAATTTTCCGTGAGAAGGGAAGCCCCCCCAGGTATAGTAGGAACAAACTTCGGGCTCACTGGAGAATGGGGGGGTGGTGTCTTCCTTAGTTTGCAGGTTATAAGTGGGCATTTCACCTGGCACAGTTGCTATGTTGGTTGGGTACAGGGACCACCCCTCAATCACAAAAGTGTGGATATAGAGAACGCTGTAAGTCAAAAGATTGCTCTGTCATTGCTTGTCTATAATAGCCCCCCAATAAACTTAAAAAAAAATCCCACGATAGGAGCCTCTTTGCAATGTTGGGCAAAAGTAAGGAGGAAGTTGAAGGTAGACTTAACACCTATCAGACTAACCCCATTATGGAGAAATGGTAACCTGTGTATAGATAAAAAAAAATGGTGTACTGGAAGGGCTGGGTAGACAAGGGTATTGCCAGGTTGGAAGATATACTAGCCCTGGCCTCCTTGGTAGTAGACTCATTTGCTAACCTACAAGCCAGATGGTCAATTCCAACTTCCAACTTCTGGAAATATTTACAAATACGTATTGCATCCCAAAAGTATCTGACCAAGGTGGCAAAAAGAGGTACCTTGAACACACCTTCCTGGATAACACGATAAAAAGGGCTGGCCAGTTCAGTCTACAGTGCTTTCCGAGATACGCTACCCAGCCAAACCAAAAAGATAAACAGAAAAGGGATGGGGCCGTACAACTGGAGTTTACAGAGGTGCAGTGAAAGGATGGCTGGAAAGGGGCTCAACAATATTTTATAGATGTGAGAAGTAGGTTAATACAAAATAAAATTCTCCATTCCTGGTACAGCACACTGGTAGTATTACAGAAAGCTGGGGTAATAAAGTCCAATTTATGCTGGAAATGTAACTCTCACCCTGGAGACTTGGCCCGTATACTTTGGTCCTGCCAAATGGTACAACCAGTGTGGGACAATATATGTTAAGTAGGGGCTAAAATGTTAAAGAAGTGCATTCCTCAGTCCCCATCCTTGCTTCTCCTGGGTATGAAGTCAGAGGCACCCCAGTTAAGAAACCTGGAACACCATTGGCTGGCCCTGTGGGCCATGCAGGCGAAGAGGCTTCTTGTATGTAGATGGAGGACTACACTGATACCTAGTGCCCAAGAGCTCCTCGCCTCCATGGTTCACCTTGCTACTATGGACAAATTTTCCCATTTGATAAATAACTCCCTAGTAATATATGAGAAATGTTGGACCCCTTTGTTAGATATGCCACCCCTAAGGCCTAAGTGGGCTGAAACTGTACAACCAGGATTTCTGCTAAGGTAACAGGATTATGTAAATGGACTGTCACACTTGGCTAACCAGGACTGTACGCATGGGTGGCACTAAAATGCCTCCTTATTCTTATGTAAATGTACCTAATCATATATAGAATAGTGGTTCTTTGTGTTTGTTTGTTTCTTTTAGCTAAGGCGCCAGAAGCCTGGACAGCACACAAAGCATACCAGAGTTTTTTCGAGGTATGAATGTGGAGCATGGAAGCCTTGCCTCTCCATCACTTTAAGATAAGAACCGTATATATTGGGGTAAGTACAGGTTAAATGTAACATTGCCTTTTCTGCTCTGATGTTGAGTTGTATATGTAACCAACAACTGTTTACTAGTCTCCTGTTTAGAATAATTGCTACCATTACTGTAAAAAAAATGAAAATAACAATAAAAAAATCTAACAGCAAAAGAATAGGGAAAGGTGGGGAAGATGGGGTAACTCAGACGATGTAATCAGTGAGGAAGAGGGAGAGGGGGTTGGAGGGCAGTGTTAGAACTCAACATTGAGAGCTGCCCACTTGAGCAGGCATGATAGATCGTAAGGCCTGTATCTGCTGGCTGCTTCATATGTCCATATGTTTGTATATTTAAAAACAAATGAACAGCACAGATACTGATCAAAATTATAAGTATTCTGATTAATAGATTTATAATACATTTATTCTGAACTATCTAACAGAGGCTATCTAAGAAAATTTGAGGAAGTGAATCTTTGCATAAACAGCATTAGGACATTGCAGTTAATACAGCAATTAAGGTATAAACTAGCAATACTAATGTCACAGTATCACAAACTATACTGGAAGTGTAAATATGAAGTAATTTAAAGAGATACCACAGTTAACTCCTAATGAGTGCAAAATAAAATAATAGGGGACTGTGTATTATGAGGCTATAATAACTGAGGAGCGTTTTCTCCCATAAGGAAACATGGTTATAATTCACCATTATAATTCGCGGGTTATAACAGTGAACACATGCAGGGTTTTCAATGCCCCATGCATGCAACTTCCTCTGCTCTCTCCACTGTCACAGTACTGGATACTATGCCAGTCAACTGGACACCATCAGTATCACTCAGCAGTAAGTCAATAAAAAAAAAAGAAACTTGTCTCTCAACTGTTTGACTCCTGGCTTTCACCACTCATGGCCATTGCTGTAGGAGCTGTTCCCTGCCGGCCTATCACTGAACCAGCCTGCACCATTGCCCCCTGGGCATTCCCCACCCACAGCCATTACCATAGGAGCTGCTCCCCACCTGCCTATCACTGAACCAGTCCACACAGTTGCCTCCTGGTCATTCCCCACCCGTAGCCATTGCCGGAGGAACAAGTCTCCCCCCCCACCTATCACTGAACCAGGTATGCCCACTGATCCCCAGATGGACACTGTACTCTAGCACCACCTCTTTGCTTGAATCTTGGTGCCTTTCATTTTTCTTGTACTGGACTTTGTATTTTTCTACCTCTGAATTCATCCTCATTAGTGTACTTGCTGTCACTTAAAAATAGGGGATTTCTTTTTACTTGTGCCTCAGTCAGTAGCTTTCCAACTTAAAAATTAATTAAATGGCCCATGCAGCCAGTATAGTGTTATGCTTATGTAACTGTGTTACTTAGGTTGGATGTTTGCACTCTCTATTCCAGAGGAATAACCACCCTGTAGCGGTACCAAAGGCAAGGAACCCTCTATGAGGGTTCCACCCCTAGAGGTGTGCGGGATGATTCCCTTGGCTAAAGATACCTTAGGAAGGATCCCAAGGAGAGAAGTGCTGCCACTGGAGGAGGAAGGGGAGGATGGCAGGGAAAAGAAAAAGTGCTTCAGAAGGAGGCCAAGAGGAACCGCTTATATAGCTCAGGAACTGGGAGTGACTGGCTGCTTGTCCATTGAACCAAAGGCCAAGCCTTCTAATTCAGTGGCCCATGCAGCCGGTATAGTGTTATGCTTATGCAACTGTGCTACTTAGGTTTGGCTGTCCGCACTCTCTATTCCAGAGGAATTACTATGCTGTAGGGGTACCAAAGGCAAGGAACCCTCTAAAAGGGTTTCACCCCCAGAGGTGCTGTGGGATGATTCTCTTTGCTAAATGTACCTTAGGAAGGATCCCCAATAAGAAATGTAGTAGTACGAAGCATATAAACAATCTGTAGGTGTGGGACATAGTAATAGATAAAGCATCAGGCAGCTTGATAATGTAATGAGATGCGCAGGTTAGCAATGGCATGAGTTTGTTGGGTTGTAATAGGGAATGAGAGGACCTCCTAAGGAGAGAGGGAATGGCAGTAGGGACACCTTCCCCCTCCATCCAACAGCAGATCCTACCTAAGGAACTAGGGAACACTGTGCTAACTAACAGTTATGCCCAGAGACACAGAAGAGAAAAAAAAAACACCCCTTGAGGAGGAAATCTCTAGGGATCCAAGGCCTAGGTCGCCTTCCCTCCAGGCTTTGGGGTATTTTATCTAGTGATGGCTCTGCTGCTGTGATTAGGAAACCCAATTAAAGGGAGGTGGAAAATATTTCAATTTGGAGGAAAGCTGTCACTCAGTCCCTCTAACAGGAATGCCATGGAAGGTTGCGAGTGCCACTCTACAACAATGAACAACCAAGGTAGGAGGAGGAGAGCAACGTTTGCTGAGGCACTCACCTGGCCTACCAATCTAAATACAAACCAGGTGAAACAGAGGCAGTCATAAGGAGAATAGCTTTGAAGGATGCCTCCTAACCTGCTCGGGCAGCTAAAGGATCCCCCATGAGAGCCCCACCCCTTTCCGCTGAGTCTTAACTTCTACAACTTGAGGTGCCATCGGTATGGTTGTTGACTGAAGGTCCACCAGAAGCGAGAACATTTCCAGCTATGGGTCAGGTGAGAAGGACCTCACCCCAAGCTTCGCATACTCAAGCTGTAGACTCTGATGCAGAGCGAGACTGTTGACTGCAGGGAAGTCCTGCATCAAAATGGTATGGCTGGCATGCCCCAAGAAACTGATGAGGAGCTGAATAGGCATTGACTGCTGAGACCTTGCAGATGTTAGATTTCAGGGAGCACTAAGCAATGATTACTTAAGCAGAATGGACTTTCAAGTAATTCAGTAGAGCATGGTAGTTCAGTAAGGCAGAGTAGCAATCGTCGGACCTGAACGTAGGCCGGTAAGCACTAGGGAGATAGTCAGACTTGCATATAGGTCTGCAAAACATAGTAGCAATAGGGGGACCTGAATGTAGATGGAAGAAGCAGCACTCATGATAGTGTGGCAAGCCAGCCAGACATTCAAAAATCCAAAGAAAGTGACAAATACTCAGGATTTTCAGTGGCGGAGGCAGGATTTTTAGAACATAAGTAATTAGCCACATGGGGCTATGACTTCCCAAGCACTTCCAAGTCCCCACTGTAGGAAAAACAGGAAAATGATGGAAGGGGTTGAGAATCACATGCAGGTATGGAAGCTAGTTTACAGCATCAGCAGTACAGTAGCTAAGCTGTCCTCAGAATATAACAGCAGTGTACAAACATAGAACAGCTTGGAGGGAGTAATAATCGGAATGAACCAGGAACAAATGGAAAGAAGCAATAATTGAATCAACAACAATGGCTTTCTTGGTATTAGTGTAAGAAGCACAGTGTAGATCCAGGGGCAATGCATAGAGAACAGCAGCACTGCTTGCAGCAAGACATTCATGTATTAGTTCAGGATGGAGTTCCATGGACGATTACAGAAAAGGCCCGAATCAGGTGAAAACAATTAAGTGTGTAACATGGAGAGCAGCTTTGGATTGAGCTGAAACACAAGTAATGATTGCAGTAGCAGAGTGAGTAACTAAAAGCAAGTAGCTTGAGCCCTAGATTAGCAATATGCTAGGAGCTTAGAAACCAAGCCCCCACCCCCCAAAAAAATAAACAAGACACACAAACATGGAAAAAGAGGGAAAATGACAAAAGAAAGCACACAGTCAGAGGCAAAATACAAACCAGAAGCAGAAGAATAAACACAGAAGTCCAGCAGATGTGTGTGTGTGGGGGGGGGGGGGAATTGGCCCCAGCCAGCTTCAGAGGACAAACAGACAGAGCCTCCAGCTAGCAAAGAAAAAGTGCTTCAGAAGGAGACTGAGAGGAACTGCTTATATAGCTCAGGAAGTAGGAGTGGCTGGCTGCTCCTCCATTGAAACAAAGGCCCAGCCTTCAAATTACCTTTCTGTATTAAAATCTAAATTAAATAAGTGAGCACCTTACCCCTGAGTGGTACAGTTCTGTGGAGCTCCTTGTAATTTCGGTGCATCTCACAGTGCCCTGCTGGCAGCTGTATGGGATTATACTAAATTTAAATAGAGCCTAGATTTTCACCTGTCTAAATATCCTGGCTGAACTGCACTTGGAGCTTCCCCTGGAGTGCAACCTTCACTGGGGCTCTTTTTAACTTCAGTGCCTTTTGTCGCCATAGCTGCTTCCTCATTTCAGAACAGGAGCTACTGCTCATTCCTTGTTCAAAGTGACTTTTAGCACTTACAGTGTGGCAGTGAAAATCTAGTTATATACAGGCAGCTCCCAAACTCAAATTTTAAACACACGATCTCCCTTACTATGAATTTAATTTAATCTCAGGGAGCCTAATGTTTTTCTTGCCTGGTCTCCGTAGGGAGCTTGCTGTGTTAATGGAGTGGCTAACTTAGTGAAACGGTCTCTGCTGCTTACATTTTAGTGCTGTATTTCATGAACTTGTATTTGTGAAATTTGAGGCTTACTGTAACTTAATTCTGTGATTTTATGCTGAACCTGATTATGTGCTGAATCTGAAAGTTTAGTACTGATAGTTCTTTGTGACCCTGCCTCTCAACCCTTGCTACTCTGCTCTCCTCTCCTTTTTTGCTATCGGATCCCTCCCTGATCTACACTCCCTTTCTTCTCATCTCTGTCTGCCCTGCCTACTCTGCTAGCCCTTCTCCCTCTATTACGCTTAATCTTTGTCCCTTTTTATTTGGAGCCCACAACATTGCCCCCTGGGCATTCCCCACCCATGGCCATTGCTGTGGGAGCTGCTCCCTGCCTGCCTATCACTGAACCAGGTATGCCCACTGATCCCCAGATGGACACCCCACTCTGCCAATGCCTCTTTGTTTGAATCTTCATGCCTTTTTTTTTCCCTGTACTGGATTTTGTATTTTCCTGCCTCTGAATCCATGCTCATACTTGTACTTGCTGCTGTTTTATAAAAAGGGGATTTTTTTTACTTGTGCCTCAATTGGTAGCCTTCTGAGTTAAAAATTAATTAGCTTTCAGTGTTAAAATCTAAATTAAATAAGTGCGCTCCTTCACCCTAAGTGCTACAGTTCCTTGGAGCTCCTTGTAATTTCAGTGCATCTCACAGTGCCCTGCTGGCAGCTGTATGGGATTATACTAAATTTAAATAGAGCTTGGATTTTCACCTGCCTAAATAGCCTGACTGAAGCGCACTTGGAGCTTCTCCTGGTGCGCAACCTTTGCTGGGGCTCTTTTAGCTTCAATGCATATTGTTCTCTGTAGTTGCTTCCTCATTTCAGAGCAGGACCTACTGCTCATTCCTTGTTCAAAGTGGCTTTTAGCCCTTACAGTGCGGCAGTGAAAATCTATTTATATGCAGGCAACTCCCAAACTCAAATTTTAAATACACGATCTTCCCTACTACAAATTTAATTTAATCTCAGGGAGCATAATATTTTTCTTGCTCAGTCTCTGTAGGGAGCTTGCTGTTTTAGTGGAGTGGCTAACTTAACTGTCTCTTCTGCCTTCCTGCCGCTACGAGGCGGCTCCCCGCCCACCCTTGGCAAGCCTGCCTGTTATAGCCAATGGGGGATCATATGACTAAGTGTCAACGTTCCCATTTGCAGTTTATAGGTAATCCCCTATAGAGGGCAACAGGTTGGCCTACACTCAAGTATTAGGCAACTTGGCATACTAAAACCATGTAGTCCAGTTACTGCACCCCCTGTCCCCTCTTGGTTTAACCTTCTCATCTTAGTAATAGTTAGCATCCTACCCTCAACATCAAACTTTCCTGAGGTTTCTGTTATCCTCTGCTACTATTTGACAATCTTTCCTAGTTTTCTGCTCCTGACTCAGGCACCAAGGAACTGTACACTGGCTGGCCTCTGACTGGTCCCCTTGTCAGCAGCCCTGACCACCTGACTAATAGCTGTTCATTGCCAACCAGTGCATCCCTAACTGCTTTAAAACAAGTGATGAATCCAATATTTCTGCTGCTACTGGCTGCCTCCATGGTTGCTACCCTCTGTATGCCTGACTCATGTGCCTTAGTGTTAGCGCATGATCCTTTGCTGTCACTTCACAACTGTTGGTCTTCCTCCAGCAACAAATCAGGTGGGAGCACACCCAGTTTGGTCCCCTTACCCTACGTTTCTCTCCAAACTTGAGCACCACCTGCTTGGCTTCTTTACTTACTCCCTCTCTATTTCTACCTCCTCGCCAACTTACCCATATAGACTGTTAATCTCACTACTTTTTCTTGCCAGTGATATAGAGAGTAACCCTGGCCCGGCAAACACCCCCCCACACCTTGGCTAGCAGCAACTGGGTCAGCCACCTGGATTAAAAATTGCTCACATGAACATCTGTAGCCTCCCTTCCAAATACTCTGAGTTTGAAGCATGGGTATATCTCTACAACCCCCATGTCCTTGGTCTCTCTGAAACCTGGATGAAGCCACACCACCCTGATGCAGCTTATCAGCTGGCTGGGTACACCATGATATGCCAGTGGAAAAAAAAGTTGGCAGTGCCGCTATCTACCTAAGAGAACCCCTCACTGCCACACTCTCCCTCTGCTCCGATCCTGCATCCCCCAGTGAGTGGTTCATCTCTGAGCTGACTCTGAGCTCCACTAAGAAACTCTTCCTGGGGTGCTGTTACAACCCCCTGTTGGGTGGAACTATTGATCTCCTAAGCCTCTTTTCTGGTTTCAGCTCTCTCTCCCCCTCCCAAGGGATACCATCCTCCTGGGTGATTTCAACCTTCATTGGTTAAGCACCCAGGAACCAGAGTATACCAACCTTCTTAAACTACATAATCTGGCTCAGACTATCACTATCCCCACTAGACACAACCCATGTACATCTAACCATACCCTCTTGGACTGGGTGGTCACTTATACAGAAGACAGAGAGTTCCAGGCATGGACGCTGGCCGACTCCTTAAGTGATCATTCTCTTACGCACATCATCTGGTCCTGTAAGACTAGAAGCCCCACCCCAAATACCTCTCCTTCTGCAATTTTAACTCTTTGGATACCTCCCCCTCCTAGATGATGTCTGGTCTATAAACTGGTCAGGCCTCTACACCCAAACTGATGTGATATTGGCAGTGACTGTGTTCACGAATGCCTTCCTGGTGATCCAAGATCTCCACTTAATTATTTATCGATACTAGGATTAAAACCTTTGAGCTAAAAGCCCATTTACAGAGGTTCCGCATCATACAATAAACAGAGTGAATGCAAAACATACAGATAAACAATAACAGAGATATCAATATAATAATAGCAGATAGGATTAAACATTTGAACAGGTATATATGCAGAACATGAGTAGATGTATAAAAACAGTACTAGAACAGTATGTACAGAAAGGGATTGCAGAGTTCATAATAACAATTTTAAGTCAAATTAGGCAGACGTACCAAGGGGCTTATTGCCTCAAGCATTGTCATGGAACTGGGGGTGATTAAAGGTGCAGCTACAGAGTAGCGTTGTCAGAAGTAGAAGGGGGGAGGGCTGCTACAAGATAGCATCGACAGTGGTGGGGATGGGTGTGGGGAGGAGGAAGAGGGGAGGATAAAAGGTTAGAGGTGAGGAAAGGAGGGAAGGGAGTGATAAAGAAAGCAGCTTAGTTGGGTGGGCATTGGTTAAGAGTTTTAGAAGTGCTGTGCCTGGGGGTAAAGGCCACAGTCACACTTGGTTGGCATTGGTAGACACCAGATGAGTCTTCAGGTTTGTGTTAAAAAGGTGTGTCTTGGTACAGGATTGTAGGTCAGGGCTGAGAGAAATTAGCCATTTTGGTGCTCTGTAACCAAAGGACAGCTGACCCTGAGAGGTTCACCAGAAGGGGATTATTAAAGTACAAGAACAATCACTTCTAGTTAGTGTTGTGTGAAATGGGAATATTTCGCCGAGCGAAATATTTCAGGTAATTAACGTATTATGTGAAATATTTCGCTTGGCAAAATGCAAAATTTCGCCTGCGGTTGGGAGCGAAATTTCACCCCCAAGCCAGTGAAATTTCACCTGCGGGTGAAATTTTGCCACTGCTGGGGGAATTACGCCACTCACGTGTGAAATTTCACCTCCTGTGGGCAAAATTTCACCATCTATGCTGGACTGGTGGACTACCGAAATAGCGAGTGAAATTGCGAAATTTCGACACAGTTACGCAAAACATTTTGTGCAATTTCACCAGCAAAATTTAATTTTGCTACATCTCTACTTCTAGTACTCTTGTTTGAGTTATTGGGTCAGAGGAGACTGAGAATCCCTGGCATGTTGAGACCCAGGATGGACTTTTTGGCAAGTAGACAGGTCTGGTATTGTACCCTGCAGTCCAGGTTAAGCAGCCTGTATGGGTATATACTGTAGCTGGCAGGTGTGTGTCAATTGATTATCCCCTGAGATGAGCCTACAGGCTTTGTTAAGAGCCATTATAATTCTATGTAGTGCCGTAGCAGCTCCATAGACTACTAAACTGTAGTCTATAACTGACAGGATGGAGTTTGTCACAGAGAGCATGATGGCTTCTTCTGTGAGACAGTTTCTATGTTTATATAGCACATCAATTCTGGAATTTATGATTTTTGCAATCAGGTTGATGTGCTGCACATAGGTGAGGGAGGAGTCAAGGGTGACTCTCAAATATTTGAAAGTATGGACCATGTCCAGAGCTTGTCTGTTGTGAATTTGCAGCTGAAAGGATTTGCGTTTGTTCTGAGGGGTGGCAAAGATCATGGTCTTTGTCTTCTTATAATTGAAGAGAAGCTTATGTTTTAGGAACCACGTTTCAACAATGGAGAAAATGATTTGCATATGCTCGTCCAGGATAGTGGGGTTAGGGTGACTCATGAACAGCACGGCGTCATCAGCATACAGGAGATCTTGACCAGGGCAGGCCTTAGGGAACTCATTGAGAAAAATCCTGAAGAGGAGTGGTCCCAGTATGCTGCCCTGGGGCACCCCAGTGGAAACCAACCTGTGATCAGAAATGGTACGTAGTATTTTTGCCTGCTGGGTATGGTCTGTAAGGTAGCTTTTGAATCATTGCAGGGACTCATAGGATAAGCCTAGATATGCTAGTTATTGAAGGAGGAGGCCATGGTAAACAGTGACGAAGGCCTTGGTTAGGTCAATGAATGTGGCTCCAACCAAGTGTCCCTGATCCATAGCTTCATATATGAAGCTAGTAAACTCAATCAAGGCTGAGGTAGTGCTGTTCTGCTTCCTCAAGTCACTACCAGGAGAGTGAGAGGTGGGTGTACCCAATGGTTAACTAAAGATCTCCTGACACTCATGAAAGCTAGGGACCGTAAGTGGGTAGCCCATAAAATGCCCTCTTCCCCCTCCTTGTGGAATGAGAACAGGCTCCTGAGAAACTAGTGCAAGCACTGGGCCAAATCCCTAAAATGGGACTATTATATCAAGCTCCAGAGGGATAATTTAGGTAATCCAAGGAAATTCTGGGGCTCCATTCGTTCCCTTCTCAGCCCCCATGAAAGCAGTCTGGCTATAAAGCTCAACTTCTCCACTGACCCTCTGATTGAGCCTTCTGAGGTAACTAAGGCTTTCAGTTTAAAATTCACAGATCTCTCTCTTTGCATCTCAGTAAGCTTCCTGGAAACCTTCTTTCCAACATGGGAACCTGCATTAACTCTCAGCCCTCCTCCTCTCCCCCTGCCCCCACCCACTTCAAGGCCATCTCCCCTAAGGACACCGCTAAACTCTTAAACAGTCTCTCTAACTGGGAAAACCCTGGTTCTGATGGCCTCTCTCCTTTCTTGCTCAAACTTATCTCCCCTATCATCTACAAACCCCTCACTTTCATTTCTTACTTGGCTCTGTCCCCCCCACAATGCTTGACACCTGGAAATCGGCTAAGGTGATACCCATTTTTAAAACTAGGGATCCCCATTCTTCAGACAACTACAGACTGATTTCTATCCTTCCCCACTTAAGCAAGCTAACCATCAGCTACTGGAACACATTGAGAAACACAATCTTATGTATAGCCAGTAGCACGTTTTTCTCAAAAACCACAGCATCACTTCAGCCCTGGCTCTCTTTACCGACCACGTCCTCTCAAACATAGATCGGAGGTGCACCACCAGCGCTGTCTTCATAGACCTGACCAAGGCATTCAGCATGGTCATCCCATGCCCTCCTTCATGCCAAACTGCACCAGCTGGGTTGCTCTCCTGAGACAGCATATTGGTTCAGGAGCTACCTCTTGGGCTGCTCCCAAACCATATGCATTGGTTCTGCCATCTCCCCTGCCTTGCTGGTCTCAACTGTCATTCCCCAGGGCTCCGTTCTGTGCCCTCTTCTTTTTTCTATTTTAATTAATTCCCTCCCCTCTGACAGTCTAAACTGCTATTCCCTCCTGTATGCTAATGATCCTGTCATCTTTCATAGAGATAAGTCCCTTGCTCGCATCTCCACTGTCCTCAACAGGAACTATGGCAGTGCCCACAGTTGGTTCACATCAAACCTAGTTTGGTTAATGAAAAGAAAGCCAAGACCATGCTATTTGGTTTAAAAGTCCTACTTTGACAAAACTCATATATCGTGCTCCTCCCTACAAATATTCTTCTCCAATTGTTCGATACTAGAGAACATCACCACCTTTAAATACCTGGGAGTAATGCTTGACCATGCCCTCTCTTTCTTAGACCACATTAACCTAGTAGTTTGTATGGTAACTCAGAAATTAGGGCTGCCTATCGTTTATGTCATTTTCTGACCCCGGAGGCTCGTCTTGCTATTGTCCAAGGCAACCTTCTCCCTATCATAGGATTACTGTTCCCCCATCCATTCGCGAGTGTCCTCTGTCCTCCTAACTTGGCTCAATGTCAGTTTACAACAGTGCCTGCCACTTTGCTCTCCTTGCTCCCTTCTCTACCCATAACTGTCACCTATATTGGTCACTCGGCTGGCTTAATCTAGAAGGCCACTTTGATTTTGCACTCAGTTGCACTGTTGACAACATCATTAGGTGTGGAAATGTGTCCACTTTCTCATCCCTCCTCAAGACCAGAACTATACCCAGAAGCCTTCACTCATCCGCCATCCCACCCCTTGAGGTCCCAAGAGTCTCTACCAGTATGGGAGGCAAAGCCCTGTCAGTTGCTGCACCCACTCTGTAAAACAATATCCCTGTACCACTCAATTCGACAAACACCCATCTAATTTTCAAATCCCATTTCAAAGCCTGGCTTCTGGAGGAGACTAGTTGCCATTGCTTCCCAGGGTAGCACCTTTCCCCACACCACTCCTCTCCATTCTTACACAAATATTTCCTGTTCCCTTTCTGCCTCCTGCTCCTCACTGTTTTTCTGTTTGTAACATTTTCTCTCTGTCAACCATGACTGTATGCTGTGGGGTCCGCCAATGTCTTCAATGTTATAAGTGACCAGCACACAGTCCCACATTATGCTGGCACCCCATTTGTAATTGTACTTGATTTCTGTATTTTGTTGAATTCTCTTATGCTGACACCCTCACTTGTATTTGCATTCCATTTCTGTATTTTTGTTGAATTGTACTGTTGTTTACTCCTGACTGTATTACCATTTACCAGTGCCTCTGTATCACCCGGGTCATGCCTGAAAATGGTCCCTCAGATCAGTGTACTTACCCAGTAAACAAAGACATTAAATAAATAAATAAATAATGTAATCCTCACACAGCTAAACCTGAAAAAAAAAAAAAAAGGTTTCAGCAGCTGCTCGACAGACTGTGGACTGCTCTTCCTCCATACCAGACCGCCGCTGTTTTATTTTCTGTAATTGCTGTGTTAAGAAAACACTCCCCAGCTTTTATGTAAAATAAAACATGGGGTGGTGTGTTTAACTCAAGATTTTACACACACCCCTCAGTGCTGTAAGCTTAAATAAACCCCTTGAGCTTTGCTCTTGGGGTTTATGTAGCATCAACACCAGAATTGTATTGTAACATCGTTAAACACACCACTCCATGCCTTATTGTATATATAATACCATTAACAGGTTCTGGTGACATGCAAACCTCAAAAGTGAAGCTTGAGATGGTTCCAATATGTCCCCAGAACTTTGAGATGGTATTATAGCCGAGTAATCACAGTTGCCTATTTGTTATTTTTTTGTAATATAAGGATATGAGAAAGGCTTGAAGCTGTACTTACCATGTGTAGATAGCCAATGATTGTGGGCTGTAATCTGAATGAACTTTCTTTAACAGGAACAGCAAAACTGATAAATGGGAACAGTTTTAAACAGGAAAAGCTTAAAACTGGAGCACATTTCAGAAAACAGGAAACAGTTTTTAAACAGTTTTTTTTTTTTTTGCATTTTTGCTGTTTTAATCACTGTCCAAGCTACAGTAGCTGCCATAGCATCCTTTTTTTGGGTGGTGGTGTGCTCTCGATATTTATGGAAGTATCACCATAGAAAGTGTAATGAGAACCAAAGATGTTTGCTCTGTTGGAGGAGGTTGCGCTTAAAGACAGGACTTGTGAGGACATAATGTTCATTTGGTGAGCAACTTGAGCTGTCACTGTGCAGATTGAGGTGAGACAGAAGGCTGTTGTATCACTGCTGCTCCGGATGTTGATGGCTGAGGAGAATCTCCAGAGAGAACTGCTGAGAAAGTAGGCTGCGACTTCTCAGATAAGGTGCTATAATTGTTTATGGCCTGAGTGTACTTTTTATGTTGGGAGAGCCGGGCTGCATATGTGAGCAGGACATGAGAGACAATACACATCTGGATGACAGTTTTGTAAGTAGAGAGGTTTGTAACATGCTTCTCAGGTGGGGGACCAGTAGATACCTTAAGTAGTTTCATGATGGGTCATATCTTGTTTTCATTGATTTCCATAGCTCTGTACCATAAACTAGATGACTTCAGCTTTTGTTTTGGGGCTAGGTAGAATGAGGAGTCAGGTGCCTGTAGTTGTGGAGATCATTGCATGGCATATTTGTGATTGGCAGTGATAAGGTCTCATTCAGGTTTGCAGTATTTTTGTACATGCAAGGTGGAACAGCCCTGACATCTCATAGGTTGACTGCTGTCCTGGTCTTTATCTGATGCTCATGATACTCAGAATATTCATTTCCCTCAGTGTTTCTGCCAGGTTTAATCCTGCCCCACTCCCCCACCCCACTTTTAACTATATTGCTCATTAGTGCAGAGAGAAAGTGGAGTCCAATGTTAAAAAATAGCATGTGAAGCAGGTCAGTAGGTAAATGGTAGCCTTTTGTGCCACTAGTGTACAGTTGATTAATATCAGATTCTGTGAGTGGATCAGCTTTTGCAGAGCAATTGCCCTTACCTAATTTCTTCAGGTATTATTACTGCGCTGTGAGTGTGGAAATTATTTCTTTAAATTAGATTTCTGTGCCTTGAAAAATAGAAGCAAGGTAATTATGCCCTTAATGCCTAACCCTTTGTTTCTGTCCCCCCTCCCTTTTCTAGCCACATGTGTAATCCCACTCTCCTTCTGCTAAATACCCATATGGGCAACAGAAGTTTCTGTTTATGTTGTACTTCTGTTCCTAATCCTTAAAGCACTATTTTTGGAGTTTACCAGTGTTACCTGCTATTAGCTGCAATGCTATCAGAACTTTACAAGTCATTTATAAATTTTGTATATATACTCCATTTATCTTATTTATTCTGTTTCACTTGTTGTACATCTATATTTTGAACCTACTATTTCTGTATTCATTGTAACTGTATCAATTCATTATGCATATATATATATATATATATATATATATACATATATAAATATATAAATATATATATATATATATATATATATATATATATATATATATATATATATATATATATATATATTTATACCACAGGGGTGAGAGCTTTCTCAGTAGGAGACCCTGTGTTATTTCCACTGCAGCGAGGATAAATCCTGAAGATGACATTTATCCATACTGTACTGATGTCACCAGAGTGAGGATAACTGCACTGCAGCTTGCACTCTAAAGGAAACTGCTTCAGAAAACACTTTATCTTTTACCTTTGTTTTTACCAGGAAAGAGACACACTAAGATGAAAACTTGTTTACAGGTGCAACCTGGGAGCACAAGAAAGTTAAGTGACTTGCTCAGGATCACACAGTATGCAAGTGGGGACTGTGGGATTCAAACTCAGGTCTCCACGTTTGCAGCTCAAAGCCTTAAACCAATGTGCTATGCTGTCTCCTTAAGTTTTCTCTTATCTCTTTCCCACTAAAGCTGCAACTTACTCAATTAGCTTTGCAAATTATTCTTACCTGTGTCCCATTGTGTTTCTGACTTTCCTAGCTCATTACTATGCTGATCTCAACTTCAAAATAACCTGAATTCTAAATGAAACTCTTTTACAAAGCACTTTCTGTTTCTCAGTGCAACCTGTAGCAATTTGTCTTTCTCAGTGAGCCTCTGACTCACTCAATTAGCTTTGCAAAACACCGTCAGCTGTGTTTCTCACTCCCAGTCCATTCAGAACACGCACACACACACACTGACAGCACACAGAATCAGAAAAAATGTTCCTAAAGCCCTCACCCCTGTGGTATAGATCACACACATGATGGGCAGATCATGGGATATGGAAAATATTCTCACTTCTGCCTCATGAGCTGTGTATTTTCACTCATGCCTTAGGCACTCGTGAGAATACACAGTTCACTCTGCAGGAGTGAGAATATTTTCCATATCCCACTCCTGCCCATCATGTATCCCCTATATATATTTTGCATTTTCTCTTGGCTACTCCCTCTCCCCTTCCCCCAGGATGCATCTGAAAATGAGCTCTTCAAGCTCAGTATGACTTTCCTGGTGAAATGCTTAAATAAGTAAATAACTATGTCTGGCTATCTTGTTTTTTAGTGAAAGTTGGACAGACAGTATACATTGAAAGTTTATTTTTTTACTGTATTTTTATTTTCTTGAGCCTCAATAAATTGCCATCTTTCTTCATTTATTGTGTTTCCATTTTGCTGATTCATTTTTAGAAAAGTAGTTCTGTTATCTATGGTAGTTACTGGATTTTTCTGTACACAATGGTTAGAGTAAAAGCTGACTGGTGGGCAGCTGTGCAAAGTATGTGTGATGCATGAGGAAACAGCATTATCCTGCCACTGTATTAGGAGATGTATCAGTAGTATTACGGGATCTCATAATAATATCAATGAATATCAGGTGATAGTGTTCGGAATCTCATAATACTATCAATGGATTTCATTGGTGGTATTCGGAGGAAAAATGACATGATTTCCAATGGCATTATTATTGATATTCATATATTACAATATAATATCACAAAGGGAGACACTTCACACCAAGTCTCATACATTGGAAAGCAGGGAGCATATAGGACAAGGTCCTGGCTCATTCTCTATGTAAGATCAAAAAAATGGGACCAAATCAGTTATTAGGTCACATACAGTAAATGATTTTACAATAAATCTAGCATTTCATTTAATCCAGATGGAACCAAGCTGTGAAGGTGGAAAATCTACCACAATTCATTCTTTAAAAGTTTCTGAAATCTGCCCCCTACCCCCATGTCAATTTGGGAACATATTCCAGGGCCAAAAATTTCAGACAGGAGGAGTTACTTCCATGTTCACATTTGTAATGTATCACTATGGAACTCTTTTCAGATCAATTTCTAATGGCATCAATTTGTTCCAGCATATGGATTTTCAGCTGCCTGCTAGTCCTTCCAACATAAATTTTGTTGCAGAAACACCAAGCAGCATAAATAACAAAATCCATGACACAACTTGCAAATTGTCGAATTTCCACTGGAAGTGCATGGTTTCCAAGACAGACCCACTTGCCTTACACAGCATATTTACACGTCATGCATTTCTTGCTGGGAAAGAATCCTGAGGGTTTATTTTGAATCCATCACTCCATTTTAGGCTCTATACAGTGGCTTTATGATATTCCCCAGATTAAGCTCTCTTGGAAAAGTTACTTTTGGCTTTTGCCCCACAACCTTCCCCAAATCTGGGTCCATAAGCAAAATAGGCCAATGTTGGAAACAATTGAGCCAGATTTTCAAAGGCCCCTTAGAGCAGTGCAAGGTGCATCAAACAACCACATTGCTCTAAATCAGTTATGCCAAATGCTGTGCACTGTATTTGGCAAGAAAACTGTTTTCTGTTGCAAAGTCTCCCAAAATAACGCAAGAGGTGTGCTATGTCAAAACTAGAATGAATGGGGCGAGAATGATGTGAGCTGAGTCAAAAATACGATATATGGTGCGAGAATGACATAAGCTGAGTTAATCATATGATGCATGGGGCAAGAATGATGCAAGATGAGTCAAATACTATAGAAGATGAAATGCATTTATTTATTGGAATGTTTGGAGTAACACCTTTGAGCAGAGCTCATTTACAAAGGTTACATGTTTAAGGTACAGATACAGGTATAAAGCAATACATGTGTAAAGGACCATGCAAGATCCTAAATATTTCAATAAAAGTGCAATGCACAAGCTTAAAGTGAACACGTTTTTATATACTGGTTTAATACAAGGTGCAGTAGCAGCAGGCATGGCCTTGTCTATGGTTAGAGCTTAGGGCAGTTGCAAAAGTGCAGCTTTGTCTGTGGTATGCTAGGTATGTCAAAGAAAGTACAGCCAGGGGAGTTGTTGTTAGTAGTATCTGTCTAGTGATTGACATGCATATGTTTTGTTGAGCAAGGTATTTCTTCAAGGGTGATTTAAATTGGCTCAGTTTGGGTAACTCTAGCAGTGTGGTAAGGAGTTCATTTAGCCAGGCTGGTACTTGGTAAGGGAATGCCCTCATGGATTGGCAGGGAATTTCTTGATACACTCTGAGCAGAGTAGTTGTTAAAGGAGATATGTAGCAGGGATTGGAGGTAGAGGTGAGCCCTTGCAGGGCCTTCTTCCCAATTAGGCAGGTTTGGAATTTTATCCTGAGGTCTAGTGAAAGCCATTTTGTATCCAGATAGAGGTTGCATGTGTGTGTGAGCCTGTCAGCATCAGTGATGAGGTGACAGACCTTATTTAGGATGGTCCTGATTCTGTTGAGGTTGGTGTCTGTTGAGGTTCCATAAATTACCAGTCCATAATCCAGGGTGGAGAGGACCAAGGGAGCTACTGCAAGTTTCCTAGTCTCTAGTGTCATAAAGTGCTTCTGTCTATATAGAACCCCTAAGTTTTTGCTTGCTGTACTTACAGCATGGTCTATACTGTATGTCAAGTATATGTTACTGAGCTGTTGAGGTGTATCCCAAGATATTTAAAGGAATGTACCTGTTCTAAGACCTAACCATCTTGGTTGCAGATGGACAGGGGTAGAAGTTTATTCTTCCTCTGTTAGCTGGTAAATATAGATTTTGTTTTTCTGTGGTTTAGCAGCAGCTTATTCTGTCGGAACCAGTGCTCAAGGACATTGACGTTGATCTGCAGGGTTTAGCTGGCAGCTTGCTACTTCGTGCTGTTAGTGTCAATAACCACATCATCTGCATAAAGCAGGATGCGGGCTCCAATGCAGGCCTTTGGCAAGACATTAATGAACGGGCGAAACAGTAATGGGCCCAGTATTGATCCATGGGGAACCCCTACCGTCATTGCCTTGGAGTCTGACAGGACTCCACTGACTTTCACCATTTGCATGCAGTCTGTTAGTTAGTTCTCAAATCACCCCACAATTGCCCTATATAGGCCTACCCATGGCAAGCCGTTAGGTACATAATTCATAATCTCTGGCTGTATAATAAAACACATACACTACATAGTGAAATACATATATCATATAGTGAAATATATGCATCATTTAGTGAAATGCATACACAATGTAGTGAACCACAAGCACTATGTATTGAGATATATACATCATACAGTGAAATACATATACTGTATACTGAAATGCATATATCATATAGTGAAACACATACACTATATAGTGAAATGCTTACATTATATAGTGAAATACATACACTATTTACTGAAATCTACATACTGAGTACTGAAAATCTACATACACTATATACTGAAACAAATGTACTGCGTACTGAAATATATACACTACCTATTGAGATACATACACTACAGACTGAAACATCCACATAAACTATCTACTGAAACAAATAATCTACACATTGTAACACATACACTATATATTGAACACATCTGCATACACTATATATTGAAACACATACACTATATATTGAAATTCATACACTGTCTATTAAAATGCATACACTACACATTGAAAAAAACACACTCTCTACTGAAACAAATACACTATATATTGAAACATCTACACTTTAAATTGAAATACATACTCTATATATTGAAATAAATACACTGTGCATTGAAAAATCGGCATACACTATATACTGAAACAAATACACTATATATTAAAAACACTTACCCTCTCCATTGAAAACATTTGCATACGCGATATACTAAGAGAAATATATTACATACTGAAATACATACACAGTATATTTAAAAAATACATACATTTTATACTGAAACAAATACACTACATGGTGAAACACATACTGTACACTATGTATTGAAATGCATACACTGTAAACTGAAAAAATCACATACTCTATATACTGAAACAAATAAATTATATACTGAAATGGACTACATTCTGAAATTACCCCCCCCCCCGAATGACCAGGCTTTGCACTCATAACCTGTTGCATTCAGGGAGCTGCTGGCTTGATGAGAGGATGTCTGCTGCAGAGCAGAAGGTAAATAAAACAGGACCATCTATTATTCTACTTCTTTATGGGGTTTTACATCTTGTTTTGCTTGCACACCTTTAATCAAATTTCAGAACATTGTGATGTGACAAGAAACTTTTGGAACTAATTTAAAATTATGTTGTTTATTCTTTTATATAAGTGCTGCCTTCATTTACTCTTAGACACATTTGTATAGGAAGTTAATACTTAGGATATTCTTAACATATCACTCTCATGCCATATAAACATCGGGGACTCCATGCATTTTTCTAAATTAAAGTTTTGATCAGATTTATGTGTAATTAATTACTGTGTTGGTCCAGCAACTTATTTAAGCTGAATGCTTGGGAAGAGTACTGCAGGAGCTGTAAAAGTGTAAGCCAACTGCTTTCGTAGTTTATACTCTGCTGAGTTAGTTTTGATTTAGTTTTTGTTTTTATTTGAATGTTTTGTTTAATAATGGTTCTTGGTTAAGAAAAATATATATATATTTTGCAGCTATCTCTCAGGGCCCAGTTCTCATCAGGAGCTCAGCTGGCATATGCATAATTAGCACTTTCTGTTCTGAATAACTTCACTATGATTCCTCACTGGTGGCACTCACAGCTGCTAACCTCCCCATTACATATCTGTGGACCATTGCAAGGTGGACAGAGCTTTGCCAGGCACTTTGTCTCTACTAATAAACCTGCCCTGGTCTAGCCACATAGTGCATAGTTACGCTGTTTATATATACGACTGTGTTATGGAGTTTGAGATTCCCAAACCGTGTTTTATTTCTTTTTCCATTGAGATTTTTTTTTATTTTTATTTTTTTAGTGATTAGGAAAAAATCTTTGAGAACAAGCTCTTTTTCAAAGGTTCCATGTCATAGTTATCATCCACGTTTATCTTCTAGGTCACCCACTGACCCCCTTGTGCACTGGCCTGTCCATCCGCATCACACAAAATCACCAGGGCTTGCCTGCTCTGAGATCTCCCATGCCCCCCCCCCATAGTGGGGCCAGGAGGGAGAGGGCCATTCACAAGGAGACACATATTCAGACAGAAGCAGAGCCTGGTTAGTAATGCAAAGTCTGCAGCAGGTTGGTGGATTATTTTGCCATTGGATGTTTTCTACCTTTGGTTTATCCCCTGGGCAGTCAAGCATGCAATGATGCCAATCCAATTAAAGGCAAGTACTGCTTTGTGCCTGTCTGAGCCCTGCCCATTATGCCACTCTGATGCCCTGCCAGCGTTCCTCCTAGGTGGCTGTTAAAGAGCGGTGTGGTCAGACTCCCCCTCCCTGAGAGGAGAGCAGTCCCCGAGATGCTGAATCATCTTTCCCACCAGCTAACCCCTGTTTGACCCAGGTCCTCCCCCAAAACAAGGCCACTCTCATGGGAAGCAGTACAACTACCACCAAGCTGCTAAGCCAGACCGCCAGACTGTATTTTTATAAGTAAATAAAAACAGCACTCGGATGAAAGAAGAAATTGTATTTTAGCTACAGTTGTTATTCATATTTAAGACACTTCACAATGTTTTGAAATTGGATAAAAGTTTTCCAAGGAAAATAACATAAAATAATACATAAGGATACAGAATAAGATAATCCATTTTTGTTTACTTTCTGCATCCTAAGAGGCATTGGCAAGGGATATTTAGTCAATTAAGACCCCATTTTCAGGTTAGTGGAGTGCTAAACATCTATGCACTGTGCCATGTAGGAGAACAGCATGGCTGAACAGTTGCCATATATTTAGCAGCCCCCAATGCTAACCTGATCAGGTGCATATGTACTACTAAAGCCTTGCAAATGAGGGATCCCCTCCTGCATACAGAGCACAGTGCTATATAAAATGTTTTGAAAGTGCTTAACAACTGAAATTGCAATACTGTTTACGGCTTCCAAAAATCCTGCCCTCATTTGAGCACACAGTGGTGCATATTGTCACCCTACCCCAGTCACGATTCTGATGCTCCCAAGTAGTATACCGAAATGATCCTTGGCATATAAAGGTTCTACACCCCTGATTGCAGTTTAAAGGCTACAGTTATTATAGTAAAATTATCCTTGGTGTCTAGTGTCCCCCCCTTCCCCGTGGCATACTAAGTTGAGAGCTAACTTCCAGATGCATCCTGGTGCAAGGAGAACTTGTACAAGTGGGGCTTAGGTTGCACAAAAGTTCAAAATGCATAACATACATGGAGCAGAGTAGTACACAATTGCAAATTACATTGGGAATAATACATGCAAGATGTGAGAACTTGAGCGACAAGCAAACAATTGACAATGCATATACAGCACAATCCAGAGCCACAAACATATGCTAGTAATCAAATACAGAGCCGTTTAAATCAACACAAGCAGTAAACATTTGTGCATAATACCTAGAGTGGAAGCATAAAGTGCCAAATTATAGCTGTACCTAAATTGGAAACAAGTCATAGGAGTGCAAGAGGGAAAATAAGAGCAAGTGCAGGAGGGAGAGGTGAGACCTCTGAAGTGGTTTGAAAGAATCCAGGGGAGGGAGATTGGTGAATGGCTGGGGCAAGGGAGTTCCAGATTTTAGGGAAGCGGTGTCTGAATGTGGCTTTGCCGATGGAGGTTATGGAAACTGAAGGGACTGCTAGGTTTTGAATATTTCAGCTTCTGATGGTATGGCTGCGGGCAGGGGGTGGAGAGATAGGAGGGTAGGGAAACAAACCAGATTTTCCCACAAAGCTGGCACAGTGTGCATGGTGACTGTCCACATAGATACATAGATACATAGACAGTGTCGGCAGATGAGGGCCTATGGCCCACCTAGTCTGCCCATTTGAGCTTGTAAGTTCAGTTTGTTTTCCTAGAAGTCTGTTGCACCTTACCCCTGACCTCCAGAATTCCTTTATGTCTATCCCATGCATTCTTAAATCCCATGATTGTTTCAGCCCCCACCACTTCCTCTGGCAGGGTGTTCCACTTAACCACTACCCATTCTGTGAAGAAATTCTTTCTCATGTTTCCTCTGAATCGTCCTCCCTCCAACTTCATCCCATGCCCTTTAGTCCTGGAACATCTTTTTCACTTAAAAATAGTGTTTTCCTTCACCCTGTTCCTCCCTGTAAGATACTTGTATGTCTGTATCATATCCCCTCTCTCCCTCCTTTCCTCCAGGGAGTACATGTTCAGTTCCTTCAACCTGTCTTCATAGGACTTGTGATGCAATCCATGCACCATCTTTGTTGCCCTCCTCTGAACCTTATCTACCCTGTCTATGTCCTTACGTAGGTATGGTCTCCAGAACTGTACACTGTACTCCAGGTGGGGCCTCACTAGTGTCTTGTATAGCGGAATTATGACCTCCTTTTCCTGCTGGTAATGCCCTGCCTATACATCCCAGCATCCTATTTGCTTTACCTGCTGCCTTGTCACACTGTTTCCCTACCTTGAGGTCATCAAGAGATGATAACCCCAAGATCCCTTTCCTGCTTGGTGCATGCTATATCCTCACCCCCAACTGATATATTGTGCCTGGGTTTTGTGCCCCATATGCACTATCTTGCACTTCTTTGCACTGAATTTCAACTGCCAAACCCCCGACCATTCTTCAAGTTTCTGCAGGTCGCTTCTCATTTGTCTACACCCTCTGGTGTGTCTACTTTTTACAGAGCTTTGTGTCATCAGCGAACAGTGAAATTCTGCCTTCTAGGTCCTGCGCCATGTCACTGATGAAGATGTTGAATAGGACCGGTCCCAGCACTGATCCCTGTGGTACCCCACTGGTCACTCTTCCCTCCTTGGAGTGACAGCCATTTACCACCACCCTCTGTGTCCTGCCACCCAGCCAGTTACCTACCCACCACACTACTGTCCTGCCCACACCCATATTCCCCAGTTTGTGTAATAGTCTTCTATGTGGCACAGTGTCAAAGGCCTTGCTGAAGTCCAGATAGGCCATGTCCACTGCCCTCCCCTGATCCACCTCCCTAGTCACCCAGTCAAAAATTCAATGAGGTTGGTCTGACATGACCTCCCCTGGTGAAACCATGCTGCCTTGGGTCCTGTAGTCCATTGACAACCAGATGTTCCACCAATCTCTCCTTCAGTAATGCTTCCATGATCTTCCCCACTACCGAGGTGAGGGCTGACTGGTCTGTAGTTCCTGCTTCCTCTTTGTTCCCACTTTGTATAAGGGGACTACATCTGCTGTCCTCCAGTCTTTGGGTACCTCCCTGTTTCCAGTGATCGGCTAAACAGGATAGCCAGAGGTTCAGCCACCACCCTTTAGTTCTTTAATGACCCTGGTGCACCCATCTGGCCCCATTGCTTTATCAACTCTTATTACTTCCAGTTCCTTCAGGACCCTTTCGTAAAGGGACTTGTGTCCATTTCTGCACCATTCTCACCCCTTGTACTCCTTCAGACCCATTACCCTCCTCTTCCTCAGTAAAGACTGAGCAGAAATACCTGTTCAGTATGTCAGCTTTACTGTTGCTATCCTCCACCGGCCCCTCATCCTCCCCTCTTCAGTCTCACTATCCTCCCTTTGTCTTTCTTTTTTTTACTTATGTACCTGTAAAAGGTTTTGTCCCCTCTACTCACTGATTTTGCAATGTGTTCTTCTGTCTGAGCTTTGGCTTCCCTTACTGACCTCCCTGCCTCCCTTTGCTTCTCCTGGTACTTCTCCCTATCCCCTTCACATGAGAAGAAAAGGAGAGAAATTTATACATAGAACAGTGATGAGTCCAATAAGGATAGTTGAGTGGCAGAAATAGTTGAAGAGTGTGTCCAATCTGGCAAGGATAGTGACTGGGTCTGCACTGTAGACCTAGACCACATCACCATAGTCAAAGATTGGGAAGATCATTCTCTCGATAATGGCATGGTGTGCTCGAGGTGGGATACAGTCACAGTTCCTGTAGAGTGCACCAAATTGGGGTTCAGCTTTTTGACTAAAGCATCCACTGGTTCAGAAAAGTTTAAGTGCTGGCTTAGCTAGATACCAAGATAAATAAAGGTGGTAACATCCTCCACAGGGGAGCCATCCAGGATATGGATAGTAGGAAGGGGAAGGAGCCTAGAGAGTCTGTGCCTTGTACCAAAGGACATGGAGACAGTCTTCTTGGCATTGAGGAAAAGCTGATTTGTGCATGGCCAGGGCTGAATTTGATTGAAGTCCAGATGGGGTCCGTGGTCCTGCTGTGAAGTGGACCATGTCATTGGTGTATATGTGAATGGATGCAGACAAGCATACAGAGGTGATATCATTAAGGAAAGTGAAGAAAAGCAGAGGACCTAACACAGATCCTTGTGAGACCCAAGTGGATACAGGCAGGGAGGAGAGAGGGGGTCTCCAATTTTGACTACCTGGGACCTACCCATGCAGTAGGAGTGGAATAGCCAATGGCTGAGCTGGAGAGGCCTGCAGCCTGGAGTCTGGCTAATAATTGGGGTGGGAGAAAGGGTTGAATGCTTTGGCTAGATCAACGAAGATAGCAGAGGTGAATAGGCTGTGATCCATATCATTGTGGATGGATTTGGTGAGCATGAGCATGGAGATGGTGGTGGGGTGATTTTTTGCAGAAGCCAGATTTTTATTGGGCGAAGAAGGAAGAGGAGTCCAGAAAGGGAGAGAGTTGTGACAAGATAATTTGTTCCAGTATTTTGGAGGGAGGAGAGAAATGGGTCAGTAGCTGTTAGTAATAGATGGGTCACCACCTTTTGGAGGAGGAGTAACAGTGGCAGTCTTCCAGTCAGCAGGGATGGAGGAACAGCATAAAGAGAGGTTAGGGAGGTCAGCCAATGGGGATGATACTGCAGAAGCAGAGAGATGGCAGAGCTTGCTATCCAGGCCATCTGGGCTCCTACGCTTGAAAGGATTAAGGGCGGGAAGGGTGACGGTGATAGGAGGATGGAGTTACTGGAGAGAAAAAAACAATAGGGGGAAGGAAGGAGATGACAATCATGCAGGTTGGCAGGGGTGAGAGGGAGGTGATAAAAATGAATTACACCTCTGTGGTGATGGAGGGGTTAGAGATAGGGGTGTCACCCACTTTGAGGACAGGAAAAGGAAATTGAGTGGGAGGGGAGAAGAGATTGTGGCAGCCTTCCAAAATTTAGACAGGTAACGAATGTTGGTACTGAAGGTAGATGTAAAATACTCACCTTTGGCAAGCCTTATTGCCCTGGTACAGGTGTTGCAGAGGTGATGATACCTCTGAAAGCCATGGGGGATGGGTTACATTTGTTTTCTGACCAGGCCAAATCATGCATTTGCAAGCAAGCTATGAGCTCAGCCATGATCTAGGGGAGGTGGGGTACCTTTTCTCACGTCCTGCTCTGGGGGGGGGAGGTGGCAGTCCCATATTTTGAGGAATTTTGTTTTGAAATACATTAGCATGGAATCAGTGGAGCAAGCCAGTGAGATAGGGGACCAATCAGAATGGCTTAGGTCACGGCACAAGGGGTGAGGTCCAGAGATATGAAGGAAAATATAAGCAGTGTTTCGATGGGAGCGAGAGCTCTTTAGTTGAATGAAAGGCAGCAGAGGGTTGTGATTATGGTGTCAAAGCAGAAGAGAGGGAGGCCATAAGTGGAATGCCACAGGGATCCATCCTGATTCTTGCCCTCTTCAATATGCTCATTAACATTGTTTGAGAATGAATCTGAGGCTGTGTCTCTTTGAAGATGACACCAAGCTCATGGGAGGGTAGACAGTGTCGGGGGATGTAGGAAACTGCAGAGTGACATATAAAGAGTAGAGAGGTGGCCTAAGGTTTAGCAGTTGAAATTCAATGCCAAAAAATGCAAGGTGATTCATTTAGGGGACAAGAACCCCAGGACAGAGTACTGGATAGGAGGGGTAGAGCTGAGTGTTACAGCTAAGGAAGGGGACCTATGAGTCATCATTAGTGACTCCCTTAAACAATCAAGCAATTACAGTGAGGCATCTAGTAAGGCAAATAGGCTACTAGGATGTGCCAGAAGGGATTCTGATAGTAGAAGAAAAGAGGTTTACTGCCTCTTTATTGATCATTGTTGAGGCTGCACCTGGTATACTGTGCAGAGTTCTGAAGACCTCACCTCAGGAAAGATAAGAACAAAGGGTGATCAGGATGATTCAGGGGTGACATTACAGATCATATGAGGATTTGCTCAAGGCCCTGAACATGTCTTCACTAGAGACTAGACAAGAGAGGAGTGATATGATAGAGACCTTCAAGTTCCTGTAAGGAATAAACAAGGTGAATGGAGAAGAACTACTTACAGTTGCATGAGTAATAGTTCAAGGACACAGGGGCACAAGTAGGAACTGATGGGAGGGAGGTTCATGAAGGAGATTGGAAAGTTTTATTTTCTGGAAATGGTGGTGGAAATGTGGAACAGTCTGCCAACTGAGATGGCAGGCACCAAAACCATAAATGATTTCAAGCATAGCTGTGACAAAGTGAAGGGTATAATGTTTACTCAGGCTGACAGTAGTAGGGAGGGGAACAGGGAAGTGGATAGTGAAGGCTAGTGCCCTGTATTGACAGTAGGTTCCAAGGTTTAATAGGGGAAATAGGGGCAGACAGGATGTACCATTTTTTTGCTGCCATCATTGTTTATGTTTCCGTGTTTCTATTTTTTCATGAACCCTGACATCTAGTAGCCCCATCCGCCACTTGAAAATCAGAGCCACCCTCCCAAAGCCATCCAGCCAGGTCCCTCCACCCCTTCCCCACTGGCCCCCCATTTACCCAAGATTGCAACCACTGCCCTGTGACTGTGATGGGTACAGTGTCTTAGCTCATTACCTTGGCTGACCACTGCCTAAATGAAAGTGAGTGAAAGGGGGTGAGTTCGCACCCACTGTAAAACATCTGTTTCTATAGTAGGTGTGTACTCACTCCCTGTCACTCAGAAAGTGGCCAACCGAGGTGGTGAGCAGGGGGGCTAGATCTGTCACTGTCACAGTGGGAGGGACTGGCAGCTGGGGTAATTTATGAACCACCAAGGGGAGAGGGGTGGAAGGACCTTAATGGGTGGAATTGGGAGGGGTCTCAGACTTACAATCAGTGTCATCCAGATGCCAGGGATCCTCTTAATATACTAATCAGAAACATCTGAATGGTGATTGGGGGGATTGGGGGTGGGGAAATTCTAGATGCCAGGGATCATTTTACTAATTGGGGTTATCTGAATGTGACTGGGGGGAACTACTAGATGCCAGGTATCATTTTATTATAATATCAGGGGCATCGGAATTGTGATCAGGAGGTGGGGGCTGGGAATGCTCTGTACATGTCCTTCATGCTGTAATGCACAGAGGCATTGTGTGAAGATGTTAGTTAGCCTATATGGGTTGGCAAATGTCCCATTAGCACCTTTCTTGCCCTATGGACTTAGCATGCTGAGAGTTGAAAATGACTCATGGGGTAAAGATGCTATCCTATTTGGGACATGCTTACTCCCTTTGTTCCTCTGAATCCCTGTCCTACTGGAGGCTGTGATAGTGTCTAGTCATGTCACAGTGGGCAATCCAATGGGAACCAGTGATCACTGTACAGTGTGGTTCAACATTACAATGGGTGCAGAGACAAGCCACAAAAAGACAATGGTCCTGGACTTTAGTAGGTTTAGTTTGGGACCTCTGCTCATGAACAGTGGCACTGTGATTTTGTTAATGCATCCTGAACATTGATTTCCCACAGCAACTGTAGCATTCTGCACCAGATGTGCAGAAACACATTTTGGGTTGGATGTGAAATATGACAGCTCTACTGTTTATAATGATGTGTGAAAAAATGGCAATGTTGGAAATCTGGAGTGAAAATATTAAAAGTTCTTGAAGTTATGAGCGGGCATGGAAGCTGCGCAATGCACGCTCGTAACAGTCATTTTGTGGAATTTGTTCACCAGATTTTCAACATAGGCATTTTGGGAGCCCATCTTTTATGAACAGTGGCACTGTTTCATTACTCGGTCCCAAAAGGTGATTCTGCGCAGTGACTGTGAAATCACCTTTCTGGACCAAATAACAAAATGACAGTGACTGAGTTCATGAGGTGGGATGCCAAGAAACCCATGTTGAAAATTTGGAGCCAAAACTTGCAAAAATGGATGAGATATCCACCTAAGTTGACCCCCCCCCAATTGATGCCATTATACAGCTTACCAGCATTCCTTCAGTTTGCTTTCGGCTTTGAAGAGTGCAGACGTGTTCCCACTCCACCAAAGATCACAGTGCTGGATTCCAGAGGTAAGTATGGGGTGAGGGGTGTGTGTGGGGAGGTGGGGTGTGCAGAGGGTGAGTTCAGGTTTGAGAAGGGGACCCGACGGCAATTGACCATTTTCTTTGTTCCAGGTTACAATAAAAAAGAAAGAACACTGTGGACCATTTTCTTTTTTTACAGGTGTAAGGAAAACGCTGGGCATGCTGGAGTGGTTCCCATTGTGTCCCATGAGTTTGCGGTGTGATGTTAGCCAGACTGTGGTGGGCAGGGGCAGGAAAATGCTGATGCAATTGGTTTTTGAAGATGGAGGCACACTGGGGTGGGCTCCCAGTGTGCCACACAATCTTGGGGGGGGTTAACTATACTGACAGGGGGATTGGGCACCCCCGAAGTCGACTTGCTGGGGATTGTGAGAGGCGGACGGTGACAGGCGCAACCAAGTTTATTGAAATGTTACACCAGGCAAGGCACACCCTGCAATGACTCCCTGGGGAGCACCTTCATTGCAGCGGCGAAATTGTTTCTAGTTGGTGGCATGCTTTTGCAGTGCTGTCATAGACAGCGTGCTATCTCATTCGTGCCACAGAGCCCAGCCCAAAAAAGCAGTGGTGCCATTGGCCACAACATGACTGCGCCTCCAAAACCTGCTACCATAATATGTTGTCTGAGCTGTGTGCACATGACAACATAAAAAGGACCATTATGGTACTGTAGGGAAGTGGCCATGAAGGTGTCTGAAGCACATCCCCCAACTGGTCTGGTTAAGCAATTCCTACGCTGTTTTGGAGGAGTGGGATAGCCTCACAATGGCACCCACAGCTGAGACCAAGGTGGATGGGCAGATCATCCAGGATGCAGCACCAGGAAAGGGGGAAAGAAAACCCCAGAGGAGGAGAAGGAGGCTTCTTCTGGTTGGGGACTCAGTTGTCCGAGGAGTGAAGTTAGGGCAACCTCAGGAAGGACAGGGAGGTAAAGTGTATTTCAGAAGGTACTGCAAGGTGGGATGAGAAGCAGATCAATAGGATCACAAGGGTAATGGCAAGGAGGGAGGAACTGGATGTTATTGTCCACCTGGGGATGAATGATCTGGCAGGAGACAAAGTGGAAGTAGCTAGAATCCAAAAGGATTTCAGGAAGTTGGGGGGAGCCTAAAGCAAGCAGAACACTTCAAGGAGGCAGTATAGCATAGTGCTTTAAGGCTCTGAGCTGCAAACTTGGAGACATGGGATTGAATCCCACAGCCTCCAGTTGCATACTGTGTGACCCTGAGCAAGTCACTTAACTTCCTTGTGCTCCCAGGTCACACCTGTAAACAAGCTTCAGCTTAATGTGTCTCTTCTGGTAAAAAAAAAAAAAAAACACTTTGTCTCCTTTTCGGAGGTGCCACCTGTCCATATGCAGCGGAAAGGCTAGGGCACTCCACATCCAGTAATTCAACTCCTGGTTGAAGGAATGGTGTGGAATGGAGGGTTATGGCTTCATGGGGAACTGGGGCCCCACCTGAACAGATGAGAGCCTGTATAAAGATAATGGCCTGCATCCGTCAGGGAAGGTGACCCAAATAAGAAGCATGAATGCTTCAGTGACAAGCATTTAAAATGACCGGGGGAGGATGGGAGTCAGGAAGGACAGGTGATTTAGTACCCCCTCGGGCACAAGGTACTTGTAATCCTAGACACAAATAAATAAAAAAATGAATAAATAAAAAATTAAACATGCAGGAAAATGAGGTGAAGTCTGGGACATTGAGAGCAGGAGGAGAGTGGGAAGCAGTGAATTCTAGGCCACACGAGAAACTGGGGAGGGGGGGTGAAGCAGGACAGCAGCAGCAAGAGAAGGAGGGGGATAGGATACAAAGCATGGAAGGCATGATAACAAATGCCTGCAGCCTGGGAAATAAAATCCCAGACCTGGAGACATTGATAGTAGAGGTAGACCTGGACATAATACAAATAACTGAGACATGGTACACTGTTAATCATGGGACATTGATGTACCAGGTTATGCTCTGTTCAAGAGAGATGGGGGTAAAAAAGGAGGGAGTGTGGCCCTGTATGTCAGAGAAGCAATAAAGGTAACAGAGGTGCAGGGTAGACAGGGGGAGGCTGAGGCACTGTGGGTCACCCTTGAACCTGGCAAAGACTCAGCAATATGAACGGGGGTGATCTTCAGGCCTTCGGCACAGGGGAAAGAAGTGGACAGGGAGCTTGTGGATGAATATGCAATATGGCAACAAAAGGTGAAGTCCTGCTGCTGGGGGATTTCAGTATGCCAGATGTGGATTGGTCCACCCAAGCAGCTGCTTCACCAGAAGCAGAAGCATCCTAGATTCCCTACAGGGGACAGGTCTCAGGCAGCTTGTGCTTGATCCAGAGAAAAGGTCATTCTTGACCTGATACTGACCAATGGGGACAAAACAGAGATGTCTATGTGGAGGGGCAACTAGGATCCAGCGACCACCACATAGTGTGGTTTAGCATGGGACTTGGGACCCAGTCCATTCACACGAGGGCAAACGTTTTGGATTTCAAGAAGGCAGGCTTCACTGACATGGGGAGATGCACCAGAACAGCCTTCATTGGAAACCTGTAAAAGGGTGGCATTCAGGAGGTATGAAGAAACACAGAAGAATGAGGAAAGAGAGGTGTAGCAGGTAAAACAGAGGGAAGCAGGTAAGGTAATGAAGAGATCAATGGCTCAGACAGAAGAAAGCATAGCCAAAGGGTATTAAAAGAAGGCCAGACTTTCTTCAGGTACATCCTAGTTTTTTACTGTTAGCCTCACAATTTGCTCCTGTAACAACCTGACTGTGTACTGATGTACTACTATGTATCCTGTATGTCTCTGTATGTAAACTATGTGACGTGGAACCTTTGTAAAGGAGTCTCTGACTCAAAGATATTTCTGACCTACAATAAATAAAATAAATAAATAAGGAAAGGAAGGCAGGGGAGGGATTCTGAGGATAAGGATGACGACAAAGAGAGACTGCACAGAGAGGTTCAGAAAAAAAGTGTACATCCTGAACAGATAATTCTACTGTTTTCACAGTGGAGAGAGGCAGGGATAGTCCAGCAAGGAGCAGCACAAATACCGAAGGGGGAAGTGGACACAAGTCCATTTTCAAAGGAGAGAGTATCATTGAAGGGACTTCAAATTTTAGGGTGGACAAGGCCATAGAACTGCATGGATACATCCAAGGGTATTAAAGGAACTAGGCAGGAAGGTGCTTGCTGCACTACTCATGGCCTTATTCAACAACTCACTGGAAACAGGAGTGGTCCCAGAGGACTAGAGGAGAACAGACATAGTCCCATTTTGTAAGAGCATCAGCAGGGAGGAGGCTAGCAAATATAGTCTGGTCTGTCTTACTTAAGTCATGGGGAAATTAATGGAATCCATACTAAAAGAGAAACCGTTACAAGTATCTTGAATCCAGTGGGCTGCAAGGCCACAGATAGCACAGATTCACAGGGGGAAGGTCATGCCAAATAAATCTGGTAGATTTCTTTGACTGGATGACCAGGGAAATAGGTAAGGGGAGAGCAGTGGACATGACTGATCTAGAGTTTAGCTAGGCCTTCAGCTCTGTGCCACACAGGAGGATGATAAAGGAACTGAACGGCCTAGGAATGAGATCTAAAATGGTTATTTGGGTTCAGTGTGCCTGTGCAACAGGTTTTGTGCTTGTATAACAGATAATCTTTGGCTGTTCGCCTCTCTATCCATGGGATATACCACCCTGTATGGGTATGAAGAGAAGGAACCCTGGAGGAGGGTTCCACCCCTTGAGGTGCCACAGGAGTGATTCTCTTTGTTAAAGGTACCTTAGGATGAAGCCCATGGAAAACAGAGGCATGCTACTGGAGGAGGAGAGGTGGATGGAGGGGCAAGGAAAAAATGCTTGTGAGTGGAGTGAGGAGAGCAGCCCTTAAATGGGCTGAATGGGTGTGTGTCTTGTTGCACTGCCACCTTGAACTACAGACTTTAGCCTTCCAATTAGTACAGTAGCTAGTTAATGGATAAGAGACAGAGGGTGGTGGTTAACAGAACTCACTCTAATGATGGGAGACTGACCAGTGGGGTACCACAGAGCTCAGTACTGGGG
Source organism: Neoceratodus forsteri (assembly GCA_016271365.2). Taxonomy (NCBI): domain Eukaryota; kingdom Metazoa; phylum Chordata; order Ceratodontiformes; family Ceratodontidae; genus Neoceratodus; species Neoceratodus forsteri. Next base: position 1,646,845,797 of record CM057453.1, read on the forward strand.
CCAGTCCTTTTGAACGTAGGGGACACTGCAGAACAACTGAAGGGAAGGTATACCTTTTTGTAGATGATATCAAAATTTGCAATAGGGTGGGCACCCAGGAGTGGTTGAGAGAATGATTAGGGATATTGTGAATTTTGAGGAGTGGTAAAAGCATGGCAGTTGGATTCAATGCCAAAAAGTGCAAAATCATGCACCTAGGGCATAGGAACCCATTAGCTGAGTACAGGATGGGGGGGGGGGTATTGACAGTCAATAAACAGGAAAGGGATCTTATAGTTATTATGTTTGAGGACCTCAAGGTGGCACTGTGACCAAGCAGTGGGTAGGGCTAGTGGGATGCTGGGGTGTGTAGGGAAGGTATCTCCATCAGGAGGATGGAGGTGGTGTTGCCAGACTCCCACCTGGAGTACGATGTAATTTTGGAGAACAAACCTCAGAAAAAACGTACACAGGATGGCAGAAATCCACAGGAAGGCAACTAAAATTGTACAGGATTTACATGAGAAGCCCTAAAAGGAGAGACAGAGGGTTCTCAGCATGTACACCATAGAAAAGAGGAAAGAGAAAAGTGACATGATACAGGCCTATAAGTATCTTACAGGAGTGAACAGGGTCCAGGGCAGTCTCTTTCAAATGTGAAAGAGCACCAGGACCAGGGGGAATGCAATGAAGCTGGGGGGGGGGGTATCAAAAGAGTTGTGAGAAAATATTGGTAGATGCCTGGAACAGATTGCCAGCTGAACTGGTGGAGGCTAAAACAGTAGGGGACTTCAAGCATGTGTAGTGTAGACATAGCGGTATATTAGAGAAGAGGTGGGAGGGTCGATGGAGATCAGACAGCATGTGAGGAGAAAGATGAGGCAGGAAACATCTAGGCAGATTAGGTAGGCCAAGCGATCCTTTTCTGATGACAAATTCAGTGTTTCTATGTTTCTGCGTTTATGATCACACTCCTACTATAGAAACAGCTTTTACTACAGTCGGCATCTGATTGTGAACTGTCATTCAGTTGGTGGCTGCTATGGATGTGAGTGGAGGGTCTGTGCAGGTCACGGTACACCATAGGTTGGGGGCAAGTGGGAGCAATTGTAGTGGTACTGGGTGGGCTGGTTGGGGGAGTAGATAGAAACATAGAATTTAATGGCAGATAAGGACCGCTTGGCCCACCCAGTCTGCCCATTTCCCTACCTACTGGATAAGCTGCAGATCCTAGTTAACCAGCAGCCTACTTCTTCCTACCCCAACCCCCTAGAATGGCCTTATGACTGTCCCATGCATTCTTGAATTCCACCACTGATTTTGACTCCACAACCTCTTCCGGAAGGCTGCCCATGCATCCACAGCTCTCTGTGAAAAATACTTCTTAAATTACCTCTGAGCGCCCCCCTATCTTCAAATTGTGCCTCTTGTTCTTGCACACCTTTTTTTGAAAGATGCTACCCTCTTGGACTTTGTTGATTCCCTTGAAATTGCTAGATGTTTCTATCATGTCCCACCTCCTCTTTCCTCGAGGCTATACATATTAAGCTCCTTAAGTCTCTCTTCATATGTCTCTGGTGCAGACCCTGCACCATTTTGATAGCCCTCCTCTGGACAGCTTCCATCCTGTCTATGTCTTTGCGGAGATTGTCTCCAGAACTGCACAAGTACTCCAGATGGGGTCTCACCAGCTGTCTGTACAGAGGGATAATAACTTCCTGTTTTCTACTGGTGATGCCTCTCCTATGCATCCCAGTATCCCCCAGCCCTCCTTGCTGCCCTCACATTGCTTGCCCACCTTTAGGTCATCTGATATGACTACCCCAGGTCCCTTTCCATTTTTGTTGTTGTTAACATCTCACCCCCTTTGTGTACTCTTCCGCTGGGTTTTGTTTCCCAGGTGCATTACCTTGCACTTTTAGCATTGACTCTAAGTCGCCATACATTTGACCATTCCTGTAACCTTGCCAAGTCCCTTCTCATCCTTTCCACTCCACTCTGTGCATCAATCTGTTGCAGATCTTTGTGTCATCTGCAAAGAGACATACTTTTTCCTTCCAGTCCTCTGCAATGTCACTTATAAAGACATTGAAGAGGACCAGTCCTAATACTGAACCTCATGGTACCCCACTAGTAACCCTCCTTTCTTCTGAGTGACTCCATTTACTATTACCCTGTGTCCTATTCTCCAGCCATCCTTTACCCAGGCTGTCATCTTGGGACCTACTCCCAGGCTGGCTAACTTGTATATTAATCTTTGTGTGGACTGTGTCAAATGCCTTACTAAAGTCTAGGTAGGCCATGTCCACAGCCCTCCCGATCTACTACTTTGGTCACTCAGTCAAAGAAATCTATCAGATCTGTCTGGCATGACCTTCCCACTCGTGAATCCATGCTGCCTGAGGTTCCCAGCGCTCTGGCCTCTAGATACTCAACAATTCTTTCCTTCAGTGATTCCTCATTTTCCCTATCACTGAGGTTAAACTAACAGGTCTGTAGTTTCCTGCTTCTGCCTTGCTCCCACTTTTGTGAAGGGAATCACATCTGCCCTCCTCCAGTCCTCGGTACCACCCCATCCTCCATGATTTGTTAAAGAGGGTAGTCAGTGGTGTCACTGTTCTATCCTTAGTTCTTTTAGAATTCTGGGATGAATCCCATAGGCCCCATTGCTTTGTCCACCTTCAGTTTTAAGAGTTCTTTCAGAACCCTTCTGTAAATGGGCTGGTGTCAACTTCTGCATCCAGAGTGTTTCTCATTGTTTGTTTTAGTACCTCCTTCATTTGTAAATACTGAGCAAAAATATTTGTTTAGTATTCTCTGCTTTTTCAAAGTCTCCCTGCCCACCCTCCCTCCCTTTATTGCGTCCTCACTATCCCTCCCTTGGTCTTCCTTCACTCCTGATGTACCTATAAAGGTTTTATCCCCTTCTTAACTGGGCTGACTATCTTTCCTCATTTTGGGCCTTGCTGTTCTGACTGCCTTCCCAGCCTCCTTTTGCTTTAACTGATACAGTTCTCTGTTCTGCTCCTTCTGCGATTCTTTGTACTTCCTGGAATGCTTTCTTTTTCTTGAACCTTCACTGCCACTTCCTTTTGAGAACCATAGTGGTTCTCACATCGCTTTGTTTGTTTATTTGCTTCACACAAAGGCTTGTTACCTCTGTGATGGCAGTTTTATTATTCCCTCATTGTTCTTCTACCCTCCTTCCTGCCCATTTGCTAGTGCATTCCTTAGGCACTCACCCATTTTGGCAAAGTCAGCCCTCCTAAAGTCCAGTACTTTTGCCTTTGTATGGCTTGACTCTATTGCTGTGTTTATTGTGAACTATACTGTTCAATGGTCGCTAGTTCCCAGATGGCTACCCGCTTCTACATCTGTGATCCTCTCTCCACCTCCGCTTGAGAGAACCAGGTCTAAGATTGCTCCCTCTCGTGGGCTCCAATACTAGTTGTCTAAGGCATGCCCCTGTAGGGCATCTAGAATAACCCACTTCAAGTGGCTGCTGCAACTGCACTCCAGTTAACATCTGGCATATTCAGATCACCCATCAGCAATATCTCCCTTTTTTCTGCCATTCTAAGTATACTTTCTATCATTTCTGTCCATTTCTCCCTGAGAAGGATCTGTATACAACCCTGTGTGGATTGTGTGCCATTGCCTGTCTCCAAATTTACCCACAGTGCTTCTTCTCCTCCCTGTTTACCCTTTTGTTCTGTTGCTTTTATTCCTTCCCTTATGTAAAGAGCTACTCCCTCCTCCTCTTTACCCTCCCTGCCCTCCTGTAGATAGTGTATCCTGGTATGTTTACGTTCCAGTCATGGTTTTATGTGGCCATGTTCTGTGACTGCCACGATATCCAGATGTTCCTCCTCCATCAAGGCCACTAATTCAGGAAGCTTGTTACCCAGACTACGGGCATTGGTACTCATTGATCTCCATATTTTGATGGCTTTACCTTCTGTTGCAGTATCCCCACTGACCTTTCTACCTCGGTCTTTTTCTCATTTAATACCCTGTTTTGTAGGGAAAGGCTGGGATTTTCCTGCTGCTTATCAGTGCTTCCCCCTTTGACTAGTTTAAAAGCTTGCCAATGAAGCATTTAAACCGATTGCTCAAAAGACTTGTTCCCTTCCGACAGATGCAGACCATCCTGCCAGTATAGGCTGGTGTCCCTCCAGGTGGAAACCCCAGTCTCCAATGAAGCCAAACCCTGTGCTCCACACCATTTTTCAACCATTCATTAAGCTGCATGGTGCTAATTACCCCTCCTCCCTCATGCCATTGACAGGCAGCACCTCTTGGGAAGGATACTGTGTGTGCTAACGTCTTAGGCCCCTCCCAACTCTCCAATGTCTTCCTGCACTGCTCTAATCTCATGATGAGCCAAGTCATTTGTCCCTGGGTGGACAATGACGCCCAGCTCAGACTCCTTGCAGCTGTTCTCGTGATTTTGAAGATGCGTTCCTGTCCCTCCAAGCCATGGCACCAGGCAGGCTACTCCACGTTTTCCCAGCTTCCCAGTTCTATCCCTAATAATTGAGTCCCCACCAGGAGATGCCCTTCCCTGTGGTGTCCTCTGCCTCCTTCCTGTGGGCCTCCCTTGTGACAGTTTTCATCAGTCTTCTGCAGGTGGATCCATAGGGAGCTATGCTCCCCAGAATGGTGTATGGATTGTGAGTGGAACAATTGACTGGTGTGCTTTGTTCCACCATCCTCACCCTCCCTGAGCCCACTGTGGTCCAACTGCTGTGCTTTCTTCGCAACCTCTGAGGTAGTGGTGGTGGATATGGTGCTCCTGGATGGGGGAGGTTCTCTCCTACTGTCCAGTGTGGCCTGGGGGAAGGTTTCCTTACTACTGTCCAGTGCAGCCTGAAGACAGGCAACTTCCTCCCTCAGGGCAGAGAGTTGTCTGCAAATAGGGCAGCATCTCAGCCTCCAGAAAGACCCCAGAAGACTGCTGCCCCACAGCCATTACATTGCACTACTCCCCACATGTTTATCTACTTTTTTGTTTGTTTTTGTGTGTGTGTGTGTGTGTGTGTGTGTGTGTGTGTGTGTGTGTGATTGGTTTGTTATATAGAAATATATATATTATACAATGTGTATGCTTATATTGTCAGTGCAGTGTGCTAGAGAGGATATGACAGTGATATGCACCTTGCACTCTTGAGGAAATGATGTCAGAACCTCAGGTATAAAGGAACTATTTCCAGGGGTGGGTGGGTGAGGGGTGGAAGGGTTGGGTCTAACCTGTGCCTCACAAAACAACCAGCTAAAAGCTCACCCACTGCTGTGATGAGTGCCTTCCTGTCAGCAAGATGCCCTACACAACAATTCTGACAGAGAAATATTCTGCTAATCAAACAGTAAAGTACCCTGCTAATCAAACAGAGAAAATCCAGACATCCAAGTCAGACACAGGTAAACTTCTCAGCCCCAAACCAGCCTGGTGGTTTGTTACAAAGGAATATCAAGTATGCAGTTATTTCAGCCTTCTGAAGATGCTGACAAGATAAGCAGTTTTGAAACCCTACCTGACTTAAAAACTAAAATAATTAAACACAAAGCAATACCAATGTAAAAGTAAGGAAAACTTTCCTCAGTTGTAAGAGAGAGAGAGAGACTCTTACAGATAACTAGTCCAATATAGTATATCCCATGCAGCTTCTCAGTTGTTTCTAAAGCACACCCAGTACACAACTTGGAAGAAGATGGACTTTGTCTGAAACAGGATCACACCAGTAGTTTATAGTAATTGATCAATGCTGAAATGGTCAAGCTAGAACAATTGGTGTGATGCAGGCTTCCCTGATTTGTGAAGACACTTCCATCTCAGGCTATGTCTGGCATCCACTTACAAACTGCAGCCTTTGCTATTTTAAATCACACAACCACCACCACCAGCAATATTGCAAAATATACTGATGCAGATTGTCACAGAATTCTAGTAATCAGTCCAGTTAGCCACAAAGGAAAATCAAGTATGCAGTTATTTCAGCCCTTCTGAAGATGCTGACAAGATAAGCAGTTTTGAAAACCCCCTTCCTGACTTAAAAACTAAAATAATTAAACACAAAGTAATACCAATGTAAAAGTAAGGAAAACTTTCCTCAGATGTAAACAAAAGAGAGAGATTCATTACAGATATCTAGTCCAATATAGTATATCCCATGCAGCTTCTCAGTTGTTTCAAAGCATACCAGTGACAACTTAGAAGCTTCACCCCATATTATACTTATATTATACTTATGGGGTAGGCAATCACCAACACCAAGGATGTGGTATGAAAATCAACAGCTCTTGCCAGACTGCTAATTGTGGCATGTGATCCTAGTCTGTATATCAGGCAAATGGTACCAAGGAATTACTGATCTTATCAAGTGTCTGATAGAGCTCACTTGATCTGTGGTGGGAGTCTGCTGTCTGCTGACACATGGACAGATATTTTATTACACAGGCATGTGATTTGGGTGGGGGCACTGGACACATGAACAGTTATGCCATGTACCAGTGGAGGGACCAGGGCTAGTGGTAGCCTGACACGGTGAGGTGTTGGGAGGTAGGAACTATTGAAGTTCATAACACCTGGTTTGGGAAACCAGTAACTAGTGTTGCACTAATGGATAGTTATTATACCTCTCAAACCTCCCAGCATGCTGGAGGTGCCTCTATGTGCAAGGTGTTGTCAGATGTTTACATAGTGCACAAGGATGATTAGGCCACTTACAAATGGGCTAGTGACTTTGTAACCAAGCAAGCATATGACCCTGTGCAGTACTATCCTGTTTTAGAGGTGCAAATTGGGATTAGCAAGTTGATAACCTGTCTAACATTTGCAAAAAAAGCTTGAATATTTTGCCTTAGGGCTTTTTAAAACCATTGTAACTGTTAAATGAAGAAGGAAACACCCCGGAGTTGTGGTTGGGGAAGAATGCACCTCGGGCCCCATGCCCACTGCCAGACCCAGCCCACCTGGGTCCCAGTCCTCTGTGTGCCTCTTCTACCTGGATAATACTGGATGTCTTGGGTGTTGGAAGGAGTGGTGGCCCCACCCAATGGATAAGCCAGTGAGGTCTCTTGCCAGGCAGAGATAGACATTAGCGGAGCCTCAGGAAGGGAACCCAGAGTGGGGGGGGCAGGTTGGGTGGGAGAAAACTGGGAATGATGCCTGAGAGAGGCCACATCTTCAGTGATCGGAGGAAAAAGAGTCAGTAAAAAAAGAAATAAAATTTCCCAAACAGCATTCCGTCTTTTGATTTTAACCCAAATCACCTTTTGATAATGCAGCCACCAAACTACCTGACTATCTAACTGCTGCAAGTATTACCAAACCCAAAGCCACTGGTATCAGCTCAGAAAGATGCCCTGACTTTTGTCCCTGGGTACCTAAATGCCAAGCTGCAGGCCTGAGGTGCAGCAGGTCGGCTGGCACTGGTACACCCACCTGAACCAAACAAACCCCACATGTTCCCCTTGATTGCTTTAAATCTTGAACTGCCTTTCAGCACCAGTGGACTTGAACACAGATAACTACGTACAGTAAATATATTCCCCAGGTGCAAGTCAATTCCCGCCCTCACTCACAGCTCTGCTGTATTAGTTCTAGGATGGCACACATGACTGAAGTCCTGGGGTAGATGGATCAGCAAATGTTGAACCAGGCCTGAAGTTTAACACTAGAAGTTGTAGAAGCTGCAGCTTGGATCTTCAGTGCGACCCAAGGTCTTGCAGCCTTGCCCCCCCCCGGCCCACCGCAGGATATTACACAAGACCCACCAGCCACAAGGGATCCAGACAAGGGAGCGACCTCATGATCTGGCTCCCCCACAGGTCAGAGCAACCCAGCACCCTGTCACAAACCCACAATCCCTTGCCACCAGCAGCCCCAATTGATGGGGGTCAAGGAGTTCCCCACCTGGCACATTCAGGATGGATTCTTCAGATCATTTCCATTCTTTCCTCAGTTACCTGCTACGGTGTGTAGTCAAGCAGTCTCGGCTACCGTCTCGAATATCAGACTCTGGGAGGGGGACTGTGCAGAGTCTGAAAATCCAGGGATTTAACACAACAGTCTCCTGTCTTGCTGCATCTCAGGAGCAGACTGCAGGCACCCACCCAGACAGCACCCACTCATCCCCCTACCCCCACAGTCTTTCAACTCCAACATAGTGGCCAGTCTTGTGCTCTGGCTCACACACAAGTTGAGCAACTGTTTTTCAGAAATACATCAAGAAAGTCCCCTTTCTCACCATGCAGGTGCTAGTTGACTCCAGACAGAAGAGGCTCTCTTTTCAGCTTCTTAAAACCTGGGTTCAAATCCAGCTTTCATGTCCATTTTCAACAATCCAGTTTCTTCTGCCAAACACAGTCCTTTAACCTTGTCTTTCCCTTTTCCTGTTGATGCCTTATCATTGCCAGAGTCAGACAGAACCTTTTACACTTTTTCTTTTTAATCATCGAATGTTTTTTTCCGCCTTGCTGCAGAGCAAGCGGCGGAGGCATCTAGTTGTCAGCTTGACCTGCCTGGAAGGCAGCAGGCTCACTGAGCCAATGGGGGGTTGGTACAGCTGTTCCCAACCTTCTGGGAGGCTTCCTATGCCTGCCCATCTGGGCCAAGACCAACCCCCCCAGTACGATTCCACGACAGACCTTCAGGCAGGTCAAGCGTGGCCATCATGCTGCTCATTCACGCCCAGCCTTTTTCCTTCATTGCACACTGGAGTGCGGATATGCAATGATGTTCAGGCACAACATGCCAACATCTGCCACACTCCCTCCATGTACCACCAGCATCGATAGTGCCCCCGGTCATCACCAGGGGCCACAAAGAGCACAGTGAAGTCCTTTCACCCTCCCCAGGAATAGGATGGCAGTCTTACGGACACCAGTCCTATCTCTGCCTGCTGACCCCCACGATCTGGGCTTATTGTCGAATATGGGTCGCTGGCATAGCACGGTGTGGCATCCAGCGCTCAACGCCAGCACCACTGGCTGGCTCTCTTTACACTTTTTCGTTCTATCAAAAATCTTTGATCCATCCGTCTCACCAATTCTAGCGCCGATAAAATTAAAGAGGCTTTCTCCCATCCTCTTGACACAAATCCATTTTCTTATTCCTTTTCTCAGTCCATTTAACCTTTACTCTGAACAATTTCACCACTGCGGTGCACTATCTCTGCTAGCAACAGAATGCTGCAAATCTCTCTCTCTGCAGAGCTGCCTGCAAATCTTTTCTCTCTAGATGGGGAAAGACACAACCAGCTATGGGGGACAGATGGCTTGCCACCCCCCTCACAGCCCCACAACCTCACCTTCTTCCTAGGGGCTGGAGACCCCCTTTCTGTGGAGGGGCTTCCACCAAACTGACTTTAGAAACCAAGTTCTTTTCCCTTGGGAGCTTTTCATAGTTCTCCTTGACAGGAGCCACTGTCAACCAAAATTAACATGTACAAGGTTCCTGTATTACTTCACTGGTTGCTCAAAAGGTGCTCAGATTGTCCTGGTATTTTTCCCCAAGAGTCTTCACTGAAGTTCTACCTTTTAGCAGCCTCTTCCCTCTGATGGCCTAACACAAGATTTAGCATTTTATGTTTGCTTTACGCATGTGTGTAAAAATATGGTGCCACCATATGGGAATTTGTAGGTTTTGCCTCCCACACTTCCAATGCCCTGGTCCATTTTGCAGGCATGGCTATTGGCTCATGACTGTCTGAGCTGTCTATGACAGCATTCAGATGCAGTGGTGTACTGTTCAGAGGAAAATACCACCACAATCAGTGGTGAAGCGATAGGCATCTGCATACTGCTGACAGCAGTGTGCATTGCCTGCAACGCATCTTCACTGAATCTGAACTGTCATAGAAAGTTTGTCATTGTCATCCCCACTTATGTAGCATGCTGGGAGCCCACTCCAGCGTGCTCATGTCCACTCCTATATGACTCTGATGGGGTGCCTAATTCCTGCTGTCATTCCATTACACCCCCCAAAAATAACCTTTCAGCTGCTACGCTTGGAGCCCACCCCCAGCATGTCAAAAATCAGTGTATGGCCGGGATGGGGTGCCCAATCTCCCTGTCAGCTCCACTATAACCCCCAAAATAACCTTTCAGCTGCCATGCTGGGAGCCCACCCCAGCGTGACAAAAGTCCTGCATCACCTTCCTTCAGTAGATAAAAAAAAACAGTAAAAAAAAAGGTCCTTCGTTGACTGTCTTGTCCCCCCTCTTCTAACCCACACCCACCCTCTGCGCACCCACCTTCCCACCCCTCCCATACTTACCTCCGGAGCACAGCGTGACTATCTTCGGTGGACCGGGAACATGTCTGCATTCTTCAAAGCTGACTGCGAACTGAAGAAATGCCGGTAAGCTATATAATGGCATAAATGGGTTTTCTTCATCTTTGGTGCATATCTTGGCCATTTTGGGGAATTATTTCACAAATTTTTAACATGGGGTTCTTGGTCCCACCTCATGAACTCAGTCACTGTCATTTTGTTATTCGGTCCTGAAAGTGATTTCTTGGTCACTGCATGGAACCACCTTTTGGGACCAAGTAATCTAAATGACAGTGGTACAGTTCATGAGGTAGGCTTCCAAACCTTAAGTTTGAAAATTTGGTGAACAAATTCCAAAATGACTTGTGTTACAAGCATGCATTGTGCAGTTCTCAAGCATGCTCGGAAAGCTCATGAATTTTTAATATTTTCATCCAGATTTTCAACATTGGCATTTTTCCACACCTCCTTATGAGCAGTATAGTGACATTTTCACATCTCCCAAATGTGTTTCAAGCATGTATTGCAATGGCACAGTCGGTGTAAATCAATGTTGGGACAGATTAAGAAATCACAGTGACACTGTTCATGCAGAGGTCATAAATGGCTATTTAAATATTTGTGACAAAGTCCATTAAGCGACTGTGTCACGAGCCAGCGTGTGCAGTTTCCACGCCTTTCGTGGTTCCTTAATTTGTATTTTCAGTCCAGATGTTCCTTACTAGTATTTTTCACACCTCCTTATGAACAGTACAACTGTCATTTCACACCATGGCCAAAATGTGTTGTATGCCGAAATGCATGGTGGCTGTGGAAAATCTTGTTCAGGTAGATTAGAAAATCACAGTGACTGGTCATGTGCGGAGGTCCCAAATCCTGTTGATAATCTGCTCAAAATCCTAAACTAGTATATTATGGGTGCATTGTAGTTCTATGCTTCGTTCTTGACTTTCTCAGTTTTTATATTTTTCTGCGGATTTTCAACATGCTATTTTACACCTCCCCATGAAGTACAGCTGTCATTTTCACATCCTGTCTAAAATGTTTTTGCACCTGTGGTGTTAAATATATAGTCTTTGTGCAAAATTAGCTTTCGCTAATGAACGTGTGCCACTGTTCATAAGGCTAAGGTCACAAAAACCCATGTAAAATTTAGATTTCGTTCCAATACCTGAGGCGTTAAGGTTTCTGGCATAACGCCCCACCTTGAAACTGACAGGCATCAGGGTGTGACTTGGTTGTCGCCTGTGGTGCTCATTCCACCCCACCCACCCTGCAGCCAGTGAGAGAGGTTGAGGTGTGCCTTGGACTCTTCAACAAAGTTCTTCCATTCTCTATACCACCCATCTCTGTATTTCGTTGGATTGGGTATATAAGGCCCAAAGACTCCAGGCACACCTTGACCTTGTTTGTCTGCAGGCTATGGTGGTGAAATGGCATGGCCATTATGCCTGATGACAAAGGCATACCCCAATGCCTGTCAGTCTCTGCAGTTGGTGGTGGGTTGGCTCTGTTAAACACACAGTAATCTACCGCTCTGGAATCTGCGGAACTAGGTCCCTCCTCTCCAAGTTGACCTAAAGGCACTGGGCCTGGCTTACATCCAACAGAATGGTCTCAATGCTGGCAAATGAAAGCTATGCTATTTGGTCCTAATCCCTGCAGAACAGGTCCTACAGCTAAACTCTCTAGCAGGAAATATAGATGTTGGATTATACAATACCTTTGCTAGGTATTAGGTCTCACCTTCAAGTCCCACAGAGACCAGTAACCAGGACATCCTGTAAACTTGGCACCTGAACTGTCTAAGACCAGCTCATCCCGGTGGCAAGGCGGGTAATTGCTCAGTGTTTTGCTCCAACATTCTTATGCTCTTTATTACTACAGGGTGTGCTAAGCAAGACTCAACTGTTACAGGTACTGGTAACAGGTTATGGTTCCTACTCAGAATCACAAGGCAGCCACCCTGGGACACGCTCCCAGCTGCAATGGCCTTCCTTTTTTGATTTCAGTACCCCACTCTGCCTTGCATTCAAATTAAGCCGGCTGCTCCCCCTCAATCTAAAAAGGACCGTCTTCCTCAAGCACAATGCTCAGACACTCAGGACCTCTGGTGGACTTCCAAACCCTCAGAGTCAGGACAAATGTTGGTGGCAGATCCTTCCTTACAGCCCCCTGTAGAATAATCTTCCACCTTCTTGCAGGAAGCCCTCTCACCAAACTTTGCACTAGGCTCGAGGCCCACGATTGAGACTAACTTTCACTTCCAAGGCATGGTAGTCTTCCCCAATCAACAAACAATGCCTACCCTCTCCTTTGTCATCTAAATAGACCACAGCCCTTTTGTCCAATCAATCATCTCATATGTTGTTTAAGTTTCTGACTTACTATTTTACTGTTTTACTGCTTTTACTATAACCTGTTACATTTGTACCTCTCTGTAACAAGTTGTACTGACACCTGTACTGTATCCCAGGTTGCCCCCAAAAGGACCTTCGGGCTCAGTGTTCCAGTAATCAAAATTTAATAAATAAATACTTCACTGACATTCTCTATGCATCTTTCTCACTCCTACACTACCAATGCTAATGCCAGTAAACATTTGGTGACAATGCTGTTAGTTATTTTCCAGCTGGTTGCTAATGCTGAAACTGTTTTCTGGCACCAACAGGCTGAAAATATGTGTAGTATATTAACATTTGTTCTGTAACAACCTGATCGTGTACTGGATGTAATACCATGCATCCTGTATTATCTCCCCTGTATGTAAACTATAAAGAGATGTGAACTTTGTAAAGGAGTCTCTGACCCAAAGATATTTGACCTACAATAAAATACTAAAATAAATAAAGGAAAGGAAGGCAGGGAGGATTCTGAGGATAAGGATGACTAACAAGAGACTGCACAGAGAGGTTCAGAAAAAAGTGTACATCCTGAACAGATAATTCTACTGTTTTCAGTGGAGAGAGGCAGGATAGTCCAGCAAGGAGAAAGCAATAAATATCGAGGGGAAGGGACATGTCCATTTCAAAGGAGAGAGCATCATTGAAGGACTCAAATTTAGGGTGGACAAGGCCATAGAACTGCATGGATACATCCAAGGGGTATTAAAGGAACTATGAGCAGGAGGTCTTGCTGCACTACTCATGTTGCTTATTCAACCTCACTGGAAACAGGAGTGGTCCCAGAGGACCAGAGAGAATAAGATATAGTCCGTTTTGTAAGAGCATCAGCAGGAGGAGGCCAGCAAACAGGTCTGGTCTGTCTTACTTAAGTCATGGGGAAATTAATGGAATCTATACTAAAAGAGAAACCGTTATAAGTATCTTGAATCCAGTGGGCTGCAAGGCCACAGATAGCACAGATTCAGGGGAAGGTCATGCCAAATAAATCTGGTAGATTTCTTGATTGATGACCAGGGGAAATAGGTGAGTGAGAGCAGTGGACATGACTGATCTAGAGTTTAGCTAGGCCTTCAGCTCTGTGCCACACAGGAGGATGACAGAGAACTGAACGGTTTAGGAAATGAGATCTAAAATGGTTATTTGGTCTGCAAGCTCGTGCAAATAGGTTTTGTGCTTGTATAACAGATAATCTTTTTCTTGTTCAAGTTTCTATCCATGGGATATACCACCCTGTATGGAGAAGAGAAGGAACCCTGAGGAGGGTTCCACCCTGAGGTGCCAGGAGTGATTCTCTTTGTTAAAGGTACTTTTAGGATGAAGCCCATGGAAAACAGAGGCATGCTACTGGAGGAGGAGAGGTGGATGGAGGGCAAGAAAAAATGCTTCAGAGTGGAGTGAGGAGACAGCCCTTAAATGGGCTGAATGGTGTGTGTCTTGTTGCACTGCCACCGAACTACAGACTTTAGCCTTCCAATTAGTACAGTAGCGCCAATATTGACAAGAGACTGAGGTGTGGTGGTTAACAGAACTCACTCTAATGATGGGAGACTGACCAGTGGGGTACCTGTAGAGCCTTCAGTATTGGGGCCAGTCCTTTTGAACGTAGGGGACACTGCAGAACAACTGAAGGGAAGGTATACCTTTTGTAGATGATATCAAAAATTTGCAATAGGGTGGGCACCCAGGAGTGGTTGAGAATGATTAGGGATATTGTGAATTTTGAGGAGTGGTAAAAGTTATGGCAGTTGGATCTCAATGCCAAAAGTGCAAAATCATGCACCCTAGGCATAGGAACCCATTAGCTGAGTACAGGATGGGGGGGTGATTGACAGTCACAAACAGGAAAGGATCTTATAGTTATTATGTTTGAGGACCTCAAGGTGGCACTGTGACCAAGCAGTGGGTAGGGGCTAGTGGATGCTGGGGTGTGGAGGTATCTCCATCAGGAGGATGGAGGGTGTTACAGACTCCCACCTGAGTACGATGTAATTTTGGGAGAACAAACCTTGGGAAAAAACGTATACAGGATGGGCAGAACCACAGGAAGGTGTTAAATTGTACAGGATTTACATGAGAAGCCCTAAAAGGAGAGACAGAGGGTTCTTGTGCATGCACATCATAGAAAAGAGGAAAGAGAAAAGTGACATGATACAGGCCTATAAGTATCTTTAGGAGGAATAGGGTCCAGGGCAGTCTCTTTCAAATGTGAAAGAGCACCAGGACAGGGGAATGCAATTAAGCTGGGGGTATCAAAAGAGTTGTGAGAAAAATATTGGTAGATGCCTGGAACAGATTGCCAGCTGAACTGGTGGAGGCTAAAACAGTAGGGGACTTCAAGCATGTGTAGTGTAGACATAGCGGTATATTAGAGAGGGTGGAGGGTCGATGGAGATCAGACAGCATGTGAGGAGAAAGATGAGGGAAACATCTAGGCAGATTAGGTATGCCGCGATCCTTTTCTGATGACAAATTCAGTGTTTCTATGTTTCGTTTATGATCACCTCCTACTATAGAAACAGCTTTTACTACAGTCGGCATCTGATTGTGAACTGTCATTCAGTTGGTGGCTGCTATGGATATTAATTGGAGGGGTCTGTGCAGGTCACGGTACACCATGGGTTGAAGGGCAAGTGGAGCAATTGAGTGGTACTGGGTGGGCTGGTTGGGGGAGTGAATGACTATGGGAATTTAATGGCGAATGGAATGCCTTGGCCCCAGTTCTGCTTGTTTCCTACCACTGGATAGCTGCAGATCTAGTTAACCTGCAGCCTACTTCTTCCTACCCCACCCCTCAGAATGGCCTTATATTTGTCCCATGATTCTTAATTCCACCACTGATTTTGACTCCACAACCTCTTCCAAGGAAGGCCGTTCATACATCCACAACCCTGTGAAAAAATACTTTGTAAGTACCTCTGAGCCACCCCCCTATCTTCAAATTGTGCCTCTTGTTCTTGCACCTCTTTTTTTTTTGAAAGATGTCCTCTTGGACTTTGTTGATTCCTTGAGTTTGAATGTTTCTATCATGTCCCACCTTCCTCTTTCCTCGAGGCTATACATATTAAGCTCCTTAAGTCTCTCTTCATATGTCTTCTGGTGCAGACCCTGCACCATTTTAGTTGCCCTCCTCTGGACAGCTTCCATCCTGTCTGTGTCTTTGCGGAGATTGGGTCTCCAGAACTGCACACAGTACTCCAGATGGGGTCTCACCAGCTGTCTGTGCAGAGGGATAATAACTCCTGTTTTCTGCACTGGTGATGCCTCTCCTATGCATCCCAGTATCCCCCAACCCTCCTTGCCCTCTCACATTGCTTGCCCACCTTTGGGTCATCTGATATGACTTACTCCAGGTCCTTTCCATTTTGTTGTTGTTATCTCACCCCCATGTGTACTCTTCCGCTGGGTTTTGTTTCCCAGGTGCATTACTTTGTACTTCTTAGTGACTCTAAGCTGCCATACATTTGACCATTCCTGTAACTTGCTGAGTCCTTCTCATCCTTTCCACTTCCACTCTGTGCATCAACTTGTTGCAGATCTTTGTGTCATCTGCAAAGAGACATACTTTTTCTTCCAGTCCTCTGCAATGTCACTTATAAAGACATTGAAGAGGACCAGTCTAATACTGAACCTCATGGTTGCCCACTAGTAACCCTCCTTTCTTCTGAGTGGACTCCATTTACTACTCCCTGTGTCTATTCTCCAGCCAATTCTTTACCCAGGCTGTCATCTTGGGACCCACTCCCAGGCTGGCTAACTTGTATATTAATTTTTTGTGTGTGGACTGTGTCAAATGCCTTACTAAGGTCTAGGTAGGCCGCGTACAGCCCTCCTGATCTACTGTACTTTGGTCACTCAGTCAAAGATCTATCAGATTCTGTCTGGCATGACCTTCTCACCGAATCCATGCTGCCTGAGGTTCTGTGCCTCTGGCCTCTAGATACTCAACAATTCTTTCCTTCAAGTGATTCCTCATTTTCCTATCACTGAGGTTAAACTAACAGGTCTGTAGTTTCCTGTTCTGCCTTGCTCCCACTTTTGTGAAGGGAATCATCTGCCCTCCTCCGGTCCTCGGTACCACCATCCTCCCATGATTTGTTAAGAGAGGGTAGTCAGTGGTGTCACTAGTTCTACCCTTAGTTCTTTTAGAATTCTGGGATGAATCCCATCAGGCCCCATTGCTTTGTCCACCTTCAGTTTTAAGGTTCTTTCAGAACCCTTCTGTAAATGGGCTGGTGTCAACTTCTGCATCCAGAGTGTTTCTACTTTTGTTTTGGTACCTCTCCTCTTCATTTGTAAATACTGAGCAAAAATATTTGTTTAGTATCTCTGCTCGGAAGTCTCCTCGCACCCTCCCTCCTTTTATTAAGCCTCACTATCCCTCCTTGGTCTTCCTTCACTCCCTGATGTACCTATAAAAGGTTTTATCCCCTTCTTAACTGAGTTGACTATCTTTTTCCTCATTTTGGGCCTTTGCTTTCTGTTCTGACTGCCTTCCCAGCCTCCTTTTGCTTTAACTGATACAGTTCTCTGTTCTGCCTCCTTTCTGCGATTCCTTGTACTTCCTGATGCTTTCTTTTTCTCTTGAACCTTCACTGCCACTTCCTTTTGAGAACCATAGTGGTTTCTCACATCGTTTTGTTTGTTTATTTGCTTCCACACAAAGGCTTGTTACCTCTGTGATGGCAGTTTTATTATTCCCCATTGTTCTTCTACCTCCTTCCTGCCCATTTGCTAGCATTGTTCCTTCAGGCACTCACCCATTTTGGCAAAGTCAGCCTCCTAAAGTCCAGTACTTTTGCCTTTGTATGGCTTGACTCTATTGCTGTGTTTGTTGTGAACTATACTGTTCAATGGTCGCTAGTCTCCAGATGGCTACCCGCTTCACATCTGTGATCCTCTCTCCACCTCCGTTTGAGAGAACCAGGTCTCAAGATTGCTCCCTCTCAGTGGGCTCCAATACTGAGTTGTCCAAGGCATGCCCCTGTAGGGCATCTAGAATAACTCACACTCATAGTGGCTGCTGCAACTGCACTCCAGTTAACATCTGGCATATTCAGATCACCCATCAGCAATATCTCCCTTTTCTGCCATTCTGGGTATACTTTCTATCTATTTCCTTTTGTCCATTTCCTCCCCTGAGAAGGGGATCATAGACAACCCTGTGTGGATTGTGAGCATTGCTCTGTCTCAAATTTCACTTCCACAGTGCTTCTTCTCCTCCCTGTTTACCCTTTTGTTCTGTTGCTTTTATTCCTTCCCTTGTAAAGAGCTACTCCTCCTCCCTTTACCCTCCTGCCCTCCCTAGATAGTGTGTCCTGGTATGTTTACGTCCCAGTCATGGTTTTGTGTGTACCATGTTTCTGTGGATCGCCACGATATCCAGATGTTCCTCCTCCATCAAGGCCACTAATCTAGGAAGCTTGTTACCCAGACTACGGGCATTGGTACTCATTGATCTCCATTTTTGATGGCTTTACCTTCTGTTGCAGCATCCCCCACTGACCTTCTACCTCGGTCTTTCTCATTTAATACCCTGTTTTGTAGGGAAAGGCTGGATTTTCCTGCTGCTTATCAGTGCTTCCTTTGACTAGTTTAAAAGCTTGCCAATGAAGCATTTAAACCGATTGCTCAAAAAGACTTGTTCCTTCCGGACAGATGCAGACCATCCTGCCAGTATAGGCTGGTGTCCTTCCAGTGAACCCCGGTCTCCAATGAAGCTAAACCCCTGTGCTCCACACCATTTTTTCAACCATTCATTAAACTGCATGGTGCTAATTACCCTCGCCTCCCCCATGCCATTGACAGGCAGCACCTCTGAGAAGGATACTGTGTGTGCTACTTGTCTTAGGCCCCTCCCCAACTCTCCAATGTCTTCCTGCACTGCTCTAATTCATGATGAGCCAAGTCATTTGTCCCTTAGTGGACAATGGCGTCCAGCTCGAGACTCCTTGCAGCTGTTCTCGTGATTTTGAAGATGCGCCTTCCTGTCCCTCAAGCCATGGCACCAGGCAGGCACCTGCTACTCAGTTTTCCCAGCTCCCCCAGTTCTGATCCCCTAATAATTGGGTCCCCACCAGGAGATGCTTCCTTCCCTGTGGTGTCCTCTGCCTCCTTCCTGTGGGCCTCCCTTGTGACAGTTTCATCCGTCTTCTCTGTAGGTGCATCCATAGGGGAGCTATGCTCCCCAGTGAATGTATGGATTGTGGAGTGGAACAATTGATTGGTGTGCTCTGTTCCACCATCCTCACCCTCCCTGAGCCCACTGTGGTCCAACTGCTGTGCTTTCTCGCAACCTCTGAGGTAGTGGTGGTGGATATGGTGCTCCCTGGATGGGGAGGGTTCCCTTCCTACTGTCCCAGTGTGGCCTGGGGGAAGGTTTCCTTTACTGTCTCAGTGCAGCCTGAAGACAGAGCAACTTCCTCCTCAGGGCAGAGTTGTCTGCAAATAGGAACAGCATCTCAGCCTCCAGAAAGACCCCCAGAAGACTGCTGCCCCACAGCCATTATTGTACTTACTCCCACTTGTTATCTACTTTTTTGTTTGTTTTGTGTGTGTGTGTGTGTGTGTGTGTGTGTGTGTGTGTGTGTGATTGGTTTGTTATATAGAAATATATATATTATACAATGTGTATGCTTATATTGTCAGTGCAGTGTGCTAGAGAGATATGACAGTGATATGCACCTTGCACTCTTGAAATGATGTCAGAACCTCAGGTATAAAGACTATTTCCAGGGGTGGGTGGGGTGAGGGGTGGGAAGAGGTTGGGTCTAAACTGTGCCCTCACAAAACAACCAGCTAAACTCTCACCCACTGCTGTGATGAGTGCCTTCCTGTCAGCAAGATGCCCTACACAACAATTTGACAGAGAAAATACCCTGCTAATCAAACAGAAAATACCCTGCTAATCAAACAGAGAAAAATCCAGACATCCAAGTCAGACACAGGTAAACCTCTCCAGCCCCAAACCAGCCTGGTGGTTTGTTAGCCACAAAGGAATATCAAGTATGCAGTTATTTCAGCCCTTCTGAAGATGCTGACAAGATAAGCAGTTTTGAAAACCCCCTACCTGACTTAAAAACTAAAATAATTAAACACAAAGCAATACCAATGTAAAAGTAAGGAAAACTTTCCTCAGTTGTAAGCAAGAGAGAGAGATATCCTTACAGATAACTAGTCCAATATAGTATATCCTATGCAGCTTCTCAGTTGTTTCAAAGCACACCCAGTACACAACTTGGAGAAGATGGACTTCTTCTGAAACAGGATCACACCAGTAGTTTATAGTAATTGATCAATGCTGAAATGGTCAAGCTTTGAACAATTGGCTGTGATGCAGGCCTCCCTGATTTGTGAAGACAATTTCCCCCATCTCAGGCTATGTCTGGCATCCACTTACAAACTGCAGCCTTTGCTATTTTAAATCACACAACCACCACCACCAGCAAATATTGCAAAATATACTGATGCAGATTGTCACAGAATTCTAGTAATCAGTCCAGTTAGCCACAAAGGAAAATCAAGTATGCAGTTATTTCAGCCCTTCTGAAGATGCTGACAAGATAAGCAGTTTTGAAAACCCCCTTCCTGACTTAAAAACTAAAATAATTAAACACAAAGTAATACCAATGTAAAAGTAAGGAAAACTTTCCTCAGATGTAAACAAAAGAGAGAGATTCATTACAGATATCTAGTCCAATATAGTATATCCCATGCAGCTTCTCAGTTGTTTCAAAGCATACCCCAGTACACAACTTGGAAGAAGCCTACCCCATATTATACTTATATTATACTTATGGGGTAGGCGAATCACTCAACACCAAGGATGTGGTATGAAAGAATAACAGCTCTTGCCAGACTGCTAATTGTGGCATGTGGGGAACCCTAGTCTGTATATCAGGCAAATGGTACCAAGGAATTACTGATCTTATCAAGTGTCTGATAGGAGCTCACTTGATCTGTGGTGGGGAGTCTGCTGTCTGCTGGACACATGGGACAGATATTTTATTACACAGGCATGTGATTTGGGGGGGTGGGGCACTGGACACATGAACAGTTATGCCATGTACCAGTGGAGGGACCAGGGCTAGTGGTAGCCTGACACGGTGAGGTGTTGGGAGGGTAGGAACGCACAGTTCATAACACCTGGTTTGGGAAACCAGTAACTAGTGTTGCACTAATGGATAGTTATACCTCCTCAAACCTCCCAGCATGCTGAGGTGCCTATGTGCAAGGTGCTGTCAGATGCTTTACATAGGTGCACAAGGATGGATTAGGGCCACTTACAAATGGGCTAGTGACTTGGTAACCAAGCAAGCATATGACCCTGTGCAGTACTATCCTGTTTTAGAGGTGCAAATTGGGATTAGCAAGTTGATAACCTGTCTAACATTTGAAAAAAAAGCTTGAATATTTTGCCTTAGGGCTTTTTAAAACCATTGTAACTGTTAAATGAAGAAGGAAACACCCCGGAGTTGTGGTTGGGGAAGAATGCACCTCGGGCCCCATGCCCACTGCCAGACCCAGCCCACCTGGGTCCCAGTCCTCTGTGTGCCTCTTCTACCTGGATAATACTGGATGTCTTGGGTGTTGGAAGGAGTGGTGGCCCCACCCAATGGATAAGCCAGTGAGGTCTCTTGCCAGGCAGAGATAGACATTAGCGGAGCCTCAGGAAGGGAACCCAGAGTGGGGGGGGCAGGTTGGGTGGGAGAAAACTGGAATGATGCCTGAGAGAGGCCACATCTTCAGTGATCGAGGAAAAAGAGTCAGTAAAAAATAAAATTTCCCAAACAGCATTCCTGCCTTTGATTTTAACCCAAATCACCTTTTGATAATGCAGCCACCAAACTACCTGACTATCTAACTGCTGCAAGTATTACCAAACCCAAAGCCACTGGTATCAGCTCAGAAAGATGCCTGACTTTTGTCCCTGGGTACCTAAATGCCAAGCTGCAGGCCTGAGGTGCAGCAGGTCGGCTGGCACTGGTACACCCACCTGAACCAAACAAACCCCACATGTTCTCTTGATTGCTTTAAATCTTGAACTGCCTTTCAGCACCAGTGGACTTGAACACAGTAACTCATGCAAGTAAATATATTCCCCAGGTGCAAGTCAATTCCCGCCTCACTCACAGCTCTGCTGTATTAGTTCTAGGATGGCACACATGACTGAAGTCCTGGGGTAGATGGATCAGCAAATGTTGAACCAGGCCTGAAGTTTAACACTGAAGTTGTAGAAGCTGCAGTTGGATCTTCAGCTACTCCAAGGTCTTGCAGCCTTGCCCCCGGCCCACCGCAGGATATTACACAAGACCCACCAGCCACAAGGGATCCAGACAAGGAGACCTCATGATCTGGCTCCCCACAGGTCAGAGCAACCCAGCACCCTGTCACAAACCCACAATCCCTTGCTACCAGCAGCCCCAATTGATAGGGGGTCAAGGAGTTCCCACCTGGCACATTCAGGATGGATTCTTCAGATCATTTCCATTCTTCCTCAGTTACCTGCTACGTGTAGTCACAGTCTCTGCTACCGTCTCGAATATCAGACTCTGGGAGGGGACTGTGCAAGTCTGAAAATCCAGGATTTAACACAACAGTCTCCCTGTCTTGCTGCATTCAGGAGCAGACTGCAGGCACCCACCCAGACAGCACCCACTCATCCCCCTACCCCCACAGTCTTTCAACTCCAACATAGTGGCCAGTCTTGTGCTCTGGCTCACACACAAGTTGAGCAACTGTTTTTCAGAAATACATCAAGAAAGTCCCCTTTCTCACCATGCAGGTGCTAGTTGACTCCAGACAGAAGAGGCTCTCTTTTCAGCTTCTTAAAACCTGGGTTCAAATCCAGCTTTCATGTCCATTTTCAACAATCCAGTTTCTTCTGCCAAACACAGTCCTTTAACCTTGTCTTTCCCTTTTCCTGTTGATGCCTTATCATTGCCAGAGTCAGACAGAACCTTTACACTTTTTCTTTAATCATCGACAGTTTTTTTTTCCTCTGCTGCAGAGCAAGTGTTGAGGCATCTAGTTGTCAGCTTGACCTGCCTGGAAGGCAGGGCTCACTGAGCCAATGGGGTTGGTACAGCTGTTCCCCAACCTTCTGGAGGCTTCCTATGCCTGCCCATCTGGGCCAAGACCAACCCCCCCAGTACGATTCCACGACAGACCTTCAGGCAGGTCAAGCGTGGCCATCATGCTGCTCATTCACGCCCAGCCTTTTTCCTTCATTGCACACTGGAGTGCGGATATGCAATGATGTTCAGGCACAACATGCCAACATCTGCCACACTCCCTCCATGTACACCAGCACTGATAGTGCCCCCCGGTCATCACCAGGGGCCACAAAGAGCACAGTGAAGTCCTTTCACCCTCCCCAGGAATAGGACAGCAGTCTTACGGACACTCAGTCCTATCCCTCGCCTGCTGACCCCCCACGATCTGGGCTTATTGCCGAATATGGGTCGCTGGCATAGCACGTGGTGTGGCATCCAGCGCTCAACGCCAGCACCACTGGCTGGCTCTCTTTACACTTTTTCGCCCCATCAAAATCTTGATCATCCGTGTTCCACCAATGCGGCGCCGATAAAACTAAAGAGGCTTTCTCCCCATCCTCTTGACACAAATCCATTTTCTTAATCCTTTTTCTCAGTCCATTTAACCTTTACTCTGAACAATTTCACCACTGCGGTGCAATATCTCTGGTAGCAACAGAATGCTGCAAATCTCTCTCTCTGCAGAGCTGCCCGCAAATCTTTTCTCTCTAGATGGGGAAAGACACAACCAGCTATGGGGGACAGATGGCTTGCCACCCCCCTCACAGCCCCACAACCTCACCTTCTTCCTAGGGGCTGGAGACCCCCTTTCTGTGGAGGGGCTTCCACCAAACTGACTTTAGAAACCAAAGTTCTTTCCCCTTGGGAGCTTTCTGGCAGTTCTCCTTTGACAGGAGCCACTGTCAACCAAAATTAACATGTACAAGGTTCCTGCGACACCTCACTGGTTGCTCAAAAAGGTGCCCAGATTGTCCCTGGTATTTTTCCCCAAGAGTCTTCACTGAAGTTCTACTCTTTAGCAGCCTCTTCCCTCTGATGGCCTAACACAAGATTTAGCATTTTTATGTTTGCTTGCACGCATGTGTAAGAAATATGGTGCCACCATATGGGAATTTGTAGGTTTGCCTCCCACACTTCCAATGCCCTGGTCCATTTTGCAGGCATGGCTGCACCGCGCCAATGACTGTCTGAGCTGTCTATGACAGCATTCAGATGCAGTGGTGTACAGTTCAGAGGAAAATACCACCACAATCAGTGGTGGAAACGTATAGGCAATTTGCATACTGCTGACAGCAGTGTGCAATTGCCTACACGTACATCTTCACTGAATCTGAACTGTCATAGAAAGTTTGTCATTGCCCATCCCCCACTTACGTAGCATGCTGGGAGCCCACTCCAGCGTGCTCATGTACTCCCTTCCACTATATGACCGATGGGGGTGCCCAATCTCCCGTTGGCTCCATTGCCACCCCCCCAAAAAATAACCTTTCAGCTGCCACGCTTGGAGCCCACCCCAGCATGTCAAAAATCAGTATGGCCGATGGGGGTGCCCAATCTCCTGTCAGCTCCACTATAACCCCCCAAAAATAACCTTTCAGCTGCCATGCTGGGAGCCCACCCCAGCGTGACAAAAGTCCTGCATCACCTTCCTTCAGTAGATAAAAAAAAACAGTAAAAAAAAAGGTCCTTCGTTGACTGTCTTGTCCCCTCTTCTAACCCACACCCACCCTCTCAGCACTCCACCTTCCCACCCTCCCATATACTTATTTCCGGAGCACAGCGTGACTATCTTCGTGGACTGGGAACATGTCTGCATTCTTCAAAGCTGACTCATAACTGAAGAAATGCTGTAAGCTATATAATGGCATAAATGGGTTTTCTTCATCTTTGTGATATCTTGGCCATTTTGGGGAATTATTTCACCAAATTTTTAACATGGGGTTCTTGGGGTCCCACCTCATGAACTCAGTCACTGTCATTTTGTTATTCGGTCCTGAAAGGTGATTTCTTGGTCACTGCATGGAACCACCTTTTGGGACCAAGTAACGAAATGACAGTGGTACAGTTCATGAGGTAGGCTTCCCAAAACCCTAAGTTTGAAAATTTGGTGAACAAATTCCCAAAAATGACTGTGTTACAAGCATGCATTGTGCAGTTCCTAAGCATGCTCGAAAGCTCATGAATTTTTAATATTTTCACTCCAGATTTTCAACATTGCCATTTTACCACACCTCCTTATGAGCAGTATAGCCGTCATTTTTCACATCTCCTCCAAAATGTGTTTTCAAGCATGTAGTGCACAATGGCACAGTCGGTGTGCGAAATCAATGTTCGGGACAGATTAAGAAAATCACAGTGACACTGTTCATGAGCAGAGGTCATAAAATGGCTATGTTAAACATTTGGTGACAAAAGTCCATTAAACGACTGTGTCACGAGCCAGCATTGTGCAGTTTCCACGCAACTCGTAAGTTCATGAATTTGTAATATTTTCAGTCCAGATGTTCAACACTAGTATTTTTTCACACCTCCTTATGAACAGTACAACTGTCATTTTTCACACCATGGCCAAAATGTGTTATGGCGCAGAAATGCATGGTCGCTGTGGAAAATCACTGTTCAGGACAGATTAAGAAAATCACAGTGAGACTGGTCATGAGCGGAGGTCCCAAAATGCCTGTGTTGACAATCTGCTCTAAAAAATCCACAAACTAATTACATTATGGGTGTGCATTGTGCAGTTTCTATGCACGCTCGTGACTTCACCAGTTTTTTTATATTTTCACTGCAGATTTTCAACATTGCCATTTTTTACACCTCCCCATGAAGAGTACAGCTGTCATTTTTCACATCCTGTTCAAAATGTGTTTTTGCACCTGTGGTGCCAAATGGCATAGTCACTGTGCAAAATCAGCTTTCGGCTAATGAACTGATATTGCCACTGTTCATAAGGCGAAGGTCACAAAAAACCCATGTCAAAAATTTAGACTGAAAATACCAATGAACACCTGAGGCATTAAGAGTTTCCTACCATAACGCCCCACCTTGTAGAGACAGACAGGCATCAGGGGTGTGACTTGGGATTGTCGCCTGTAATGGTCATACCATTCCACCCCCACCCACACCCTGCAGCCAGTGAGAGACATTGAGGTGTGCCTTGGACTCTTCAACTCCAAAGTTCTCCCCATTCTCCTATACTGCACCCATCTCACTGTATTTCCTCATGGAATGGGGTGAGCATAAGGCCCAAAGACTCCAAGGCACACCTTGACACTTGTCGGTGTCTGCAGGCTATGGTGTGGTGAAATGGCATGGCCATTATGCCTGATGACCCAAAGGCATACCCCAATGCCTGTCAGTCTCTGCAGGGTGGTGGTGGGGTTGGCTTCAGTTAAACACACAGTAATCTACCGCTCTATGGAAAATCTGCCGGAACTAGGTCCTCTCCTCTCCTCCAAGCTGACCTAAAGGCACTGGAGGCCTGGCTTACATCCAACAGAATGGTCCTCAATGCTGGCAAAATGAAAGCTATGCTATTTGGTCCTAGATCCCTTGGGCAGAACAGGTCCAACTTCCTACAGCTAAACTCTCTAGCAGGAAAAAGTATAGATGTGGTGGACACCATACAATACCTTGGGCTAAAAATTGACCAAGGTCTCACCTTCAAGTCCCACAGAGACCAAGTAACCAGGACCATCCACTGTAAACTTGGCACCTTGAACTGTCTAAAAGACCAGCTCATCCCGAGGGGCAAGGCGGGCAATTGCCTCCAGTGTTTTGCTCCCAACACTTACTTATGCTGCCCCAGTACTACAGGGTATGCCTAAGCAAGAGCTCAACTGGCTACAGGTACTGTATAACAAGGTTGCGTGGTTCGCTACCCAGAATCACACAAGAAGCCACCCCTGCGACACGCTTGCCCAGCTGCAATGGCCTTCCTTTGATTTTCGATTTCAGTACCCCCTACTCTGCCTTGCATTCAAATTACTGAGCCCGGCTGCTCCCCCCAACCCAAAAAGGACCGTCTTCCTCAAGCACAATGCTCAGACACTCAGGACCTCTGGTCGGACTCTACTTGAAACCCTCAGAGTCAGGACAAATGCTGGTGGCAGATCCTTCTCCTTTACAGCCCCCTACCTGTAGAATAATCTTCCACCTTCTGTACAGGAAGCCCCCTCTCTACCAAACTTTTGCACTAGGCTCGAGGCCCACATGATTGAGACTAGCACTTTTCACTTCCAAGGAATAGGGTAGTCTTCCCCCAATCCAACAAACAATGCCTACCCTCTCCCTTTGTCATCTAAATAGACTACAAAGCTTGGCCTTGTCTCAATCAATCACTACTCATATGTTGTTTAAGTTTCTGACTTACTATTTTACTGTTTTACCACTTTTACTATAACCTGGTTAGCATTTGTACTCTCTCTGTAACAAGTTGTACCTGACACTCTGTACTGTATCCCAGGTTGCCCCTGAAAAAAGGGACCTTCGGGGCTCAGTGGGCCTACCCGGTAATCAAAATTTAATAAATAAATACTTCACTGACATTCCTATTATGCATCTTTCTCACTCCTACACTACCAATGCCAATGCCAGCAAGCAAACATTTGGCATTGACAAATGCTTGTTAGTTATTTTCCAGCTGGTTGCTAATGCTGAAACTTGTTTTCCCCAGCACCAGACAGGCTGAGAAATATGTGTAGTATATTAGCAGCAGGAATGAGGAATAAATGTTCTAGCTCTACCTGGATTAGGTGAGTGGGGGACCACCAGGCTACCAAGGAATTATTATTTTTTCATTGTGTCCTGGACTGACAGTGTGTGTATGTGGGGTGGGGGGTTTGCTGGAAGGCTGTATGTGTAGATTTAAAACACAATTCCCCAAATCACTAACTAGCACTAACCAGGCAGTGTCTTAGCACTTCCAGAAAGCATTTAATATACCTGTACATCTTATATGCATTAGAGTAACCCCCAGTTGTATGGGCACCTGGTTGCAGTTAGTAATCCTGTGCAAAAAAACAAACATATAGTGTCACGCTAACAGGTTAGCACTGCACAGAAGAATGCTTTTTAAAACAGTACCAGCCATGCTTATCACAGCTCAGTGCTAATCCTGTTAAAGTGGTATGTGGGCCCCCATTTTCAGATTAGTGTTGTGTACTCCTAAGTGCTGCACCTGAGATAGCGCACAGCCACAGAAGGTGGTAGTAAATGGCACTCACTGCAATGAGGAGAGAGTGAGCAGTACGGTGCCAGAGGGATCAGTAATGGGACAAGTCCTCTTCAATGTCTTTATAAGTGGCATGACAGAAGAACTGGAAGAGGAGATATGCCTTTTTGCAGATGACACCACAATCTGTAATAGCGTTGATAGGTGCAGATGAAGAGAATGAGTAGGGACCTCAGAAAACTTGAAGAGGGGTATGGGACATGGCATCTCGGGTTCAAAGACAAAAAGTGTAGAATCAAGCATCTAGGGCATAGATACCTAGATGCTGAGTATAAAATGTAGGGGAGTTACTGATGGTCACTAAGGAAACCTTTTATATAGCACTGTACTCTGTATGCAGGAGAGGATTACTCATTTGCATGGCCTTAGTAGTACATATGCACATGTACATGATCAGGTTAGCATCAGGTGATGCTGAATATGACACCCATCCAGCCATGCTGTTCCCACATAGTGTGATGTAGCTCTGCACATTAACCTTCTGAAAATGGGGTCCTAATTGACTAAAAATCCTGGCCGATGCCTCTTAAGATGCAGAAGGTAAACATAAAATGGCTATCTTATTTATCTCTTTATGTATTGTTTTATCATATTTTGCTTGCAAAACCTTTATCCAATTTAAAAACATTGTGATGTGGCTTAAAACTATTACAACAAACTAGTTAAAATACAGTTTTTTTCTTTTTTTTATTTAAATGCTGTCTTTATTTACTTATAAAAACACAGTCAGGTGGGCCGGCCTAGCAAGTTGGTGGTGACTGCACTGCCTCCCGTGCCAGTGGCCCAGTTGTGGGGGTGGACCTGGGTTGCACAAGGGTTAGCTGGGGGGAGATATGGTTGAGCATCTTGAGGAATGCTCTCCTCTCAGTGAGGGGAAGTCTGACCACCCCGCTCTTCAACATCCACCTAGCTGAGGGGGGCTGACAGTGCAGTGGAGTTGCATAAGGGGGAGGGCTCAGGCAGGCACAAAGCAAGCATGTGCTTTTATATGTAATTGCATCATTGCATGCTTGCCTGCCCAGGGGATGAAGCCAAAGGTAGACCCCCCCACCAATGGCAACTAATTTGCACTACTAGGCAGGCTGTGCTCCTGTCTGAATATGTGTCTCATTGTCATTGGCCCTCCCCCTCCTGGCCCCAACAGGGGGGATGTGTGTGTGTGTGGGGGGGGAGAATCTCAGAGCAAGTACGTCCTGGGGATGGTGGGTGATTGGGCTGGAGATGTCAGTGGGCAAAGGGGTCACAGGGTGACTAAGGAGATAAAAATCTATATGGGGAAAATAAAAAGAAATAAAACACAGTTCAGTTTGAGAAGCTCAAACCCCAAAACAGACTGTGAATGCCTCCAGTGAGGCATCACAGTAAAGTTATTTAGTATAGAAACAATGCAAATTTTATGCATGTGCCAGCTAAACTCCTGATGAGAATTGGATACTGAGGGGTTGCAGTAAAAATATATATTTTTGTTTCTTAACCAAGAAACTTTTGTTAAACAAAACATTAAAATAAAAACAAAAACTAAATCAAAACATAGTCCATAGAGTATAAACTAGCAAAGCTTTTGGCTTTCACTGTTACCGTTGAAGTGCTTCCCAAGCATTCAGCTCAGATGAGTTACTGGACTAACACAGTAATTAATTACACATAAATCTGATCAAAAATGTAACTTGGAAAAAATACATGCAGCCCCCTATGTATATCTTATGAATATCCAGCATTAGCTTCCTATCTAAATGTGTCTAACAGTAAATGAAGGCAACACTTTATTTAAAAGAATAAACTACAGCATTTTAAATTAATTCTAAAGGTTTCTTGTCACATCACAGTGTTCTGAAATTTGATTAAAGGCGTGCAAGCAAAACAAGATATAAAACCCCATAAAGAAGTAGAATAAGAGCTAGCCCTGTTTTATTTACCTTCTGCTCTGCAGCAGGCATCCTCTCATCAAGCCAGGAGCTCCCTGAATGCAACAGGATATGAGTGCAAAGCCAGGCCATTGGGGGGGGGGCGTAATTTCAAAAAGTAGTACATTTCAGTATATAGTTTATTTGTTTCAGTATATAGAGTATGTGAAATTATCAGTCTACAGTGTATGCATTTCAATACATAGTGTATGAGTTTCACCATGTATTGTGTTTGTTTCAGTATATAATGTATGTTTTTTTTAAATATACTGTGTATGTATTTCAATATATAATATATTTCTCTCAGTATATATAGAGTATGCAACATTTTTCAATAGAGAGGGTAAGTGTTTTTAATATGTAGTGTATTTGTTTCAGTGTATACTGTAGTGTATGCAGATTTTTCAATGAATAGTGTATTTATTTCAATATATAGTGTATGTATTTCAATGTAGAGTGTAGATGTTTCAATATATAGTGTATTTGTTTCAGTAGACAGTGTATGTGCTTTTTTCAATGTGTAGTGTATGCATTTCAATAAACAGTATATGCATTTCAATATATAATATATTTGTTTCAGTATATAGTGTATGCAGATTGTTTTCAATATATGGTGTATGTGTTACAAAGTATAGAGCATTTGTTTCAGTAGGTAGTTTATATGGATGTTTCAGTCTGCAGTGTATGTATCTCAATAGGTAGTGTATATGTTTCAATACATAGTACATTTGTTTCAGTATACAGTGTATGTGAATTTTCAGTACTCAATATGTAGATTTCAGTAGATGGTGTAGATATTTTGCTATATAATGTAAACATTTCACTATATAGTGTATGTGTTTCACTATATGATATATGTATTTCAGTATACAGTATATGTATTTCACTATATGATGTATATATTTCAATAGACAGAGTATGTGGTTCACTACATTGTGTATGTATTTCATTATATGATGCATATATTTCACTATATGATATATATATATTTCACTATGTAGTGTATGTGTTTTACTATACAGCCAGAGATTATGAATTTTGTCCCTAATGGCTTGCCATACCTATCTCCACAGGTTTTTACATAGAAACATGTAAAAATTACATAGATACATAGACAGTGTCGGCAGATAAGGGCCTATGGACCACCCAGTCTGCCCATTTAAGTTTGTAAGTTCAGTTTATGTTTTCCAGGAAGTCTGTTGCCCCTTACCCCTGACACATACCCCTGTATATTCCATAAGCAGTGTGTGGTTCACGAGGCTGAATGCTCAGAATGGCCTAGACAATGGCATTTTAAGTCCCTGAAATGCTCTAAACTGGTCCCACAGGGGAATATTGGTTCTATAACCAAACATCTACATAATTTACCCTCTCCATCCCAATCATAGCACTCACAAGACAGTACTGACGGGTATTATATAGGCTAGGCTTCACTCTGGATGCAATATTTTACATGCTACAGTACTTAGGAAAGCATTATGATGTATACAATGCAGGACTATTGCAGCAGAATGCCATTCATAGTACCATAGTCAGATCTGCCTGCCTACTGTGGGCACTTAGATGCTCTAGTGTCAGACCAGCTCTGGCTGGTCTTACAGTGGCATGCATCTTAGATGAAAGGACAGGACTTGCATTCTTTGAAAATCCCAAATAAGGGGATGGTGCATCATTTCTGTGATGCAGGAATCCCTTGCAACATGGCACAGGCATGTTTTTGACACAAGCATGGCACAAGTCAGTCTGGCACAAGCACTATTAAGAATTCAGAACTGACACAAATTTTGATGCATCCTGCTCCTTGTGTCATTTTCTTGCTGTTTGTCTGTTTGATGCAAACACCCTGCATCATCCTCTACCTTGGAAAGTCCAGCCCAAAATGTCAGACTATGTATGAGGTGCTTTTACATCTCCATGCCTGGCCTGTGCATAATTGCACTTTAGTCGGTTTAGTAAATCCTACAGTTTGGCAGTTCCTGAGTGCTGGTCCCTTTTTGTCTCACTAACAGGGGATGTTTTACCTGGTATAGGGTAGCAAAAGAAATAAACAATTTTCATCAGCTACTGCACAAAATTGTTTCTGTATAGCAGTCACTACTTACACATCTAATTCCACCCAAAAGGGGTTGCACAGCCAGTTTACTTTGCGTAATGCTTCAATTGATACACACAGATATTTTAATAAAATTTTCCCTGGCTGGCAACAAAGATAATAATAATAATAATAATTATAATTTTACTTGTATAGCACCTTTCAATGTATCAAGGTGCGATGGTGAGATGAGGTCAGATTACAAAGATTTGAGTTACAATTGCACAGAACAGGTAGTGATAACTCCATAATATAAGGAATGAGAGTGCTGTAAATACATGTGATTTATAATGCACATTTTAAAAGTCTGGAAAATAATGTTTCTGAGGTTTAGCATTCTATACTCATTTGTACAATGTCTTCTTTCATGTGATGCATAATGCTAGTTTTTACCTTAACTCTATAATGAAGTTTTATTTAAATATTTTGTTTTTGTTTACTTGGTAAGTGCACTAGACACACAGGGTTCCATATTCAAAAGTCTCAGGCTGCATCGCACAAGTGCATGTGCCGCATAACTGAGATGTGCTGGCACAAAATAACAGTATATTCAGAAGATGCACCATGAGATGCAATTGTGCATGTCTGGTTGAATATCCTGAATGTGCCCAATTGTGCAGTGTGAGATGTTTATTTATTTATTTCAATCTAGGATTACAATCCTGTGCAGCACAGTAGGCGATCTGAGCCCTATGTGAAGCATAGGGACATGCACAATAGGCTGCCACATGCACAGTGTGCAGAACTGCAGTATTCAGATGGAATATGCAAATGGCCTCATTGCGCATTCCAAGCCCATTCCCGACATGGACAGCTTATTACTTGAATGTATTTAGGTCATTTGCATACCCCAGACATGCACAGTTCCAGCTTTGCAGGGCTCCCTCACCACCCCATGAAGGTGAACAGGAGGTACTGCAGCCTAGCAGGCAGGTTTGATGGGATATTTGTGTGTGGGTAGGTGGATTGCATTGGCCTGGATACTGTGCTATTACCCATAGCCATGTACAGGGTCAGACTTGGGTATAGGAGGCTCACCTGGACAGTGGTCACAGGGGCCCACCTGGACAAGCAACAGTGAAGGGCGCAGGGTGACACAGTCTGATCAGTATACCACATGCATGTGATACACCAACTCCGTATGCAGCTTAAGTCCCCTGCAGTGGCCCCCCCCCATATAAGAGGAACACGGTGATAACTGCAAGGAGTGGCAGTGTTCAGAGGGTGACCAGATACCCTAGTGGGTGGGTCCCACCTGTGTGCACCTATGGTGTACCACTGTTGGCGTGTGCCACTGGTCAGTCCATGGCTCATACCAGCTGCCACATGTACCACCAGGCTACCTGGGCATCGTTGCCCCAGATGTCACCCTGGATGCATGCTACCACCAGGTGGTTCCCTGCAGGCTGCATGGGTGCAGGCCATGGTCCCTGATACATTTGCTGCAGTGTGGCCATCTGGTCTGCTGGTGTGCTGGGGGGCACCTGACAGCACTGGCATGTGGCAGCTGAGTGTCTTTGTCTTGTGTGCAGCGTGGGGGATGGCTGTCTGAGTGGTACCCATGATGTGCCAGCACCTGTAGCTTTGGGTACTTTTGTCCTGGCATGATTGCTGTGTATGGGTGCTAGAGCACATCCTGGTGCACCTCCAAGGGCTGTCTCAGAATGGCCGGTTTACAATTCCATGGCGTTCCTGTGGGTTAGGCCATCCTTTGGTCTGTCCAAGTTTGTGTGGCACACTTCTGGTGTGCGTGTCAGATGCACTGCACATTTTGGCTAAATATACAGATACATGACATATTCATGTACCCGCCCCTTTCTTTGTGCCGCATACATTATTTCTGCATGATAATGCATTTCGGAAATGCACGACGCATCTCTCCCTTTTGAGTATAGCGCTTTCGCACATTTTCTGAGATACGCCGTGCATCTCCATTTTGGGCAGCACGTCTCCTTTGAATATGTAGGCCACAATGCCTATTTTTGCCACAGCCAGGGAGAGTATTGAAAACAAAGTTGTAAATGTACTTCCTGCACAGAACATATTAAAGCACAACATACATGGTTCAAAACTTTGTTTATTCGCTTAACGAGTAAGCACACTGGAAACAAGTTCTTTACATCAAGTACAGTGCAATAATGTACTATATATATATATATATATATAATAACCCAAAATGGATTTACATTAAGCTGTATGTAGGATGCGGCAGTGACCAGGTAGCAATATATACATCTTGCATGAAGCCAGAATTATAAATTATGTGCATGCACAGGCATTTAATGGAGGCAGATATTTTCTCAGTTCACTCCTGAAAAGCATATGAGAAGAGATATTACACAACCCTAAAAGGAGAGAGTTTGAGTAAATGGGAGCAAAGGAGGCAAAGAAACATAGAATTTAATGCAGGATGGTGCCCAGCAGCCCATCCAGCTATGGAGGAGTAGGCCTGAAACCAAATATTGGGCCCCATACACAAATGGGTGGAGTAGCTATGTGCCGCATCTCTGTGGCACATAGGCACTTGACACCAATTACACCCCCCACGCAGGATGCACTAATGGGAGGCACGGACCCGCAATGCACCTGATCCCCCTGGCTCATGGACTGCAAAATGCTGGGGTGGGCTTGAGGCATGCCAGCACTACGCGCCATGCACTAAGGCGTGTAGTGCTGGCTGTAAGGGGGGGCAGAGGAGGGCACAGGGTCCACCAGGGAGAACCCTGCTGTATGACCCCAATGTGCCCTGTGCACACAAGTGGTCACCACCAGGACAATGTGGATAGCCCACTCCCCCACCAACAAGACCATTGTGGCTGTCCCCAGTGGCCATCCAGCACCACCTGCTCCAGCACACAGCTGTGCCCTGGCCCCTTGTAGGCTACACCCCCAAGCATACACCACAAATGTGGCGCTGGCCCATGGTTGCAGGCACCCCTCCTACCGCGACCTAGTACAGGACCACAGGACCACCAGGCCACCCCCCCCATACAGGACCACCTGCCATCCCTCCCATGGTACCAACAACCCCCCCCACCTATGTAACTGAATTGATGTTGCCGTGGCTTGGATGGCCAGCAACACAACCCTCCACACACATCCTCAGCCACTGACCATCCAACTGATGCTGGGAGCACTGCCTATATGTAGGCAGTATGCTCCCAGCATCAATTAGACAGTCAGCAGCCGAGGAGGTGTGTGGAGGGCTAAGCTGCTGGCTGTCTCAGCCATGGCACTGACCAAAAGGAATGGGAATGGGGGGTTGAGTTCCATGGGGAGGGGGTGATACCGACCACCACGTTGGGGGCTGGGGGCACATGGAGCATACGCTGAGGGGGTGGTCTTGACATGCAATGCTGGGCAGTGGGTGTGCACAGTTCAGGGGGGCATGCCTGTGTTCAGGGTGTGGGTTCCAGCAGTACCCGGGGCGGTGGATGAACGGGTTGGGAGGGAGATGCTGAACTTATGGGGATGGGTCATGGGTGTGTGTGTGTGGGGGGGGTTAATGCAGTCTGATGGGAACAGGAGTCTCTGTGCATTGGGGGTGGGGTGTCATTCCACAAGACTGCTGTCCCATGGGCACAGGCACGTGGGTCCGGGTGCATGCAGGTACCATTCACACACCCAGACCCACACCTTTCCACATAAAGGATCCACTCCTGGCTGGCTACGGGCATCCTAGTGGATGCCTGCATATGTCCACTACTCTGCTAATGGCCACCCTGCATGGTCCTGCATGCCAAGGGGTGGAGCCACAGACAGGTGGCTGCTGGTTGTGTATACTGGCATGTGCACACCTGTCCAAAGGTGCAAACCTACGTGGGTGGGATACGCATCTACTTCCCACCCATTAGTGTATAGGGGCCATTAGTAGAACACTTTGGAACAAATAACAGAGACTTCTGACTGGATCTGAAAGGATAGGTGTTCAGAGATCAGCCAGTGAAGCAATGACTTTTGACATTAAAAGTTTGCTAATGAATCAACCAAGGACAAATGAACACTTAGCATCAGAAGAAAGCTTGGAGTACAGAAGACAGTAGTGAGCTGATAAGTTGCAAGTACAAAGCAGCATATGCTATTAAAGGTGACATACCACTTAGCATACCTCTCAAGTGTCCCTGATTTTCAGGGATGTCCCTGATTTCACCTCAGAATTTTACTCTGTCCCTCCTAAAATCTGTGTTCCCCTGACTAAACAGTGATGATCGTAAGAATAAAATTATGTCAAACAATAAAGTTGCAGACTTCTTATTCTTCAGAAAAATGTATTATACACTGAGTCCCTTATTCTGCCAGCTTCCTGAGTGGATATCACTAATTTTAAAAATGTGTCCCTGATTTGGGGCCTTTGTCCCTGATTTTTTTAAGCTTTGTCCCTGATTTATGAGGCAGAAGGTTGAGAGGTATGCCACTTAGTTAAGGTACTCTCAGAAATACTGAAAAAGGATAACAGATCACAGTGTAAATTTTTAAATGTGAACCATGTGACAAGGTTTTATGCATTAGATCATACTGCATAACATGGCTTTTCTGGAACAGTTTTTAGGATTCAGTCTGAGTAACACTGTTGCAAAAAAAAAAAAATCAGCACATCAAAGGACTGAATGAACCTTAAGCTACAGTGTTTTATGCTGGTGGATTTTCTCTAAGTGAAATAAAGAAACTCTGGTTATTGCTTACAGACTGCTGAACCTTTTCAAAGCTGACATATATACTGGGATTTGAAATCCTTTTGAGTGTTCATGCAACAATTCAGATGCCGGCAGGAAACAGCTGTCTTCTCAATAATGTGAAGTCTCCTATAGAGCATAGACTTAGATGCTGCTTACCTTTCATTCGTACCTTTCTCACTGCACAGCATGTAGAATTACAGACAGAGAGAGAGGATGCATACAGTAGATATTAAATGTGCAAATCATCAAAAATCCAACTAAAGGAAAATACTATAGGAAGCTGAGGTGAGGAACTGCAAAATGAAAAAAGGATATTTTTATGAAAGGGAGAAATGCCTAGTATTCATTAAAATAAATAGAAAGTCTTCTATATTTTGGAGAAATGCAAGTCCAGGTGAGGCACACTGGGTATAAAAATGAAGGGATCTGTCTTATACGGACATATATTGAGAATGAGCGGGAGACAAAAAGAGACATATTGGAGAGCTGAGGCACTGGTTGTAAAGATCAAAACACAATTATTAGCCCCAGCTCCAAGGGGAATAGGCAATGTGCACCTCTCACATATGGGAAATACAGTAACAAAGAAAGCAGAAAACCCCCAGCTCCTGCAGCAGGACCAGCACAATGCAGAAATTTTGCCAACAAGCTAAATATATCACTGATAAATTTATTGCACCAACTCTCATTTGGATTTCAAAAACCATTACAGGTTTTGTAAAATACTTTTTTTTAATCAGCTTGACATCTCACTGATTAATATGTAGTGTCCTGAAATCTTTACTCAGAAATTATCTCTCAGGTAATTGCAGGATAGAAATTTCAAAATAACTTTAAGAGTGAAGTCTCACAATCCATTTGTATCTACACTAGAGTTGTTGCAAAGTTTTAATTCGCTGGCAATGTTCTGCCAAAGTCACCAAATTCACCTCCACAGATCTTTTCACAGAGTTTTTCTATTTAATAGAAAATTCACAATTTGTAACTTCAACTTGCAACTTCACCTTGGAGTACACAAAGAAGAAGCTGGGTTAAAATGACTTCCACCGCTACTCCTTTTGTTATTTTGTAAGTGCAAAATAAAACTGTCCCTGGTGTCTAGTGGTCCTGCCTGAGGATCGCCGGTCTGATGTTAAATAACAATCATTCCCTGGTGTCTAGTGGCCCCCCCTCCCCCCTGTGATCACCAGCCCAATGTTAAACAAAAATCTTTCCCTTGTGTCTAGTGGACCCTCCCTGCCGATCGCCAGGTCAATGTTAAATAATGATCATTCCCATGTGTCTTGTGGTCCCCTCACCGTTCGCCTGCCCGATGTGAAATAATGATCATTCCCTGCAGTCTAGTGGATCCCCCCACCACCGATCACTGGCCCAGTGTTAAACAAACATCTTTTCCTGGTGTCTAGAAGTTCATCCCCCCACCCACACCCATGCCCGATGTTATCTGTAGTATTCCTTGGTGTCCAGTGGTCCTTCCCCCCCACCCAGTCACCTGCCTGACACACAGACACAATTTCCCTGGTGAACAGTGTATCCCTGCCCCATCCTGATCTCCTGTATATTACAGATAAACAATTCCCTGGTGGTCTAGTGGTCCTCTCCTTATCCCTGATCCCTCCTTGCATTAATGTGCATGCTTCCCTGGTGGTCTAGTGGTTCCCCTTCCTATCTCTGATATGCCTGTAAAATACAATATACAGTATATCTGTCCCTAGTGTATAGTTGACCTCCACTCCCCACCCCAGAGGGCAGTTCCCCACAACCCTGCTTCCCCCATCCCATCTCTGAGTCAGCTACTGGCACAGCCCTCCACTCTCGTCCATGGCTGGCCACCAACTGAGCTGTCAATGAGTGCATACTGTTACAGTACATGCTCACTTACAGCTCAGTCAGTGACTGGCCATGATGGAGAATAGAGGGCTGTGATAGTTGACAGCTCAGGGATGGGCTGAGATGGGATGGGGTGGGGGGAGCAGGGTGGTGGGGCACTACCTTCAGGGGTGGGGGTGGGTGTTCACTAGACACCAGGAAAATATATATTTTGTATTTTATGGGCAGATTGGGGATAGGGAGGTGAGACCACTACACCACCAAGGAAGCATACATTTAATTGCAAGGAGAAATTGAGTATAGGGAGGGAGGGCTGCTAGACCACCAGGGAAGCATACATTGTATTGCAAGGGGAGATTGGGGATAGGGAGGGTGGACCACTAGACCACCAGCATGGGGTCATCCATCACAAACAAAAACCATGCGGCAATGAATTCCACAAGCATAAGGGTGTGTGCTGAAATAACATCAGGTAAAACACCAACAACCACAGAAACAGCTCTCGCCAGGGGGATTCACCCCCTACACTCCCAGGAATTTAGATAACAAACTCCATGGCAGGGTGGACTTCAGGGATGGAGAGAAACTCGGGAGGGGGGAAAACATTGTTTTAAAAAAAAAAGCTGCAAAATGTTGTAGCACAGGGAGATCTGGGGGGAACAGAACCACCATCCCAAGTGTCCCACTCCACCACGGAAGTGTCTTGACCAAGCACCCAGCACAAGGTAACTCAATGCATAAAATGAAAAATATACAGTGACAGAGGTAGTCATAATTCCCTACCTCTGTTATATCCCTGTTGCTGTAAATTCATGCACTATCTACACAGCGTGGGAAATACCACAGTGTCTTTCTTGCACGGTATTGACCCGGTACCTAGACCACCAGGAAAGCATACATGTTAATGCAAGGAGGGATCCAAGATAGAGAGAGGGGCCCTCTCCCTATCCCCAATCCCTCCATGCATTAAAAGATATGCTACCCTGGTGGTCTAGCAGACCTTCCTCCCTATCCCCAATCTCCACTTGCAATAAAATGCATGCTTCCCTGGTAGTCTAGCAGTCCCCACTACCTATCCTCAATATAACTGTAAAATACAAAATATATTTGTCCATTGTGTCTCGTGGACCCAAATGTTAAATAAGCTTTCTTATCTTCTTACAGGCTTTTACCAAAAGGGGCTTCTATTGTTGTGGCAATTTTTCCATATGTAAATGTGCACATACAGGTAAAAGTATTCGAGCAGGAGTGAGTAACAAAAATTACGAAGTTCATAATTTTCTTACATGTTGTAGTGGTTGTGTTATTTATTGTAGTATGATGTAATTGTAGTTTAATTATATTGGAAAAACAATAAGACCTGCAAAATCTAGAATACAGGAGCATTAAGGGCAGTACGTAGTGATAGATGTGACATCTCTTTTGGCTCTTACTTTAAGGTAATACACAAAGAAGATGCTAGTTCATTTAAGATCATGATAGTAGATCATGTACTCCGACATCCAAGAGGAGGGAATAGGGATCTGATGTTAGAGCAAAGGGAGTGTGAATGTATTTTTAGAATTGGATCACCTTTCCCTGCAAGACTGAATGAAGCTATAACTATGGCTGTCTTATGTGGTGTATGAAATTCAGATACAATCAAAAACATTAGCTCCTGACATTAGTGATGATTACAATGTAAAGTTACCTATTGGAAGAATTGTTTTATTTTATGATGTAGGGCTACATACATATAAATATGTATGAATTCTGTAACTAATGCTTTTATTGTATTTGCTATCTTCTGTCACTTTATGCTAGGAGTGATCACATGAAATTGATTCAAAGTATATTTTGTAATAGATATGATGTGATTCACCACTTAAATACAGTTAGACAAACTTATTTAAAAATGGAGGTATGATAATGCAGTTCAACATAGATGATCAACATCAGCATCAGGTTATATGGGCCCACAGGGCATGGGCACCAGCAATATTTTGTGAAGCGGGCACAGCCCCACCAATAATTTTAAATATTCAATTTCTGTTTACTTCTGCACACGTGACCTGGACGTGCGTGCCCTCTCTGACACTAATCTGCAGGCAGGGGTGGCCCGCGACCTCCCAGCTGTGAGTCCACATTGGTGGGCTGGTGGTGGCACTTTTTTAAATTGGCATAATTTGGGCATGCAGTGCGAGTACAACACACCCTGACCCTACTGAATTGATGCACCCCCTTCCCCAGGACTGCTCCTGACACCATTCAAATTAAATTCCTCATCAATCATTGGTGGTCCATTGGCATTTTTTGTAAACTGGCACCAATTTCTGTCAGGTGCATGTGCCAAAATAAGAGAGTGGGCAATTTTGTTGGCCAGCAGGAGGACTTTAAATTGAGGCAGGCATCCCAGGTGATGAGGGCCAGCTAGCGATTAGAAGAGAAAGTCCAAACTGAGACCGAGACCAGGATGATAAGGGTGTGAGAAGCAGTGTCAGCAGGCCAGCAAAAGAAGCAGGTTGCACCTTGCAGAGAAGGCAACATCCTCCATCCAGACCACCACCATGCAGGCATCATTTGTCCATGCAGGGAGAGTGACAGTGCAAGGGAGTGAGTGCAACCCCCTGGCCCAGAGGCAGCAGTGTGAGTCCAACGATGGAGAGCTAGGGTCCAGGATTTGTGGTGTGCAGCTTCAAGTGGCAGTCAGAGGAGGAGGAGGAGGACACACACAGGAGTGGAGGTCAGAGGACAGGAGCCAGAGAGGAGAGGTGACTACACCAGTCCAGCAGCAGTGGACCACACCAGTCCAGCAGCAGAGGAGCACAGAGGGAACAGTCCACCATCAGAAAAGCAAGCAGCAGCAGGCCAGGCTCAGTTGCACTGTGGGTGGTTCTACTACAGCTTGCAGTAACCAGGTAAGGTGGTAGGGACAAGGGATGCAGGGAGCTAAGCCCTGGCAGTGAGAGGAGGAAAGAGGTGAGCTGTGTTCCAAAACTTCTGACCAGCCCAGGCCAGCACTGTGAGGTGGCATGCCCAGAGGGGAAGGGGATCATCATTCACACAAACACACACTCATACACACACACACACACACATATATATATACTAGTTCACAATAATATAACTTGTGAGGGTTGGGGCTGGGGGTTCCTCTGGCAGCAGTCTTAATCTGTTCAGTTCAGGAGACATGCATGCAGGCTTGTAGCTTTACCCGGGGGGGGGGGTAATGGATATGAAAGCATTCATTCTCCCCTCATCTACAGGAAGCATCTCTAAATTTTAGTATGTCATATCCCTTACAAAACTCTGTGTTCTTGTTCCTGTATCCTTCAGGAAGCTTAGCCTGCATTTATTACACCTGTATCCTATGTACTATTGTAACCTTTTTACTTTGTTTTACTGTCGACTGTCCTATGCTTTATTGTTTGTTACATTAACTCTGTGCCACTGTATGTGGCCTGGGTCATGCCTGAAAACGGTCCCTGAGATCAGCGCAGCCACCCAGTTACCAAAGTCACAAATAAATAAATAAAATGAGTAAATACATTTAACAATTCAGTCCTCTCACTTCTGGAGCTTCAGGAGGGCCAGTAGTTAGATTTTGTTTAGCAGGAATTAAGAACAAAAATAAATTATCCATGGCAGCGATAAAACACAGTAGTGTGCGTGATTTTAAGGGAATCATGCATACCTTGGGTACGGTAGTTCTGAGATATTAGGCAGAATCAGATGCTGCAAGTACCCTAAGAATGCATTGCTCCTGTATTATCACTCACTCACTCTGGGGTACAGTATGTAAATATGCTTTGTAATAAGCGTTTTTTTTGTTTACAAAAGTTATTATAATTAAAATGAGGTGTATTGCTGTAAGAGAATAATGGGAAGGCTTAATTAAGCATGTGGTTCAATGTGGGGAATAGCTCCTCCCACAGCCTATGCTTTAACCCACTTATATTACACCTCCCTTGCTTAGGAAGTCTTTTTCCTGGGCTCCATGTGTGGCTTGTGGGCTGTGCTCCTGTCTTCTATGCCATTCTGCTCTCTGTTTGATTCGTGATCTCCTCTCCCCCGCTTGCTGCATTTGTCCTGCCCTGTATTTGCCTACCGTTGCTCGTCTCCCCTCCTGGGCAGCTCCATTCCACCTCCCTGCTCTTTTCGTCCGCTCATCCCAGTCCCTCCTAGCAGCTGTTTTTTTTCAGTTTTCTTTTGGGCTTTTTTCTCCCGCAGCAGCTCATTCTCACCTTGGTGTTTCCAAATGCCACCAACAGGTCATTCGCGCCTCGGTGCTTCCAAATGACCCCAGCTTCTCCCTTCCATCCTGATTTGCCTCTGGTACTCCTCCCACAGCAACACCCACTTCCTGTCCATCCCTGAGTTATAGGCCAGCCTTCACTCCGCACACTCACTGCTTCAGTGGATTTCTCCAGCCTCTCATTGCTCACTTGCTTGTTCCTGGATTCTCAAACTCTTCCCTACCATTGCCTCAAGTGTCTACTCCTCTTCGCAGTAAGTACTCCTTTGTGTTTGTTTTCTTTTTGGTTCTTCCTTTGGCCAGTAAACTAGGCTATCAATTTTTTTATTTTTTTTTTTATTTAGTTGTTTAACCAGGTATAGCACACTAAGCTGGAAGCTTTTTTACAGGCGCGACCTGGGAGCACAAGAAGGTTAAGTGGCTTGCTCAGGGGCACACAGTATGCAAGTGGAAGCTGTGGGATTCAAACCCAGGTCTGGTCTGCTGGATGTCACCAGATTTGCAGCTCAGAGCCTTAGACCACTACGCTATACTGCCTCCTATTTTTGATTCCATCAAGCCCAAACCTTGGACTGTGCTTCTTGTTTATGATGCTGCGACACCTCTAACACACAATTTGCCTGGGATGGGAGTCTCTCATACAGAAATAGACCTCAGATACATTTCCCCATCCTTCACTGCCCAGGCATGGCACATAAGCCAGCAGTTCCATGCCATTTTCTTAGCATATGGTACCACTGACTTTCACAGCAGATATGGACTGCTTCGCTGCCCAGTCTGCCATTTCCCTGCTTGTTTGATACACCATGGATCATTGTTAACCAACAGCTACTTTCTCCTTCCCCACCAGACAAATACCTTCTATGTTCTTGCTCACTTACACTTTGAGGCAATATACGTCACCCTACATCTTGACTTCTACTGTTGTTAGATGCCTTCTGCATACTCCTACAGGATTCAAACCATGATGTACACCTGGAATCAATCTCTGCCTCTTTGTGCCTTTCCTCATTCCAGTTACCCATTTCCTCTTCCCCCTTCAAGGCTCCTGCTTTGCCTGCTCCTTCTCATGTGTCCTGGAGAGCCCTGACATTCTATTTCTCAACGCCGTAATGCCTATCCTGGTCGTGATACCATCTGCGCTACCATACCTACCTGATGTAAATTCCTGCTACATGTAAGTGTGGGGAGAGGATTGAGGACTCACCTTTTGGTGTTGGGTAAATGGGAAGGTGTCAGACATCAGGCTGCCCTCTGGCAATTCCATGGCACTCTGGGACTAATTGTATTGCTAAGCTGTGTTCATATCCTACTACTCTTATCCTGTATTCCATCTCCTATATCTTTGACGGATGCTCATCATATGCATCCCTATGCTGGACTCTGTGAGCTTCTCTTCCTTGGATGTTAAGGGGGGATGCTCTCACATACTCCCGTTCTACTGATCTTAGTTGTTCCCACTTATCCTCCCCTGCTGCCTTCAACCTCAGTTACCACATTTCCATATTTATTTTCCCTGGTTTGTGCTTTATTTCCATTGGGGCCTGCCTTTCATTCCATTGTTTTGCTCCATGGCCAGCCACTTTCTTGCCACATCATGCCTACA
Source organism: Neoceratodus forsteri (assembly GCA_016271365.2). Lineage (NCBI taxonomy): Eukaryota > Metazoa > Chordata > Ceratodontiformes > Ceratodontidae > Neoceratodus > Neoceratodus forsteri. Next base: position 1,646,890,084 of record CM057453.1, read on the forward strand.
TTATGTGCCTTCATTTCCCCCTCATGCTATGTATGTCTTACCATACCGATGTACTATTCATCATGCCTGTCTCATTTTTATTCCCTAACTTACTCTCTGTCTACAGCACCATTCTGTGCCTTCTGCCAGCCCATACCAGCAGTACTCTGGACTCCGACCCTGACTCACACCTTCTGAGTTGCTGAGCATTGGTGAACTTCCCCTGTCTACTAGGAATGGGGGATTCCTTTACAGTCACTATCTCCTACTACTTACCAGTCCAACATCCTCCATCTCTAACTTTGCTGAACAGCATTGAGTGAAGGTTAGCTTGCTCTGACTACCGGAGATAAGAACCATGTCTGCATTCTACTGAGTTATGCCATGCCTTCTCTACCTCGCACCAGTTGCCCTTCCCTTCGAGAATGGAACTTCTTTGCCTTATGTAATGTAGCCATTATACCTATGCCTAGCTACCTCCAGTCATGCTCAATCACCTCAGCAGTCTCCAATGGATGTCCGAATCTCCCTTTCACTGCTTCAAATTATTCTTTCTCAGCCTATACCTAGATGCTACTTCCTTTAGGAATATGACTTTCACCAACTTGCCTTCTCCATCCTACCTGGTCTGCAGAATGGAACTTCTTCAACCACATACTCTCAACAACCTACACCTCCTAGCTGCAGCAAGTCAAGATCATCTCACCTCAACTGTCACAGCTGGATGCTTGAATTTACCTTCTACTGCTTCTCACGTATCCATTCTAGATCTGCTTTTGGATGCTGCACTCTTCTGGAACTGGACCTTGTCATGCTCATATTCTCCATTCTTCTTTGCCCTCCTCTACAGATACAGGTCGCTGCTTCCCTTCAGTAATGGAACCATTACACTCCATCAGCCTTCCACCATTTGGTTCTACTGGACAACATCATCCATAGGTCATCTCACTGACACTCAGATGTGGTAGCCTGTTTATGGATCTGTTGGTCCACTGTATCCACTGTCTCATGCCCATTTGCTGCTTCCTTCCTGAAACAGGGCCACATCAAGTCATTTGCCTTCCTCTTCCTACCCCTGTCAAGTGGTATTGGATACTAGTTCTCTCTCCATGGTTTTCAAGCCTGGAAGCTAGTTTCTATGATCAACAGTCTTGATCTTACTTTGCTCTCTACTGGGCCAATGCTTGCAGCTCCCTCCTGGACCTAAGCCACGTACCGAATGTACCTTCACCCTCAACCATTACCTGGAGCGTCATGTCCTGATCATATCACCTCACATACTTCAGTTAGGAGCCTGCATCTGTACTTGCAAGTCCCTCCTCATGCATCTTCCATATCCAACCTGATTCCACTTTCTGCCAGTCACAAGACCCCTCTACTCAGTCTGACATGCATCTTTCCTCACCACTTGCCTTCCTGCTCTTCCATGGACCATCATACTTGACCCCATGGCCTTCTTTCCCTCATGATTTGGATATTGCTAGCTGGTTTGGTATATATCTCAATCCAGTATGATTGCCTCTGGGACCTTCTTGCTGCAAGTTGCTCGTTCCACCTGCTGTAGGGGTTTATTTCTCCTTCAGAAGTGGGAACTTCATCATTCTTCTCCTCAGCACCTTCTGTCCTTTCAACTCATCGTTTGAAACCTTCATCAGATGTAGTACTCATGTACTTCAACTCAGTTGCTCTTGTTGCTTGCCTTTGCCCCTTGGCCTCCAAGGATCTTCTTCTAGTGACTGACTACAGCCTTCCAGCATTTGGCTGCTATTCGCTGAGGAGCCAACACGGTCCTGTTCCTTCCTGCACTGCATCATATCCAGCTTCACCTAGCTGCGCACCTTCCCAGATCATCCCTTCAGTCCATCAGGATTTACTCTGGACTTTCCTTTCATATCTGGATAGCAGCCTTTTCATCTCCACCTTGCAGGCTTGCGGCTTTGACCTGTTTGCTGTGGATCCTGGGAATACTACCATATCTCTGGCTGGTATTCATACTCAGTTACCTGCTCCTCCCATTCATCCATCCCATAATCATACTCTGGCCATTCTAGCACTCCCATCCTCTACTCAATGGATCACTGTTCATTTCACCCGAGGAATCTACTTCTAGCACACATCCCTTGGAGAACATGCCTCATAAACTCTCATGTCATCATAGAGTTTTCTATACTGCCCAATCAGCTCCTCACAATCATTTCTGGAATCTCATTCATCTGGACAACAGAGAGATCTCATCAATCTCTGTTGGATACTCCCTACAAATCCTGTCTGTTTCATCACTGCAACTTCCCTGACTACCTCGTCTCTCAGGCTATCCTCCTAAATGAAAATGACTCAGTTCCTTCAGTTAAGCTCCGAATCCAGAACTATTATCATTGCTATGGATACCGGGAACCGTAAGATACCTCAGACCACTATGGACAGCAGTCATTTTACCTTCGACAGCCCTCCTACCACCACCGACTCTGCTAACTATGTGACTCGATTCCTCCTTCCTTAACAGTCATTGCTTGTCCTAAGACCTTCTCAGCTGTCTTCCCAGAATTGTTATTGTTGGCTGTCCAATGCCTAACTGCTTACTAATGTCATGCTATCTAAACCATTTTTCCAGCTCCTGGACAATACCATATGTAATCCCCCCTGCTATTGGGGGTTCCCAGAAAGTCTTTCAGGAGCTTGCTTGAATGCTTGAAGCCTGAATGGTGTTTGGCGTTTAAGCCGTTTATCTGTGAGTGCTTTTAGAGCCTCTGGTACTGTCTCTTTAAGAACTGTCTGCTTGCAGACATAATTAGTTTCTTTGGGGGGACTGTGTGTCTCCCTGTTTGAGTCCCACTTGAGCTGCTGCCAAATTGTTCTGTTTCTGCTGTCACTAAGTGGGCAGAGTGAGCACTTTTCAAAGAAGTAACTGTTTGCCAGAAATCATTTAGAGTAATTACGAAAATACAGTTTGTCTAACCTGCTTTTCTTTGCAGTCAGAACTGTGTTTGCCTAGCCCTCCATTCTGGTTGAACTGCTGAATTGGACCAATCAGTGTGGGGGGACCTTTGAAATGGAGCCTGCTGCAGGCAAATCAGAACTTGGACTCTCATTGTGGAGCCAGCAACCTATGTACTGTATGGCCAATGCTTCTGGGAATTGTAGTTTGGACTTGGGCACCTTATAGGCACCAACAGGGGGAGTCTGATTGTGAGTGACAGCCAAGCTAGCCAACTGAACTGGGAGGAACTCAAAGGAAATGCCTGGCTCTGTCTACTGGAAAGATGAGATCAGTATGGGCAGTGAAGAGACAAGGAGCTGTGCGCTTATTCTTTTAGTGCGGGAAACGTGTAAGGCCCTAAGTTTCGGTCTGCAGTTTGTGCAAACGCCAACTCGGACTGAATCCGACCTGTGAGGAGAATCAAGGCGATCTAAAGAGTAGAAACCAGGCTCACCCTGTAGAAGACTGGAGAAATTGCTGAATCAAGCTCAGACTGTCAGGAACTGAATCTGCTGTGTGTTCTCCTGGGTATTGTGCAGTAATTGCGATCAGGATAGAGAAGCAGTCTGCAAGTACTTTCCTTTTACATATAAATGTGTGTAGTGCTTGTGGGGAATCACATTTCAAATCCCCTGTACAGTGAATTGAGTGCATGAGGCTGGAAGTAAACCCCATCTTAATCTAGACTACATCCATTTGCTCTAAACTGCAGTGGGGTCCAGTCACAAGGACCTTGTCCACATGGTCTGCTCCTCCTGGCAATCCAGGACAATCTGCCTTCCATCCAATTCCCAGCATTCAGTTTGAGAGTACAAAGCAGGGTAGCTCCCTGCCATCTGTTTATCGAATTGCAAGTGTATCATCTAATTGTTGTTTTTTTTTTTATTATTTCTTCACGAACTGAGCCAACCAGCTCTGGATTACAATTTGGGCGTTGTGCCAGTGTTTTTCCATCACAGGGCCCCAACCAGCTGCACCGATCCTGGCTAGCCCCCCCCCCATCCTGGGTACCCAGTGAAAGTGACAATTTGGGACTCTGAATATGAGCACAGTACTGTGATTATTAATGTGTTTAACCTAATTAACCTGATTCCCCCTTCCTTGTTACAGCTCCTTAAATAAATCAAAACTGTTTGTTTCAGCAAAGTTACACTGTCTGAGGTATTCATTTATGTTAAAGTATTGTACAGTGGCTTTTGCATTGTATCATCTTGTTTTACAGGGGGTCCCCAGTGTCGAGTCGACAAAGCCAGTCCTGGGGGTAAGTGTACATTGTGAAGATATTCCCGATGCATTGTGTGGGCCACTAGTGAACAGAAAGGGGGGTTACAGTGTCCCAGAGGGCTGTGACCAAGTTAGTTTAACAACTGCAAACCCTGACCTCTGCGTGGAGGCACTCGCCATTGGACATAGGCCCCTCAACCTGTCAGTAGTCAGTCAGGCAGGGGTAGTAGCCCTTGGGATAGCACCACCTGGGGGTTACACATATCTCATACAATCATCTGCATGCCTTTATCTTATTACCATCAGCTAAGTCAAGCACCAGTCCAGCGGTCCTTCTAGCCTATCTTTCACGAGTTATCTCCATTATATCCCCCGATGAACATTTTCACTGAGAACAGGCTCCTCTGATTCTCCTTTCAGAAATCTGCAACTATTAAGGCTAATTCACTATCCCAGTCTTGCCTCCTAATAGGTCTTAATCAGCCATAGCACTAGGCTCCTCTGGCATGCCACACTACTTGACCTCACTACCAACTCAGCCTACAATCTCTTCCACATATCCGCCTCTAAGTTTCTTTCAAGTATTTTGGCATTGGATTACCGGTAAACCTAACCAGCCATAGCCACCTTAGTGCATCTCACAGACAATTATGCCGCAGAAATACCCATAGATATCTCAGCCAGCGAACCAGCAGGATCTACACAAGTACAGTTACAACAGCATGCCCAAATAAGCTATCCAATTCCTTATACTGAACTTCCAATCAGTCTCTATAGACATTCATCACCATCTAGGACTGCATCTACAAATCTTCCTCTAGACGTCTACAAATCATTTATGGCATTTCCCTTATCAAGCACTCAAAGACTCTACTTGAATTCTTCTTTCACTTCTTGGATGCTTAACTAGCGCCTTATTGCTCACTACCAAATTCCTAACCTCCAGACTTTACTGTGAACATCAAACCTTCCACAAGTCAGACCATTCACCTATAACTTTCGCCCTTCTTCGATTGCATCTGCTTCACACTCAGGATCCTACCGCTCCTTCAGAAGAGATCTACTGCTTCAACCTCAGGATCATCATCCATGGATCAAGGATGGACCATCATCTCCAAGAAGCTCCCTTCCTCAAAATTAGCTATGGTTATTAGAACCTAGGTCCTTCTCCTCTTTGTATGCCCAGAGGATGAGCAGACCAATGGCCATGGGTCCTCAGAGGTTTCCTCCACTTGGGGGGTTTTCCTCTCCTGAGTGCCAGCAGTCATACTCTCAATGAGTTGGAGGAGGTATCTTTTGGGGCCTTCTATTCCCTATAATTACTATCTACATACACACAACTCAAGGGTGGGAATAGAGTAAAGCCACAAAAAGTACTATAAGTTACACAAGCACTAATACCCCATCGCTATTCCCCAAACATTGAATGGGAAGGCTTAAGCCTGAGGTTCAATGTGGGGAATAGCTCCTCCCAGAACCACTACTTAAATCCACTTATACCACACTTCCCTTGCTTAGGGAGTGTTTTTTTATCCACCACCATCCCCTCCTCCTCCTCCTCCTTCTCCGGGGCTCTTCTCACCCTTGTTCATGGGCCTTCTATTCGCTACAATTACTACCTACATACCTACAACTCAAGGGTGGGAATAGAGTAAAGCCACAAAAAGTACTACAAGTTACACAAGCACTAATACCCCTTCGCTATTTCCCAAACATTGAACCAATGGTCATGTGTTGTGGTTTGAATGAGGTTATGATTTAGCATGCTGTCGCTGCTAGTGGACCTGGTTACAAGTACCTCCATGGCTCTGATTGTTACCTCGTCATCCTTAGGCTGAATTCTATGGTATTCCTTGCTGTAGCAGGGTATGGGTGTGTTACACCTATAGACCAGACCACCTACAGTAAGTAGTACCTGATCTGGGTGTGCATCCTCATGCTTCTCTCACTGCAGCTGAGCATGGGATACAAAAATACGGAGACTTACAGAACAGTTAACCTGTCAGAGTAGTTAGAGAAGTTGCTCATTTGTTTAGATGATAACAAAGAGCAAATTGAAATAGGTTTTGTTCTTCCTTTTGGATCTGGTGTTGTGCGCCACACTACCAGTCTCATCACTATGAGCACTTAAGCAGTTAACCGGCATCTATTTGTTAGGGTTGAGACTGAGATAACTGTCATATTCATTTATGTTTTTTCCTCAGAAATGCCTGAAAGGGTTGTAATTTCTTGGCATCCTACACAGATGCTGCTGTGGTTCATGCAATAACACGAAAAGCTTGTCTTTTTGTTTGTTTGTTTCTGTTCTCTAAAACTGAGCCTCCAATGGCACAGATCTGAAATACTGTAATCAATTGTATGAAGTGCATGGTGTGTGTGTGTGCGTGTGTGTGTGTGTGTGTGTGTGTGTGGGTTGCCTGTTGCCTGTGATAGCACTGCAACAGCTGGTAAGATTCTGAGCCGCATATATTTTTGTACTCAGGTACATAGTGTTATGTGATTCACTGGTTATTATATGAATGCAATCATTTCATTGAGAGAAAGATTTAGATGATTGTATTTGTTAGAAACTGACATACTCATAACTGGATGAGACTTACCTTTCCTGCTAATGTGTCACCAGACTAGGCTTGAAGAGCAGCTTCCTAGTTGCCGCTCCCCAAAGGTATATGAAAGCTCACCTGGCCCCCAATTTATTTCCATAGAGAATTCCTATTTTTTTTCTACTGTTCAAAAGTTATATCCCTCATAATTTTGGATTTTGCCACCCCATCCAAAAAAGTAGCCACATTCTTATGCTGCTGACACATCCCCATGCAGGCACATGCAGCCCTGTTTTGTGATGTCATAGAATGAACACTGTGTGTGAGCACTCCTTTGATTTCAATGGGGGAGAGTTTTCCATACATTTTAATAACTTTTAAGTTGAGATTTTAATAAATCAAAGTGACCGCTCGACTAACAGGGACCTCCTTTTATTATTTCAACTGTAAAAAAAAAAAAGTGGTAAACCAGACTCGTGTTGAAAAAAGTTTATTATACATATCAGGAGACAGGTGGCAGTACAGAAACATAGAAACATCGAAACATAGAAATATAGAAGTTGACAGCAGACAAGGACGGCAAGCTCATCCAGTCTGCCTATTTCTTTTTCTACCTTATGAATGTGCCATTGGCCTTCGCTCTGTTGATGGCCTATCTATTCATACTCAATTATTGCTCCCTTATGCCTATCCCATGCTTGTTTGAAGCCCTGCACTATATTCATATCCACCACTTCCTGAGGTAGGCTGTTCCATGCATACACCACCCTTTCTGTGAAAAAGAACTTCCTCACATTACCCTTTAATCGGCCTCCCTCTAATCTCCTGCTGTGTCCTCTTGCCCTGCTATTTTTCTTATATTGAAACATGTTAGACTCTTTCACCTTGTTAATGCCCTTAAGGTGTTTGAATGTTTTGATCATATCACCTCTCTGCCTCCTTTGCTCTAGGGTATACATATTGAGCTCCATTAATCTGTCCTCGTATGTTTTCTGATGCAGTCCCTGCACCATTTTGGCTGCCCTTCTCTGGACTGACTCAATTTGGTTAATGTCCTTGTGAAGGTGTGGCCTCCAGTACTGCACGCAGTACTCCAGATAGGGCCTAACCAGTGTCTTGTAAAGGGGAATTATAACCTCCCTCTTCCATCTTGTGATACCCCTACTAATACATCCCAATATCCCCCTAGCCTTACCTACTGCTTTAGTGGTCTGCTTGGATGATTTCAGGTCATTGGTGATGATAATGATGCCCAAGTGTCTTTCTTCCCTTGTGACTGCCAGCAACTCCCCTCCCAGCCTATAGGTGGCTTCAGGGTTTCTCTTCCCTATGTGCATGATCTTGCACTTCTTTGCATTAAACCCCAGTTGCCACTCTTTTGACCATTTTGCTAGTTTATCCAGATCTCTTCTCATTCTGCCCACCCCATCTGGATCATCTACTCTGTTGCAGATCTTGGTGTCATCTGCAAACAGACAAACCTTACCCTCCAGTTCATCTGCAACATCACTGATGAAGATATTGAAGAGGACTGGCCCCAGGACTGATCCCTGAGGTGCCCCGCTTGTGACTTGCATCTCTTCTGACTGTATACCATTTACCACCACTCTCTGTTTTCTGCCTGTCAACCAGTTTGCCACCCAATTGACCAACTTCTGACCCACCCTAAGCCTATCCAGCTTATTAATCAAATGGTATAGGTCAAAACTTTCACCGCAAAATGTATAGGTCAAAATTTTCGCCACTATCATGCCCTACTGCTTTAAATTATTCCCCCCACCCTATCCCATTATAACTAAATGGCACTGATGCTATGATCTCATCAGAGCAATATAGTTGCTGAGCCCTAGAAAGCCCACTGTAATGCCAGGAATTTCCAGCGCTGAGTCCCCTCAGTTGGGAACCAGCACACCTTGAAAACTATGAAAACATACCTAAATCGATTTATTCTATTTTCTAATTTAAAGAGGTTTCAGGAAGAAATAGTAATATGTACAGTATTGTAAGTAGGTACAATGTTTATTAACACCCACACACACATTTATTAACACACACACTTGGGTGTGCACGCACACACACACACACACACACACACACAAACACACACACAGAAGCAGCAAATGAAATATAAGAAAAATCACCTCCTAAAATGCTTCTCTCCCCCCCCAAAAAATGTGGGTTCAACTTTGAAGTTAAAAACAAGGCTTTTAAAGAGTAATTTTAATTGTTTTCTCATATCAGAGGCCAGGGACTTAACCCCCAGACTTCTCATTACTGTACAGGGGCTTCTGCTCCCATGGATCCCCACAGGGGTGACCTCTGACCCCCTGGGCTAGTGTGGGGTTTTGACTCTGACCCCTTGACTCCACCAAAAATGTTACAAGCCCAGCTCTTATGATTAACAATATGGTGCAATATGTATATATTTTTTAATTCCCACTGATGTTTTCCAGGAGTTGTAACATTTACTATAGCTAATATATGGAAATATATATGTAACTACACTATTCTGGTATGTAAACATTTGCTCTGTAGAATTTGAATCTGACTGGCTAAGATGTCTGCATTATATTATCACAACTATAAAAATGCTGAGTACTGTAGATGGGGTAAATAGAAACATAAATCTCATTGATATCGATGTTATTTGCAAAACAAACTGTGTTAATGCACATGTTAGAGTTCAGTGTAACATCACAAAAGTAGGGAAATGTGGCATTAGGGTTTCCAACCCTAACTCCCCTCCATCCACCAACCCCACCCTCAAGCAGTAAAAGGAAAAACATTAGGGTTTTGGTTATCTGGAGTCTTGGTGAATCAGTGCTGGAGTCTTCCTTGGGGTTGTCAGCCTTAATGCCTACCTCCTCCCCATCCAAACAAGGTCAGTCATAATCTCTTTTCTTTACCCAGGGCCCTGTGTAAAGAATGTTACAGCAGGTTTTGTTGCAACATGTGGTGAGACATACTTCTGTACCTTTGAAGAGTGTATTACTATGAGGCACTGGCTTTGCGCTTCAGATAGGAGGCACTGGGCTGGAGGTAGGGGTGAGCATTAAGGTTGACAACCCCAAGGAAAATTGCACCACTGATTCGCCACAGCTCTGGAGACCCAAAATTGTTATGTTTTTCCTTTTTGCTGCTTAGGGTGTGTGGAGTGGTGATGTCTATATAACTCACAGGGGCATCTTGTTCTATCCTTCTTCTTTGTACTGTCCCCCCCCTTTTTCTTTCTTTTTGTCCGTCTCTCTCCCTCTTTTACTTTTGTTCTAAGTCTGTTGCACCAGCATGTTCTCTTTTCTACGTCCTTCATTCCAAGTCTGGGAAGTTTTGAGTTTATCCATTTATGTGCATGTCCCTTTAAGATATGTATACAGGCTGGCCATCTATATATATATATATATATATATATATATATATATATCTGAAATGCACATATAGGTTTAAATTGCTTTACTTCCTCCCCAGTTAAATTTGCCCTCTCTTAAATTCATTCCATTCCCACTTCATAATCCCTGTTAGAAAGAAATGCTGTGTTAGTTAAAATAGAAACGGGTTTCGTTTCTTTTGTTACCCCCCCATTTCGTCTTCTCCTCCATGCTGCTGTGCATTTGTGAGCAGAGTTGCATCGGGGAATCGGCAGTACAAGCCTTTTATAGGCTAAGCATTGTGAGTTCTGCTACTAGCACGAATTCCGCATTTGTGCCGTAGCGTAGTAATCAGAAATGCTTCTATTTTTAGAGATTCCTTCTTGCTAGTGCGCACTTTCGCAAAGAGCACTACGAGAAGGATCTCTTCAGCCGCTCGGTTGTTGTTGAAGCTGGCAGCTTGTTTTTCTGCATTCTGCTCGTTTTGGGACTCGGCTTTTGGCAAGAGAACCGTGGACCTGGTTTGTGCCAAACAATTCTGGACTTTAAAAAGAAGCTGTAGCCCTACAGAAAGAGAAAAGGGTGTTGCATTTAAGAAAGGGATTTATAAATATGGGCATCACAGTTTTGAAGGGCATTACAGTTTGAAATAATAAAAGGAGTTACAAACACATTATTTTTTTCCTTTTACAACATTCCAGAAATTACTGAAATGAGGGAAAACAAACCAGAATGAAAGGAGAGAAATTAAATCAATATAAAAGAGGCATACCTGGGATAGGGTGCAGAGTAAGGGGGGAAGCCATTGTTGTTTTGCCTTGTCTCTATAGATCCAGCCGACCTTTCAGTTCCTTTATTTATAGTCTGGGAATAAGGAGGCAGGGTTAGATTTTCATCTAGTGTTTCTATCTATCTTTAAACAGAGTTTTATTTTATAACACTGCCCCTATGTCTTTGTTAAGCAGTTTTTAAAGGGGATTTTGACTGTGAAAATAAAGGAAATGTTTATTTGTTTGAATTTTATGTTAAGCTTATGAAAACGGGGTGGAGCTTCTTAAATCACATGTCCTGTATCTATAAAAGAAGTTCCTTCTCATTCTTTAGTCAGAGCTTGAAGGGACTAGTTCTCCACTGTCCCATCGAAAGCATAACACTAGTTGCTTTCTAGTGTACTTCTTGTAGTTTTGTTATTATTTTTTTATTTTTGCTTATTGATTTATTTTGCGTTCAGTTTGCCTTTGTTCTGTAAATAAACGCTTTCTGTTGGATTTATTTTGGAATCTGGTGTCTTCCTAATACCCACACCTTCACATGTGGTGGGGACTATTAGGATTGGAAACCCTGATGCCACCATTTTCTACATTTGTGGTGTTACTTTGAACCTTACAGTTGCATTGACACAGTTTTTTGTAAATAATTTCCTTTCCTCTTGAGAAAGTGGAATTGCTTCTCATGCGTGTAGGTCCCCTTGGGACCTGCATGAACAGATGCAGATGTGTAGGGCTCAAGGGAAGACTGTCCACCTACAAAGTGCAGGGCCCAGTGGGCCCTGCACTTCTATTCAGCAATGGATGTCAAGAATTCATGGGTCTGTCAGGTGGGCTGTAAAAAGTGCAGGGCCCTCTGAGCCCTCCAGTTCCATGTGGCCGCAGATACAGACACACATGACAAAGAGTTCATCTCTCAGCCAAAGCATGGGGCCCTCTGGTACCCACAGGTTCAGAGTTGCAGGGCCCTGTGCCAAGACAAGAGTTCTCTTCACTATGTGGTACTTGGATACATGTGGGCAACCCTGCATATTCCTTTCCCTGGTTGGGGGGTGGTGTCATATGACAATGCCATCCCCCTAGCCTTAGCCCATCCAGCTTGCTCACCGTGCTCAATCCTGAACTCAGCTCACCAGTTTGAGATCACAATACACTATCCACTGGGGTAAAGGCTGTCACTACACACACAGCATTTACTATTAATAATAATAATATATTTATATATATATTTTTTAGTTGGACCCCAAATTTTCACAATTGTGGTTTTATGGCTCCTCTTTGTAACCATGATGTGGCATTTAAAGAACAGTGGCTGAAACATCATTTTGCACCACAAGTGTGAAGGCACATCTCTTCCTAGATTTGAAAAATAACGTCTGTTATATTTATGAGGTGGTATGAAAACTGGCTGTGTTGAAAGTCTGGAGTCAAAATACTAAAATTAGTGAAGGTATGAGTGAATGTTAAATTATTTCAATGTTTACTCATAACTTCTTCATTTTGCCATATTTTTACACCATATTTTCAACATATTCTTCTTATGTCCCCCCCCCCATGAAACTGGTATGTGAAAAGTTTCAGATCCTGTTAAAAACAACATTTCATGCAGAAACTGTGAAAACCTCCTTTGACATAGATTTAAAACATTTCAGCTGCCTTGTTCATGAGGTGGAATCCAAAAAAGGCCTTGTTGAATGTTTGGCGGAACAATATTTAAAATTAGCAATGTTATGAGTGAACATTGAAATATTTCAGTGTGCAGTCATAGTCTTTACCATATTTTTACACCAACTTTTCAACAAGCTGTAGCCTCCTTATGATGCCACCTCATGAACCCAATAGGCAAACATTTTTAAATCCAGCCCAAAAGATGATTTTGCACAGTGACTGCAAAATCCCCTTTTGGGACAAATTAAAAAAGTTTCACCTACCTCGTTCATTATGTGAGGTACCAAAAAGGCAATGTTGAAAATTTAGTGCTAAAAATATTAAAAAATGAAAAAAATTGTGAGTAGAAGTTAAAAACCCTTTGAAATACATTAAAGCAGACTTAGCTTATTTTCACCTACTGCAGTTGCCAGTTCCAGCAGCAAGACATGTTTTCCATCAGACAGTGGATCTACAATGTGGGACATGTTCAGGTGAGTGAGGGTGTGTGGGGAGAGTGTGAGATGGTGGGTGCTGAGTGGGGAGTGGGGAGTGGGGATGGTGAGGGTGTAGGGGGTCAGATCGGAGATGGACCATTTCTTCAAATAGGTTTCTAAGTAAAATTAAAAAAGATCAACAAGTAATGGTTTTCTTTATTTGGGGGGTGAGCTGACAATGAGGATTTGGCACTGCAGTGTTAGGATAATCTTCAGTGCCACTGGGAGTGGTCACTGTGGTGCCACAACCAATGTTTGGGGGGGTGACCTTGAGGCTAGGAGTTGGAAAAAAGTGGTATCAGGGTGAGCACCCTGGTCCATTATTATTAATATCTATAAAAGGAAGGGCAGGGGACTTGAAGGGGAAGGAGCAGAAAGTAGTGATATGGAGAGGGGGATTGGCACCCCCAGTCCACTTGATAGGTAGCTAAGTAGGTAGACAGACAGGCAGACAGACGTACAGGCAGACAGATAGACAGACAGACAGCAAAAAAGAGAGAGAGAGAGAGAGAAAGAGGCCACCGTCTCACTGCTAAAATACATGCCCACATATTTATTGGATCACTATGTGCCAGCTCCTTTCCTCATAGCTGGAAGCATTCACTGCTAGTTCTGATCTGCAAAGGTGGCCCAGCCAACTCATCCTCCAGTTACAGGCCAATCTCTTTCCTCCCCATCCTCTCCAAAACCTTTGAGAGGTATATCAGCAGACAGGTGTCATAGAAACAGAATTTGGCGACAGATAAGGACCACTTTGCCCTCCTAGTGTGACCATGTTTCCCTACCTACTGTATCACTGCAGACCCTACCTGATCTCTGGCTTATCCCCCCTTATCTCATCTCTAAGGTTCCGTTATGCCTCTCCCATGCTTTCCTGAACCCCATTATAGTTTTTGCCCCCACCACCTCAGCTGGGATGCTGTTCAAGGCATCCACCATCTTCTCCTTGAAGAAGTACTTTCTCATATCTCCCCTGAGTCAACCCCCCTCCAGCTTCATAGCATGACCCCTTGTCCTTGAGAATCTTTTTTTCTGAAAAATGCTTGTCTTTTGAACCTTATCTAAAGTATACCTGTGAAATATTTGAAATTGTCTATCATATCCCCCTTCTCCTTCATTTCCTCCAGGGTATACATATTGAGGTCATTCAATCTTTTCTCATAGGGCTTTTGCTGCAGACCCTGCACCATTTTGGTTGCCCTCTTCTGGACCTTCTCCACACTTTCTATCTCCTTTTGGAGATTAGGTCTCCAGAACTGGATACAGTACTCAAGGTGAGGTCTCAACAGTGATTATACAAGGGTAACACCACCTTCCTCTTTCTGCTGGTGATCCTCCTCCCTATGCACCCCAGCATCCCGCTAGTTCTCGTGACTGCCTTGCTGCATTGCCTAGCCAGCTTTAAGTCATCAGATATGATAACCCTCTGGTCTCTTTCCTGTTTGTTGGTTGCCTGTACCTCACCTCCCAATCTGTACTCCACCCCTGGGTTCCTGTTCCCCAAGTGCATGATTTTGTATTGAAGCCCAGTTGCCTTACCCTTGGACATTCCTCTAACTTTTTCAGACTGACTCTCATTTTTTCCACCACCCCCTCCAGGAGTGTCTACCCTGTTACAGGTTTTAGTGTCATCCACCAGCAGGAAGACCTTTCCAGCCAGCCCCTCTGCAATGTCACTAATAAAGACTTTAAAGAGGATCGGTCCCAATACAGATCCCTGTAGTACCCCGCTGGTCATCCTCCCCTCCTCTGAGTGATCTCCATTTATCACCACCCTCTGTTTCGTGTCCCTTAGCCAATTTCTTACCCAGTTTACCACGTTTGGTCCCACTCCTAGGCTATCCAGCTTGTTTACTAACCTCCAATGTGGAACGGTGTGGAAGGCCTTGCTGAAATCTAGGTAGGCCACATCCACCACTCCTTCCTGATCCAGTTCCCTGAACACCCAGTCAAAGAAATCTATTAGCTTTGTTTGACAAGACCTTACCCCTGTGAATCCAAGCTGTCTCGGGTCCCGTAAGCCACTGGATTAAAGGTATTCCACTATCCTTGTCATCAGTAGTAATTCTGATAGCTTCCCAACCACTGAAGGCAGGTTGACTGGCCTGTAGTTGTCAGCCTCCTCCTTACTTCCACTTTTGTGAAGTGGGGCTACTGTACATCTACCCTCCTCCAGTCCCCCAGAACCACTCCTATCTCCAGTGAGAGGTTGTTCAGGGCTGTCAGAGGCACAGCTAACACCTCCATGAGTTCCCTAAGTATTCTTGGATGGACCCCATCTGGCCCCATTACCTTATCCACTTTCAGATTTGTGAATTTCTTCTGGACTCTGTCCTCTGTAAATGGACTAGAGTCCACTTCCCATCCTCTGATACTCGTCACTTTTCTGAGGCACCTCTCCTTCCCCTTTTTCCTGTGAACACTGAAGAAAAGTATTTGTTCAAGATGTCTGTTTTTTCTTTGCCCCCTCCATGCAATCCGTCACTTTCTATCTTACTCTTAAAGTTCCTCCCATGGTCTTTATATTTTTCACTTACAAACCTAAAAAATGTCTTGTCTCCTTTCTTTACTTCCTGGGCTATTTTCTCCTCTGTTTGTGCCTTTGCTCTCCTAACTGATTTCCCTGCCTCTCCCTTTTTCCTCCCAATACAGCTCCAAATCCTCCTCTTTCTGTGTCTTCTTGTAGCTCCTGAATGCTAACTTTTTTGCTCTTACCTTCCCAGCCACCTCTTTAGTGAATCGTAGCGTTCTTTTTTTTCTCTTTAGCCTTTGCTTACAAGCCTTATGTAGAGGTTTGTTGCCTTTTCTATGCTCTCTTTTAGTTTTGTCCAAAAGTTCCTTTACTCCACCTAGGTCCACCCTCCCCCCAGCCAGGGCATCCTGGCATTCCTCCATCCTTTTAAAATTGGCCCTCCTGAAGTTTAGGACTCTTGTCTTTTTGTGGTTCGATTCTGCCCCAGTATTTAGATTGAACCACTCAGTACGGTGATCACTGGTCCCTAAGTGGCCACCCACACGTAGTCAAACTACTGTGCCTAAACTGGCTTCCTAAATCCTTACCAATCTGGCTTTCACTCCAACCACTCAACCTCCTCCTTCTCCTTCCTTCCTAGAGTCACCAACCACATACATACTGACAAGGACAAGGGCCTAAACACAGGGGCCATATTTATAGACCTAGCAATGGCCTTCAACACTGTGGATCACCATTGGCTTCTACTAAAACTAACCAACTCTGGTGCCTCCCCCTCAGTCCTAGCATGGTCCAATCGTACTTGATCAACTGGACCCAGTCAATCAAGCTTGGACCATGCCTCTCCCCCACCCTGGGAGTCATTCTCATGGTCTCATAAGGCTGCATCCTGGAGCTCTCTTCTTCACTACCTACATAACAACCTGCCCAACTCCCTCACTGCCAGCGACATACTGTACACATGTCTGTAGGTGATACTTTTATCCATGTATCTAGCACCTCTATATCCTCTGTTGAAGGTTACCTCCAACAGCACTTCACCACAGAACAAAAATGGTTCCTGGATAACCACATCATCATGAACCAAAAGAAAATGGTGTCCACATTGTTCTTAACCATGAATGGGCTTTACTTTACCACCCCCTCAATGAAGTAATGCACCCCAATTGCATCTGGCCTAGTCTCAACTTCCTCCTATAAATGCCTCACTCTCCACCAGGACAAGCACCTTGACCAATTGGGGCACATCTCCCAGGCAGCAACCAAGTCATACTCCTAGCTAGCTGCCCTATAGACTAAAGGGACAAGTCCATTGAATCATAAGAAAACAGATTGTGGAACAATGAATCCTTCCCCTTATAGACTATGGGGAGATTGTCTACTCAGGTGCTACCTCCAACTCCCTTGATAAAATCCACACCCTGGTCAACACACTGTGTAGATGTGCCCTGGGATTCCCCTTCCCCCATTGATACAGTATATGTAATGAGCTGGAGGGTCCCCTCCTCATGCAAGAAAAATGATGCATACTGTTTTCCTTGGTGCCAAGTATTAGTCTGGCAAACTACCCAGCTATCTCTCTGACCTGCTGTCCACTGCAGCAAACCCTTCCTGTGTGCTCAGATCTGAGGCAAGATGCCACCCATCAGTACAAGGCTACAGTCTAGGGCAAGCCTCCATCAGCCATATTTATTTATTTATTTGCTTTTGTTGACCAGGTGGGTACACTAGACATAGGAATGCCTATTTTCAGGTACGACCCGGGAGGATACAAATGACATACAAAACATCAGTGTGATGCAGCACACATAAACCATACAATAAACAGTTAGCCAGAAAAGTACAAAACATCTCAAACCTTAATAAGATTATGATAATACATGAGCAAGCAAAATAGGTTGTATGGAGACATGGATAACAGGATCATAGAGAAGAAATGAGATAAGTGCCACTCAGGTCAGGAGATTCCTGTGGATCCTTAGCAAGTAGCTAGTTGGCAAGTCCAAGATAATGCAGTGACTGGGGAGGCAGAGGGGAAGGGGTAGAGTAGGAGAGGATAGATTGGAGAGAGTAGCAGGTAGTGTGGAAATAGTAATGGGCAGGCAGAGCTATAGGCTCCCTAACACCTGGAACAATCTTTCAGTCAATAGTACTGCCCCCTCCCCAACATCATGCAAGACTCTGATCAAGCCCCACTACAAATCCCCCAAATCATGTCCCCAGTTCCAAAGCCCCCCGGTGAGCCTAGCTAACTCATCTAGTTAATGCATATCATATTAACCAAGTGATGAACATTGTGCTAACTGCTGTGATTGTCTGCAGGACAGCTGTTCTCTACCTTTTCTTTCTCTGCGACTACCCTGCCTTGTTGCTATAATGGTAGTTTACTCACTTGGTAAAGGTGACTGTGGGAGAACATCTATGAGACACTCCAGACCTTACTCACTGGGTCTCCAAGCCACCTGATAGGCTTTGATGCACATGTGAGACCCCTCCTCTGTCCCTCTTTGGTTAGTTAGACCTCTTCCATAGCTGTACCTGTGTACTCGGGATAAATATATGTTAGGCTGCCATAGCTATATGGCTAAAAATATCATAAACTCTCATTTTGTACCATTGTTTTCCTTTTAATTCCTATTATGTACAATCTAATGCAAGAGTGGCCCTTGCAGCATGCCAGAGAATACGGGACACATTTTCATCCAGTTTCTACTATCATTCTATGCTAGAGTCACAAACTGTTTACCAATAGGGAGGGATATGGAGTGCCTCAGAGATGTTCTCCCACAATCACCTTTACCAGGTGAGTAAACTACCATTGTGGGGAGAAATCTTTGAGTCACTCCAGACCTTACTCACTGGGTCATTAAAAAGCAGCACATAGTCCCAGTCAGGGTGGGGGAGACAGTTTGTGAGTGGTTGATTAAATTAACACTGTTTTCAATACAGCTGTGCTGAAGTTTGCTCTTGCAGCAGATAACACATCCAGTCTATAGTGTCTTATAAATGTGTGGACAGATGCCCAGGTTGCAGCTGCACATATCTCATCTGTCGTAGCTAGGCTGTATTCTGCCCATGATGTTGCTACGGCTCTAGTCGAGTGAGGTCTTATACTGCTAGGCGGTACCAAGTTCTTGATCTTGTATGAGCTTAAGATGGCCTCTTTCAGCCATGTTGCAATTGTGGATTTTGATGCAGGATGCCCTTTTTCTCTTATCTTGCCATAACACAAACATTCTGTCCATTTTTTGGAAATTCCTTGTTCTGGCTGAGTAGGTCATTAAGAGTCTCTTCATGCTCAACTTGTGGAGTTCAGTTTGTTGGGAGATGTCCACTTCGGGGAGCTCATTTGGAAGTTCAATGGTTTAGGACGTATAAAAATTTTAATTGACCTTTGGAATGATTGATGGGATTGTTCTCATAATAATCCTGTCCTGGTGAAACACTATGAATGGGAGGTTGCATGCCAGGGCCTGCGGCTTACAGGTTCTTCTTGCTGAGCATATAGCTACTAACAATACCCCCATGTTTTTCACAGTGTATATGCTGCTCCTCAGAGACATTGTAAGATGGTATGGGCTGAGGTTTCACTGCTATGCTGATGATACCCAGCTCTACCTGTCTTTTGCACCCGACCAGGATAGTGTGTGCTCGGTATTTAACAACTGCTTCACAGAAATCCAGGACTGGATGAGCTCCAGCTGGTTGAAGTTGAACTCTGGAAAGACTGAGGTGATGGTAGTGGATCTGGGTCACTGGACAGAGAGATTGGGGCTGGACAACTCACTGAAATCTGTCTCAGGGGTACCCAGCTTTCTGCCTCTGAATATGTTTATTACTGTTCAGCGCCTTGGCTTTTGAAAGGCGTGCTAAAAATAAATATTATTATTATTGTTATTATTATTATTATTATTAATACTGTCTTTAGTGCGAGCCATTTCAGGTCAGTTTCCTCTAGGGGTTTGAAAGGACGTGAGGTTAGGGCCTGCAGTACCAGAACCAGGTTTCCATGGTGCCATGACTGACCTAATCCTAGGTCTCAGGGTGTTGGCTGCCTTGATGAATCTGATTACATCTGGGTGCTCCCCTGGTACTGTGGCACCTATCTGACCCTTGGTGGCTCCAATTGCTGCACCCTGTACTCTCACTGAGGAGGGGGAGAGCCCTTTGTCCAGCCTCTCCAGGAGGAACAGTAGGATACATGATGGGGGATTCCTCTAGGACAATTCCTCTCCTTGTACACCAGTTTAGGAATATGCCCCATTGTCTTTAATCAGTGTTTGTGGTCGAGGATCATTGAGACATAGTCAGGTTATCTATCACCTTTTCAGCACAACCTGCTCTCAGCAGTCTCTCCCTTTCAGGAGCCAAGCAGTAAATTGTAGACTGCGTGGGTCTGGGTATAGTACTGGGCCATGGTGGACAATGTCCCATCTGGACGCTAATATCTAGAGGCGTTCCGGTGCCATGGCTACCGCCATTGAGAACCATGCTCTCCTTGGCCAGTATGGCATCAATAGACTTACTCATGCTCATGATTGCCACACTTTGTGAAGAATTTGTAGTATGAGTGGAATGGGTGGGAACACATATGCAATCGTGAACCTCCACTCCCTGGATAGGACATCCATCCTGGCTGACTGGGACTCCTTGTATCTGAAGTAGAACTTTAGTACCTGTGTATTTGCTGCAGTTGCCATCAGATCTTGTTCTACAGGGCCCGAACATTTGTTGATCTCGTGGAACACGTGCTGATCCAGTTGCCACTCCCCTGGGTGAATGAGCTACTAGCTCAGCCAGTCTGCTGTATAGTTTAACTTTCCTGCCAGGTGTATCACTGTCAGGCCATGGAGATTAGATTGTGCCCAGTTGAAGACCTTTGCAGCCTCCCTCTGCATTGCCATGCTCCTGGTGCCTCCCTGTTTTGCCAGGTATGCCACCATGACTGTGTTTTCAGAGCGTATGAGTACATTCTTGTGGCGTATTTGATCCCAGAAAGCTGTCAGCACATTGAGCACTGCATGCATTTCCAGCATATTCATAGGGAGTCTTGTCTCAGTGAGGGTCCACCTGCCTTTAGCCAAAAAGTTGTTGGATGACACCCCCCATCCCTGCAAGGTGGCATCTGTCTCTATTTTGACCTCTGCTTGTGGGTCCAGGGGAGTGCCCTTTGTTAGGTTGCCTGCTCTTAACCACCAGGTTACCTCCTCACCTGCAGGATCATGATGAATAGCAGCACCAGGTCTTGACCTGCGCGATGGCCTTGCTTGATGTAATCAATTAGCAGCTGCCTCATGTTTCATCATGCCCAGAGTATAAAATCTATTCATGAGACCATCATGCCCAGTAACCTGGATACTTCAAGTAGTGATGGGGCCTTGTGAGCCACCAGCCTCTTGGTGAGTTGGAGTAGCGTGTGCACCCGGTTGCCCATTGGGTACACCTTGCCCTCTGTGGTATCTATGAGGTTGTCCAGCTGCTCTATCCTCTGGCTGAGAGATAGGGTGCTTTTCTTCCTGTTGATCACCCAGCTGTGGCTTTCTAGGCATCGTAGCACTATGTCCGTATCTCTTTGTGCCTGTGTTAGAGATCTCACTCGAATCATCCAATCATCGAGGTAGGGTATCACTTGGATGCCCTGCTCCCTCAGCTTGGCTGCCAACACTACTGCTGTCTTAATGAAGACATGGGGAGCCAATGTGAGGCCAAATGGAAGTGTCATATACTGGAAGTGTTTCCCCAAGATATGAAATCTCAGGAACTTGTGGTGGGATGGTCTGATGGGGATGTGTAGGTACGCATCCTTTAGATCTATGGAGGCTAGATAATCCCCTGGTCTCAGGGCCTTGAGAGTGGACTGGATTGTTTCCATACTAAACCACTTGTACTGGATGAAGAGGTTAAGAATTTTAAGTTGAGCACCAGGTGAAGGTCTCCCATTTTCTTGATCACCATAAAGAATATGGAATTTATCCCCTTGTCCTGCTCATGCTTTTGTACCTCTGCAATAGCCCCATTCTGATGAGTTTGTCCAGGGTGTCCCTGACTTGTTCTGTAGAGGCCCTCCTCCTGGACAATGGGGATGTAACCAACCTGTCCCTTTGTGGAGTATCTGCCAATTCTATTGCATAGCTCTCTGTTTCTACTTCCCTCACCCATCTGTCTGTTGTCTCTTTGCCCATTGGTGGGCAAACAGCTTTAGGTGGGACCCGATGGGTGGGTATCTTGCTTGTGCTGGTCATTGCCTGTAGTCACTGTTTGCCTTGCCTGGGCTTGAATGAATTATTGGGGCAATTCCTGTTGTGTTGGAATTTGTTGTGGGGCTTGTATTGGTGACTTCTATTGCTTTGCTGGCATTGGCCTTGGTAGCTGTTCATGTTGTAGTTGCTTCTTTTGTCACAAACATTGTGGGGCTTTCTGGATATTGATTTGTCTGGCAAATACATGTCAGCCAATGGTTGGTCTTTCACCATTTCCCTGCCTTCCTTTTTTCCATTTTGGAACCATTACATTTCTTTCCTAAAGAGAGATGCTCCCATGAAAGGGACATTTAAAAGCATGGCCTTTGATTTTAAGTCTGCATCCCATATCTTCATCCATGTGAGATTTTTTTTTTTGGAGTGGGTATAGCAGCACCTAGGGTTAGTAGTGCCTGGTTAAGATTAAGTTTATAGAAGTGCAGGAAAGGAACGGCACTTACCAAAAGGCTCTGTCACAATTGTGATGTTTCGCACTTTACAAGGATGTGCTAACACAATGATTCAGTGCAAATTTCTTTAATCTTTTGTGTGCATAATATAAAACAGACTCACAATTTACAGTTCACGTGTTGCAGCATTAAATCTCATTGTCCTCAAAAATGTTCCTCAATGTCCATTGGAGTGTTCCATAATCAGACAAGTCCAACAATAAAAACAGCAAACCAGAAATGCAAACTGGCTGGTGGACTGCTTCCTGGTAGCGAGAGCATGGGCCCCTCCTTGTTACGTCACCTGATGTGTTACTCTACTTGCTTTCTCAAAGGCTGACATGTTAGGACTAGGGCTGGGTTTTTATGTCTACACATTTAAAGTGACAGTACATATTTTACATAGGTGAACTGAGTTACGCCATACTCAACCTTTACCAATAATGAAAAAGATAAAAAACCAACACCAAATAGCATCAACTTTCTTATCAGAGATTAAAGAGAGAAACTGTGCCACCTAAACTCCATAGGGCATCAGTAAAAGGCTGCACTCATTCCCAGTGGAATATTGCACAGCCATAAAGTGCATAGCTGAAAGATAGACTAAAAAGAACATTTTTTTCATATACATACCAACATTTATAACAATATTTGCACAGTTCTTATTTAAAAACAAAACCTAATATCAAAATTATTTTACATTATCTCCTTTCAAATATGGCTTTATTTCTATTTTCTCATTCAAACCTGGTGGATACCTCACTCTTGTAGCAAAGATCCATACAGTTCACGCTGTTTCAACAAATTATCATAGTCTCGCCCTCTCCTTGTTAATATAGGTTCCCTATTGCAGTAAATTGAAAAGTATTTTCACTGTTGTTCTGCATTTTGGAGATATATAATGCTAAAACATTTGTTAGATTTGCATGTAATGTAGCTCTTAAGTGTTCTCCAATCCTGATCTTAAAGGAAATTCAGAATACACAAATGGAGCCAGACAAACTGTGGGTCACCAGCCATACAAACTGGGGTTGTCTACAGGCCTCCAGACCAGGGGAAGGACATAGACACGTTACTGTTAGAAGAGATACAAAACATCACAGCTAAAGGAGAGGTTCTGATAAAGGGAGACTTCAACATGCCAGATACCGATTGGTCAATGCCAGCATCTTCCAGAACAAGACACATAGTGGATTCCCTGCAGGGGGAGAGCCTCAAACAACTGGCAGAACAACCCACAAGAGACAGGGCTATCCTAGATCTAGTACTGACTAACAGGAAAAGGATCACAGATCTCCAGGTAGAAGGTCACCTGGGGGCCAGTGACCATCACATGGTATGGTTGAGTTTGGCCACTAGAACTAAATCATCCCATTCCAAGGCAAACATGTGGGACTTCAGAAGAGCTGACTTTGATAAAATGGCCAACAGAGTTAAGCTAGCCCTGGCAAAAAGAAATACAGGTGAGGGGATAGAGGCAAAGTAGGCAAGCATTAAGGATGCAATACTTGAAGCAACATCCCATTATGTTAGAGACAAAAGCAAGAGCAAAGAAGAAGGAAACCACTTTAGTTCTCAAAAACAGTAGCAGAAAAGGCCAGAGCCAAAAGGCTGGCCTTCAGGAAATATAAGTGAAAGCAGTGGGACAAAGATAGGGAGGCATACCAAACTTTCCTAAGGGAAGCAGGGAAGGCAGTAAGGTAGGCAAAGGCCAAAACTGAGGAAACACTAGCATGAACAGTAAAAGAAGAGAAAAAGACTTTCTATAGATACATTAGTGAAAGAAGAAAGTACAAAGGGGGTATTGCTAAGATCAAAGGGGATAAGGGGGAGTGTGAGGAGGAGGACCAAAGAAAAGCATCTATCCTAAATAGATACTTCTGCTCAGTATTTACTGAGAAGATGGTAGGATAGGGCTCACAGCTCAGCACCATGGACACGGGGGGGGAAGGAGATGTGCACTAGTCCCTTCACAAAAGAAAGGGTCCTACAAGAGCTCACTAAGCTCAGGGTGGACAAGGCAATGGGACCTGATGGCATACATCCCAGGGTACTAAAGAAGCTAAGGGTGGAACTAGCAGAGCATTATCAGAACTGTTTAGTGAGTCTCTGAGCATAGAAGAGGTCCCAGAAGACTGGAGAAGGGATCATGTGATCCCGCTCCACCAGAGTGGTAGCAGGGAGGAGACAGGGAACTACAGACCAGTCAGTCTTACCTCAGTAGTGGGCAAGATTATGGAGAGACCCCTTAAGGAAAGGATAGTGCAACACCTGGAATCCATAGGGGCACAGGATCCAAGACAGAATGGGTTTACAACAGAAAGGTCTTGTCAAATTAATCTCATAGATTTCTTTGACTGGGTAACCAGAGTGGTGGACCAAAGGGGAGCAGCTGATGTCGCTTACCTTGACTTCAGCAAAGCTTTCGATACTGTTCCACATAGAAGATTGATTAATAAGCTGGGTAGACTCAGGGTGGGTCAAATGTTGGTCAACTGGGTGGCAAACTGGTTGGCAGGCAGAAAACAGAGAGTGGTGGTAAACAGTGTATAGTCAGAAGAGATGCAAGTCACAAATGGAGTACCTCAGGGATCAGTTCTGGGGCCAGTCCTCTTCAATATCTTCATCAGTGACATCGCAGATGAACTGGAGGATAAGGTTTTTCAGTTTGCAGATGACACCAATATCTGCAACAGAGTAGATGATCCAGATGGGGTGGGAGGAATGGGAAGTGATCTGGATAAACTGGCAAAATGGTCAGAAGAGTGGCAAATGGGGTTTAATGCAAAGAAGTGCAAGATCATGCACGTAGGGAAAAGAAACTCTGAAGCCACCTATAGGTTGGGAGTTTAGTTGCTGGCAATCACAAGGGAAGAAAGAGAGTTGGGTATCATCATCACAGATGACCTGAAATCATCCATGCTGACCACTAAAGCAGTAGGTAAGACTAGAGGGATGTTGGGGTGTATTAGTAGGGGTATCGCAAGTTGTAAGAGGTAGGTAATAATCCCTCTTTACAAGACACTGGTTAGGCCCCATCTGCAGTACTGCATGCAGTACTGGAGGCCGCACCTGCACAAGAACATTAACAAAATTGAGGCAGTCCACAGAAGGGTAACCAAAATAGTGCAGGGACTACATCAGAAAACATGTGAGGACAGATTAACGGAGCTCAATATGTATACCCTAGAGCAAAGGAGAGAGAGAGAGGTGATATGATTGAAACAGTCAAACATCTTAAGGGCATTAACAAGGTGAAAGAGTCTAACATGGTTCAATATAAGAAAAATAGCAGGACAAGAGGACACAGCATGAGATTAGAGGGAGGCCAATTAATGGGTAATGTGAGGAAGTTTTCTTTTTCACAGAAAGGGTGGTGGATGCATGGAACAGCCTACCTCAGGAAGTGGTTGATATGAATATAGTGCAGGGCTTCAAACAGGCATAGGATAGGCATAAGGGAGCAATACAGATGAATATGAATAGATTGGTCATTGATAGAGTACAGGCCTATGGCACATTCATATGGTAGAAAAAATGGGCAGACTGGATGGGCCTTACAGTCCATATCTGCCATCAACTTATATGTTTCTATGTTTTACTTATATAAAACTGATATACACTTACATGTTGTCATATATCAATCCATATGAGATGCCTAGCTCTGTTGGTTATAGCTGTAGACCTAGTATTTATCCTCAGTGAGTCAACCACCATGTTTTCCAGGTACTTCATGGCCAGTATGAACTGTTCCATCAAGGCCCTCTCTGGTGAGTTAGGTGTTAGTTTCTGTTGTATATCCTGGAGCCAGGCTACTTAGGCTCTGGTAGTATAAATTGTTGTAGTGGCTGCTCTCAGCCCCAGCTTGGCCAGTTCAAAATTCTTTTTAAGTAGCTCCTCTAACCTCTTGTCTGTTGGTTTCTTGAGTGTCAAGGTGCCTTCAGAGGGAAGGACAATCTTTTTGATTAAGGAAGTGACTTGTGGGTCCACCTGCAGTGCTATGCACCAAGATTTCATTTCATCTGCCTGGAAAGGGTACATTTTATTGGTACACATCCCCACCTGTGACATTTCTTCAGCGACTGACACTACAGCAACAACAGTGAGAACTGGACCACAGCACTGCTTTTGGAAGGTCTTGTACCCTCTACCCAAATCATCTCCAACTCAGAGTTGATTATTTTAAGTGGGGGGGGGGTGTGGTGAGACAGCCTTCCCGCATGGGAGGTTCAAGAGGCAAAGCCCCTGAAGAACACATGGTAGACTGACTGCCGTTATGCCAACTGCAAATGTGGTTGACATAACGGTGGTCAACATTGAAACTGTCGACCTCTGGTCATAGATCCCATGTTGCCCCAGGACTTGCATTCTGGGAGTCTAGTAGGTTCCAAATCTTCCCATTCCTTTTATACCACCTCCTGAACTAACACGCAGACAGGAAAGGTGTTTGATGATTTTGGAGCTGGGTTTAGGGAAGCTATCAGCTTAGATGGAGGTTCTGCTGGGGGGGGAGTCTGCAAAACCTACATTTCTCTTTATAGCCTTTTATCAGGTTAAGGACCTGGTCATGGGCGCAGAATTTTGCCATCAGCATTTGTGGATCTTGCTCCATCAGCTCCTGCGGTTCCGGTTCCAGATCACCATTGGATTTGGCATTGGACTCTTCCCCTGATTCATCAGGTCAGGACATCAGGTCCTCGGGTTGAGCAGATGAAATGTGTGGCTTCCGAGGGGGAGGAGTGACAGAAATGGTAAAGAAGGAGTTAATGGTGGATTCTGTAGGTGCCTTATATATTTTAGCAGTCTGGAAAAAAAACTCTCATGCAATCTGAGAAATTTCACAAGCTGGAATTCTCAGTCCTCCCTAGCTGCTAGCCAAGAGATGGGTCATAAATCTCGAGTGGACGTGTCCACACACAGGCCAGTTTGAAGGGATTGGTTCACTCAAATATAAACTTAAGGGTAAAAGGGAATATAATTGGTCACTGATAGGTGTTCAGTTTGATTGGGGCAATTAAATACATACATGGTAGATGGTTGGTACATTCAAAGGGGGAATAGGCATTACCTATTCCCAGGAGAATATATAAGAGGCTGAAAGACAATGAAGAGGGTTCCTCTTACACTTGAAGCTGGAGGGGGGAAACATAAGCTTGGAGCCTACCCTTTTAGCTATGTTCGTGGGAGCTGGCAGTTAGCATAGGGTCCAGTGTCTCTTGTAAGGACAGGGAGCGGTAAGTTTAATACCAGCATATTGCAGTAATAGCCTTATTCTTTTGCCACCTGTTAGTTAAAAACATTTGTTTACTTTTCCTGTATTAGTGTTATTCTCTTGTGTTATAAATATATATCCTGTAAATGCTCAGTGCACTTTCTGTTAAGTAAAAAGCTATTTACTTGCTCAACAGTTGTGACTGTGATGTCATTTTTCTAACGTAATGTTTGGTTTCC
The DNA here is from genome assembly GCA_016271365.2 of Neoceratodus forsteri. NCBI lineage: Eukaryota > Metazoa > Chordata > Ceratodontiformes > Ceratodontidae > Neoceratodus > Neoceratodus forsteri. Next base: position 1,646,917,695 of record CM057453.1, read on the forward strand.
ACTGGCTGAGGTAAACTCTGTGTAGCATCCACCACCCGAGAGAGACACACTACCAGACTTTAACTTGTGCAACTGCATGTTTAATTATTCAAGTTTGTAAACTTGAAGGGGGTGCTGGAAGACAGTTCAGCTGGTGGCAATGAATACCTGAGGACAGACACCTCTCTGAAAGCTGTTCCAGCCCAGAGGGAGAGGTGGGTTGTCACAGGTGGCATCAACCTAGCTGGTTGCTTGGGTTGGGAGATCTCAGCCAGCTTCTGAAGGATGGCCGACATGAACTGCTGCTGCTGCTGCTGGATTAGCATGCTCATGGCCTGCTGATTTTGTAGGAGCAAGGCTGCTGTATCGGGCTGTGGATTTTCACTCGATAGGATGCTGGTTGGCTCTGCCCCCGAGACGAGACACTCTGGTCCTGGTTGGATCATTTGGAGTGCTCTGACAGCTCCACATCAAAGCAGTTGGGGCAGAGCTGGCTCAAGTTTGCTGGAAGGAGGGGAATCTTGCATGTCTTGCAGATCCTTGTCTTTAACATGATTCTTTCTGGGGTGACATAAAGAATAATATGGCCTCAGTATCCTGTATGTTACAAGAGCCCTGATTAAGCAGTGCTAAGCTGAGCCCCTCCCCTTTGCCTGTACTCTCAGCTGCCTGCATGTTAGTATGGGCGCTTATGCTTTGGAGCAGGGAAACTTAAAAGGGCTACCAAAATGGCCACCTGTGTAGTTCCTTCTGGGATTACAATCATGGCCGACCACTTGCAGACTTCTAAGATTGCCGCCCCATGTTTTCCTGTAATAAGCCTGATTCCATTTAATCTTTCCTCAGCAGTTTTTTGAAAGGGAGAATCTGATCCATGACCCAGATTAGTATATGGATGCCTCCACCCCATTTGCTATTCTAGTGGTCCCCTCCATGTTAAGTGGAGGGGCTGAGTTGCCATCCCTAAGATGGTCACTGCTGGACATGCACAGAAGTGTGGCATCATTGCATGCATGCTCCAGGTCTGAAAATTCCCAGTGAACTGCTGGAGAAGACACAGCGGGGGGTCATGAAATAAAATGGCCACTCTCCTTCCCCATAGCAGACTCCACTGCCGGAAATGACTTCTCTCTAGTTCTGCATCTCCTCTGCCAGGTAGGAGCAGTTGAGTTCATTCTCTTTTCAGGGTGTTGCTCTCTTCTGGTGGGCAGACGTCCATGCAGCTGCCAGAAGGGACTGCACAGTGCTGCCCGCATGCCAGTTGAACCTAGAGCACCTCACTAGCAGGGAAGTGTTCTGGTCATCTCTGGCATTACTGTCCCCAAAGGATCGCTGTGAAGGGATGCCGATGGGAGTGTCTGTACCACTTTAAACAAAAATGATTTCTTTTCCATTTACGTGAATAGTGAAAGTCAAGCTAAGTGTTTACTGAGCGACACATGAATGTGGGTCTGAGACAGTATAAAGCCTGCTCAGGATTGTCTATGATTGATAGCCAAGCTGTTAGTAATAACCTGTCCTTTGAGGGGTTAGGCTAAATAGGTTTACCTTATGTTACCAACTTGAATTGCTCAGGAGCTGGGTCCTGTGCATGTAGCCTGATCAGATGCACATGAATAACTGACCAAAGAGGGACAGAGGAGGGGTCTAGTAGGGGCTGGACTTTTTAAGAAGTCACATGTGCATCAAAGCCTATCAGGTGGCTTGGAGACCCAGTAAGTAAGGTCTGGAGTGCCTCAAAACTTTCTCCCCACAATATACTGTACCAGGAGATGCTGCTTACCATGTACAGTACTTGCTTAATTTGTTTTTGAAATGTATAATGTATGTAATGTATGAACACTGTAAGATTCCTCATGGTCCCATTTCCCCCTTCCCTCCAAGTCACAACTGAAAATGAGTCCTGGGCTCTGTGTGCTTACCTGGTAAAACATGTTTTAAAGTAAAAACAAATAATGCTGGCAGCACATCTCCATGTGCTACTGCAGATGTCAAGAAAGTGCTGCTATTCTCATATAGAGAACACAGGTGAATGGCTCCTCTCACCTTGCTGGGCACCATGGATTTGGGGGTGCCCAAAAAATACATATTTGGCTTGCCTTTTTTTCTAAAAAAAAAAAACAGGCACCAGAAACTAGCTAAATGGATCCCTATACCTGGGTTCAGTTGTGGATGTTTTTCTGCTTTGTTTTTGTTTTTTTTGGTTTTTATGTTTTTTTACAGGTCATTTTCCACATTCTTTAGCTGGAAACAAAAACAAACGAAGACAAAGACCATCACCATCAATATTTTTTCTAACAATTGATACATCACAAATGATAAACCCTCACAAACCTTTTTTTTCTAATGTTCATATCAGACGGTTAACCCATAAACCCTACTGAGCATGCTCAGAACAGCTCAGAGAAAAATGTAACATCCTCAACTCTGGAACTGTTAAATATTTTTTTCAGAAAACCTTCAAAAGGCAAATATTTTTTTCAGAAAACCTTCAAAAGGCATTACTTTAACACAGGCCATTTCTATCCTGAAAGTTTCAGGAAACAATTCCATACCATTTAGGCTGTGCATGAGAGCAAATAAAACCTATGTTAAGTATAAGAAGAAAATATTTTCAAAAATCAGTGCTCCATATCTCAGAAACTGCACAAGATGCCTGTATAAAACTTCCCAAGTCTTGAGACTCTGCCAGCTAGACCATATATACAGTAGTAATACAAAATTATCACAGCCCTTTGCATTTCTTCACTTCACTTTTGAAGCAATCTTGACCTTTATCTAAATTGAATGTTTATGTAAAAATGTTGCAGACATGAGTGTAATTAGCTACCAGTAGAACCATTGTCATTATTACATTGTGCTTCAGCATTTTTATGTTGCTTGTATGCATGTGCAAGAAACATAGTGCCATCATCGGAGATTTCGGAGGTGTGTCACCTCCTCCTCCAATTCAGTCAGTGAGCTGGCAGGCGAGGCCCCTGTAAGCCAATGCATTTTGGAGCTGTCTATGACACGCTCCAAAATGCAGTGGCATACAGTTGAAAGGGGGAGCTACGCTTCAGTGAACACCGATAGCGTAGCTCTGCCCCCAAGCAAGCACGGCGCTGCCACGCGTCCTGTGTAGCCAACAGGGTACCCAATCCCGCCGGCTGAGCTGCTGTCGTCCCCATAGCTGGTGCCATGCTGGGAGCCCATCCCAGCGTGGCAATCGATTCTTTGGCGAGGGTGCCCAATCCCCCGTCGTACAGAAACAGCCACATCCTTGTGCCACGCTGGGAGCCCACCCCAGCGTGGCAAGCGGATCTGACATCTTTGTTTTGTTTTAAACCTGTAAAACAAAAAGCGGTCCCATGGCCAGCGTCTCCGACCCCCCCTTCCATAACCCGCGCAGCCTCCCACACCCCCACCCCTATACTTACCTCCGGACTCCGGTATAGCGATCTTGGTGGACCAGGAACACGTCTGCACTCTTTAAAGCCAACCGCGAACTGAGGAAATGCCGGTAAGCTGTATAATGGGCTAGATAGGAGGGGTTCAACTTTATTGCATATCTCAGGCATTTTGGGGAATTTTTGCGCCAAATTTTCAACATGGGGTTTTTAGGACCCCTTCTCATGAATGATGTCACTATCATGGTGGTATTCTGGCTCGAAGGGTGATTTCACGCAGTGACTGTGAAATCACCCTTTGGGCCTGAATACCACCATGACAGTGACATCATTCATGAGAAGGGGTCCCAAAAACCCCATGTTGAAAATTTGGTCCAAAAATTCCAAAAAATGACTGTTTTATGAGCGTGTGTTGCGCAGTTCCTACGCAGGCTCGTAAGTTTGCGAAATTTCAATATTTTCACTCCAGATTTTCAACATTGCCATTTTACCACACCTTCTTATGAGCAGTACAGATGTCATTTTCACATCTCACCCAAAATGTGTTTCCACCTTGTAGCGCAGAATGGCGCGAGTCGTTATCTTGGAAATCAATGTACGGGACAAATTAAAGAAAATCACAGTGACACTGTTCATGAGCAGAGGTCTTAAAATGGTTATGTTGAAAATTTGGTGAAAAATTCTAAAATGACTGTTTTGCGGTGTGCGTTGCGCAGTTCCTCGCAGGCTCGTAAGTTCACAAATTTTCAATATTTTCACTCCAGATTTTCAACATTGCCATTTTACCACACCTCCTCATGAGCAGTATAGCTGTCATTTTTCACATCCTGCTCAAAACATGTTTCCGCCCATGTAGCGCACAATGGCGCAGTCGGTGTGCGAACTCAGTGTATGGGACACATTAAGAAAATCACAGTGTCACTGTTCAAGAGCAGAGATCTTAAAATGGCAATGTTGAAAATTTGGTGAAAGAATTCCTAAAAATAACTGCTTTACGAGTGTGCGTTGCACAGTTCCCACGTACGCTCGTAGGTTTGCGAATTTTCAATATTTCCACTCCAGATTTTCAACATTGCCATTTTACCACACCTCCTTATGAGCAAGCAGTACAGCTGTCATTTTTCACATCCTGCCCAAAACATGTTTCCACCCATGTAGCGCACAATGGCGCAGTTGGTGTGCAAACTCAATGTATGGGACACATTAACAAAATCACACTGACACTGTTCATGACCAGAGGTCTTAAAATGGCTATGTTGAACATTTCATGAAAAATTTCCTAACAATGACTGTTTTACGAGTGTGCATTGCGCAGTTCCTACGCACGCTCGTAAGTTTCGCAAATTTTCAATATTTGCACTCCAATGACTTCCAGATACCTAAACAGCACATAAAAGCAAGCAACATTCGGCATTGACAAATGCTTGTTTAAGTTGAAGTTGATCTGTATCTTATGACAATATCTAAATGTAAATTATTACAGAGTTGAATTAAATCTGGCACTTTAAGAATTGTTAATGGTGGTTTTAGCAATCGATTTCTATACAATCGTTAACTAAACTGTTTTTTTTTTATACTTGACATTCATGTATTCACTTTGCTTATTTGTAAATGGTCACACTTAAATGCTCAACCAGCATTTTTCTAAATTAATTGAGGAAAAATTTCAATGGTGACTTAAAAGTCAGCTAAATTGTTTGATTAATCTAGATAGTTACCATGGCAATATTAATTAAAAAATAATTTTAAAACAAATTTAGAAGTAATTGTTTAATAAAGTAAGAAGTACATTTTGTCATGCATACAGCTGATAGTAGAACATATTTAAGAAGTATCAGAGGGTTCAAAAGGCATTCCCTGGCAAAGACTCTAGGGTAAGATTAACTGCTAGGCTATCTACATTTTTTTGACTGTCTCAGCACTATACAGTATGTAGTTACCTCATAAATGCCTGTATATTTGGCTCTTTAATTTCACTTTCTAGTAAAATGGCTTTGAATTGTTGCAATAATTGTTTCCAAATAAAAAAAATCTTGTTTATAACTTTCTGCATATTGTGCCCAGTGATTGAAGGGAGGCTACTTAGTCCATCACTAGTACATTGGCCAAGGACTAATGTATCCTAGTGTATGGTTACAGTTTGGCCCAGTGGCTGTATTAGAGTGCTGTGGAGACCAGTGGTGGAATCCTACTGCCACTGTTTACGGGACTCACAACCCAGAATAGATTGCTTACCCTTCTTGTGCTTAATTCCTCTGTAAGCTATCTGTGTGTGTGGTTTAATGCTCCATGTGTGTCTAACGGTAGCAACTTATTGTTCCTCCCCTTCTTCTCCTCCTAGATTGTATACAGTTTGTATGACAGGAGCTATTTAGCAAAACAAAAAACTCCTTACTCCCTTTCAGTTACAATGCAGACAATCCTAAATCCTCAGAAAATCCTAATCATCCACCTAATAAAATGACACTTTTGCAGAATTCTGTTCTTCTTTATCAAAGGCTCCTACAGAAGGTTTCAGATTCCCAACAAACTTCTTGCAGCCCACTGTAGAAAAAATATGAATCCTCAAGACGGTTGATTAGTTACTTTTTCTTAGTATTTTAAACAAGTGTAACCTCTGAAAACTCCTTTCTCTTTGATTTAACTTGAACTTTTTCTTAGTATTTTAAACAAGTGTAACCTCTGAAACCTCCTTTGTTTTAACTTGGTACTTTAAGCAGCTCCCCACTCCGTACTACATACTTCAGCAATATTTCAACTCAGGACAGACTGCTACAACCACCCCAAGTCCACTAGCTGGCAACCTGGGCACCTCTCCTCCCTTCCCATGTCTAGGGATATTGGATGTTGTTTCACTTGTGGGGAAAGGGGGAGAGCTCCTGGTCAGGACTCAGACAGTACACCAGGGATTTCAACATAGATAAAATAAACAGTACCTCAGTACTTGTTGGGATTTTGCGTGACAGCTTGAACTCTGTCTTGGTTGCTGGATGGCTTGCTTGCTAGCTGGAGGGGCAATCAGGCTATTTCTGTTAGGGGGTAAAGTCATTAGGAAACCACAATAAGCAATTCATTAGGCAGAAATAAAATAATGCGGTCCAGCTGAAAATCCAGATGCAATCAAGCATAGTTAATTTTTTTCCAGTCAGTTACAAGGCTCAAGCCACAAACTCATCTGCTCCATGGAGTGGTGAGGCACATAATTTGAACTAGCACCAACAATGGCAATCAGCTGTGGTGCTTCACTTGGGGGACCTGGGTCCTGAACATGGATCCTGTCCTACTCTCATTTGTGAGCCAAACAGGCTCTCAGCACTTTGGTAGCAAGCAGCTATATCTTTCTCTTCAGCTACTGTACTTCTCTGTGGCCATATTCCCTGCTATGGGGTACTTGAGACCCACTGCTGGTGTTTACAAACTGGAACCAATTCTTTGGAATGGGGTACAGTCTTTTTTTTCTACGGCCATCCCACCCTTGCCAACTCGGGGGGGGGGGTTGCAATGCAGAGGCCGACTCTTCTCTGGGTGCTACAGCAGATTGCACTCCCTCACAGCTAAGGTGGACATGGGCTTATGGCGAAGGGTCTGATCTGCCACCTTAGACCCTCCAAGACCTGGTACCTGCCACTTACCAGTCCTGGTCCTGCCATGGCAGCCACCAAGTCTCTCAGTACTTCTCCCACAGAGCTGGACTGGCTCTTCTCTCGATGCTTCCTCGATCTTTGTTGATCTCACTCTGCACCCTCCCCACCGATGGATGTGGGTGTCCCTCTTCTTCCTTTGGGGCCAGGGGGCATTTGGACCACCTGGTCCTGGGCACCTCCAGCCCCTACTGGTGTCCCACCCCCAAAGGTGCTACTAGGCCCTGACACTCCTCGGAACAACTGCTACTCTCTTCAGACTGTTGACTGGACTAACTCCCTCTCCGGCACTTTCTCTCACTCTAATCCATTGATGTTCATGATGCCATGGCTCCCCCTCACTTTACCAAGCCTGGCATCAGACAGGCTCCTGGCACCAGTGGGCATCCTGGTAACCCCCAAAACAGAGGGGGGCTACAATTGTCCCCTACAGAAATGCTTTGCCTCTCGGTGAAGCTCTCTGGAGGCTGTCTAACCAGGCTGCTGGGCTTAGTGGGATAATGCACACTCTCCCACTGGCCACCACAACCAGGCTCCACCAGCTAGGCTGCTTTGTAGTGGCCTTCCCCTTTCCTAGGTGGGACATCCCACTTATCTGCCATCGATCCTCACATATCCTATGTCCCTACCTAGGGGCATGGCTACCAGGCCTAATTTCCCACAGACAATTCACCTTGTACTCTCAGGGCTGATGTTCCACCCTACTCACTCCCCAAGGGGACCTGAACCTATGCTTTCTGCTGCCATACTGCCAGGACCCAATAAAGTTCCAGGAGAACACTTGGTGCATTCATTTACATCGCAGTAACATAAACATTTTTTAACAAACATATCTGTTACTTTCAAAACTCCACAGAGGTGGAACACAGCTTACAATTCTACCAAACTATAAGAAAGGCTGCATTTGCGGCTCTTCCCCCCATTATACTACCTACTACTATTTATTATCTCTTACTATTCCTAACATACCTAGCTAAACTATTACTACAGCATTTTAACTACTGACTTCCTATACATTCCTTTCTAAACATGATACCATATCATGCTACGCTACTTAACATCAAATCCTATAATTAAAGGCATTTTTATTCCTAAGTACTCCAGGGAGTCCAAATGGTGGCAGTCTCTTCCTACAGAGACTGTGTCCCTATCTCCACCTTTTACATTTGGAACAGCACAATGCTACTTAACATTTCTAACAACAGGCACATTTTAATTCTATTACCCTATCTATGGCTAGCTGTACAATTTTCTGAGCTACACATTTTTTCTAACATTTTAGCTCACTAATAGCAAATAAGCATTGCAATAAACAACGATTAGCAATTGGCACTGACAAAATGATTTAACAGCAGTTGTCTTTTTTTTTTTACACTTGAACATAAACAAAGAACAGTCTCACCCAGGCAGTAGTTGTTGTCAAACAGGGGCAGCAGCAGCACTCCAACAGCAGCACCAGGGGGCACTGAGTCTTATCATTTCTTTTTTTCCCTGTCTGGGAGCCCTTGGGGGAAGTGTCTGGGGCATAATAAAAACAGGGGTCTGGCTTGGTATATTCAGCTCCATGGCTATCATGGCTGACCACATAGTACTTAGAAACATAGAAACATAGAATTTGATGGCAGATAAGGACCGTTTGGCCCACCTAGTCTGCCCATTTCCCTACCTAATGCATAGGCTGCAGATCCTAGTTAACCAACAGCCTACTTCCTCCTACCCCCCACTAGAATTGCCTTATGTCTGTCCCATGCATTCTTGAATTCTCTCACTGTTTTTGAGTCCACTACCTCCTCAGGAAGGCCAGTCCATGTATCCACAACCCTCTCCATGAAAAAATACTTCCTCACATTACCTTTGAGCCTTCCCCCCTTCTACCTTCAAATTGTGCCCCCTTGTTCTTGCACATCTCTTTTTTGGTTCCCAGTCCTGTACCAAAGCAGAAGTTGTAAATAAGGTGACCCCTTCCTACACAGTAGATGCACACATGGACCATGCTGTAATTAGGATCTTCTGGCAGTCATAGGCTGGATCAGAGGGACTTACTTTGTTCCTCAGGTGCACCTTCTCAACTGCTCCATAGAAGTCCCAGTCAGCTCTCTGAATTTCCACAATGTCCCACAGGCACTCACTTAAATATGGATAATTTTCACCTGGGTACTCCTTTTTGAGGAATCTTCTTAACCAGCGCTCTGCCTGACTCCAAACGGTATAGAACAGATACTGGACCTCGTAGTCTGACCTTTAGACAGCCAACTTCCCTCTATGTAAATCAGGTAGCTCAGATCCAATGTGTGAAGGGAATCCATGTCTGTCAGCCTGTGCTTGCATTTCTTAGGCAGCATAGAGATGGTTTCGAGCAAACCCAGCACAGGGAGAGCATAAGGTTGAGGGATGTCCCCTTCAACCACCAAGTCTCCAAATGCACACGTGATTCCTTCTCTGGTGTGTGAGTATCTGGACAGTTCCTCTCCACTTACTCCTTCCTGCTCTACATCTGACCGAGGATCCTCCACCACTGCTTCAATTATCACATCAGGCCCCTCCACACCTTTAGGCTCCTCCGTCTTCTGCAGCTTGTTTCCTTACCACGGAGCTGGTTGCCAAGCTAAGGGGGCCCTCCTCTGAGTTGGTCTGTCCCCCACAGACCCAGCCTCAGAAAGCTTGGTTTGAGAAGCCCAACAGTGGCTCCTCCCTCTGCCCGTGGGCTGTTCACTGACTACTTGTGATAGGGAAGGGCTGGGCAGATGGCTAAGCCCTTCCACCACCAGTTTTTCTTCAGGTACACTGGCAGCAACTTCTTCCCAGCTTTCAAGTGGTTCAAATGTGGAACATTCACTTTTGGTGGGGGTTGCAGTTTCCTTCCCAATGATTCCATGGCAAAGGCATTTTTAGTGGTGGCACAGGAGACACATTAACCATGCCACAGGAACAGTGGAGGCACAGTGGCTGGTGCAAAACTCCACTTCCACTAAATCCACACAGGACACATTTTTTTCTGGCACTGCTTCATTCTAGCATGTCCCACAGCCAGCTCAACGAGGACTTGGGCACAGTCATAGTACGGCCACTAGATCCTGGAGCATTTGCCATCGTGATCAAACTTTTGTCCACTGTTTTCTCCACAGCAAATACTTGTAAACGTTTTCCCTCTTTTTTTTTACTATCACTGCTTTTGCTTTCCCAATTCAACTCTGCAGGTTGTGAGCTCTTGCTCACAGGGGTCAAAAGGCAGTTTTCCAGTCTCTCACTTGGACCCTTTTTTATATGCCTCCATCTATTTAACTTATGTAACCCCCTACAAATGGGGGTTCCTGAAAAGTCTTCCTTGAGCTTGCCTAAATGTTCAGTGCCAGGCTGGTGTTCTGCGTTTTAGCAGTTTAAATGTATTGCCAGAGAGTGCCTGTATAGCCTCTGTGTACTGTCTCTTTAAAAGCTGCCTGGATTGCAGTCATAATTAATCTGAGAGGGATGTCTGTTAGAAGATGTACTTGTTTGTTGATCATTTGTTAGATTAGTAATAATATTGTAGTTTGTTCTAACCTGCCTTCTTTGCAGCATGGGCAGTTCTGTTTGTTTCCATCATCTTGGTCCTGGACTGCAGAATGGGCCAATCAGTACATTTGGGACTCTAAAATGGAGCCTGTCTACAGGGGCTTGGTGGGGCCAAAACTTGTAGGAATTGTTGTTTTGGGCATTTGGCACCTAAAATAACCTGGAGGAGGAGCCCTCATTGTGACTGACAGACAGATCAGCCAACCGAACCTTTTGGATCTTGGGGGAAAGTCCCACACTGCTTGAAGTTTCAGTTAAATCTGAGTTGGGAAGTGAAGAAGTAACAGCTCGAGATAGTTTGAGCAGCAATCCATAGTGGATTCACATGAGAGAACTGTGGAAAGGCCTGAGTTTGGCCTGCATGCCTGCCTGCTGTTCCTGAGAGGGAACTTGTGTTTTTTTTTTTGGACTGAATCTGAATTTGGATAGCGAATTAAGCCACTGAATTGTGACCAGGCTTTAACCTGAAGAAGACCGAAGATTTGCTGAATACAATCGGCCTGTCAGGACTGCCCGCTACCTCTGAACTCCCAGATTGTGTAGAGACTCGGTAATTGCGACCAGAGAGCCATTTGTCTGGTACAGTGGAATTTCCTTACATATGAATGTGCTGTGTGCTTATAGTGGGTCGTGATTTGGTTCCCCACTGTGTGTCTGAACTGTGTTTTGCTTGCTGGAGGCTGTATCCAGTTCCACGGACTGAATCAGTATCCATTTCCATTTGACTGGGCCCTGCTATACTGGCCCAGCCAGAATATCTGCTATGCAGAGAAAGTCATCTACGAGAGACCGGCCTGGGGATCAGCCCCCTGCTCAACGCCTTGAACAGGAATTATGCCTCAGTGATTCGTGTGGGCCCTGCTTCTCCGGGCACTCCAGCTCAACAGCCCACAGTCTCAATTTTGTCCTGCCTGTGTCCAGTATTGGGTATCATGAATAAACATCAGGGTAGCTCCCTGCAACAACAGCTAAATCTAAAAGTGTTGCCATCCAATTGTTTTGTTGCCTTTTCTTTCATGAACTGAGCCCTCCGGCTCTGGATTACAAATAGTGTGTGTTGTGCATGTTGCTTTCTTCCATCACAGGGTCCCAACCAGCTGCAATGTTCCTGGCTAGCCCACCATTTTCCTACCTGGGTACCCAGAGTGTGTGACTGTGTAGGGACTCTGAACTGCATGTATAACTGTCTGATTAATATAGCTTTTAAGCAAATCAACCTGATTACGCCCTTCCCTTGTTCAAGTCCCCTGAATAAATCAGATTTAACTTGTTTGCATTTAACCTGACTGTGGTTCCAGTTTGTGCCAAAAGCATTGTACTGTTGCTATTTGCTGTGCTTAACCTTGTTTTTCAGGGGGTCCCCAGGGTCAAGCTAGAGGAACCAACCCTGGTGGTAAGTGCAAACAGTGTGGGTAATTGCCTGGTGAATAAGGTTCATTGTGAAAATAATTATTGTATATTGTTCAAGCCACTAGAAGGGAAAGGGGGGGGGGGTTTCAGTGTTCCGGAGGGCTGTTCCCAGGTTAGCTTGACCACTAACGACCCTGACCTCCAGGTGGAGGCACCCATTTCATTACCCAGGTCCCTTATCCTGCTACTAACCAAGCAGGCAGGGGTAGTATCCCTTGGGATAGCGCCACCTACGGGTTACACTTAGTCCACCAATCCACAGTTCGGATTCCCTTTTCAATTATGCATGCATCACATTGCATGCCATAAGGTGCCAGGCGCCATTTTGTCTCTCGCGAAGCTCTCAGTCCTTAGGTGGCAACTCGAAACTCTACTCAGTGCCTTCTCATCACCCTTAACCTGTCACCCTCCAGCATTTCAGGTAGGTATTGAGCACCCAATTTCTCTCAAATCCCAGATGATAGCCCCCATTTTTGAAACCTCTGAAACATCCTTTCTCTCTCCTTCTGGTAACTTGGTACTTTTGGCAGATCCCCACTCTGTAGTACATACTTAGGCAATATTTCACTTCAGGGCAGACTGCTACAACTACCCCAAGTCCACTAGCTGGTAAACCTGGGCACCTCTCTTCCCTTTCCATGTCTAAGGTTATTGGATGTTGTTTCAGTCACAGGGAAAGGGGGAGGGCCCCTAGTCAGGATTCAGACAGTTCACCAATGATTTCAACTTGGATAAAGTAAACAGTACCTCAGCAGTTGTTTTGATTCTTTTGGGTGACAGCATAAACTCTGTCTTGGGTGCTGAATGGCTTGCTCGATAGTGGGAGGGGAAATCAGGCTATTTCTGTTAGGGGGTAAAGTCATTAAGAAACCATAACAAGCAATTCATTAGGCAGGAACAAAATGATGCTGTCCGGTTGAAAATCCATATGCAATCAAGCAGTTTATTTTTTTCCGAACAGTTACAAGGCTCAAACCACAAACTCATCTGCTTCATGGAGCAGTGGAGGCACACATTTTGAACCTGCACAAACAATGGCAATCAGGTGTGGTACTTCACTTGGGGGACCTGGTCCCAAACATGGATCCTGTCACACTCTCACTGGGGAGCCAAATGGCCTCTCAACACTTTGGTGACAAGCAGCTCTAACTTTCTCTTCAGCTACTTCACTGTGCCCATATTCCCCGTCATGTGGAACCTGGGACCCACTGCTGGTGTTAACAAACTGAGAACCAATTCTTTGGAATGGGGTACAGTCTTTCTCTCTACGACCATCCCACCCTTGCCAACTCTGCAGGGGGTTGCAATTCAGGGGCCGACTCTTCCATGGGCACTAGAGCAGATTTCACTCCCTCACAGCTAAGGTGGACCTGGGCTTATGGTGAAGGGTCCGTTCTGCCACCTCGGCCCCCCGGGACCTGGTACCTGCCATTTACCAGTCCCAGTCCTGCCATGGCAGCCTTCAAGTCTCTCAGCACTTCTCCCACGGAGCTGGACGGGCTCTTCTCTCGATGCTTCCTTTCTCTCTGCGGATCTCTCTCCTCACCCTCCCCACTGATGGATTTGGGTGTCCCTCTTCTTCCTTTGGGGAGAGGGGACAATTGGCTCACGCTGGCCCTGGGCATCTCCAGCCCCAACTGGCGACCCACCCCTGATGGTGCTACTAGGTCCCGATGCTCCTCAGAACAATGCCCATTGTCTTCAAACTCTCCAATGAACTAACTTCCTCATGAGCACTTTCTCCTGCTCTAACCCACTGATGCATGTGATGCCAGGGCCCCACCCACTTTACCACACCTGGCATCACACAGGGTCCCAATGCCAATGGACATCATAGTAACCCCCAAAATGGAAGGGGAGGTTAACCAAGCTTGTGCTAATGCTAATCCTATCTGATAAAAAAAAAAATTACAATGTATAAAACACCCAACACAGAAAAAAAATCAGCAATACAAAGAGGTGGTTACAAAAGAGGAAGAGTCAACCAAATGAAATGTAGTAAATGTGTAATGTCTTTATAGGAACATAGAAAGCATTTGGGATGATAGAAGCTTGGATTGCTCATCACAACTTACCCTTTCTGTTAATCCAAAATCAGTGTCCATTTTCTTCCATAAGTTGGGGAAATGGTTAACAACTATTCACTTCAATTCTAGAAAAATTCAAGTTACATGGGGGATATGTGATGGCCTTGCATTGAATACAGCATTTATCAATATGACTTGGCTTTGACCTCAGTGATCTCACAAGTGGCACAGCCATGAGTGAGTGCACTGAGTCAAAGTCAATGAGTTCAGATAAGTGCCATATTTAATGTAGGCCACCACATGACTGGTTTATACGCGTGTGAGAGTTTTTCACACTGCTAGAACTAATGTAATAAAAACGTCAAATGGATACAGTTCATGTGACTATATAAAACAAACTGTTGTGCACTATTTTGTTTTTACTTCCACTGGCTGGCTCATGCCTGGCATCTGTGGTAACCTCCAAGGAGACGCAATTGTTAGAATTCAAACTGCTGCTACAATATTGGATCAACCCCCTCCTTCCTTGTACAGATGTGCCAGGAAGCATTTTCACCCCCTCCAACGTGCATACAGTGAGTGTTATGATCCAGTAGGTAGAAATGGTGTTCATAGACTCGATCACCCACCCACCACGATCCCTAGTTAGGCTGTTGTGAAAGCCTCTCACTCCCCCACCATGGACAGAGAACTGCCATGTTTTACCTTCACTTTGCCACCACTTTTTACAGTGTCACTTCTGGAGATGCAGGCAGACTTCTAGCATAGATTAGCATAATAGGAAGCACTGGCAAATCTCAGTATGTTTTGTTTTTATTATGGGTTTTCACGCTATTTATTTATTTTTTTCACAGTACAATCTGGGTACTTGTTAAGATTCGTGTGTGGAGGGGGGGGTGTAGAGAAGTGGATGCGGTCCCGCTGTCTGCTACTCACAGACTTCATTTGATTGCCTTACACAGATTTCTCTTTTTAAAAATAGAACTAAAATGCTTTCAGTTCTATCATGAATATTTTAGAAGCGCGGTTGGGGGCTCAGCCAGAGTGCAAGTCACTGACTTGCTCATTGACGGAGTCAGCTGCAATAACCCCCACACAATTTCTAATGCCTTTAATGTCATGTTCTCCGAACTGTCTACCACCCCCCCACCCACAGCACCCAAGTCCTCCAGCACCCCCCCCAACCCGGACCCAACTCCCATCCCCTCTTCTACCTTAAGCAGGTGTCGATAAAAGAGACCCAGAAACTGCTCTGAACCTCTCCCTCACAGTGGAGCTGGGCATGATAGCCTCGAACCGAAACTACTCAGGCTAGGGGCCCACCTCCTTGCCAGGCCCTTAACACATATCTTCAATTTCTCCCTAACCACAGGAATCATCCCTGACATTTGGAAAGTGGTCAAAGTTACCCCTGTGCTAAAGCAAGGCAACCCCAAGGATCCCCTGAACTATAGACCTATCTCCATCCTGTCTGCCACCTCCAAGGTACTGGAGAAAGTAGTGGCCTCTCAGTTAACCCACTATTTACAGCTCCATAACCTCTTCTCTCCAGCTCAGCACGGGTTTAGGAAGGGTCACAGCACGGCAACAGCCCTTGCTGTTGTCTCCTCACTGATCAGAAATGCAACTGACCAAGGCTACCTCACCGGAGCTATCTTTGTGGATCTCTCCAAAGACTTTGACAGGATCAGTCACTCACTCCTCAGTTCAACTCTTCTATCCCTTGGACTCTCACCCCCTGCCCATGCTTGGTTTCTCAATTACCTCACTGGTAGGAGGCAGTACACCAACTTTAACCGGACCCTTTCCAACCCCACACCTGTCCTCTGCAGGGTCCCTCAGGGGTCTGTCCTTGGCCCTACTCTCTTCTCCCTTTTCATCAATGAACTGCTGTCTGTCACCAACCATGGGCATACCACCCTGTACGCGGATGACCTTGTCATCATGGCCAGCGCCTGTGACATTGCCACCATTAACTACCAATTAAATTCTGACTTCAAGTGGATCCAATCCTGGCTGGTGGAGCACAGACTCACCACCAACCTCAAGAAAACCCAGGCCATGCTCTTTGGATCCCTGAACAAAACTAAATCCTGCCTAGCGCCTCTACTAGTCTCTGGGGCTGATGGCTCCCCCCTGCAGACGGTGACTACGGTCAAGTATCTAGGAGTCACCCTGAACCCACAGCTGGACCTCACCCTACACATCTGAAACATCTGCAAGGCTACGAACGGTAAACTAGTTCTCACCTACAGAGCCAAAAACTGCTCGACTCCGGTTGCTCGTATGGCCTTAGCCAGGGGGGGGTCCTCCTCCCTTCTCTCTGCTACAGGCTAATAACCTTTGCCCCCATGCCTAAATCCAGCCTATTGAAATGGGACACAGCCTACAACAACATCTGCCACTTTGCGCTTTCTGCCCCTCCCCTAACGCACCGCTGTGACCTTTACTCGCGCCTAGAGTGGCTCCCTCCCGAGAAGCACAGCACCTTTGTAGTTGGGAACTTCATTGACAACATCGTCCGATCGGCTACCCCTGCCACCCTCACACTTCCCCTCAACCCTGACACCCCTCCCTACCAGCTTAGGTCGAGGGTGACGCTTGATCGCCTGGTCCCTCGAACTCGTACCCTCATGGGTGATCGGGCCTTCACCACCTATGCCCCTAAATTATGGAACTCACTCCCTGCCCTAACACTGTCCTCCCCCTCCCATCCTGGCTTTAAAGCATCCCTTTGGAACTACCTGAAAGGATCCACCACCTGTCCTTGTACCTCGTAGCCCTCCAGCACTAGGTATGCTGGGGGGGTATCCGTGCCCTCAGCGTCCACTGCACTTACCCTCCTGTTAACTGGTTGAATAATTAGTAAATGCCCTTACCTTACTGCCTGCCCTCCTCCCCCATCAGTTCACACTGCCCTCCAAGCCCCTCCCACTGACTGCTCCTCTCTTTGTACCCCCCTCCCCCCACCCCATCTGCTGGCACTTACATCTGCTTGTTTTAACCGAACTGGTCTTTTTTATGAAATTTCGCTGTCTCTGCTGAAATCACCAAGTTTGTATCCTACTGTATCCTGTGCTAACCATCTTGAAGGCTGTTAGCTATCTACTCAACCCATGTATAAGCTTGTCATTTCTCTGATTGTCAAATTTTGTTGTTTGCCTGTTTTTCTCATTGCATGTGAACTGTGCTTCTAGTCTGTGACCCTCCCGGGTCGCACCTGAAAATAGGCACTTGGCTGTCTAGTGTGCCGTAGCCGGTTAACAGAAGCAAATAAATAAAATAAAAATGCATTCAGGTCTATCATGAGTAATTCTTATTTACTGTGTTATGCATGTGTCATCTGCTGAAGAACTGCTGGAATCACTGCCTAAGCAACAGCACAGAGAAAGAACTAAGATAAGGTATGTCAGGTACTCATGTGCTCATGTGTTGTAGTGATACTAAATTGTAAGATTACCATTTTTACTCTTCAGTAGTCAGAGTCTGTTTTTTTTTAATGTTCACAGAAATTAGGTAATTCACAATAATGGGAGCTGAACACCATACATACTTTCAGCGCTGTGGTTTTCAGAGGAATGTAACTGTTTATGAGGTTCCATGTGATAATGGCCACCACGTAACAGCAATCACCGTTTGGGCAAGTCTACATCGCTGAAAATGAATTTCGGCAATGTAGATGCAATGCAAAGCAAAGGGGTGCAGGACACTTATGATTTTGTTTTTATATGGGGGGCTGTGCCCACCCACCACTCCCCACTAAAGGATTCTTAACTCCAGGGGGGTGCATGTCCGGGGGGTGCAAAACAATGGGAAAAAAAATATCCCCAACCGGCACAAAAAACAAGTGGGTGCCCAGAACTGAACCCACCACCCTTACAACCCTAGCCTGCTTCCAACCCACCTTGCCACATGGCCAGCTCTCCAACCCACCACCGCACTACACCCCCCCCAAACCCTCCCTCCCCTTCTGCCCATCACACAAAGTGTGGTCCCCCCCCCCACGCGCATATACATATAGTGACATCCTGTCGCTATATTTACTGACCCCCATCTGGTTGCCCTCCCTTCCCGGTAGCCCTGTGTAAAAGTGTTGTGATTGAGTTGCCCTGTTTGAAAGCACTCAATACGCGGTCGCTTAATACACGGGCTACCGTTTTAGAATTTTTCTTTTGAAATGAAAATAGTCCTGACAGCATCTTGAGAGTGTCTGTGTTCTTTTTCATGCAGATTAATGCATTTTTATTGTGACATACCTTAGATCCAGATAAACGTTTATCTGAATATAAGGTAGTGAGATAAATGGATTTATCTTTCCATAAACACTCTCAGACTTGTATAAAAAAGAATAACTTGATTGGGCATGTTAAATAAGAAACAAACAGTGATAACTTGGCATTTTAATATCTGGATAAAAAGAGTGCCTGGTACCACAGGAAAAAAAAAACTTTTAAAAAACATAACATATTGACAGAAACCAAACTCCAATTATAATTCAGATATTTTCTACATTTACAGTACCTTCCACTGCAGTAGTGCTTTATTACTAAGGAAAGGGGCATCAAAAGGGATACTGTTACATGGTCTCTATCTGCTCTAACTCCTTGTCTACAAGTGACGTCATAATCTTCTCTTTGAAAACCATATTAATTTCTTCAGCAACCAGTTTGGGTGCCACAGGAGAGGACTATGTTGGCACTGGTAGACAAGCAGCCAGAGTAGATTTAAATCCAGTGAAAGAGATCCTATTTTCATAGACATGTCAAAAGTAGTAAAGAATAAGAGGTAGATGCGTAAAAGTAAATTACTGCATTTGGAGTGTTTTGAGTGTTTATTGTATTTTTTAGAAATTGATTGTTTTGTTCAGGACTCTTTAAGAATTGTTAAAGGGAGCTAGATTGATAGCACTGATGTTTGAGGTGCTGGATGCCACACCTTGCACCATGCCAGCAACCCGGGTTCGGGAACAAGCCTGGGTCATCGGGGGTCAGTGGGGGTGAGGCCAGGAGATGGACTGAGTGGCTATTAGGCAGCTGTCCTCTTCTGGGTGGAGACCCAGTTGTGACTGCTGCAGGGCTTCCCCAGGTGGAGGACAAGGGCAGTGCAGATGGCAGTGGCAAGAGTCATGAGAGTGCCATGGATTGCTGCATGTGCATGCCCGAGCATCTGCAGCAAGGGGAGGGGAAGGGAGAAAGAGTGAACGTGGAGCAGGCAGGCTACATGATGGCCCCTGCATTGCCTGTGCTGGCCCCCAGTAGTCTAGATATTGGTCTCTGGGGGAGATGGAAAGTCGATGCCATTTACCTCAGCCCTACCATGGGGGGGGGGGCAACCCATGGGAGACCTACTGGAAGGGTCAGGTGTGGGAGAGTTGGGAGACCAGAGAATGAGCCACTTCGAGGGAGGGGTCGGAGCTTTCTGCCAGCCCTGCTGGACAGGGAGAAAAATCTATATAAAAAAAAAATTGTTAAAGAGGCCAAGTTATCATAATTTTTGTTGTGTGACCATTGATCCACATTATGTTTGCAGTACTGAACTTTTTATCTGGAGTACCTGAAATAAAATTGGTCAAAACATTATGGAGGTTCTTGGATGATCTTATTTCATAGAATAGTATTGCTGCCTGGCTCCCTGGATTAAACTGGGCTGCTCTCTCACTGTTGAGTTTTTTGCTTTTCACATTTATCACCTCTTTTGTCAGCACATTCTCCCTGTTTATGGAGCCCTTGGAACTTTCAATTTTAGTATTTTATAGTAATTATCTGAGAGTGGAACACCTATGTGAATTAGTTCATTACAGAAAAACTGTGATAAAGCACTGGTTAAAGTAGAACTTACTGGTGCAGAAGAAAACAGGTGTGATTCTAGGGTGACATAAAAGCCCTTGATTCTTGTTGAATCAGTAGAGTAGTGTTTCTCAGGGTTTAAACAATTACATGAGGCAGTGCTGACATTGCCCTAACTTTAGCACTGTCTTTTCTGGCATAAAACATGCACAAATACCTGGAAAGAGGGTGCTGAAGTTATGACAAGATCAACACTGCATCTCATGATCATTCAAACCCCAAGAAACACCATGCCACAGATTTAGTTAGACTCAGAGGAATTTTTTATTTAACCTAATATCACATTTCCTTCCTTATGTGGTGTTAAGTTTCAACCCAGACTAATGCTTTAACATACAGTTTTGCAATGGATTTACATACTTTTCCAAAATGAAATTTAGTAACACATGCATACTACTTTCTTTGACAGAGCCAGTCCTTGGCCAGTGTTGTTAACACTTTTAATGGCAAGCTATACCTAGAACAGATACCACTCCCTGCCCATATCCCACCCCTTATACCAAGCATTCTTGTTGTCCAGTGGTAGTCCCCTTCACCTTGCTCCTGTCAACAAATCCCTGGTGTCCAGTGGCATCCCTTCCTCACCCCACCCATGTACTAAGCAATCAGTCCTGTCCAGTGGTACCCCATCCCTCACCCTGCTCCCAGACAGTGAATTACTATTGTCCTGTGGTAACCCATACTTCCCCTGTCCAGTACAACAAACTCCTGGAATCCAGTGGCAACCCTTTCTATACCCCAATCCAAGCATCATTGTCATTCAGTGCCACCACTCTCACATACCTTGCCCCATTCTGAGCTTTCCTTGTGTCTAATGACACCTCCTCACCCTACTCAGTGTCAGTTATCCCTGCCATCTAGTGGTACTATACCCCCACACAGTCTGCCCCACTCCAAGTACCCCTGTATTCAGTAGTACCCCTGTACCATGTCCCATTACAAGTATCAAAAACACAGGTACCAGTGCACCAAGAATATGCTGGAGCTGCTGCGATCAAGGCTTAATAGTCCAAACACACAAAGAAAAGCAGTGCTACATGAGTCTCCAAATAATTCACTTTACTTAACACAGTGTGACCAGACTAACAAAAACACCTTGGCGCTTCAAGGAATCTAAGCCCTCTTCATCAGGAGGTGGAGTCAAATTCAAAATACATGTTCCTTAAATGCAGGAAAACTGATTACATCATAATCATGTGACATTAAAATTGAAGTCAGAGATACATTTTGTAAAATAAATCCAAAAACTTTAACATGGGAGTCTGAAATAACATCATAATGCAACAAGGAATATTTAAACCAATATGTCATTTGTGTTTTGTGATTTTTTTTAAAAAGCAAACATCCTGGTTGATCAGAAATAAAACAAATTGCCTTTTATTTCTATGATACTTGAAGCGCCGCCATTAAAGGCATGCGTCAGTAAATACGTATATGATATATGTTCAGACAAATTGAAATACAACACAAGATCATTTTTTTTATATAGTATTTTTTGTGCTGCCATGCCGCCATTCCTTCTGACTCGGTCACAGCACCCTCCGCTCCCACTCCCACATTAGCTGCGACTCCCTTATATCCCCTGACTTACCCCCCCGAGTGGGGTTGAGGCACCGTCCCTAAGTGCTGCAAGCGATGGGATAGATTAGGGAGCCAGCCTGGGAGCTCATCAGAGCAGAGGGGCAGGCATCATCCAGGTGGCAGGCAGCTGCCTTTTGTCCACCTATATGCAGGGGAAGGGATGAGCAATGACAACTAGCATCCACCCAGCCCCTCATATTACATTATGATGCCAGTCACTGTAGTACCTCTGGCATCTGCCAGGGGTCTATCAAGCATTGATCACACTCCCAGCCCTCCCCCCGGAGAAGGAGAGCAGTCCCTGGGACACTCGATCCTTCTCCCCTGGCCGGCCCTCCAATGACCCGTGACCATTCCAGAACCCAGGTCGCCATCATCACCAGCAGAAATCCAACTGCTGCACTGATGGGCCAACCTACAAGATCATTTTTAAGAACAGACTTTCTGCAAGAATCTAACAAAAAACTTTTATACTGTTGTTAGTACTGATTTACGATCAGACAACATTTTTTTAAATTTTGCATATTTTTCCTTTCTTTACTTATTTGCTATTTCATAACCTATTACATTCATAGTGTAAGAAAATAGACTAAAATAACCAAACACTAAGTGGTGCAATCAGAAAAATCCAAATATAGTCAGAATGTTATAAATACATTTTGAGGTCAACTTCCCTGTTAAGACCTCCTGGGTAAACACAGTTTAAGCTAAAAGTCCATCTTGATTCTTTTTGACATAATTTCATAACTCGAGCACCTCTTTCAATTTGGTGCTTAACATGTTCAAGAAATCTGAACTTAACTTCATTCACTTACTTGTTAAGCTTTTCAAAAAAAATGTGCACCAAGAGCTGAATCGAGATTGGTGTTTCTGATATCCCTTATGTGTTCTAACACACGTTCTTTAACTTGTCTAGTTGTCATGCCAACTTGGACAAGTGGACAGGAATACTGGGCAGCATAAACAACAAATGGGGTGGAGCAATTAATGAATTATTTAATTGCTACAGTAGAGTTGTTGGTAGGATGTGTAAATTCTTTATTTTGATTTACTTATTTGCAAGCCATACAATGGCCACTTTTATAACAACCAGCCGGTTGTACATGAAGCAATGTATGGGTCTGACAGGCACGTGTGTTAGAACAGGAAACTTGACCTCAAAATGTATTTATAACATTCTGACTATATTTGGATTTTTCTGATTGTATCACTTAGTGTTTGGTTATTTAAGCCTATTTTCTTAAACTATGAATTTAATGGGTTATGAAATAGCAAATAAGTACAGAAAGAAAAAATATGTAAAATTTAAAAAAGTCTGATAGTTAATAATACTAACAACAATATAAAAGTTTTTTGCTAGATTCTTGCAGCACGTCTGTACTTAAAAATGATCTTGTGCTGTATTTGAATTTGTCTAAACATATATCACATACATATTTATTGACACACACCTTTAATGGTGGCACTTCATGTAACATAGAAATAAAAGGCAATTTGTTTTATTTCTGATCAACTAGGATGTTTGCTTTTTAAAAAAATCACAAAACACAACTGACATATTGGTCTATTAAATATTCCCTGTTGCATTATGATGTTGTTTCAGACTTTCATGTTAAAGTTTTTGGATTTACTTTACAAAATGTATTTGTGACTTCAATTTTAATGTCACATGATTATGATGTAATCAGTTTTCCTGCATATAAGGAACATACAATTTTAATTTGACTCCACCTCCTGATGAAGAGGGCTTAGATCCCTCTAGGCGGCAAAGTATTTTTGTTTGTCTGGTCTCACTGTGTTAAGTAAAGTGAATTTTTTGTAGACTCATGTAGCGCTGCTTTTCTTTGTGTGTTTGTCCCATTACAAGTATCCTGGCATTCAGTGATCCCCACACCATGCCCCATATCCCATTATCCCTGGCATTTAGTGATACCTCCCACCTTTACCAATGCCACCACTCAGATGCGAATAGTGCAAAAACATCTCAACAAAAGTTACCCAAACTTGGCACATTTTAAGTTTTTGATCCAAAGTGTGTGCCTTCCAAGTTTCATTTTGCTATGTCAAAAGGCAATTGAGCTACAAGCAGAAAACAAGTGAGTTTAACTTCACCATACCACTATAATTTGTAGTATTTGATGTTACAATGCCCAGATCTGTAGAAAAACACTAAAATATCAAAGTCTGAAAACCTAGAATTGACTTGGTAGTACACTAGACTTTCTAACAGCTTTGAACCTGTACTGATTTTCACTGTGATAGTGCCTCAGATCCCTTTATTTAAGGCCTCTTGGCATAGCCAAAAGCATTTTTTTAAAAAAGATAATAATGGTGGAAGAGGTCAAAACAGGAAAAATTGAATAACTCTGTTTTGTTCCCTCCAAGTGACAGCAAATTTGTTTTTGAAAGCCACAAGTCTAGAATGATAGTTTTTTATGCAGCAAAAGGTGTGGCACCAGTTTTCCTGGCCAGAAGTCCTAATGTCCCAGAATCTACGAGACAATCAACAAATGAAATGTTCATGCCTATGTAGAGATGCAGCTGCATTTTCAGCTAGGAGCACAGCAGTTTGCCACATAATGTTTCTGTTTCAGGCTCTGGCCTGCCTCCTTAAAAGGAACAGGCTGTCACTATAGCCTTGAGGTTATAGTAACTAGCTGTGAATGAGCTTGGTACAACCAGCAGATGTGGGTTTGATTTCCACAACTTCCACTTGCATACTTTTTAACTTTATGCAAGTCAGTTAACTTCCCTAGTGCTCCTGGGTCACCCCTGAAATAAGGCATTTTGCCTAGTGGGCCTTACCTGGTTACCAAAGAATAAAAAATGGCTGCCTAACTTCCTTCCTGCCAGTGTAACTACTGTGTCACTTGCACCATTCTGCATAATCAATAGATCACAGCCACCATGAGCTTACTACAGTGATAATACAGACAGTTTTTTCTTTCCAGGACAAGCGTATTTAAGTTAAAACAAAGGTTTAACTTTGAAGTTAGTTTCTGGCTATCTGTATGTGTAGGAATATAAGTGGTCCTGGCCTGAACTGTTTGACCCTAGTTGGATAAGCCATCTTGAGGAGCTGTTCAGCTGGGGTGAGGGTCATCTACAGTTTATAGCTCAGCATTTGAACTGCTGTATGTTTTTGAGTGAATTGTTTGATACCTGCTGAGAGCACTGTTATTTGGCTTTATATGTTGCTTCCAACAGAACTGGGTTTGGCATTTAAAGAGGAATTGTGTAACAGTTGTGTTTTCTTGTTGGCGTATGATTCCTCTGAAATTTACTGAACTATCTGTTGTTTCTCCAGTGTTCCCTGGCATCTAGTGGAATCCTTATGTTCTCTTCCATACTGATCTCAATTAATTCTAGAGACTATAAGGACCACCACCCCCTTCTCCCCACCCCAAGTTCAACACTCCATGGCATTTAGCAGTGCCTGTCTCTCTTCCCAACCCATGTTCAAGACTCCCTAGCATCCATCCCTTCCCTCCCTATCAGTGAGTGTTCCCTGGCATCTAGTTTTATTTTTTCCATGGCACATTCCCAACACTTTCTTGCATCTAGTGGCACCCCTTCCCTCTCCCTGAATTATGCACAACACTTCCTGACATCCAGCCCCTCTCTCTCTCACTGTCTCTCTCTCTCTCTCTCTCTGACTCATCTCTAACAATGAGGTCCCAGTTGGAGCTATCAACAAATTGCAAGGTAAGGGGAGTGTGGCAAAGTAGAGCGTTAATGTATAATGTAAATGTATGTGTTCATATGGATAAAATGTGCACTTTTGTGTGTATGGATGCCTGCATTTGTGTATGGCTGTACTGTGATTATGTGTGTATGCGTGTCACTGTTGGGTGTATTAGTATATCTGTAAGTGCTGAACAGTGAGCATTAGTCCGTGTGCATGTCAGCATGTGTGTGCATTACCGTGTCTGTGAGTGCATTAAATTGTCTGTGCATGTATGTGTATTAATGAGTCTGTCAGATCAGTGTGTGTATTGTTGTGTGTGTCTGTTGGCCTGAACATTAATAAGTTTTGCATGTATTAATGTGTGTACATGCTAATGTTTGGATTTATTATTGCCTCAGTGTGTGTGTATATGTGTGTGTGTGTGTGTGTGTGTGTGTGTGTGCGTGCATGCACATTAATGTGTTTGTGTGCATGTTACTGCATGTGTTTCTATCTTTGTGCATGACATAGGAGTGTGTACATTACTGTGTCTCTGTGTGTGCATATCAAAGTATGTATTAGTATTTGTACATTATTGTATGCATGTCAGTGTCTGTGCATTACTCTGTTTGTGTGTCACTGTGTTTAATGTTTCTGACATCAGTGTGTGTGTGTGTGTGTGTGTGTAAGTTGAAATGTACTGTATGTATCACTGTTTGTGTCTCTGTGAGCCATACTGGAGATATTAGTGTGTGCATTACTATGCCTTTGTGTGCATTACTTTGCCTGTTTGTTTCTATCAAAATGTATGCATCTCAGTGCATCTATTCAGTGGTGGACTTAACAGGAGAGTCTTCTAGGTCTAGGAAGTGAGCTCCTGAACCACTTGCATCACTGCCATTGCCTTGACATATAATGGAAGGAGGGCACTTTTAAAGATATAGAACCCAGCTGCCCTTCCAACACTGTGCATATTAGTATGTCTTCCAACATTGTGCATACCAATGTGTGTATGTGTGCGTGCGTGTGTGCATGCATACGTGTCTGTGTACATTAGTGACTGTATGTGTGTTTATACAGTATGTGTGCATCATATGTGTGCGTACTAGCATATATGTGCATCTCAGAGCGTGCAATAATGTATGTATATGTGTGTGTGTGTGCGTGTGTGTGAGTGTTGCTATTTATTTAGCTTTTGTTTACCAGGTAAGCACACTAGACAGTCAAGTGCCTATTTTCAGGTGCGACCCACGAGAGTTACAAAGATACAAGCAATAACAGTACAGAGGCTAGCAACAATTTAAACAAGGTACAGTCAGAATACAAGCAAGAAGAAACAGCAGAAACAAAGTACAGAGACATAGGTGCAACTGTCAGGCATGGTACAGACAGGTATAAGCCAGTGGCGGAGCCAGGTTTGGGAGCCGGGGGGGGGCAAGTCAGTCATTTTGGGGGTGCCAAGATGGTATCGAGCAAAAGTGATCATTTGAAATTGTGACCGTTATGGCCATTAACTGTACATTGAAACATTCCTATCTATTGCATATTGAAACACCTTGCACATGGCAACAAAACATTGTAACATCTCTACTACAAATGTAAATGACACACGTATTGCATATTGAAACAGCAATGTTACAATGAAACATGCCTTTTGTCCATTGAAATAGACATGGAAAGAAGTAATTTAACCTCAGGGATTGAAGTAATTTTAGGACTGGGACATATTTACTAATAGCTGCTTTAATTTACCCTGGTAGTATTTTTGTCTACATGGAAGTAATACCATGCAGTGACCTGTCTTGGGGCTCCATTTGTAAAAAAGGTTGCAGTCCCCCTGGATGCATCTAACCACTGAGGACTCCTTCTCTGATACTACCAGTGAGGAGACTTGAGATACTAGTGTGGTGACCCTGTTCTTATCATTTTATGTTGCAACTGCCCTCCTTCCTATCCAGTGCACAGCTCCTCAGTCTCCTGCATGTATGCAACTGATACATATGCTGTTTTCTGACCTCAAACTGTTGACAGTCTGTTAGTATGTGGATCCATGGGTATTAGCACTGAATGTTGCTGCCAACTGTGTGCATGTACCAAAATACTGTCAATATACAGGGTGGGAAACACATTCCTAAAGTCAGAAAATGGGAGTAAATCATGCAAAACTGGTTGTAAATACTCATTTTATCTGTTCCTCTGTTTAAACTGTTCATACCCATACTGTGAATTCAACTATTAGTAAAGCACACTGAAAACAAAAATCACTCACACTCAATTCAATCAAATTCAATTTGTATTTTATTAGGGGAAAAAAACACCATTGAGCAGACTTATTTAGAAGGTGGTCAAGGAGGTACACAACATGAAGATCAATAAAAAAACAGCATTAAATACAAGACAAGGACCATATATTTTTACAATTTCATTACCATACAAAGAAAACATTGAGTATAACCACCAATCTTGGCTAACAAGGAGGGAAAAAGGTATGACAGGACAGGTCTCTAGTCTACTGGAAGGCACTTTGGGAAATACAGGAGTAAGGATGAGGTAGCCAGGAGTGCTGATGAGGATACTTCAAGTGTACTGCACAGCGTGCTGTGTTCTACTTCACTATATACTTAACAGGCAATAATTTGAAAGGTGGCTGCATGTTACAAAGCTTTCCTCCTTGGTTTCATGCGAGGAAAGGTTTCTATAACTTTTTCATAATCTACTGCATCAACTAGCTGTCTTTCTATATTTAATAATGCAAGGTTAGAGAGTCTCTCTTCTGTCATGGATGACCTTAAGTAGTTTTTAATTAGTTTCAACCGGCTAAAGCTGTGTTCTACTGCTGCACGACTCACAGGCAATGTGAGGAAAATCTGGTACAGATTTGAAAGGTTTGGGAATACTCTGATCATGTCATTAGCGATCATGAAGCTAAGGACATCATTAATTTTTAATTGCTCCTGACCTTGGAAAATGTTTTTATATAATGAACAAAACAATGAATATTCATCCAATAAGTCAGACACACAAATATCCCCATCGTAGAAATTAGCCAAGTTGTTTATTGCTGTTGAGCTGTTTTCAGTTGAAAAGTGCCTTGTGTCAAATGTTGAAAACATGTGTGCTATCTCAATGAAATCTTTGAATCGCTCCCTCAATTGTGTGCTAAATATATCTAGAAGAGCATACAATGTATTTATTTTGTAGTGTTGTCTCCCACCTTGTACAGGATCATCATCCACAAGCTCATTGTAGAAATGCTTCCTTTTGCAGGTCCGTTTCTCCTGAAACTGTGTCGTGGTGCCACAGTGTTCCGCTAAGTGACTTGCTGCTGCCTCCATTCCATCAAAGATTTCATCTGTTCAAATGTTTTCTATTTCACTGCAGCTAGTTTTTATTAACTTCATAGCAGTGACTAAAATCAACAGTGCTGCCTTGAAGATATGTTGAAAGAGTATAAATTATCTTCAGAATTTCGTGCCAGAAGCACAGCATAAACTTAAATTCAAAACTTTCGATGGTGGCAAGAAGTCCCCGAGCTTCAGACACTGTTTTAGCTTTGGAATTTTCAATTTCTCCATTCGCTATTTGCTCTAGTGCAGTACTTGCTGCAAAAATCCCTTGCATTACAGAGTCCACTGCTGCTGTGTGACTTGCCCAACGGGTGTCTGAGAGTTTTTTTTAATGTACACACTGTTTCATCCAGCTTGTTCTGCTGTTCTTCTTGCAGAATTTTCAGTCGTGGCAGACTACTCGTCAAGAATGTATACAGTGACTCAAGTGTACCGAAAAACAACTGAGCATTTACACAACATGTTGCTGCATCAATTAAAGCCAAGTTCAAGTTGTGTGCACAACAGTGAATGTACACAGCTTTGGGCGATAGACTTGTTTAACAAGTGTTTGTAGTCCTGAATGACAACCAGACATTGTGCTTGCACCATCATAAGCCTGACCTCGGCAGTAGGAAATCTCAAGCCCCAGTTTTTCCAGACTTTGCACAAGCAGCCTATAAAAGTCTACAGCAGCTGATCTTGGCAACTCATCAAATTTTATGAAATGCTCAGTTGCATGCCCAGAGCAGTTCACATAACGGAGTGAAAGAGAAAACTGATCAGTCCTTGTAATGTCAATTGTGGAGTCAACAATTACCTTGAAGTACTTGGCACTTTTCACTTCAAGCACAATGGAACACAGCAGTTCCTGAGATAGTGCATGAATAAAATCATTCTGAATATCATGATTCAAATAAGTCTCATTCCTTTTGCATTTTGAAAGATGATTTGCCAACACAACTATCATATTTAGCCATAACTTTCAAAAATTCTAAGTAGTTCCCTTCATTCACTGTGCCTGAGCATGAATACTCTCGGTGACCACGCAGAGGGAGACCTTGCTTTACTAGAAGTAAAACAGTATTAGGAGTCTTTTAAGAACTTCACTATTTTTTTGAATCAAGTCCTTTGCTTTTAACATCTGTGCAGCAACTGTCTTATCTTGAGAAAGTCTATACTTCGTTAGCAGTAATTGCTGTTCAGCTGTGTGGTGGATTCTTGAATTTTCATGCTTTTCAATTTTTTCTGTTCCTTTCTTAAAGTTTGAGAAGCCACACTCAGGATCTGCCCAAGCTTTGGAATAATGTTCACTGTTTCTATCTGCAAACAGCCAACATGCAAAACAGTACAGATGAGCACACCATGGAGAATATACCAACTACTGCCTTTTTACCTGACAACCTCCAGGAGCAACCTTTTTCCTATACCAGTCTGGACTAAACCTTCTATGAGTGTCATCATATGGAAACCTGTCATACTTATCTTTCAGACCTGGCTGGCATGGACCAGCTTTAAGTAAAGTCTAACCAAGGCTGTACTTATAGTCTTATTCTTAAACAGACAGGGATCTGTGGCATATTTTACATGCATATCCAAAACAACAGTCATAACCATATTGTCATTATTACAACTCCCAGCAGATAGCTCCAGGTCAGCTGCCTTGTCGGAATCGTGATGCTGGGAAGGAGGAGGAGGAACACTCATCTCTCTCTGAGCAGTAGAAGTCCTGAAGCACTGAGGAGAAGCAGAGAGCTGCAGGTCACCATCTCTGTCACAATCTTCAGGTTGTGCAGGAACAGGATACATCAAGTCCTCTTCACAAGCAGAGGCAGGGTCAACTGACTTGACTTCAGAAGGAGCTATGCAGTGTACAAAAGGAGCTGGAGCCATTTCTTCAGACGTGCACATCCATTCTTGACAGACAACTGGGTTACTTGGCTTTTCGGATGAATGACCACTATCAGAGGCAGAGCCAATCACACTAAAATAAGATTAAACAATGTTATGTTAGTTTTCAAAAGGACTGCAGTTTAAGGCTTCATAAATATTCTGTCCCCTTGAACTTCTGTGACTCATCTGAGAATGAGTGGTGAGTTAGAAAGGAACACAACTTCTTTATACAGACGTATCTAACCCCTAATTTTTGCTTTACTGCTTATCCTGTTCAGGATCAGTTCAGTAGGACAGGTGGTGGTAGACTAGTCTGTTGCCCGATTT
Organism: Neoceratodus forsteri; assembly: GCA_016271365.2. NCBI lineage: Eukaryota > Metazoa > Chordata > Ceratodontiformes > Ceratodontidae > Neoceratodus > Neoceratodus forsteri. The sequence continues at coordinate 1,646,948,333 of CM057453.1, forward strand.
GGTGTCTGAATAAGTCAGATGGTGCCTTATAGTATAGCCCAGAGATGGCCTGTGGCATATTCATGGCCTGTTGTATGTTGCACAACATGGCCAGTGACAGTGGAATAGCTGTCCAGGTCAAGGAGGGTGACAGTTCTGGGGAGGAGAAGGAGGGGGACAAAGATGCAGCAGGCCAGGGGCAGCGTCATGGACCAACACTGGCACGAAGAGACCCATGCCTGGTATCCAGGTCCTGGCAGCACAGGGACACTATCATTGAAGAATTGAAGAGCACTTTGGGGTCCACAGGTGAGTAACACAGGTGGGTAATACACAACTGCTACCAAGCCCCCTCCACACACACACCCAAACAACCATAACCACACCACAGGGCAGTCGACTGCAACACTGCCGCTGTGTAGCACAACCTTAAGGGTGACAGTGCTGCATGCATACACACACACACACACACACACACACACATATGTATAGCAGGATCCACATGCTCTGGGGGCACAGTGTATGTGCTGAGGATGGCATGAATCAGTGTACTGCTGTTGGCACACCTGCACAGCAGACACAGTACTGCACTCATCATGCCCATGCCACACAGCACAACAATGGTGCACCTGGATATGCACATAGCACTGCACAGGTGACCAACACAGGCAACACACTGGGGCTGGTGCATGCCACCCACACCACCCCAGGCACAGGTAGACAAGTGAGTGGGCCACAAAGAGTGTAGGCAACAGGGGCCATGTTAACTGTCACCCAGCCATCAGTGAGAGGCATCATGGCTGCCACAGACATGTGGGCAGCCATGCCTATGACCAGTGGTCACTGATGCAGCACCACTGGCCACAGCGGGGTAGCCAACACCCGAGAAGGGATACTGCAGCAAGACCATGAACGGTTGCTCACTAGTGTATTGGCCCCATGATTCATGTCAGATATGGGTTGATGGGGATGGTGAGGTGTGGTGAAGGCATCAGCAGCAATGGGTCCACCTGATGCTGCTGCCTGGGTGTGTATGAGGCACTCCTGGGGGTTTGGTTGGAGGCCCATTGGCCACATGGCTCACTGTTTGCACATGCTGCCTTGGCAGCATGCGCAATCTGCTCCAGAGCTGCGGTCATGCCCACCAGCAGTAGGCAAGCATCTGCCAACATCAGGGCATGCCATGTGGCAGATGACTCATGTTCAACGGCCAGCAGCATCTAAATGCCTCTGAGGTCCACCTGTAGGGATGCCTGCCCCCCCAACAGTGGCCTGCAGGTGGTGTGCATAATGCTCAATCTCATCGGCAAGTGATGGCTCACGGGGATGGCTCTGATGGGCAGATGGTGTGCCAGCCTGCTGCTGCACATCCACCGTAGGTGGACACACCACAGCAGGCCACAGTATGGATGAGGATTAGGCTTGTGCAACTGCTGTGCATCCAGGGATGACTGCGTCATGGGCTTCCACCACCTGCGGTGGAACCACAGCACCCTGCTGACCAATGCTGGCTGTCCCCGGCACCATAGCAACACTAGACACAGAGCCCACAGCAACCACCACCATGGGTGGCTGTGCACGTCCTGTAGGTGTGCCAGGGGCTGCAGGACCACCATCGCCTGCTGGTGTCACCTGTGCATTGTTCGCTCCACTGTTGGCCATGGCCCCCACCAAAGTTGAGTGGCATATGGATCATCATCAACATCACTGTATGCCCCCCAGCTGAGCATCTGCAATGTCCACTGTGTCCCCTGGGTCATCATCAGCCATACCCAGAAACATTTCCAGCCACGCGCCATCCCACTCATCAGCCATGGCACCATTTGTTGAGGTGTTGGAAAGCCCTGCTACCACTGGTGATGCATTCAGAGCAGCTGTGATGTTTGATGGGCCTGGGACAGTATCGTTGCCCAGACCTGGCTGCTGCCCAGTGAGACGGCCCAGCATCATCCTCTGCAGTGCCATCCTGTGGTGTGCCAGACATGGCAGCACCCGTGAGGTGTGATGGAGCTGTAACAGAAAGAAGGGATACATGGTTACAAACATGTGTGACAGTTGTGTTCAGACAGGCATGTACAGGTGGTCATACATGTATGCCAGTAGAGCACCTGACATGCCATGTGGGTGACAGTCAACAACGGTTCTGATGATGTAGCCAGGTACCGGCTACAGCTAGACAGGCCCCAGTGCCTGTACATGCCCCCTTGTACATGTGTGGGACTGGTACAACACCCTGGCCACCACCCACAGGGATGACAGCAATGGTGTGCAGCGGAACACAAGACCACAGGTGTGCCCCCCCAGCACATGCCCGGCATGTCATGCAGCTGCCTAATATGGTTTATGGATGGGGCATACAGAACCATGGTTGGCACACACGGGCACATGGTCCAATAGTCAAACACAGTGGGGCTGTCAGGGCACACATGGCACACACACACTCATGGACAGGCACATGTCTCTGGCATGTATACTCACAGTGCTGTGATGGACTGCAGCCCATCTGGAAACCCCCTCCAGGAACACCCTGCACAGCTGCCCAGCCTATGCTGGCCACCAGCAGCTCCTCCATGGGTGTAAGGTGTACACCTGTCTGCAGCCCACTCCCCCATCCCACTCAGGGAGGCCTCAATGTGTGCCACCTTCTCCTTGGCTATCCTCTTCTTGTCATTCAGGTGCTTTCTGCACTCCTGGGGTGTCCTGTTGAATTTCCCAATGGCATTAACATGCTTTGCCACAGCCTCCCAGCTCTCATTCCCCAGCTGTCAGCTGCCACTCCTGCCCGCCAGGATGTCCTTGTGCAGCAGGTATGCCTCGATTAGTGCCCTGTCCTCATCACTGGTGAAATTGGGACATCTGCATCCAACAGCTGTGTCCTTTCCAGATATATTGGTTTCTGTGGGTGAGATTATGCAGCCATTAGCACATGACAGTCAGCTCTGTATGTGTGCAGGCATGATGTCTGGCTGCTGCAGAGTCATAGCATCTTGTTTGCATACCACTCACCCACCTGCTGTGCATATCTGGAACAGGTATATGGACTGTCAGGGACAGCTGGGCATTGGCCGGATCAGTTCTGTAGCACTGGTACACGTAGATGACATGTCCTGCACATGTGACTGGCATTGTATGCCATGCACCACCAGATGGTGGTCCTGCCTGCAACATACATGTCTTCAGTCTGTGGTACCACACTAACCCATACACCAGCAATGGAACCTCCCCACATGCCAGACCTAGTCTGAACAGTAGGACACTGTGTGGCACTCACCTGGATGTGCCTATTGACCAGGAACAGACATGGATCATGGCTGTGTGTCCTAAGCCACACACTGTAATTTTTGTGCTGCCGCACCGCCTTTGGAAGAATGTTAAAAGACTTACCTTCAAGGATGCAATTCCTCTTGGTCACCTGAGCTCTGTGGAGGCACATTCAGGAGCATTTATGGTTCAGGGCATGCAAATGAGATTGGGAGCATCTGTACTGAGATGCTAATCAGGTGAGTTGCCCCTGAATCTGGCAATGAGCTGAATCTGGAGCAATGCCTGTGAATTGTATAATTGCCCCCAGCTCATCCCAATCAGCAGAGCACAACTGCTGTGTTGAGCGAATTCCCATATGGTGCATTTCCAGTGCATGCGTGTGGAACATAGGGCATTTCCTGAATACAGCGCAACTGTCATGGCGCATTGCCACGCATGCACAATGGCGGGTTAGTGGTATGACAGGCATAGTGCAAACAGCCCAGCGTAATTGATCATGCTATCGCATCCAGCTGCGCATACAAATCCATTTGTGCAATGACTGCGGTAAGGCCTGTCACATTGTGCATGTGTATTGTGCTGTGGAGTGACCTTGCATCATTGCGGATCTGTGGATCACCGAGCAACACCGGCAGTGTACGCGGTGACACTGCACTATGCGTGGCATTGCTTGCCACTCACAATATGGTGGATCCGTGGGGAATGGGCATGCATGATCCTGTCGTGACCCATGACCCTGTGTTCCCTCCCATGTGCGGCACTGTGCACATGCGCAGTGACATGATATTGGCTGCAATTGCACATTGACATGATGCACTACTGTGTTGTGCAGTGGGGTGTACGATGACCGATCATGCATGTGGTGTGAATCTGCCATTGCACACCAGCAGCCTGATCTGTGTACACCTTACCTGGTGACACTGAGAGGGATCATGCCATGTGCACAGAGAACAGACCCAAGGGCCATGAAATGGGGGGCAGTGGAGCTCCTCAACCCTGTGACACTGGTGCTGCAGGCTGAGGGATAGTGTTTTTTGGGTCTTATGACCTCAATGAGCCATGCTGTGCAGTGTGGGCCAGGACTGCTGGGCAGCTGGTGCACAGGACAGGGGTTGCCTGCACTGGTGAGCAATGTAGGCACCATTATGGTGATCTGCAGTCCAGGGATCTGGACAGGTAAGTCACAGTACACCGCATGTACACAGGCAGCATGGGGCATGTGTCGGTGGTGGGGGCTGGCACACTGCACACCACCACACACACGTCCACACACCATGGGCCACACATGGTGGTGAGCTGTGCTAGCATGACTACAGGGAGTAGGAGTGTGCAGCATGGTGTATGGGGAGGTATAAGGCCACTGTGGTATGCGTGGTGTGGAATAGCCATCGATATGGCACATGTCCAGCTGCACACATGGTGAGCATGGGCAGGATGCTGTGTGTGGATGATGCAGCCAGGTGCACCTTCACCAGGGCACTGTGGAGGTGTTGCCATCACTGCATGCTGGCACTGCTGTTGTTGCTGGGAACAGGGGGTTGGGGGATTGTCACACCTTCAGTCTCCTCACAGTGTTCTCTGCTTTTGTTCCTCTTGCAGGGCCAACAGGCAGGCAGAGGGCTATGGCTACAGTGGAGGCCTGGCACAATAGGGCCAGTGTCAGTGCCCATGGACGGGTGTGCTGGTGCAGGTGAGTGTCTGTCTTGTGTTTCCCCTGTGTGTTCGGGGGGGTGCCCTCTGCAGGCTGTTGACGGTCCCTTGTGCATGTCTGTGTGTTGCTGGATGCATGCACACACAGGGTGTGGGCATGGTGGCATGTGCCTGGGCCACAGTGCACCTGGCCCCTGTGTGTACATCCACCATGTGAGCATATCATGAACACCGTGGGCACCCTGTGGTGCTCCAGTGGTGTTCAGACAGAGCCTGCATGCCTGTGCTGCCTGCTGACATGTGCACATGCTGTGGCATGCAGTGTGCCTGGAGGGTTGTCAGCCATTGGCGTGGTGGATGCCTCCAGCACCCTCAATAGGTGAGCAGGGGGTGCCAGTGTGGAACATGGCACTTAGTACCTGTTGTCTGTGTCCCCCACTGTAGGTCCAAGTGGTGTACAGCCACATGTCTGCAATCATCAGTGATATCAGGGAGTACTGCAGCTAGCAGGGATCCAGCTCCAGAAGGCATTACGGAGGACACTACGCCACTCTACAGGTGTCAAAGATAGCTGCTGCAGGCACTGACCATGCTGGTCAGTGACTGGTGCCAGGGGTTGTAGTCATGGGCTCCGTGCTGTGGCACATCACACACATTAGGGATGTGGACATTTGTATATAGCCCCTTTATGTTATGCCTCACATTCCTTGCCCATCCACATTGTATGTTGCTGTACCTTGTTCTTCCCCACACACACACCTTCACCCTCCTGCTTACCATTGTTGTACCTGTACAGACCCCTCCATCCTCACCTTCCCTGTTTCTTCTGCCAGTTGTTATTGTAAATAGTTTATTGTGTTACGTTGATGTTACTAAAATGTTTTCTATTGCAACCAGTGTCTGTGGTCATTCACTGTACATTGTGCATGTTGTCTGTCTTTGCCTACTGCTATTCACTGTTCCTTTGTTCCCAACCATACGTGTGCACCTGTGTTACTGCACACACATGTATCCTGTCCCCATGACATGGCGGCCTCACTGAGTGCTCCCCTTGTTACCTGTGGTGTGTGGGTGGGTGTTGTGTCATGCTGCCTTTCTCAGTGCCCCTGTTATGTGTGTGGCACATGTAGGCTGCATCTGTTGTGCTGGTGCCCTGTAAATGTGTGGCTCTGTGTGCAGTCCACATAGCTTGTGGGCTTGTTACACCTATGCGGTGTGTGGCAATCAGCCTGTCCACCATTGTTCCTGTCCACCTGTGTGCGCATGTGTGGCATCTCCATTCTCCACTCCACTGGGTACCTATGCAACATTTTGTGTCCTGGTGACACTTCCATGCTGCATGGTGCCCCTCTGCAACTGTGGCACACCTTGACAGGCACCCCTAGGCATGTCATCTGTGCCTGTTGGGCTTGGGGTGTGTCAGATGCTTCTGGGTATTTCTCTGTGTGCTCTGTCTGTTCCCCTCTTCTGCTGTGGCCACACTCAGGCCCTTTGGAACTCTGATCGGTCCCTGCTGGTGTGTTCCCCTGTATCCTTTGTGCCACTGCAGTTTCCCCCGGTTGCTCCTTCGTCCCTTGCTGTCTTGCTCCATATTCACTGTTATGCTGACCTGGGTGCTTTGGCACATCCTTGTTGTGCTGGGGCATCTCATGTTGCGCCATGCTGCATCTGTGTGATTCACAGTGGGGATGTGAACAGTGCATATTATGCCGCATCCTTCTGTGAATTGTACTGTCTGTGGACGGCGCATCCCAGTTGTGCCAGTGAATCTCATTTGAGCCCAGCACATCTGCTTTGTGAATCTGCCCATGGTTTTTAGGTTGTACACATTGTTCTTTAAAAATCTGATATAGGATCTTTACAATAGCCACCAAGGGCCAGTCTTTGACAACTCTTGGCACTTTAACACAGAAAAATTTACTTCTGTTTTGGGATTTCTGTTTCTTGAGTTGTGCAGCACGCTGAAGATGAAAAGACAGCTACTTCTAATCTGCTAGTCGATACTTACTGTAGAAGCTGAGTTTGCAATACTAGATCCAGTTTTATTGTTTATCCATCTTTACTGACCTTTTAGTAAACTCACTAGTTGTTTCTGATTGATACTCTGGTGATAAGTTTCATTTTGGAACTGTAGGATATAATTTATGTCCTGGTTAGGCTCCTATTAGTGTCACAATATATCTACATTGTATTAAAGGGACTGCCACGGATGAGTCACAGTGGTGCATTAGATGTGGGGCCATGCTACTTTGTTGTCCCAAAAAATGTCAGATTTGTCCTTTGATCAGCAGTGTGGTACCAGTTTCCTCAGTGTTTACTATCCAGTTCTGCGTCTTGCTGCAGAACTTTGTTGCTAAACAACGATTTGTCAGTGTCGAGTCTTTATATGTGCTGTTTAGGTATTTGGAAGTGATAGTGCCATGCCTAAGAACTGTCATGTGCACACCCCCCCAAGACATCCACTGTATCTTTCTGTTCAGTATTCACAGAAGAGGGTGAGGGGCAAAGGCCGCAGCGCAGCAGTACAGCAGTTGCAAAGGTGTGAAGAGGTGAACAATAGTCAATTCACAGGCAAAAGAATCCTGCAGTAGTTGACTAAATTGAAGGTGGACAAAGCAATGGGACCAGATAGCATACACCCAAGGATATTAACAGAACTGTGAAGGGAGATAGCAGTACCTCTGGCAGCCATGTTCAATGAGTCATTCAACACAGGGGTGCAGGGGTGGTACCAGAGAATTGGAAGAGGGCACATGTGGTCACTCTACACAAATCCAGCAGTAGGGAGGAAGCGGGGAACTATAGGCTGGTCAGCCTCACCTCAGTAGTGGGGAAGATCATGGAGACATTGCTTAAAGAAAGGACAGTGGGGCATCTAGAAGCCATCGGATCCCAGGACCATAGGCAACATGGATTCACAGTGGGGAGGTCATGTCAGACAAATCTGGTTGATCTCTTTGACTGGGTGACAAAGGAAGTAAATCAGGGTGGGGCAGTGGACAATGCTTACCTTGATTTCAGCAAAGCCTTTGACACTGTCCCACATAGGAGGCTGATAAACTGGCTGGGTAGGCTGGGCATGGGAGAAAGGGTGGTAAAGTGGGTTAGAATATAGCTAACAAACATGAGACAGAGAGTGGTGGTAAATGGGGGTGCAGTCTGGGGAGAGGGGGTGACCAGTGGGGTGCCGCAGGGATTGGTTCTGGTGCCAGTCCTGTTCAAAGTCTTCATTACTGACATTGCAGAAGGGCTGAAAGGAAAGGTTTGCCTGTTTACAGATGACACCAAGATCTGTAACACAGTGGATACCCCAGAGGGGGTGAAGAAAATGAGGAGGGACCTGGGGAAGCTTGAAAAATGGTCTGAGGACTGGCAACTGAAGTTTAATTCAAAAGGGGGCAAAAGTATGCATCTGGGACACAGAAACCCTAGGGAAAGCTAGAGGATGGGGTGGGGGGAGGGAGTTGCTGACAGTCACAAAGAAGGAAAGGGTCCTGGGGGTTCTTATTTCAGATGACTTGAAAATGTCATAGTGGTATGGCAGCTGGGAGGGGCCAGTGACATGCTAAGGTGCATAGGCAAGGGTATATATCCAGCATAAGGAGGGAGGTAGTGATTGTATTATACAAAACCATGGTCAGGCCTCACATGGAGTACTGTGTGCAGTTCTGGAGGTCGCACCTCCATAAGGATATTAACAGGCTGGAGACGGTCCAGAGAAGGGCAAATGAGATGGTACAGAGCTTGCAATACAAGACTTATGAGGAGAAATTAAGGGACCTCAATATGTACTCACTGGAAGAGAAGAGAGAAAGAGGGGATATTAAAGAAACATTTGAGTACCTTAAGAGTATAAATATAACTACTGAGAAGCAGGAGACAGCTGCTATAGGCACATGTGCTAGCTTCTGTGTGATATTCTTTTGTTCTTATAAATCTGTAATCTCCAGTATTTCAGTAACCACATGACCACACCGCCTTCTTTAGGCAATTTTATGCTGGTTGATGCCTGGTGTCAGACGGCAGACAGAGGGCTCACCAGGTTGCGTTGCCATTTGAAAAACTTCATAGTGTTCTTTTACTGGTAAGCATTTTGGAAAGCTGGTGAAGGTCTCACAATTTTTATTACGATTTTATCTCCTTATGTCTGTCCCCTTTGGTCCACCCATCCCTACACCCAAACAGTCATCGGTGGCCACAGCTGCAGCCTTCTTCTTGCCAAGATAATAATAAACATAATGTTATTTATAAAGCGCCTTTCAACATATCAAGGTGCTGAACATATTAAAACCATAATTTCAGATAGAAAGATGGTGGGTGAGCAGCTGCCTTCACAGTCTGTGAAATCTAACGTGTTTCAGTGCCACTTACTGGTCATCTTCCAACACAGGTGAGGCGCTGCCAGGCCAAAACTAACTCTGGACAAGCAGCTTTCAAAGTGGGGAAGAAATGGAGCGAGCATGAATCAAGTACTCATTCAGATGCAGCGTCAATTTTAAGATCAGCATACCGGTGTTGACACTGCAAATAGAACCCCAGCTCTTTAAGCAGCCTTATGAAGAGTAAGGGCTTCTCGAAGCACTGGAGTTCTGTTTATTGTACTGTAAGTGGGCTGCATCTAATTCGTTAATTTACTGTACCTTACATCTGGATGTATGGTAGGCCCAACTTTAAATAAACACTGCACCTGAATGAACACATGATGCCATAGAAACATAGAATTTGTCAGCAGAAAAGGACCGCTCAGTCCATCCAGTGTGCCCAAGTGTCCTCTACCTACTTGTAACTCCTGACTGTATATGTTGCTGTATGTCTTATTCTGCCTGCGTCCATCAAGACCTCCTTGTGAATGAGTTTGCTCAATGGTTTTTTTCTGCAATGAACTTGAACCTACTCCACCTCCATAGCCCTATTGATATCCGTTGACCCCCTCTTTCCCCTTTTTCCAATACACCCCTATGTTTATCTCATGCATGCTTCATGCCCCCTACCATTTTAGCCTCGACCACTTCTCCTGGCAGTCTGTTCAAGGCATCTACCACCCTTTCAGTAAATAAATATTTCTTCACATCTATCCTGAACTCCCCTCCTCCAGCTTCATTGTATGACCCTTAGTTTGGGTGCTTATCCTCATTTGAAGGAAACTCCCCAAATGTGCCCTCTTTACCCCTATGAGGTACTTTGTAGGTCTTGATCATGTCATCTCTCGCACTCCTCTCTTCCAGAGTGTACATGCTGAGATTCTTCAGCCTTTCCTTGTAGGGATTCCTGTGAAAATCCTCAACTATTTTAGTTGCCTTCCTCTGGAAAACCTCCACCTTATGTCATTTCTGAAGCGTGGTCTCTTAAACTGGACACAGTACTCCAGCTGGGGGTATACCAGGAAGTGATACAATGGCAACACAACATCCCTCCTCCTCCTACTGGTGATGCCAGTCCTTATGCACCCCAGAATCCAATGTGCCCTGCCCATAGCCTTGTCACACTGTACTGCCACCTTGAGGTCCTCTGATATAATAACCTCAAGGACCCTTTCATGTCTAGTGAGTATCAGTACCTCCCCCTCATCCTATACTCAGCATCAGAGTTCCTATGACCTAGGTACATGATTTTACACTTGTTGGCATTGAATCCCAACTAAGTAAGCTAATGGAACTGATTTGAAAGAATTGCAGGCTTTTAAGCAGCTTTTTGGGGAGTGTGTAAGTGTGTGTGTTGGGGGGGCTCTGCTACTATAACTATTTGCTTTTGATTTTGGCCTCAAATCAGGTGTACTCTTGTAAACAGATAAAACACATTTAAGAAAGACTCATAAGAAATGCGATAAAGTCTTTGCACATTAGCCTGGGCTGAGTTTGCAGACAGGAGAGATGCAGTCTGTTCCTAACTAATGAGCTTCCCACTGGTCACCTGTGAGCTTCTTATGGGCCAGAGCTTACTACACAAGCATTTGTCAATGTCAAATGGTTGCTTGCTGGCATTAGCAGTGGAAGTGCAGGAGTTAGACAGATGGGGCCCAATTCTCAAAGCCCTGCGTCAGACGCAAGGTGCCTGTGCCAGACAGATATGGTGCAAGGTGCACCTTGCATCCATGACTGCCCTTTGTGCGATTCACAAAGGTGGACTACGTCAACTGCAGTCCACCTGCCCCAGTCAGGGCTTGCACCTGCAATTCAGTGCGGCATGGCGGTAGGGGGACTGCAGCTGATGCAAGCTGCATCCTGCAATTCACAGACATCATCCAGTGGGAGAAATTCTAAGTGCTCTTAGACCAGCCAGGGCAGGCGTAAGTGGACTTAGACATTCTCCCCTGGGAGACATGCCTGTGTGCAGCACATCATAGGTGATGGTCCACCCACCATACACCCCCGAGTGTGGCCCCGTATGTGTGGCCCCCATCCTAATGGTCCAATGGAACACCTCGCTGCTCCCCAATGCCACCTATGTACCATGTCAGTACCCCCATCCTGATGCTGCCCATACTGGCAGTGGCTCCCCTGATCCACGATGCCCACCCCATAGGTGCTACCACAGCACCAACTTATGGTGGTACAGTGCCCACTCATGTCTCAGCAGGTGGTGCCCACCCCCCCTTACACCAGTCCCGACTGCTCCCCGGTGCCAGGCACATCGCACCACTCACCTCTGTGGCCAGGCGCCAATTGCACTGAACATGGTGGAGGGACACCGGACCACCAGGTTGGGTCCATATGCCCATTACTTAGTGGGATGGGAGTCCTGTGTTAGTCTCTGGTGGTCTGCAGTGGACCTGTGTGGTATGCCAGGGGTTTGCAACAGGATTTCAGTCGGTGCAAGCTTGGTGACTTAGCTGTTGGGACCCCTCCTGCACCTGAATCAGGTGCAGGGTCTCTGATGCACCAGGCATTGGTGAAAGCTGCTGTTTGCCGCAGCTTGCACCATACTCAGGCCCCTATGAGAATTGGGCCCATGCAGTATAGGAATGGCAGTGAAGTATTGAACTGACACCAACCCCACCCCCACCCGGCAGAGATGGACAGGCATTGGGGTGTGCCTTTGGGTTGTCACCCATAACAGTCATGAGATTTTACCTCACCCTACCCTGCAGACACTGACAAGTGTCAAGGTATGCCTTGGGTGTTCAGGCTTTACTCACCTCATTCCATAAGGAAATATGTTGAAATGGGTGCAGTATAGGAGAATGGGATGAACTCTGGGGCCAAAGAGTCCAAGGTGCACCTAGATGCCTGTCACTGGCTGCAGGGTGCAGGTGGGGGTGGAATGGCATGAGCATTACTGTTGACAGTCCCAAGTTACATCCCTGATGCCTGTCAGTCCCTACTGGGTAGGGCGTTACGGTCAAAAATCCTAACACTCTGGATGTTTCTTGGTATTTTTACTCCAAGTTTTCAACCTGGGCTTCTTGTGATCCCACCGCATGAACAGTGACACTATCAGTTCGTTAGCCAAAAGGTGATTTTGCACAGCGACTGCACCATGTGACGCCACAGGTGCAAAAACACATTTTGAATAGAATGTGAAAAATGACAGCTGTACTGTTCATGAGGAGGTGTAAAAAAATGGCAATGTTGAAAATCTGGAATGAAAATATAAAAAAACTGGTGGAGTCACGAGTGTGTGTAGAAACTGCACAACACACACCCGTAATGTAATTAGTTTTGGGATTTTTTACAGTAGATTTTCAACACAGGCATTTTGGGACCTCTGCTCATGAACTGTGTCACTGTGATTTTCTTAATCTATCGCAAACACTGATTTCCCACAGTGACTGTGTCATTCTGCGCCGGAAGTGTGAAAACACATTTCAGTCAGGGTGTGAAAAATGATATCTGTACTGTTCATAAGGAGGTGTGGAAAAATGCAATGTTGAAAATCTGGACTGAAAAGATTACTAATTTGTGAACTTACGAGGGTGTGTGGAAATTGCACAATGTGTGCTTGTAACACAGTCATTTTAAGGGCTTTTGCCACCAAATTTTCAACATAGCCAGTTTGAGACCTCTGCTCATGAACAGTGCCACTGTGATTTTCTTAATCTGTCCTGAACATTGATTTTGCACACCGAACACACCAATTGAGTGCTACATGTCCGAAAACACATTTTGGGTGATATGTGAAAAATGGCAGTTGTGCTGTTCATAAGGAGGTGTGGTAAATTGGCAATGTTGAGACTATAGAGTGAAAATATTAAAAATGCTCGAAGTTATGAACATGCTTAGGAACTGCGTAACGCACACTCACAAAACAGTCATTTTGGGGAATTTTTTCACCAAATTTTCAACATAGGGTTTTTGGTCCCCTACCTCATGAACTGTGACACTATTGCTTCATTAATCGGTCCTGAAAGGTGGTTCCACGCAGTGACCGTGAAATCACCTTTTGGGACCAAATAACAAAATGACAGTGACTGAGTTCATGAGGTGGGGTCCCAAGAACCCCTCATTGAAAATATGGTGAAAACATTCCCAAAAATGGCCGAGATATGCACCAAAGTTGAAAAAAAAACACATTTATGCCATTATATAGCTTACCAGCATTTCTTCAGTTCGCGGTCAACTTTGAAGAGTGCAGACGTGTTCCTGGTCCACCAAATATCATCTCACTGAGCTCTGAAGGTAAGTATGGGGTGAGGGGGTGTGGAGAGGTGTGGTATGCATAGGGTGGGAGTGGGTTGGGGAGGGACCACCGGAATCAATGAGGGACCGTTTTCTAGTTTACAGGTTTTTTGACAAAATAAAATTCGCAGGAAGGTTTTTTTTTTTTGCTGGGAGATTTCATTTTGGCATGCTGGGGTGGGCTCCCAGCATGCCACTTGACTGTTTGGGGGGCTGTAGCTGACAAGGGATTAGGCACCCCTGTCGGCACATACCGAGTGCTGGGGGGAACAAGAGCTCAGGGGGATTGGGCACTCCCTCGGCACACAAGACATTTTTTTGGGGGAGGAGCATTATGCTGACTGGGAGTGGGCTCCCCTGTCAGTAAAATTACCAGGCAGGTGGCATGCGGCTTGGGGGATTGGGCACCCCTGTCGGCACATGTAAGTTTGGGAGGGTGGCAAGAGCCGAGTGGGGGCACCCCGGTCATCTTTCTTTTGTTATTTATTGAAATGCTTCACCAGGAAGGCACACTGAAGGGCAGGCGGCGGCTTTCCAGTGACTTTGTGGGGACTGTGGGAGGCCGGCAGAGAAGCCATCACCATAGGAACACAGCACAGTGGAGCTGTGTAATTAGCTACTGCATTCAAGGAGGACCCTCTGTGAAAACAGCTGATTGCATAGTGATGGAGTGTTCCCTGATTGCAGCGGCTCAGTTTCTTTGACGTAGTGGCATGCTCATTAACTGCCGGTAATTGACAGCATGCTCCTCTACTAGCTGAGGCAGAGACCAGGCCCTGAATAGGCTGCTGCCATTCGGCACAACACTGCCACACCCCACAACCCACTTGTGAAGAAAACCTGATGCAATGTGTTTCTTGCACATGCGTGCAAGCAACACATAAAGGCAACTACATTATGAAGTTAACGTTTTGCCCATCAGCCTGTCTCACTCTACTGAGTTTGCTAATGGCCAGCAAAGATGGTACAGTAACAGAAATGGAAACAGTATTTACAAACAGCTTTGAATGGAAAAGAAATTACTCACAATTTGAGAACAGTTCTCTTTTAATAATCTAAATACACATAGGTACAGCACATATTGCATACCGACTCTCCCAAATTCTTTCATCGCCCATCTTTTTTCACCCTGACCAGTACACTGTCATAATTGCTGGGATCTCCAATCAATATTAACCTCTCTGAACTCCCAATCAACATTCACCAGATTACACTCCAGGCTTACCTGCAAGTCCTGTCACAGATCCCTGTGCTTCACAGGATTACGAGCTGATTGTCCTGCACATACATATGATTCATGGGTCCCTCACCTTCAGTTACAAAATCCCAACTGTATGGAATTCCCTGCCAGAATGTGTACACCTGGCAAACTGCCCCTTGCTCTCCAGTACAAGAGTCACAGAATGTTTGTTTTTTTGAGTTGCCTCTGGGTATAAACCTTGCTGCCATCATTTCAAGGGTGAAACATAAGTTGCAACAACCATGAGCATCCATCCCTATAGCCCTTGCACCCTGCTTTAACGTATACTTGAAACTTTGTTATGTCTAAGCAAACATAGTATGCCTTGTACAGTAAGTTGTGCACAGTATCTAGCACTATTTCTACGTGTCACAGTACATGTTCACTTGTCATATGATATTTTGCCATAACAGAACACCAACTTAAATGAGCTCTGCTCAATGGTTTTTATCCAGAATAAAATAGAATTGAACTGAATATTAACCTGAGTTCATTGTATAAATATACTGCATTGTATTTAGTTCATATTGCTTTTTTTTGTTCTTGTTGCTTTGCAACTGTGAGTTCTGGTTTTCTGTATGCGAATTGTCCCTTTCTGATGTATGTTGGAGTAACTACTATTGGTATCTGGAATTACAAAAAGATGTGGTAGCTGTGTTACTTCAGTCAACAATGAAAGCAAAAAAAAATTAGGAAAAACAACAACAAATATTTTGCAGGTGATACCTTTTGTTGGACTAACAACATTGTAATTGAGACTAACTGTTGAGAGTAACACTCTCTTAGACTGACCTGATGAAGAGACTATAACTCTCAAAAGCTAGTCTCCCAAAAAGTTTGTTTGTTCAATAAATCATGTAACGCATTTGATGTTTTCATTCCTGTATGAGGAATTAGAAATTAGGGGCTGGATTTTCAATAGTCGGTCATAAGCTGCGCTGATTGTCCCTTGTCAGGGACTTTGCTCCCAATTCGGTATCAGACAGGTCCCTGAGCCTGCGTCCCATGGCTTGCAGCATCAGTGGCAGTTTGCCAAACAGATTGCACAGCTACTATATATGCTGCAAACCTTGGGACAGTCCAGCAGCAGCTGCACCCTTGAAGGAACATGTTAGTGGCTTGCCCCCAGCCCCAATCCACTCCAAAGTGGTATTATTAAAATACATTACATACCTGGTGGTCTAGTTTCTCCCCATCCCCAATCCACCTGTAAGTTGTAGTGATAACATAACTACATCTCTGGTGATCTGGTGGCCCCCACCCCAACAGGTAGTGACCATCACCCCGCTCCCCATCCTGAATCCCGATCTGGTGAATGGCACAGACCTCGTCACACTAGCATGGCCGGCCACCGAACTAATTGTCAGAGCACGTAATACATACAGCACGTGCTCTGTCATTTCATTCTTGCATCTGTCTTAGGGCTTTGACCCCCCCCATGTATACACTCTAGCCCACCATGTTGTGAAGCAGTAGTGCTTCCACTCAAAACTCCAATTACCCTGGTTTTGGAACAGACTCAGGTTTCTGGGAGCCTGCCGAGGAAGGTAGAATGAGCATCCCAGGGACAGCTGTGCTCCTTCAGAGAGGGGAAATTGCATCCTGCTCTGGTAAAAGCCAATTAGCAGCAACAGTGGAGGTTGCTGCCAGATGGCATAAGTGAGCCTGCTCATCAATGTGCACATGCATGTGCTTTATTTCATGCTGGCAAATCTCAAGGGAAGGAAATGATGGAAAAAAACAACAACTTACAGATGACGTACAGCTCCCTGCAGGTCCTGCACGATTGATTAGGCACTCACTTCCGCACTGGATTCTGACTATCTTGAGGAACTTTTGCTCTTTAGGGACCCCACCATGGAGGACATGCCAGGGAAAACAAGAGGCTGGGGTACGCACATTGGGAATGTAGGTGAAGGGGCGGCAGACTAGATGAACACAGGTCCCAGAAGGTGGGAAAACATAGAGTTGAGAAAAAAATGGTTATATACACTCTGCTGCGGTATTAAGTCCCCTGTGACACACTTGCAAAATAGGTGATATACCTAAATGTAATTAGGCTGTTGTGCAAAACTCAATACAAATGAACATAAGTACAGTTCTGAAGGCATACACTATAACTGAGTGACTTGTTTTGTAGGGGTGAAGCTGATCAGTGAGGCATCAGAATTTCTGTGTATGTGTTTGCTTTTTTTTTTAACGTAGAGTTTTTTCTCCAGTGGTCTAACCTTCAGAACTCCTTCCATCTCATGCCTACATCACTCCCAGCTGTGATGCCCCTTCTGCAAGTATTCAGTCCTAACATCACCATACTACAGCAGTCCTGTCACCCTCTTGCAATAGCTCTTTGAGAATGAGCCCCTGCTTTAAGCTCCTTTTTTGGTGTACATCCCTCTTATCTGTCCAGCAACTGTCTAAATGCAAGCTTCTTGGCAAAGGAGGATAAGAGAGCTTCCTGATGGGAGACCAGACTAGTAGTTGCCATGAAGGCTGTCACACTTCATCTATTATGAGTCTGCCATATTTTCTCCAAAGTATTCCCACACAATCCCTACTCAAGAGCATGAGCTCCCTCCCTCCTGAGAGCATGTGCCCTCCCAATGCTCAAGGTGCTGGCACACTGGATGCACCAGTGTCAGTGTGCCCTCCCTCCTTAGAGCCCTACCTTCCTACATTCTCACCTGTGATCACCCAGGTGGCAGTATAGTAGTGAAAGGTGCTATCCTTGTACCCCTGAGGAAGAGAACATCCTGTATGATGGCTGAGCCTCCTTGTGCTGGGACAGGAGTGCCCTAGCAGGAATGTGAACTCAGGTCCCAATCATCTGCTGCTGTGCCAATGAGTATGGCCATTGTCTGCTTCTTTTAACATGATGCTTTCTAATAAGCTACTGTACTGCCTGCAATTAACATTAATTTTCAAAGTAATTAGCCATCACCTTTTCATAGTTGAAGCATTTGGTATCTTTTCTGTTACGCTGATTAGAAGAGTTTCTACCTGACAATATGTGGTGTGATGTGCGGAACAGTACTTTATCAGGAGGCTGACATACTGTAGCTAGTTATGGTCCTCCTCATGCATCATCAGCCTTAAGACGTCACTGTCTGTGACATCTCAACTGACCAGAAAGAGTCAATCACTTGTTGCCAGATTGGTCATTTATGATGTCACAATAAGTGAGGTCACAGTGCTGATGAGGTATGAAGAAGAAGAAAAGTTAAACAGAACTAGCTATGTCAGCATCCAAGTAAAGTATAGCTATTTACAACAGACATAATGCTATCAGGTAGAAAACCTGCTATACATTTGTTATAAATCTTTATAGCCTGTCCACTTTTTTTTTAACAATTGATATTGCTCTAAAATAACCAGCTGCCTGTTTAACTATTAATGCATCCTGAGCGGTGAGCAAAAGCTCCAACAAAATGTTTTTATCACTTGTGTCAATTACAGACCATAGAGGATACAGCCAATAAATTCTGGGTTTAGTGTACCATGTACTTGAAAAGACAACATGGATAGTATCCTCTGCCTCCTTATTATTGCAGATACACCATGCAGACTTTGGATCAGACCATCTATTATACTTAGCCTTAAGTACATTACTAGTAAAATATGCCATTCTGTATCTAGTATAATTTATTCTCATTTCAGAAACAGTGAGAATGTCCAAATAGGGCCGATATAAATGCCTTACATCATCTCTAACTAGCCATGGAGCCGTTTTTAATGATGTTATTAACTCACAATCTGAATTCCTATGGGAATGTTGAATTCTGCTAGTACAATATTGTTTGTACTTTAGGCTCATTGTGATACCTCTGTCTACATAGCTTTGAAGGTACTGCAAATTAAAACAATACACTGTTCTCTCAAGATTTGTTAACCAGTTAGATTGTTTACATCCCTTAAACTTCTGTCTTTCTTTTTCCTTCAAACAGGCATATGGTAGTCTTTCATGATCCATTCTAGTAATCCTAATCCAAAAATATAGGAGTCCAGTAGTTGCAACAGCTTTAAGGGATAGGCAGTCTAGTTCTGCTCTAACCAAGGATATAGGGACAGTGTTATTTAGACCAAGTGCTGAACGTAGCAGTTTGTTTAAAGGTGTTTCTAGCATTCTTATATCACCATATTTCCAAACTTCGCTAAGATATAGCGCCTGGGGGATATATTTATCCTGTGCAGCTTTCGGTAAAGGCCTGACAGCATTACCCCCCATGTTTTAAATTTTTGCCCCTTTCCAGGAGCCTGGATATGTCCTGTACTGAATGCATAAATTAAAATAGTAACTAAAATTATAGCTCATGCTGATGGAGCACTTAAAAAAACTTCTGCCAGGATCTGATCTGGGCCCTGAGCTTTGTTTTTCTTTAAGTTAGCTATTGCAAAATAGACTTCCTGCCCTGCCATAGGTCTAAAGTTAACTCTATTTTTGTCACTGAACCAAGTATGAATTATAGTAGAGTCGTAGAATAAACTAGTGTCATGTGTTACCCATTGCTCCAATGAAATAAATGAGTCAAGTTGATTTTTGCTATTATTTGTACCTTTAGCAGTAAATAACCAGAATAACTGCTGATCATTATTATGTATTGCTAGTGAGCATATTTTCCCATTTCTTATTCTGATAGGTTTTATGCTAATCAACTAAAAAAATGTTATATTGATTCCCAGCTACTTTCAGTTCTTTATACATGCTTCTCTCCCTTAGTTTTTTCACTGTCCATCACCCTTCTTAAGGCTTGTTTCTGTTGTAGACATTCTTTATCAAACCAGGTCTCCGCACCTTTATACCCTAGTGTATTATCTTTTTGCACTATTAATTTTTCTCAAACAGACTGTAGACCTGACAGCAGTATACTATTCATTTGCTCCAAAGTAATATTATCTAGGGTTAAAGATCTCATAGATCTAACAGCCTGTTCAGCATTTGCAGGAATTACCACAGAATGGCTTGATTTCCACTTAATTTTAACACAATTGTGAATTTCAAAGTTACTAATTTCTACATTATTTCTTTCCTAAATATACCCCCACTTTAAGATCAGAGGGAAGTGATCACTTTCAGCCCTTGTAGAAACTTTCTGGGATGGCCAAATTTCCATGTTACCATTCCAGAAGAACAAATCTAATATTGACGCACCTTTCGCATTGCTATTCGTGAAGTTCCCCTGTTGATCTCCCATTAATCTCCCATTTAGGGGTGCTTGATTCCAAGCTTGCTATATTTCTGCTAATTATTTCCCATTGACATTTACTATAGTGTCCATAGAAAATCTGGGAAATTTTTGAGTGTTATTGTATGTCCACTTATGAATATAGCTATCCCTATAACTGTCAAATTCACCTAATCATGAGTTTAAATCTCTGCAGAGTAATATATTGTTGTAACCTGTGGTTGACCAGCTATAATCTAAGAAATTTTACAGTTCCTCCCATATTAAATGATAGTGACATCTAGAGCTGCTTGGGGGAAGATAAATGTTAATAAGGCAGAACGTGACTTCCGGTGTTTCTAGCATAAATGATTGAGCAAATGTGGTACAGGCTATAGGTGAGGCAGATAGTTCATCCTCAACTTTGACCCATGCAATCAAGTCATCTGACAGCCTGCTTCCTTTGGCTTTTTTTGTTCTCTGGTATCTGGTGGCTTGTGTATCCATTTAAGGAAACATCTGAATCTTGAGAGCACCAGGTTTCTTGTAAGCAAACTATATGATGTAATTGAATAAAAATTTTCCAGTCATCATCTGGAAACTTGTTAGATATACCAGAAATATTCCAAGATAATAAAGCCCAATTATGCTTATTGCTTGTGCCTTGTTTTGGATAAGCAATCAAACTTACTTCTTTCAAGGGTCATGCATCTATATTCTACAGAAACATAGAAACATAGAACATAGAAATATAGAATTTGATGGCAGATAAGGACCGCTTGGCCCACCCAGTCTGCCCATTTCCCTACCTGATGGATAAGCTGCAGATTCTAGTTAATCAAAAGCTTACTTCCTCCTGCCCCCCACTAGAATTGCCTTATGCCTGTCCCATGCATTCTTGAATTCTCCCACTGTTCCTGACTCCACAACCTCCTCAGGAAGGCTGTTCCATGCATCCACAACTCCTTCTGTGAAAAAATACTTTCTAACATTACCTCTGAGCCATCCCCCCTCTATCTTCAAATTGTGCCCCCTCGTTCTTGCACATATCTTCTTCTGAAAGATATTACCCTCTTGTACCTTGTTAATTCCCTTGAGATACTTGAAAGTTTCTATCATGTCCCCCCCTCCTCCTTTCCTCAAGGGTATACATATTAAACTGCTTTAGTCTCTCCTCGTATGTCTTCTGGTGCAGACCTTGCACTATTTTGGTTGCCCTCCTCTGAACAGCCTCCACTCTGTCTATATCTTTGAGGAGATGGGGTCTCCAGAATTGCATGCAGTATTCCAGATGGGGTCTCATTAACTGTCTGTAGAGAGGGATAACAACTTCTTATTTTCTACTGTTGATGCCTCTCCCTATGCATCCCAGTATCCCCCCAGCCCTCCTTACTGCTTTCTCACATTGCTTGCCCACCTTTAGTCATCTGATATAATTACTCCTAGGTCTCTTTCGATTTTGTTGTTGTTATTAACTTACCCCCCATTGTGTACTTTTCCCCTGGGTTTTTGTTTTCCAGATGCATTATCTTGCACTTCTTTGCATTGAATCTGAGCTGCCACGTATTTGACCATTCCTCCAACCTTGCCAAGTCCCCTTTTCATTCTTTCCACCCCACCTTTTGTATCAACCCTGTTGAAGATCTTTGTGTCTTCTACAAAGAGGCATACCTTTCCTTCCAGGTGCTCTCCAGTGTCACTTATAAAGATATTAAAGAGGACCAGTCCCAGTACTGAACCCTGCAGTACCCCACTAGTTACCCTCCTTTCTTCACTGTGGAATCCGTTTACTATTACCCTTTGCATCCTGTTGTCCAGCCAGTTTTTTATCCAGGCTACCACCTTGGGACCCACTCCAAGGCTTGCTAACTTGTATATTAATCTTTTGTGTGAGACTGTGTCGAATGCCTTGCTAAAAATCTAGGTAGGCCATATCCACAGCCCTCGGTCTACTACTTTGGTCACCCAGTCAAAGAAATCTATTAGGTTCATCTGACATGACCTTCCTGCTGTGAAACCATGCTGCCTTGGGTCCTGTGCCCCACTGGCCTCTAGGTACTCAACAATTCTTTCCTTCAGAAGTGATTCCATCATTTTCCCTACCACTGAAGTCAAACTAACTGGTTTGTAGTTTCCTGCCTCTGCCTTGCTCCCACTTTTGTGAAGTGGAATCACATTTGCCCTCCTCCAATCCTCAGGTACAACTCCATCCTCCCATGATTTGTTAAAGAGAGTAGTCAGTGGTGTTACTAGTTCTACCCTTAGTTATTTTAGTATTCTTGGATGAATCCCATCAGGCCCAATGCTTTGTCCACCCTCAGTTTCAAGAGTTCTTTCAAAACCCTTTCTTCTGCAAATGGACTGGTATCAACCCCCCTATTCAGAGTTTCTCCCTTGTTTGGTGTAGGCACCTCCCCCTCCTCATCTGTTGTGAATACTGAGCAGAAATATTCATTCAGTATCCCTGCTTTTTCACTGTCACCCTCTGCCCACATTCACTCCCCTTTATTAAGTCTCTGTATCCCTTGCTTGGTCTTTCTTCACTCCCTAATGTACCTATAAAAGGTTTTATCCCCTTTCTTAACAGAGTTGGCTATCTTTTTCTCAGTTTGTGCCTTTGCTAGTCTGACTACTTTCCCTGCCTCCTTCTGCTTTAACTGATAAAGTTCTCTGTCCTGCTCCTTCTGTGTTTCCTTACATTTCCTGAATGCTATCCTTTTCTCCTTAACTGTCCCTGCCACCTCTTTTGAGAACCATAGTGGGTTTTTCCTTCATTTTGTTTTATTGATTTGCTTCACACAAAGGCTTGTTGCCTTTGCGGTGGCTGTTTTAATTATTCCCCATTGTTCTTCCACCCCTCCTTCCTGCCCATTTGCTAGTGCTTTTCTAAGGCACTCTCTCATTTTCCCAAAGTCAGCCTTCCTAAAGTCCAATACTCTCATTTTTGTATGGCTTGACTCTATGGCTGTGTTTATTGTGAACCACACTGTTTGGTGGTCACTTGTTCCCAGATGGCTACCCACTTCTAAATCTGAGATCCTTTCTCCTTCCCTATTTGAGAGTGCCAGATCTTAGATTGCTCTCTCCCGAGTTGTTTCCAACACTAGCAGTTTGAAACATGCCCCCTGTAGGTCATCAAGAATGACCCTGCTCTTTGATGTGCCTGCAGCACAGGTACTCCAGTTAACATCTGGCATATTCAGGTCCCCCATAAACAATATCTCCCTTTTTTCTGCCATTTTAAGGATGCCTTCTATCGTTTCCTTTTCCATTTCTTCCCCCTGAGATGGGGGTCTGTACACAACCCCCATGCAGATTATGGTGCCATTTCCTGTCTCCAAGGTGATCCATAGTGACTCAACAAGTTCCTGTTTACTCTTTAGTTCTGTTGCTTTAATCCCTTCCCTTACATAGAGAGCTACTCCTCCTCCTCCCCTTTTACCCACCCTGTCCCTCCTGTACACAGTGTATCCTGATATGTTGACTTCCCACTCATGGTTCTCTGTGTACCATGTTTCAGTGACTGCCACAATATCCAGCCATCCCTCTTCCATCAAGGCCACTAGCTGAGGGAGCTTGTTGCACAGATTGTGGGCATTGGTACTCATCATCTTCTATTTATTTTTTTTATGGCCTTACCCCTTTTAGCCCCATCCCTGTTGTTAACACCTTTTTCTGCATTTATCCCTGTCCTGCTCCCTACTGACTTCTCTGCCTTGGTTTTTACCTCTCTAACTACTGCGCTTTGTGGGGGTGAGGCTGGGATTTCCCTGCTCCTTTTCAGTGCCTCCCCCTTGGCTAATTTAAATGCTTGCCAATGAAGTATTTGAACCTGTCACCTAGGATCCTGGATCCCCCCCCCGAACAGATGCAGACCATCACACCAGTATAAGCCTGCATCCCTCCAGGTGGCTCCCCAGTCCCCAATGAAGCCAAAACCCTGAGCTCCATACCAGTTTTTCAACTGTTCATTGAATCCCATGGTGTGGAATATCCTTGCATCATCCTTGCCATAGACAGGCAGTACCTCCAAGAAGGTTACCATACATGTTACTTGTTTAAGGCCCCTTCCCAACTCCACAAACTCCTCTTGCACCACTCTGATCCCATTTACAGCTGGGTAATTTGTCCCTAGGTGGACAATGACATCCAGCTCCCTCCCTCGTGCAGCTGATCCCGTGATCCTGAGGATTCGCTTCCTGTCCCTCCAAGCCATGATGCCAGGCAGGCACCTTACCTCCCTATCCCCCTTCCTCCCCCATGTCTACCCCCCAATGATTGAGTCCCCCACCAGGAGTTGTTTCCTTCTCCTGTGGGGTCTTGTGCCACCCTCCTGTGGGTCTCCTTTGTGGAGGTTCCCAACATCTTCCTTGGTCTCCACTGCAGGTGCCTCCATAGAGGAACCACTCTTTGCCAGAACAGTTCATGAATTGTGGACAGCTACAACTGGAGGGATGCACTTCTGTTCCACCACCCTGTCCCTCCCTGAGCCCACCTTGGTCCAACCGCTCCTCTTTCTTGGCAAACTCTGAGGTAACGGTGGTGGCTCTGGGTGGTCCCTGGGTGGGGGAAGAGGTTTCACGAATCCTAGCCAGGTCAGCCTGGAGATGGGCAACCTCCTCCCTCAGACCAGAGAGGTGCCTGCAAACAGGGCAGCATCGCAGCCTCCAGAATGTCTCCTGGAACATTGCTTCTCCACAGCCATTGCACAGCACCACTCCCATCTTGACTTGTTTTGTGTCCCCTCTCCTGTTGCTTTGTATGCTTATTGTCTCCTCCCTCTATGTATATTTACATTTACTTTACTACTGCCTATGTGCCCTTGCAACTCTCACCCTTCCTGTTCTGGGACAGGAAATTCCTGTAGTCTTCAGTAGTCTCCTTCCTCCGTGCTTGGATTCAGACCTCCAGCAGCCAGGGGGGGATAAAGAGTTATTTTTTTTTTTTAGGTTCCTTCAAGGTTGCTGAAACTAATGTGTCTCAGTGATCCTTCCCTTCATACTGCCAAACAGGAAGTTCCTGTTGTCAGTCAAATTCAGTGACTATAAAACTAGAACCGGCTTTGAGTGGTATGGTGGAGTGGTGGGAAGGAGGGCAATTAGTAAAAAATCTGTAGTTCTGGACTTCTGTTTCTTGCTCTGCAACCAGTTCTCTTCTGCCAGAAACAGCCAGAATCTATAATTGGAGACTGCTGCTTTTGTACACCTAAGCTGCTAAGCCACACCCCCAATTAGATTCCCTCTCTGCTCTCAGTAAATTAAGCTGATACTGCCCCCTTCCTCAGAAAAAAACACTTATTTTTTATTGTTGTAAATCTGTTGTTAGTTGATATATGAAAAATGACTGAACTACATCCAGTGTATTCCTAGTTGGAGTGTTTTGAGTTTTATCTTCTATATTTTGCTCACTACAGAAGTCATTTTAAAGCTGCGGATGTTTTCATACCAATGCTGAATCTGTGCTTAATTTTAAATTGTTATGATATTTCTTGTATGCACAGCACTTTGAAATATAAACTGCGCTATATAAATAAAAATATTATTATTATTATTAAATATTATTTTGATCCCAGGCCTCCCAGTGACCCACATAAATTTCTGCCCTGTCCAGAATGTCTGTAAATGCCATTACTCTGATATATAATTCCTTTTTAACAATAGTACATAACAATGGATCATCCTCATATTTTTGTCCTATACATTTTGGGGCAAATGTAACATTAGGGCTCAAAACCATCTTTAAAATTTGCTGGAACAGATCTCTCAGTATGAAGTTCAAGTTATATGCATTCTCCATTGGTGATCTAACAAGGCCAAATATGGCTATTGTTTTAGAGAAAGATTTAAAACTGCTCATACTCTCAAGAGCTGTACTTTCTAGTACATGAATACCTATTTCATCTAGTGCCTCCGATTTCTGCATTAACAAGGTTGTCTGTCTTTATTTTGTAATAACAAATCTATCTGAGCATGAGGACTATCATGGAATCTCCTTAATGCTCTTAATACTTTTATGTCTCCTATTGGAATTCTTAAAAAATAGGTAAATAAGTTCTGGAGGGCATTCTTTAGCATACTATCATTCTCCCCTGCAATTCTCCTAAAGCCAAAAATACTAATCTGGGCATGAGAGTTCTGATGGTCTGGCCTCCTATTATTTAAAGCCCTTCTACTTATATATTCTAGATGGCAGCCTATTTTGCCCAGTTCCACATTGCTGAGCCAAATGTTATTAGCCAACCAGGGTGATGTACAGAATAAAAAAATACATTCAAAGCCACATTCATCTTTAGCTCTCCAAATTTGAGTAAAATCATTACTTTCAAGGTAAGGAGCTAAGACGATGAGCAGCTGCATGCTGTTCTGTTGAGGAGAAGCAGAAGTAGCAGTGTGCTGTAATGCTGACCTTTTGCCTAGAACAGGTATGCCATCATTACCTGAATTTAGAAAAGACTAGGCAAAAGAGAGCTGGTGATTGCAACTTTTCATACAGCATCTTTCTGGACCAACTTGTGCTGCAAATTATAATACAGTATCGAACCCTACTACAGTCAGCACTGCTGCTAGTGTTTGGAGTCTGGGCAGTAGCCGAGCCTGCCCCAGTTGGAGTGTGTGTATGACAGCCCTGCATAGGGCTGTGTAGAAGGGGTGACTGCTGAAGCAATTTGTGCTCCACAGAGAAAAAGAAAAGGAAGGAGCCTTTTTTCTATTGTTCCCCAGCCCCCACCCCATTTAAGTGTTTGTATCTTGCCTCTGATGTTCTGGGGTACTAATGAGAAAGGAGGGATACATATGAGACTGAGGATATGAGAACATATGTCTTTATGTATTGAGTAGATTTGGGTTTCAACAGACTTTAACTGTTCTTTTTTTCCTGTAATTCTCCTGGTCTCCTGATCTCTTCCTTTTTTCTCTGGTAACGCTTTAAGGTAGAGACAGCTAATTACAAGCATTTTGTAATTATGCTATTTGGGAGCTAACTGGGAGCTGCTGCAGAACCATCTTGATCGCCTGATTTAGGGGAGGGGGTTGAAAAGCATGCCTGCATAGCATTCCAAAATCAGAAGCCCGATTTTCCCTGGAGATTTGCAGCAACGCACTGATCGGGAAGATTCTCTGTCCTGAAACTCATTTTGGGTTCTTTTTTTTTAGAAGTAGAGATTTTCTTGGCAAGTCATTAACTCGGCAAGTCAAGTCTCTTTCAGCAGCATTTTAACTAATGCAGACAGCCATAAGTTTTAATTTATGTCTTCTTGTTTAGCAGCAGAGTGAGATAGTAGAGGTATTTTTTTTTAGCTGGTATTACATGTTATAAAGTTTTGGCCTTTCCTGCTTTCTGTTATACTCTAGTATACTGCCATATCTGCTTTTATTAGGAATAGGTAACCTAGAGGTCAAAATAAATCTGCTCTTATCCTCGGATAGTTTTTTCCTTGCCTTTTTGCTTTGTTATTCTAGTGTTTTCAAGAGAAAAGACAGAAAAAGCTCAGAGAGAACTAGCGGTGGTGATTTCTATCAGAGGCCTGGCATATGGTGCAGTATCCAGAGGCAGAATTGCGAGGGAAGCATCTGTGAAGACTCAGCCTTCATGCTTATTGTATTTATCTGCACTTCTTGCAAAACTCCTTGGGTTACAGCTCACAGACAGTTCTTTTGCCAGAAGGGTATTGCAACTGAGCTCCAAAGGCTTTGCGTTCCTGAGGTTTCGGAAATAAAATGCCTGCCGTGCTTGTTCCCTTCAATATTTAGAAGTACAAGTGCAAGTATATCTTTATTCTTTTATGGCCTGATAAAAGGATAGCCTCTGATTTGCATGCTGATATAAAGCTCCAATTGCACAACTATGTTATTCCTTGCTACTGCAAAGAGGACTGTAAAGTGGACAGACATTTTTTTTTACCAAGTATTACTGAATGTTAGACACTTTTCATCTGTATTATCGTACATTTGTATATGAATTAATTGATCTGTTAACCTGTTAGCTGAAAGTGGTAAAATACTTTTAGAATTTCATTTGAACCTTACTGGAAATTTCTTGATATTTAGCCGAAATGGTGTTTACAAGAAAACAAATTTCATTAATGGAACAGAAGGAAACTAACAGCTCAGAGAAAAAAGAGACAGCAGTACTTATCAAAACTAGCACAGTGAATAGAAAAGATAAAATAGGGCTAGAGATAGAGACAGAAGGGATGGAACCAAATAAAGACAGACAGCCATATGGGAGAAAGCCTAAAAATAAATCACGAAAGGCAAAGATACAGAATAAAACAAAGAAGAAGGATCAAAATTAAAAGGAGTCTGGGAACAACAATGTGGTTAGTGGAGATAAGAAGCAGACTACAAGCAATGATCATTTTCTTTTGAGACATATTTTGACCCTATGGCAAAAAAAAGTTGATTTAACAAATAATAATAATAATATAGCAGTGAGCAATGATGAGTCTTCTAGGCTCTTGTCCACACCAAAAATGTTTAGCACAATAACATGTATGGATTCTAGGGATCCTTGTGAGTCTGAGAAAGCAATTAGCCTAGAAAGCCATAGTAGCCAGAATAACAATGATTGATTTATGTGAGACAAATGGACATGGGTCCTGGGAGTCGCAATACTCTCTTAGAAACAATGAATCTATAATAAGGGGGTCAGAAGAAAGTTTATCTTTCTCCCCAGAGGTTTATACTCAAATTGCTCCTGCACATTACTCTTCACAAGTGCATCAAGCCAACCTAAATGAAATTTTGGAAGAATTAGACACTACGATTTCTGGTCTAAAAAGGCTTGAAGCAACTAGAATTAGAGCTGATCACTGTTGTACTGTGAAGGGGATTCAGAATTACTCTACAGCTTTAAGTGAAGATGTCAAAAAATGTATTGAAAACCCAGTTGCTGCGCATATAATGATTTTAGATCGGACACTTGGTTTACAGAGTGAAGTGGAGGCATCAAGCAGAATATAGCAGTACATAGCTGCACGTTGGAAGATATTCTATTTAAGTTAGATAAGCTTGCCCCCACCTTGCCTCACTCTCCCTCTATTCTGGTAGAAGACTGTGTCCAAACCAGACCAGATTTTCCTGTAAAATAATTTTCTGATACACCAGAGAAACCCAGAAATAAAAAAAAGCAATAAAGAGGAAACACAGAAAGAGAACTAACAACAATGCTGCCAAATCGAACGATTGCAAACAAAGGAAAAGCTCAGAGGAAGAGCCCCATAAAGTTTCAACATAAGGACCAGGCCAGAATCTAACCGCACTAAACTGAAGGTCCTGGACTTCATGAAGGCTAATTTTAAAAAAATGGGAGAGTGCCTTCAGAAATCCCTAGCAGGAATATCAAAATTGGGTGGGCTAGAGGAAAAATGGGCAAAAAAAAGGAAGGCCATTGAGAAGGCAACTAACCTCTGTGTCGGACAGGTTAAAAAGAGCAAGAGAAAAAAAGAGACCACTATGGTTCTCCATGAAAGTAGCAGAGATAGTAAAGGAAAAGAAGCAGGCGTTCAAAAGGTAAAAGTTGACACAGAAAGAAGATAGGGAGAGTAATCAGGAAAAACAAAGGGGGACAGGGAAGGTAGTTAGGAGGGCAAAAGCACGAATGGAGGAAGAACATTGGCAAGTCAGTTAAATAGGGGATAAAACATTCTTTAGGCACATATGTCAAAAGAAGAAATGCAAGGCAGGGATAGTGAGTCTAAAAAGGGGAAGGGATGGAGTGTGGAAGAGGACCAGATGAAAGCAGACATATTGTATCAGTACTTTTGTTCAGTATTCACAAAGGAAGGAGTAGGTGGTGGGCCACAGATAGAGGAAAAGAGTATTAGGGGAAGGGAGGTGGACACTAACCCTTTTACAGAGGACAGAGTCCTCAGGGAAATAGCTAAACTAAGAGTAGACAAAACAATGGTGCCAGATGTGGTTCACCCCAGGATACTTCCAGGTACTCAAACTCCAACAGAAACGAAGAAAAAAATAAATAAATACTGAAGGAACTAAAGGTGGAACTGTCTGCATCTCTGATGGCCCTGTTCAATCTATCATTGGATACAGGAGAAGTTCCATGGATCAAGAGGAGAGCGGATGTGGTCTCACTACACAAATGTGGGAATATAGAGGAGGCAGGAAACTGGAGATCTGTAAGCCTGACTTAGGTGGTGGGCAAGGTTATGGAAACACTACTTAAAGAAAGGACTGGGGAATACCTTAAAACCAGTGGATTGCAGGTTCTGAGGCAGCTTAGGTTCCCAGGGAGGAGATCTTGCCAAACAAACTTGATAGAGTTCTTTGACTGGTTTGCCAGGGAGGTGGATCTGGGAGGAGCAGTAGATGTGGCCTACCTGTATTTAAGTAAGGCTTTCAACACCGTTACACACAGAGATTGGTAAACAAGCTGGGCAGCCTGGGAGTTGGTTCAAAGATAGTAAAATTGGTATGAAGCTGGCTACGTGACAGAACTCAGAGGGTGGTGATGAATGGACTTCACTTGGAAGAAGGTAAGGTAACCAGTGGGGCGCCTCAGGGTTCAGTACTGGGACCGGTCCTCTTCAATGTCTTTACTAGCGATATTGCAAAGGTGCTGGAAGGAAAGGTATGCCTGTTTGCAGATAACACAAAAATCTGTAACTTAGTGATCAAACCGGGGGGTGGAAAAAATGAGGGAGGATCTGAAAAAGCTGGAAGACTGGTCAAGGGTTTGACAACTGAACTTCAATGCCAAAAAGTGCAAAACTATGCACATGTGGCATAGAAACTCAAGGGCAATGTATTATTTGGGGGAAGGTGTTAACAACCACAAAACAGGAAAGGGATCTGGAAATCATCATGTCTGATGACCTGAAGGTAGCAAAGAAGTGTGATAAGGCAGTCGGAAAGGCTAGTAGAATGCTGGGGTGCATAGCGAGGGGTATCACAGCAGAAAGTGAGCGGTACTGTTACCCCTGTATAGCTCAATGGTGAGACCCCACCTGGAGTAATGTGTCCGGTTCTGGAGGTCCCATCTCAGGAAAGACATATATTGGGTGGAGGCAGTACACAGAAGGGCAATAAAAAAGGTACAAGGCCTGCATCAGAAGCCCTATGAGGGAAGACTCAGAGATTTTAGATATGTACTCTGCAAAGGGAAAGAAGGAAAAGGGGTGACATGATAGAAACATTCAAATACCACAAAGGTATCAATAAGGTACAGGATGGTGGCATTTTGCACAGAAAGAGATGCTCAAGGACAAGGGGGCATGTTATGAAGCTGGAAGGAGACAGACTTACAGGGGATGTCAGGAAATACTTCTTTATGGAGAGGGTGGTGGACATCTGGAACAGACTCCCAGCAGAGGTGGTAGGTACCAAAATGGTAATAACTTTCAAACATGCATGAGATAGATACAGGGGGACCTTAGTACAGGGCTGGAGGGGGGGCCTGAGATAAATTAGGGTCTACAGTAGCAGAGTAAGTAGGGATCTTAGGGCAGACTAGGTGGGCCAGGAGGTCCTTTTGTGCCAACAGCTTCTATGTTAAGAAGAAGAATCAGTATTTATATAGCACATTTCATACACACTGTATCCCAGAGCACTTTACAAACAATGTTAGACTGGTAGTGAAGTGACTAAATATGTAGCGGCAGACATTCCACACATCAGCACCCACACACAGCCTTGGACAATTGCATGAACCAGTTTTATAGGAAGAGAAATATTGATCAGTACACTAAAGAAATCCCCCTACTCTTCCTGAGGGGAAGCTATCATCCTTCACTCAAAGATGGGCAACATGGCAGGAGAAGGTGAAGAGGGCGCTGATGGTGCTCTGCCTGGGGTTCAAACCTCTGCCTCAGTCTGTTTTGCTGCTGAGGTCCCTGATTGCTCAGTTGCTGCTGTTTCTGGTATTGTTGAGCATGCTGATACTGATAGTATGCCCTCTGTTGCTTTTGAACACCACACTGAATTTTCTCTTGAGGAGAAAGCTTTGCTGACTGTTACACATGAACAGAAACTGACAATTATGAACATTTTGCTGAGGAATGGCACCTTGCTTCTGAAAAGGAGTGTTTATGTCTTTTGCATGGGTTTCCAGTTGCTTCTGCTGTGACTGTTGAGGATCCAATTGCAGTGGGTGTCACAGGGACAGCTGGAGTCGGGATCACAACTCCCACTGACCTGGCACCTGATGGGCTGATTGTCTATGCTGTGGCCGTGGCAGCTGGGCATCATTAGGTTTATGGATGTTGGATACCTCAAAGACATTCATCTCGGATGAGAAGATGGTCCCTTGGTCAACAGAAGGAGTTTTGCATTGAGCTGGATGGCCTCATTTGGCACAGGGTACTTGGATTCCTGATGCTGGAGATTCAGTGGTCCGCAAGTATGGATGGAATGTAGAACACTCAGTTGGCAGTGTTGAGCAGTCTTGTACCACTGACTATGGTGCTGCATCACAGCTTGCTGATGGACTGGCAGTTTTGAGCCTGCCTCTGAATTCTCCCAGATTGCCTTGCCCTTCTCTACCTGTCACTGAGTCCTTTTCCAGTTCTTTTCTACCTGAAGGTGTACCTGAAGTTCTTTTACCCTGTTGCTTCCCCTTGCTCACTGTCTACTTCTGGGGCTGCTTTTGTGCCTGTCAATGCTGTTACTGCCCCTGTGGCTGGACCATCTGCTGCTTCTAGTTTCCTATTGTGTCCTTTACCTGTTGCTCCTTCTTCCTTCTGGTCAGAGTTCACATTTCTGACTGCAGAACCTAATGTCAAACCTAAACAGTATTCTGACCTGTTTGTCACAAAGTGTGAACCAGCCCCTCAGAAAAATGCAGTTCGCCTGATATATAAGGCAGGCCTGGAGACCCTGCCTGATAGGGTTTATGTGGCAAGGACTTTGATTAAGGATTCCCTTAAATTCTTCACCTCTGAGCTGTTCACTTAGTTCACACTGGTGACTCAAACTACAGTGTTAGCTTTTGGCACACAGCTGGCCTGGACAGATTTTGGAAGCAGTACAAGGCTTTGCAACACACTCCCTTATGGATCATGTTTTTGGTTGTACCTCTTACTTGCCCTATTCTTCAGACCAAAACTTTTATTCTACAACGAAGGTGTCAATATAGTGGACATTCTCTACTGGCTTTGGCAATGGTGAGGCTTTGGACAGGCCAGTGCTGATCGTCGATTCCGAACAGATCTGGACTGGAGGGTGGAAGATTCAGGTGAAACTACATCAGTCTGACTTTGGTATAATGCATTTACCTGGTAGGTTTTTCCCTGCTCCTGGATAGGGGTCTGTTGTTTTATCAAGATCAGCCCACATCATGTTTCAAATGTATATCTAAGGCTCATTTAGGTAACGCTTATGATAATGTAGCTCCTGCTGTAGCCATTGTTTGGAATATGGTCACTTACCTAGAGATTGTAAAAACTCCTTTTGCTGTTATCTGTGTGAACAGTGAGGTCGCTCCTATACTAGGTGCCTGTGGGCTTCTCACAGTAGAGGGGGAGGTTCATCTCTGGAGAATTTGGTCACCCAGGCCCAACAAATGGGTGCTGATTGAGCCTCAGAGGTGCGGATGTCTGTGGTGCACACTAACATGTGTTACATCTGCCCCAGCTGTGGTTTTTGATTCTGTCCGATCTGCCCCTGCTCCATCCCCTCACAGCAATCCTGCTCCTGGGCAACAGACTACTGACTCTGTCTCCCACTCAGAGATAGTTCTGGACACGGAACTAGAGGATGACTTTGTAGTTCCTGTTGAGGATTTCTGATACCCTGTTCATGTGCCCCCCCCAAGGTCTTTGAACCTGTTGTTGCTATGGGGAAGAAGAAGAGCCCTAGAAAGGATTGCACTGTCAGACATCAGAGAAAGAAATATGATTTTGTTTTGTAGAATAAATTCAGTGTTTTAGCACAGGGGAAGGACTGAGGGGATTCGGAAGAGAGTGATGGTGACTCTGAGTGTCCATAATCCCATTTTCTTATCATGACTTCTCCTCTGATCTGGAGGAGTCCCATTCTAAGCAGAAGAAATGGGTTACTAGGTCTAGCGACAACCTGAAATGAGGTGGTGTGTGCAACTGTGTTTTTTCCCTAGACATTTTGCTGTTGATAGGCTGTGGTTTGCTGAAAGTGCGTGATTGTGTTCATCAAAGATATTCCTGTTTTAGCCTGAGGGCATTGTGGCCTATATGTATGCCTCTTTTTTGCTATCATAGTGCCTTCACTTTGCTAGTTTGTAGAACTGTGTTTTCACTGTCACTCCATTTGTTGTTGCAATAACTGCTCTTTCATTTCTTACGGTTTTCTTTTCTTTCAGTATAACATGATTTGTTCTTTATATCCTTATTTTCCAATAACAATTCCCCTACTCATCATGAGAAGTGCCTTGGGTTCTTTTACTTCCTTTTGGGCAGCACCAGGATGGAAAGAAGGGACCTCGGTTTAATGCCTCATCCAAAGGAAAGCACACCCTGACAGAATGGCACCCCCTAATACTGCACTGAGGTGCCAGTGTTTAGTTATGAGACCAATCCCGGTGTGGGACTAGAACCCATGACCCTCTGTCCTAGAGGCAGATGTGCTACCAACTGAGCCACAATGGCTCCTAATGATAGGTATACAAGCTAAAGTGTTTGGTTCCCCATCCTACACATTTAATGAAGAAACACGACAAAGGTTTTGAGCTTCTATAGAAAGAAACAATTCCACCATGTTATCATTTATATATGGAACCTATTTTCTTCTTTTTGTATTAGAAGTATGTCAATTTTGTGATATTTGTTTTTCTTTTAGTAATAGGCCTCTGTCAAATGTAATGTCCCTGGCATTAACTGTAACGATCAAGGGTAGTGATTACTTTCCCATTGTTCAATAATCTCCATTTTTTTAATTAATGGAAATGTATATACATCAACCAACACTAAGTCTATAACTGTACCACCACTGATTGTTGGATAAGTTACTCCTCCTTATAGATCACTCATCATCCTACCATTTAACAGCCATACCATATTTCCTTTTGCCAAATCCAAGATATGTTTACCTTTTCTATTACATAACTTATCTTTTTAATTTCTTAATGGTACTACCAAAGACTATTGACCAAGTGGTAGAAACGTTTTTCAACCAAAAGTTCTACTCTTGCATTAAAATCACTCAAAATGAACAATGGTGCATCAGCACACTTACAGGAAAGATCCAATAAAACTGATTCAAGTTGTCCCAAAGATTCATCTTCTAATTTACCTAAAACCTATGGTGGGATATAAGTACTAATTATCTCATATATTATTCTGTCTTTTTTTACAAAACCTAGGAGGTAGAAAGTTTTTTGATTTACAGTGAAAGAGTATACCATTATTGTAAACTGCAATGGATACCATGGTTAGCAATCCCCTACTGTTACAGCAATATAAAGATGTCTTGGTTGCAGATTTACCATGAATGGCATAATCTTCTAATATATTACAAGGAACACTTGTGTGCCATGTTTCTTGCTGCACAATGATAGGAAATTGCTTTATGTAATTCTTCCAGTTGTTATTTTCTAACTTCAGTGATATACCTGTGATATGTAAGCAATGAGACATGACAGGGTGTGCGTTAGACACTTTAACACATGGCCAGGAGGCATAGTGTGCCACGACGCCACAGGCTGAGTGCATCCAGCCTCCTAGCCATGTGTTAAAGTGTCTAACACACACTCTGGAGTGGCTTATTATGCTTATGAAATGGGCTTTTAAATAATAGAGAGATGTGAAAAGTAAAAATAACTATATTAAGTAATAAAAAACAAATCTTTTGTCTTTAATTAAAATAAAATAGTTCCTCTGCTTTTTGTTTACAGTGTGTTTTTTTTGAGTTGTGGACTTTTGACCCAGGAAGGCTGCCATTGTTGTAGTTTTTTGTTTTGTTTTCTGGTTGTCGTGGCATTACCCACCCACCCCAGCTACCTCCAGTTCCATTTCGTATTTTAAAATTGTAGCAAAATGATGCCTGTGTTGTTGTTTTTTTTTGTGGTGATTTTGATGTTTTTTAGGAGCAGGTAGCACCAAGGATGATATGCCACTGTTTCAGTTACACAGAGGAAATGGATGCAGAAGTGCAGCTGCAAATTGCAGAGGTGGGGATGTGGGCACTGACTAGGTCAGCATGAGAAGAACAACACCGCATGTACTAGCATAAAAAAATGAGAGCCCAATCCTGGGAAGGTAAGTGAAGGAAGTTTCAAGTGGTTGTTTGTTGAGGAGGACTGCGACTCACTGAGTGAATGAGCAAGCGAGTGGGTGGAGAAATGGGAAGAAGAATTATGTGTTGCTGTGAAGAAGGTCATGTGAGAGGGAGCAGTATGTGAGTTAAACAAATGAGAGAAATGGGAAGAAAGGAGAGAAGTAGCTAGCGGCTGGCAAGTCAGCCATTAAGAGGAGGACTAAGAGTGAGCAGGGCGGGGGGACAAATGTAAAGAGATTGCAACAGTCCTGAGTTTTCATGCTTATTGCATACTTCAGAGAGGCTGACATCAAAGTTTATGAAGTGGGTATCAAAATAGAGGCAATCTGATTGAAGTCGATGCCAAGATGATAGATCAGCTTTGGAAATTCCGGCAGGCAAAACTGGCACAGTTGGCAAAACAAGATGGCTGCTTTAGTTTTTCTGAACATTCTGAGTGAGCAGTTTTACCAATATCAGTGCTCACTGGGCACTGTTGTGCCTTTTTCCTATGTGTAAGACACATTATCAAACAGGTATTGCCCAATCAGATTGCTTCTATTGTTGATGCCCATTTCATAATTAAGCTTATACACTGAACTACATCTTGTAGTACCTCTGCTTCCTGTCATTCTGTACTGTCTAAATCAATCAGTGGCAGACCAGAGTTTATTGAAAGGTTTGCTGGGACCAACTCATTTACCAGTGAAGATGTGGCCATGGCATAGATGGAGCTTGATTCCATAACTAGACTAGTTTATTCTTTGTCCATGCTGTTTTCTGCCTCTTATGAATTGTATTTTGTGGCAGCCCTATGCTGTCTGTGGAATCCCTTCCAAATGAATATTCTATTTCTGGTGGACACAAAAATTCTCTAACTTTTGGTTGTTAATTGACACCCATGCTTGTACACTGCTTTGTTTCACCCTTTCCTTTTCTTTTTGTTACCTCATTCTTGTCATGCTTAATAATATTTCCCTAACCTGTGTTTATACTTTTTGACTCATTTGTGTTTTGCAGATTTACTTCCAGAAGTAACATCTTAATATTAGTTCCCAGATCCATTAACTCTTCAGCATATCTAATAATAAATGTCCTAATATTTACGTCTTTGAGGATTGCACATGCTCACCCTTTTGCTTCTGCCTTACTATATCAGTATACTGATTGGCTATTCAGTCAAGAAAAAAAATGTGCCCACAGTGCTTTTACATGCATTGTATACTATAGTTTTGAGTGTGAACAGGTTTCTTTTGTTTTTTTTTTTACTTTTCAGAGTCCCATTAAGTATATGATTGGCAGTAGTTTCCCTCTCCTCATAATTAATTCTTTATCATCATTGTGCAAAGAATCTTTAGTTTTTTTCATCTGCTAACTACAGCCAGGTTACCCATATTTCTGATTAATGTTATTTACATCTTCCTGACTATTACACTGGTTATCTGCTTGTTTCTTTCACTAAATGTCACCTTCAGCCACTTTATTTCAGGATGACTGATTATTTGGTTTTGTTTTGTGCCATGTTTATCTTTGAGTCTGACCCTGGGGTCCTCCTCAACTCTAGCATCTAATTTAAGAGTGCTTGGTGTACTTTTTACTCTACCATGACAATACTTACATGGCCCTTTATTTAACTCATATGTTTCTTGCTTGTTGTCTCTACCATTTTTTTTGCTATCCTTAGTGTTTTGGATCAATTTTTCTATCTCATTCACTTCTTGATAAGCAATGGTTTGAGTTCTTGCTTTTATCATTTCCTTTCAATGATTAATTTTTGGTTTTGTTTGTGTTTTATCCTTAATAATTTCTGGCCCTGCCTCACTTTTATGTTTTCTTTTAAATGTTCATCCCTATGCTTACTTTTCATTATCTTTCTCGTTTCCAGTGAAATTTGATTCCAAGTCTCCAGTATTAGTTTTCCCACATGTTCATGCATCAGTTCTTTCTACCATCCTCCCAAGGTGCCCACTTTGGGATTCTTCTGCAGCAGTTCTTGTGGTATTCTTGACCTCTCTGTGTCCCCCATGGTTTCGGGCAACACTGCTCTTCTAAGCGATGTATCCATCCTGTCTCTCCAGCTTCAGTAATTGAGTACCCTGCTTGCTCCCCACACACACACATTTTCATACCTTTCTAAACTCAGTTTACTAAGTAGATGGATCAAGAATCTGATCTTTCTATTCTTGTGCTGTGCTGGAAACACTGAACTAAATCCTGGCCCTCCAATAGCGGTAGCCTCTCCCTCCGAGTTTGTGGCCACCCATGGTATAAAGTGTCTGCACCTTAATGTGTGTAGCTACTAAAAAAGATAGATTATATTGAAGCCTGGGTATCCCATACTAATGCAGATATCTTTGTTCTGACAAAGACCTCGCTAAAATGCTCAATCCTGGATAACCTGATATCTCTTCCATCTTATATTATTTTTCCATACTGATAGGCAGTCTAGGAGAGTGGGCTTTGCCATACATGTCAAAGACAAGTTTGCAGCTTCTGTAATCACTGCTGCCTCTATACCAAAGGAATTTGAGTGCTTGGCATTAAATTTAGTAATCTCCTCTGTAGAGTCCATAAAGGTGTTAGGTTGCTATAGACCGCCGACAGGGAGCATGGAGCTCTTAAGTCACTTGCATAACTTTACGGATTCCAAGCAAAATGAAACCATAATTTTTGGTGACCTAAATCTTGATGGGCACAGTACCAACACTAAAAGTAAACATCTGAGGGACTTTTGTGATGAATCAGGCTTCACCCAGCTAATACCAGAAATAACTCTCCATAACCCTAGGAACAGTGCAAATAGTTCATTAATTGACCTGATCCTTACCAACAGGCCTTATAAATTCTTTTATGTGGCAGTATTTCACAATGATGTTAGTGACCACTACACAATAGCTTGTATTAGGGGTTTGACAGCAACCAAAACCACCAACAGATTTATTTGGAAATGAAGCTTCCACAAATATAACCTTGCCCAGTACCTAGCTGAACTGAGGGGTATAAACTAGACAGACTCATATATGGTTACAAATGTCAATGAAGTGGCCTCCATTCTTTCTCACACCCTAAGTAATATGATTAATAAACATGCCCCTATGAAAAAATGTAGATCCAGGAAGCACTCCTGCCCCTGGTTCAGTGCTGACCTTAAAACTGCCCTAAGCAAAAGGACCATTTATGGGCCACAGCAAGATGGACCAAACTCCCGCTGGACTGGATGGCTTTTAGAGCTTGTCCAAACAAATGCACCAAATCAGTTAGGTCTGCAAAGGCTAACTACTATTTATCAGCCTTTGAATCAACAAAGGGTAATTCCACCAAGTTATGGGGGCTTATAAAGTCAGTGGAGGGAAACAATCTTCCTCTTCACTCCATGACAAGATTACCCACCAGGGAATTACATTAACAGATAAGTAAGACATTTTGGATAGCTTCAACGTTCACTTCTCCACTGCAGGCCTATCTTTCAACACCTCAAAAGCTACTACAATAAAACCTAGCCCATCTCAACCAACTCTCCCCCAACCAACCCCTCCACCAACTGACAATACTTTCACTTTCTCCCTGATCCTATATAACCAAGTAGAAGACCTGCTGCTGAACCTAGAAAAAAGAAAGGTGCTGGTGCTGATGCTGATGGAATAGGACCTTTTTTCCTCAAATCTGGGTTTTATTGCCTAACTGCCTCCATCCTGCACTTGTTCAATCTGTCAATTACCACCTGCATTGCTCCTGAGGCCTGAAAAATAGCACATGTACTTCCTTTATTCAAATCAGGTGACCCAATGGATTTGAGCAATTACTGACCAA
This sequence comes from Neoceratodus forsteri, assembly GCA_016271365.2. Taxonomy (NCBI): domain Eukaryota; kingdom Metazoa; phylum Chordata; order Ceratodontiformes; family Ceratodontidae; genus Neoceratodus; species Neoceratodus forsteri. Next base: position 1,646,988,231 of record CM057453.1, read on the forward strand.
TTTCCCTTCTACCCTTACTCTCTAAAGTCTTAGAAAAAACTAGTAAATGTCCAAGTCAGAGATTACCTTGATAGGTCAGACTTAGTGAACCCATCCCAGTCTGGCTTCAGGCCAGCCCAAAATACAACTACTGCCCTTGCCTTGGTCTCAAATGACTGGCTTCTTGCCATAGACAAAAAACAGATTTCAGGAGCTGTATTTCTGGATCTTAGTAAAGCATTCGACACAGTCGACCATGATTTATTCCTAGACAAGCTGAATTGGCAAGGCATAGCTGACCCAGCACTTAAATGGTTCACTAGCTATCTGTCAAGAAGGACACAGCAGGTAAAGGCCAAAGGCTCACTCTCCCAACTCATCCCTTTCATAAGGAGAGTTCCACAAGGTTCGATTCTTGGACCTCTTCTGTTCATGATCTATATAAATTCCTTCAGTGATAATGTGAACAAAGCAAAAATCCATCTATTTACAGATGACACTGTCCTCTATACCTCCAAATCCTTGTTGAATGAAGTCCATGGAGAACTTCAGGATGAATCTGACCTCCTCTAACAAAACATGATACAGGCTAAACTCCGTCTGAATGCTAAAAAACAAAGGTCTTGTATTTCCACTCTAATCACTTTACCTCTTTCCCAAAACATCTCTCCTTATTGCCCCCCATCAAAACCATCCTTGGTGACAACCTAGAAGCTGTTGACAAATTTAAATACCTGGGGTGTTTGCTGAACTACCATCTGTTTTTCTTGGCTCATATCGAATCTCTCACAAAAAAGCTGAAGCAAAGACTCGGCTTCTTCTTTAGGAACAAGTCCCTATTCCCCTTTGAAGCCAGACTGAGATTGGTACAGACTACATTCATCCCTCTACTGGACTATGCAGATGTGACATTTTGGTCAATGTTCAGATAGCCTGCTGCATTCCCTCAACATACTCTACCATAGGGCTATACAATTTATCATAAACATTCACGCTCGCAGTCAACATTGCTATTTATACGCTTCCTTGGGTTGGCATTCTCTGCCCACTAGATGGCTTTTCCACTCTCTCATATGGCTCTACAAAGCATGTCTGCTAAAACTTCCATCATACATATCGGTCCTTTTCCGTCACTCGGTTTGCCACTATCCGCTTCGAAGTAGCTCATACATCATGTTAGATGTCTCCAACTCTCACTCCCGCTTCAGCAAAATGGCCATCAGCCATGAGCTCCCTGATGTTTGCAACAAAGCACAACCCTTCCTCAAACTGCAAAGTTTGGTATCACTAAATATTTTTGAAAATTTGGTCAACAGCAAATTACAAGACTACGGAACTTGTCACCCCCTCCTTGATGACCCAGCCCGTATATCCTACTACAGTAGTTCCTTTTGTCCCATTTCATGTCTGTTGTAACAATTTGTCAAATGGGGTTGTGGTCCTTACTCCCCATTTCATTCCTTCTGTTCTCTTACCCTTGTTTTCCTTCCATCCTTTGCCTTCTGTATTTCACCTTTGTTACCCCTCTAACGTCCACCTGCCTCATGCTTTTATCCCATCTGTCCCACACCCCATTACTACAAGATATTCTATTGCTGAAATGCTCCTTCTATTCTTGTGCTGACGAGTTCATTGTAAATATAACAGCCTGTACATATGGGCCCTGCATTTGTATGTGAACTTAATGGATTGTATATTTTGCACAAATGCTTCAGGGTTCTTTTGCCCTTGTTGTATCATTATCCATGATGTTCCTTCTTCACTGTATTATATGCATTGTCTAGGTCTGTTTTGATTGCTTTGGTGTTGTTAATGCATCTTTACACTGTTTGATTATCCTGCTTATTGTTCTACCTATGTATGCTGTTTGTTGTATGTACCTGAAGTGTGCCTCTCAGGACCTCCTTGTAAATCAGCTTGCTCAATGGAGTTTCTCCTTGCTTAATAAACTTGAACTCAAACATGAACTGATTACTCTTACTTATTTATCCTTTTATTCCAGCCAGTCCAATTGAAACAAGCTGTTGGGATACAAAAGACTCCTCTCCACAGGTGGGAGTTTTTCTTTCCTCTCATCAGGTTTGTTTATATCCTGTTCTGTTTGGGAGTCTCCTGAGTTTACTGTCCATCATAAATGAGTAATATTTGGCAGGGCTACAGATGGAGGGCCTAAACATAACCTTTCATAGTAGGGTGATATAAACTGTTCAAAGTCCTGACGAAACAATCTCATATCCATATAATTTTCTTTTGATACTGTGAGAGCTTCTGTTTTTGTTTTTTATTCTGAAATGACAGTTGAGTGGCCATAGAGGCATTTTTATTGTGTGCTTCTAAGAATGGGCTTTTGTTCCACCTTAATTAACTTTTTCTTGGGCCTGATTTTGTTTATGAACTATGCTGTTGGTGTTCATTGAGAGGGACCTCCTGGGTGTTTTTGAATAAAAAAAACCTTTTTATATTTTCCACCTTTCCTCTTGATACCTGTCTTAATCCTTGTGGTGCTACCAGGGATCCTTCGAGTGTTTTTACTGTAGTCATTATGTGGTGTTCTTCATAGAGCTTTGTGAAAAAAAAAAACCTTCCACTGGCGGAATTTGTGAGAAAGCTGGACTTTCACTGCTGCAAAAGTTCAGAAATCAAATTAGAAACTTTTGCAGAAATTCCAACATTAAAGAAGTAGTGGTAGAGGGAAGTTCAAGTATCCACTTCACAACTCCAGCCACCTAAGAGGTACAATGCAAACCTGAGAAGTACTGGGAATGACTGAGCCATCTTGACTTCCTCAGGTAAGACCACTGACAGTTGTATTGACCTCCCCATCCTGCTCCCATTATTGGCACCCTTCCCTTGGTAGGAGGTCCATTCACTGGTTGGTCTTGTTCTTTCTGCTCCCCAGTTGACTGCCATCCCAGACTGTGTGCGATCTCCACCGCCCCAATGGAGACATCTTCCATCAACTTCCTGACAAAGTGCAGTAGTCTAAAACATAAAGTTAATTACTGTGGTAAATTTCCCATCTTGACCATTGTCAGGGCAGCAGGTACCATTGAGGCAGGAAAGAAACTAAAGTGCACAGCTACATTGTATTGCCTCATGGGTGGCAGTTATCATGACCCCTTGTAATACTACAGAGATCAAAACTGACAGCAAAATCAGTGGAAAATTGAGAGGATATTCATCAGATGATATGTGTTATACCTTACTCCAATGGGACCTCCCAAATGAACTAAATCTCACAATTTAACAGCATGATGGGTCCATTTCACCAGCTCATTTTTTTACTCTCTCTCTAGCACTGCCTGGAAGAGTGGCTGGAGTAGGGGCAAAGGTGCTAAGTAAACATATGCTGTAGGTGAGCAAAGTTCCGTGAGTATTCATCAATAAAAATTGCTGCTCCCAAAGCCGGCTCAGAGGTGTGGAGGGCTGGAGCATCACTGCCTTACCTTCTGCCATACTGGCAACCCATATTCATGATGTGAGAGGGTCACTGGGGGTCAGCTGGGAAGGGAGAGGATTGAGTGTCTGGAGGACAGCTCTCTTCTCCTGGGGAGGGTGAGTTGGCAGTCCAGCCAAATGACTGCCCCCAGGCAGAAGCCTGAGGGTAGAACAGGTCTGGGACACCAATGGAAGAGAGGGTACTGTGGGACTTCACAACCTGGGTGCACCTCCATGCATGCAAATTGATGTGTCACACACCAGCAATGGGGGGGGGGGAGAAAATGGAAAAAATGGTCAACCAGCAGGATGACACTGGTCCTCAACAGGCTCCACAGCAGGCAAGCTGGGCACCTTGGTGCCATCCAGGTAAGTCCCAGTGGACACCCGGGTGATGGGGCTAGGGAGACCAATGGAAGAGGGATGGTCAACGCAGAGGAGAAAAATGTGGATAGAAAAAAAAAAAGAAACTGCTACTCACAGCATATGCTGCTTAGTGGGAGTCAGCAACACAGCCGAGCAAGACCACAGTGGGGAGAGAGGGGTAAAATGTAACCACAAGGTGAACTGATCAGTTCCCAATGGTACAGCATATGGGCCAAATTGATCCAAAAAAGGTATCACAAGTCAAGACAAGAAGTTTTCCTTGTGCCTTAGAGTGACATTACAGTCCTAGTGTACCTTCATACTCAGCTGATGCAGCTACTCTTCTACTTTGATCCCTACTAGGGCAGCAGGTACAAGCGAGTTTGGGGTGCTGTAATTTGAAGGGACCAGCAACCTGCCCCTTCTGTAGGGGAGACTACGGGTGCCAATGAAAGAATGCCTTGAAACTCATACTTGCAAAAATAATGGCATTGTTACTAGTTGGTCCCCACCTGCATTGTGAACTAGAATCTGAACCAGAAGTAGCCAGCTATTTGCAAAAAAACAAATGTGTGCTTCAATTTTATCCTTTTATGTTCCCTAATGGTAGGTTAAAAATGATGTTCACAAATATAGCCAAAGAAAATTGTTAAACAATCTTTCAAATTAGCGTGCCTATTATCCTCAACATAGTATGCCCACCTATGATTTCCTTGGTAGTCTATTCCAGGAACCTTTTCTCCTGGTCGATACAGGGATAAGGAGTGGGAAGTGAGGTGGGAAGTTGGGGAATGGGGAAAGTTTATGGTTACTGGTTTTTATTGTCTGTACTGGGGGAAGAAGGGATGGAGAGTTGGGCAGGGACTTAAAAAGGGCAGAAAGTTTGCATTAATTCAGGTACAGAAAAGTAAAATGCCCACTGTGTTGTTAACTAGCAGGACACAGAGCTTAATGACAGGATCACTTAGCACAGTTAAGGTCAAGTGAATGGCAGATTTTATCCCAAAACAGGTTATGGCCGAATCAATAACTGTAGTACCTTGAAATATCAGTGGCATGAAAAACATGGCAAAGAGAAAGAGGGTTATTGCCCGAGTTAAAAAGCTGTGAGCGAACTTACTCACAATACAGTTAAAACAGATGTCTGCAGCTGTGCAAACATGTGCTCAGGCAGGGTGATCAGCCCTCGTTTTGCAGCCAAAGTGCTGCACTCGAAGGTGTATGGGGGATGCTATACCCTGGTCCAGTTACAACTAAATTATGGGGAGGTAATGGCCGTAGGTTCAGTCTATGGTCTGAATCTAGATGATAGTGACTTTCACAGCCACACAGAGTTAGCCGTGGTCCCCTAATTAAACTGATGATGTAAAACCAGGTCGTATATACAAGGCATCTGATCGAAACCACCAGCCATCACCTGTTTGTGTGATAATGAGCAGGGGCAAATGGACTAACTTGAGCAGCATGCTTGCTTACAGAGGTAACTTGCTCTCATACTCAGCATGATGGTAGCTCTGACTCTCATAAATCTTTTAAGGTTTTTGGAGGGAATCTACAGACTCCTGTTGACTGGCTCCATAAAATAGTGTAAACATGGCTCTGATCACATAGGACAATGTTCACAGAAACATAGAAGATGTTGGCAGATAAGGACCTCTTGGCCCACCTAGTCTGCCTATTTTCCCTACCTACTGTGCCACCGCAGACCCTACCTGATCTCCATTCTTTCCCCCTTTGCCTTATTTCCAAGGTCTTCGTGTGTCTATCCCATGCATGCTTGAATCCTGTTAACATTTTAGCACCCACCACCTCTGCTGGGAGGCTGTTCCAGGTGTCCACCACCCTTTTCCTAAATAAGTATTTCATCACATCTCTGAGCCTCACCCCTCCAGCTTCATCATGTGACCCCTTGTCCCTGAGCATCTTTTTCTATGTAAAATGCTACTTTCATGTACCTTATTAATACCTGTGAGGTATTTGAATGTTTCTGTCGTGTCCCCCCTTTCCCTCCTTTCCTGTAGAAAGTACATATTTAATTCCTTGAGTCTTTCTGCATAGGGCTTTTGATGCAGGCCTAGCATCATTTTGGTTGCCATCTTCTGTACCACATCCACTCAAACAATGTTCTTCTGGAGATGGGGCCTCCAAAACTGGACACAGTACTCGAGGTGGGGCCTTACCATTGATCTATACAGGGGTAACACTACAGTACCTCCCTGTTTCTGCTTTTGATACCCTCCCTATGCACCCAAGCATCCTGCTAGCTTTTCCTACTGACTTATTACACTGCTTTGCTACCTACAGGTCATCAGAACTGATTATCCCCAGGTCCCTTTCCTATTTTGTGGTTGCCAATACCTCCCCACACAATTGGTATGTTGTCCCCAGGTTTCTGTGCTCCAAGTGTATAATTTTGCACTGTTTTGCACTGAAACCCGGTTGCCAAACTCTTGACCAGTCTTCCAGGTTTTTCAGATCATCCCTCATTCTCTCCACCCCCCCTTCCCCGTGTGTCACTCTGCAAGCTCACAAGGTAGTACAGATATCAATGAGAGCCAAATGTCCCTGGATTTTTGGGGGGCCAGACAGATCATTAAAGCATGCTTATTAATAATAGAAAGTCACTTCCATATGTTCTCTTGTGCAAGGGTGTGTGTTTGATTGATAAAAGGTGGGTGTATGCTAATAGAATTTCTGGCTGTCAGCTGGAGGGGAGTTGCAAATGGGGATAGTCTGTTCGAATGTACAACATGCAGGTTAATAGAGTGAGTTATCATTTGTCTGTCTCACTTTATTTGGCTTAACTTTCTAGTTTAGACTTGGTTCTGTGTGTTACCCCCATGTTCTTTCTCAGTCATTTGCTGGCATCCCATTGTTTTATCCACTGGAGGACTGTCTTGCCTCATAGCTCCCACTGTGAGGCCATTGAAATTGGCAACATTGTGATGGCTGCATAATGAGACCAGTAGGATGACAGGTGGATTTTGAAGTGGCAATTGGGGAGTGAGAGGGTCTGGCCATCAAGGAAAGCTAGTATGTCAGTTAATGTAAATATGGGAACTCCTCAATTCAGATTTCATTGCCACCATCCCCTTGAGGTTTATACCATCGATTGTGATCCCCCTGCTCCTGCATACAAAGGGAACATCTGATCTAGTTCCTCTATATGGCACCATCTTTAAGACTTTGTTTGCCATATTTTCTCTGGTTGGGGAGCCGGAGTTAAACACGCACCCATCTGTGGCAAGCAAGCTAGCTGTCTGGGAGGGACTTGCATACTGGGCTGCCAAACACTTTCAGATGATTTCCAATTTCACCAAAGGTGAACGTTCAGAAAATTCTGCGAAAGTTGTGAAATTTTGCAAACATTTTCACTAAAGTGGAATTCGCAGCATTTACCCAGCCCTAGTTCTTTGCTTCCCAATACATGTTGTTTAGTTGTTAGCTCTTTCCCACTGGTAAGTTGCCTCATCACATCTAGAGCTATTTGGGATACTACCTGTCTGTTATATCTGAAGTTTCACTCCAAAAAACACACCCTCTGCAACAATGACCTGTCCTACTGAACTGTATGATTAAAACTGATATAAATTCACACTGCTCTGTTTACTTATACTTTTACTGAGATAAGCGCTCTGGGATGAGTTGCCTAAAGTCTGCTGCCAATGGCCTGCTTGTCTCTCCTGCTTGAGAGTGCTTCATTCACAAGAGCTTCATTCAAGGGTTGTGCCCTTGTCCTGCCAGTCTGAATCACTATGCAACTGCATTCTTCTGTGGTGCTGCCTGCCCTAAACATTCAGTCTTTCTGCAGCCACCTGGTAGAGCCTTTGATCCCCTCTCCTAACAGAAGACAATATGCTCCACCACCAGCACATTTGCATCTGCTGGGCAACCAGCTTGCCAGCCCCAGAAAGAACCATGCTGACATTCTGCAACAAGAAGAGCACATACCAGTAGAGCTTATCTAGACAAGGTAAGTGGTTCCTTTGGATTCTGTAAGCTATTATTCTGTGAGGGTTAATTAAAATACTTAACTCTGCCAGCCTGTTGATGTGGCAGTAGGGCTACCACTCATGATACAAGTCATCCAGATTTGGCAATGTGCATGGATTGTCTGGTGCCAGTCAGGGGAGGAAGGATGGAGCACCTGAGGGACACCTCACCTCCAGCAGGGTGGGTGGCATTGCTTCTTGTTGTGAGACTGCCATCCAGCAGAGGGGAGGTACTGCATAAGAGTGAACCAGAAGGGGATGGGCCACTGGTAGACACCAATCTGCATGCATGTCAATGGGCACATGCATGCATATTATTGCATGCCAGCACCTTGAGAAAAAAAAAGCAGAGGAAAAATGCCCTTGTCCTATCTGTCATTTACTGCATTCACTGCACTACTGACATGGAAGGCCACCCATATCTTTCATGGTCCTGGTCAAGTGATGGATAACCAGTTAGTCCATGAGAAGCTTGGTGATGAGGTTGGAGGGGTGCTGGAGGGACCAGGGGACAGAGGAGTAGAAAAAACTATGGAAAAAATATTTTACTTTATCATTTGACGGGAGATCATGGCTGTACTTTTGTCCAGCAGTGGGCTGCAGTACGGGTGGTAGGTATAGTCTTTCTTTGATGGGGTGGGGGTCATCAACTCACTTCATTGGCAACCATAGGTTTTATCATTTGTCACACATGTTGGGGGACTGTGTTACACATAAGCGCATTCAGAGGTTGAGAAGTAGGTCACATTGTATCAGAAATGCATTATTTTTGGGGTCTTTTTCTGATGTCTGTTATGCCAGTATTTCACTTGTTTTTGTTTCTTATTTCCTCTAAAGTGGCACAGTATCAGTACTATGCAGTCATGTTGCAAGTAAGTTATTAGTAATAAATATGCTTGTTATGTTGTTTATATCTCACTCACAGCTGTGCTGTAACTGTACATTTCAGAGAATATGGGATTGTACATTGTTAGCAGTTCCTGGAGGTTAATAGACTACAAGACAACAGGCAGCATGGGTTCGTGGCAGGAAGGTCAAGCTAAGCTAACCTAATCAACTTTTTGGACTGGGTCATAAAGGCAGTGGATGGGGGATACACAGTTGATGTGCTACTCTTGGACTCAGCAAGGCCTTAAACTCTGTACCATGCAAAAGGCTAGTTAAAAAACCTGGAGGACTTGAGGTGGGGAACAAACTCAACAGATGGATAGAAAATGGGTTTGGGGACAGGATTCAGCATGTGATAGTTAAAGAGAATTCTCAGAGGTCATGAGGGGGTTACCATTGGGGTGCCACATGGATTGGTCCTGGGGCTGATGTAGCACAACATCTTCATATGAGACATACAGTGACAGAAGGCTTACAGAACAAGGTACGTCTCTTTGCTAACATCACCAAGATCTGTGGAAGTGTGGACATATAGTAGTGAAAAAGGGGCATGAAAAAGGCTTGAGAAGGGGTCTAGGGCATAGCAGCTTAAATTAAATGCCAAGGAATATAAGGTTGTGCATATTGATAGGAAAAGAAAAACAGAAATGTCATTGGATGGGTACGTGAGGGTGCTTTAGACTACTGAAGAAAAGAATACCAGCCTCATTATCATTAATGATACAGCAAAGCATATGTGAGGGCAAGCAGAATGGTGGGAGGTAGAAGCAGTGCATTCACCAGCAGAAGGAAGGAGCTGATACTGCCCCATCAAAAGTTATAGTGAGACAGCACCTGGAACACTGTGCCCAGTCATGGAGTCTCCACCTTTGTAAGGACAAGGACAACTTGTTGACAGTTCAAAGGAGGGCTACAAAAATGATATAGTGGCAGCAAAGGAGGATGTAGGAGGAAAGGCTGGAGAATCAAAGCATGTATTCTCTCAAAACCCAAAGGGAGACTGGATATGATTGAGACCAAAAAGTTTTTGAGGGATATCTACAGGATGGACTGCAGGGATCTATTCTCAGAAAATGAAAACCCAGTAACCAAGGGAAATGGGTAGAGACTGGTGTGGGGATAGTCAAAAGGGATGTTAGCAAGTACTTTTATGGAGAGGGTTGTTGATGCCTGGTATAGTCTATCAGAACCAGTGCTAGAAGCCAAGGCAATCAGTGACCTGTTACAAAAATGGATGTGATAGGCACATGGGGACAGTAAAACCTAAAGAGGAAGAATGGGCAGCCATGTGAGGGGGCAATGGGACACTGGCAGGGCAAAAGAACAATAATTCTGGTTTGATATCAGGTCAGACACAAACTTAGGTAGGCAGTGGGCAGACTGGAAAGACTAATGAGTCTTTATCTGCCATTAGGCTTGATACATTTATTTATTTAGCTTTTGTTTACCAGGTAGGTACACTAGACAAGTTGTATGCCTATTTTCAGGAACGACCCGGGAGAGTACAACAAGGAATACAGATGCATCAGAACATAACTGCAGGTAAAGCAAGTACATTGAGTCACTAAACACATTGAGTCACAAAAACAGTCAAGCATAGAATGATCTACTGTGACAGAAATTGTTAACATACATATGAACAATAATATATAGTCTAGAACATACAATGGCACAGACAAATGCCTTGGAGAGCATAAGATCAAGAGAAACGAACAAGAGAACATTAGCAGGTCCTCAAAACAGTTAGGTTCCAAGTATGTGGCCAAGTGTGAGTCCAGTGCATGGGACATTAGGCTGAGGAGGCTTGGGATACTCACACACTGAGGTCAGCATCAGATGCCCCCACAGGGACTTCCGGAGGCACTGGTGGGAGGGGGTGGAGTGAACATAGTCAGGAAAAGAGTTCCAGAGCCTGAGAGCACATGCAGCGGTCCCTATTCCTCATAAGGGTTTGGGTGAAGGGTATTTTTAGCACCCCAGGACCCTGGGACCTGAGAGGGTAGGAGGAGGGGTCAGGAGGTGAGAGAAGCTGTGCCAGCCCAGGAGGGGTGCCAGTTCTGATCATGTTACCCATGAAGCATCCCAGCCCAAAGTTCAGGTGATTTGCCGGGGAAAGCCAACCTAGTTTTTCATAAAGCTCACAGTGATGGGTGAGGCGAGGGGCTGCCAGGGCAAAGCGGCAGATATTGTTGTACGTCGTCTGCCACCAAGTAAGAAGAGCCTTGGAGGTGCAGGCAAATTGGTGGAAGCCATAGCTGAGGGAGGGAAGTAGTACACCTCTAGCAAGTGCCAGACGAGCAGTAGGTGTCAGAGTATTCTTGGCCCTGTAGGCCAGACCCAATTTACAGTTCACAGTTCTACAGATATTTAGGATATGACTCCCTAGGTCCAGTTGGAGGTCAAGTGTCACCTCGAGATATTTGATGGAGTCCACAGTTAGGAGGGGAACACCGTCCACACAACTGATGTGCAGAGGGGCTGGAGAGGCTTTTATCTTGGCTGATGACCCAAACAGCATAGCCTGCATTTTTTTCAGGTTGAGGACCAACTTGTGTTTGGTTACACAGGACTGGATATTCTTAAAGTCCTCAGACAAGTGGTGGTTGAGAGTCACAATGTCCTGGGAGTGGGCCAGAATAACCAGGTCATCCATGTAAAGGGTGACACTACAGTTTGTTACTGTGGCTGGGAGATGGTTAACAAAGAGGGAGAAGAGAAGAGAAGGGACCCCAAGACCGAGCCCTGAGGAACACCTGAGGTCACCAGTGAGGGATCAGAGAGGACTTTGTTGAATTTAGTCAGCTGTACTCTGCCCTGAAGGTAGCTGGTTAGCCAATTCAGAGCAGGAGGGGACAGGCCAAGGGACCGCATCTGAGTACAGAGCAATGCATGGTCTACAAGGTCAAAGGCCTTGGACAAGTCAATGAATATCACTCCAGAGAGTTTGCCCTGGTCCATGGCTGCTCTGATGCTAGATGAGACAGAGACCAGGGCCATGGACGTGCTGTGCCCTTTACGAAAACCATGCTGGGCTGGGGACTGCAACTCATAGGCCTGAATGTACTCTGAGAGTTGTTCAGCCACAGCTTTTTGAAGGAGCTTACTAATAGCCGATAGGATGGCAATCGGCCGATAGTTGTCCAGAACTTTGGGATTTTCCTGCTTCAGTACTGGGACAATCTTCACCACCTTCTAGATGTTGGGAATAACCCCCATGGCAAGGGACAGGTTGAGGATATGGGCCACTGGGGAGGCGATGTGAGGGGCACCTAGCTTCAGAAGCTTGGGCTCCAGGTTATCAAGGCCAGCACTGGAGTACTGGGAGAGACCAGAGAGGAGACTCTGCATCTCCATGTCAGACACAGCCCTGAGATAGAATAATGGTTGGGAGGTGTGAGTCACCTGCTGGGCAGGGACTGAGGGGCCACTAGTGTTCTCATCAGCAGGGAAGAGTGAGGAGAGTGCTGATAGGTCAGAGAAGTGGGAATTAAGGGCATTTGCAATTGTGAGTGGATTGTTGCAGGAGACCCCACCAATAATCATATCAGATACCCCTGAGTTAGAGGAGCCACTAACAAGTGTTTTTATGTTCCTCCAGAACCTACGTGGATCATTGGCAGAGCTCAGTAGGGCAGACTTACAGAAGTCACTTTTTGCTACCCTAATAGCTTTTTTACACTCACTTCTAAGTTTTCTATATTGTTGATAAATGGCCTGATCAAGAGAGCTTTTGAAGTGGGACCAGCACTTGTTTCTGGGCCGCATAAGGGCTAGGAGGTTCCCATGCAACCATTTTGTGGAGGACCCCCTTACCCTCCGTCTAATGATTGGGGCATGCTTGTCCTGCAGGACACCAAAGGTGTTGAGAAACTGGGTGGCAGCTGTAGAGGGATCAGGGGCACTATACACACCTGACCAATCAGTGAGCCTCAGATCCTGCTGAAATGTGTCTGGGTCAAACCTGGAGAAATTTCTGATGTGGATGATTTTGTGGCGAATTTTTGGGGAGGAGATTTTCCAAATGCAGAAAACCGGGGAATGATCTGAGATAGAAACACTGCATGACCTATATGGTTTCTAGAACTTTTCAAGTCTTTCTGCCTGTTTGGCAGCATTGGCACTGAAGATCACCAGGTTTGTAGACATACAGGATTAATACTGCAGAAATGAAAACTACCCATTTGGAACTTTCCTAGTCTTAGGGTGTGTGAGTAAATGATACCTGTATTACCTGCAGAGATGTGCAATACATTTTCAGCGTCGTCTTGAAAGGGAACTGGCCAGATTATCTTAGCTGAGCCATTGTCAACTTCTGTGTCCCTACATAACTTAGCAACAGCTGGTGAAATAAGGTATTTAAATAGCAGATGTGGGTGCAAGAGGTTAAATAGGACAAACACTTCATTCCCCCTTCTCTTACAAAATTGTGTTACAGCCCATGCATCTGTCATCTTTTTTCTCTTTTTTTACTTAATACTACTGAAGAGTTCCACCACCTGCAGATGACAGCAGTTTTTACCTGCCAATCAAAAGCTGAAATTTCCCCACCAAAGTGTTTCCAGTGTGACCACTGTGTACAGGGGCACCTGCTTACATGCTGAAACATCATCACTGTGATACAAAGCACACTTCTTTCTATCATATAGAAAAGTATGTCTTATAAGGTTGCGGAAACAGCCACCTTTGGAATTACAGTGTAAATTGTAACTTTTATTTTTGGATACATAGGAAATGGATATGCTAATGTGATGACACGTAGTGTCTCGTACTAGTAACTGGCATATTATAGGGGTGCGGCAGTGCCCCCTAGTAAGAGTTGTTTAGGCTGTTTAATGTTAAACTCCAATTTTTGCAACTTAATAACTTTGGTGTCATTTGATGAAATAGCCTAAAAGTTAACATGTGTGGTAAGGCTGCCAGAGTCTCAAGATGTGAAAAGTTTTGTGACTGCATTTAGTTCAGTGTTTGAGATACAGAACACCAAAAAAAAATAGGGGAAAAACAAATTTGGTTTCCCTATACTTAAAATTTGGTATATTTTGCTGTCACCTACATCCTAGTGAAATGACTCTCCAGTATCAAGTAGCCTTTAGTTGGAACTGTCTCCCCCCTTTTCTACGTGAACTAACAATCACCGATAATGTTTTTAAAAATAGTTTGAATCATGAACTCAGTTTTCGCTGTTGTTGTAATATGTGAAAATAATGTTGAGGTCAAATGATCATTTGCTTGTTCTCGACGATTTTGTAAAAACTGTAATGTATTGTTTTGTATGTTTTTGATTTTTTGTATTGTTATAAATATCTGTAAAGTTGTAACTATTTTTGTATTATGTAAACAGGTAAGCCTTGTGACTAGGGATTTTCGGAACCCTAATGGCTTTATCACTGTATAAATAAAATGTTACCATACCATACCATAGAGGGTGTGGGATTTTTTGTTTAAATTTTCAGGGATGAATAGGAATGTGCCAAGGGTATACCTTTGGAAGGTTTCATGAAAAAAATATGATATAGTTACAGAGTTATAACAATTTTAGAGTTAACGTCCTGATACAAACAGTAAAAAAAAAAAAGATTGCAATTGCTAATTTTCATTATTTATTTACCTTGTGAACACTAAAGAAAAAACAATCGCAATTGCTTATTTTCAGGATTTACCTTCCATGCTGACAGACATACTGATTGTTTTGGCTGCCACTTTCTTCCTCATTTTAAACTCACAAACATTAAATTGTATCAAAATAATGTCTTTTTTAAAAACAAACACCTAAACCTAGATAAATGGTATCAATTTAGCTAGATTATGCTGTTTGCTTTTTTAAAAGTAGTCAGAAATACCTTTCCTGGGCAGCCCCAAAATCTAGGGTGCCCAGGTTAACGAGAGAAGCTGTTCACCTGTATTCTCTGTATAAGAACAGTGGGTCTTTCTTGGCATTTGCAACCACAGCTGGAACTTGTGTTATGGGCTGCAATGATAGGAGTGAGCTGCCAATCCCCCCTTATGTCTGTTTGCCTCTGTCTGTCTTTCAAAGTCTGCCTGTCTGTCTGTCTGTCTATCTATCTATCTAGTGATTGATTGATTTTATCGAACTAATAGACCAGGAGCCTACAACCGGTACTGCTTCTTTCTCCACCTCCACTCCAGGTTGCCCACAGTCTGTTCCCAATTTTTTTAAAATGATTAGCAGACTGGGATGTCCACCCCCAGTATCACTTCTCAGGATATCTTCCCCTCTAGATCACCCGCAACCAGTCAAAAACTGTAGCCTGACACTAGGGTGCCAAATCCCCAGTGTCAGAATAAGCTGAAATAAAGAAAATCATCCAGGGGTTGTTTTTTTCCCCTGTAAAAAAGAAAACTGCGCCTCACCAATCTGACACCCCTACTCTGACATCCCACTCAGCACCCCCCCTCACACACATACACCCTCACTCACCTGGGCATGCCCCACAGCAAAGATCCACACTCCAGCCAAGACATATCTTCCTGCTGGAACTGCTGTCTCGAATATGAAAAACTAAGCCCTTTAACATTTAACAAAGTGTGATTCAACATGGTCTTTTGGGGACCCCACTGCATGACCAATTGTGATGGAATTAAGCAAATCAAGGTGGAAGGTGATTTCACAGTCACTTGACAAAATCACTTTTACAGCAGGATTTGAAAGATGTCACCACCCTTGTTCATGAGGTGGGGTTATAAGAATGCTATGTTGAAAGTGTGGGTTCAAAACATGTAAAAATGACAAAGTTATGAGCATACATTGAAATTGTTCTACACTCGATCATAACTTCTATAACAGGCATAGTGCACTTGTTTGTCCCAACTGATATTTGTTTTCCAATATGGCCACTGAACATTGTGTGTGCTGAGAAGTAGTCACAGAAGCAGGAACTGCTTAATGCATTCTGAGCATTGGGAAAAGGTATATCACCATTGCCAGAACTGCTCTGTAAGCAGTTCTTTCTGGGCTTTCTGGTGTGGTCACTTTGGTCCATTTGTACTGCCCTTTTGCATCTGTTTCCTCAGGTGAGTGAGTGAGTGTTAGGAGTCCTGAGGTGGAGGAAATGATGCTTAGCCTAGGAGAAGTAAGACACCTCACAGGAGGTTGCTTTGCCAGGGGTAGTACTGTTGGAGGATTATCAGAGAATATTGGAGGATTTCAGAGGCTTTGACCTACTGGCTATATATCTGGAACTTTTTCACAACTCTGGAGAATTTCTCACTAAGATTAAGGATACCTGCATATTCCATGTACCAAAAGTCCTTTTTAAATGTTTTTTTTTCTGAACGGTAAGATGGTTGCTACGGTTGCTACAGAAGGAAGAAAGGAAAGGAAGACATTAAGAGTGCAGTGAAGTTAAGAGTGAAGAATAATAATAGGGGTCTATACTGACTGAGGTTTTTTTTTGCAGTAAATTACATTGGGTGCATTTAGGAGCATTCTCTCTTGAAAATCGCTTGATGGGCTGTGCAATACATATGTACAGACTCATTCACTGGGAGCTGTGAGTTGTGAACTCCTAATTATGCATAGCGCCTGGCTCTCACTGGCTCTCATTGATTGTCTTTGTTATGTTTGTTTATATTTTGTTTAATTTGGTCCCAGCTTACATTATTAACTTCATGCGACTATAAAGTGGATGCAAAGTTAAGTTAAATTCGATCTCTTTGCTTCACTGACCAAGGGTACTCTTGGTAGAGCTTATTGAGGGACTTTTTATATCTAGATCCATTGTTGTTTGATACTGAAAGGTCTAGTTGAGATGAACTCTTGACTCAGATAACTTAGAATTGCTTTTACACTGTACAAATCGGTGCTACAGCTTACAGGAGAAGTAAAATAGTGCTTGACCCATTTGTTGAATTCACAGTTCTGAGGCAAGTGCTTTGATTTCAAGAAATACTTCTTCTAAACATTAGAGATAAGAACCTTTTGATTTTATTAATTTTACTATATTATTTTGTGTATGTATTTTTTACTTCTGTAATTTAGTCAGGTGAGTTGTCAGGTAACCTATCTGTCTTACATTAAAGTGCACATGTGTGGCATTCTTGGAATTGAAATTGCCATTTTTCCTTGGTGTATGCAGCTGCTGCTTGATTAAATGTGGGCTGGGTTTCACATCCAAAAGAGCCAAGCCCTGATTTACTTCTCATATCAATGTGATTGAGAAGTGCACTACAAATTTCAACTGCAATTTTGTCTCTTTGGGATTCTCAAGGTATTTATTTTAGCTAAAAAAAGATTAGAGCTTTAACTGTTGAATATGGAGTATACAGCAGTAAACAAATATTAATGGGCTTTAACCTGCTTTATTTCTTTTTCAAAATCTTTTAACAGATGCTAAATTTACACTGGCCCTGCAAGTTAAATTACGCTGACCAATCGATTGTACCAAAATGGCTATAAAGCTGGAGGCTTTGAGTTGATGTATAACCTCTGTTTGGAACAAGGTACTTGTCCAAAATAATACATTTCTTTAACTTTTGGATCATAAAGCTCTGTAGTTAGAGGTTTATGTGGTGCTTTACGATAGTATCATTTTATATTTTCCTTTATCTTTTAGGCAATTGGTGGTGGCAATTGGCTGTGGACTAAAAGTGCTGCCACTAGATGCTGCAAGGGGATAATTGATACAAATTCACTAAAGCTGTACATATTTACAGCAAACAACAGAGGAAGGACTTATATTTTTGGCTCATTAACTTAGCTCAGCATTTTATGTGGCTATATTGGGCTACATTGTGCTAAAGTTTGGTTGCTGGCAAGAAGGAAATTGTATCTAATTTTACCAAAGACCTTTGCCCACTGTATATGATGTAACTATTGACAATATTATTGTGTGTTGACCTTTTAATTGTGCTTTGTCTAGGTGGGAGTATTTTGTAATTCTTGAATTTTGAAACTATGTTTAAAGCAATCCTAGCAACACATGATGAGAGCTAGAAGTAATAAAAAAGATCACAAGGAAGGGGATGAATTGTTGGATGGGTATAGTGGTAGTATAAAAATGCAAGGAGAATAGGGAAATAAGAAGCAGAAGAAAGATACTGCTAAGAATAATAAATCAACTAAGAAAAATAATAAAAAAAATAAGGGAAACAATATAAAACCAAAAATAGGACTAAAGAAAATGGCTCCTCAGATACTCATGCAGCCCAGACACTGATAACTCATTTAACAAAGAATAAACTTGAATCAGATATAAAGTCTGATAGGGTTACTTCAATACCCTAGCAGACAAATGATACTCAAAATATAGAGGGAAAGATAAGAAAAGAGGTGGGCAATACACTGGGAGTTACTGAGCATATTCATATTTTTTATTCTGATTCAATGAATCGGTCTCCTAATTTGTTAATTGATAATTATAGTGATTCCCCCTCATCAGTTTCTTCCATGTTGGGGGAAAACGTGAGGATGGCCACCTTTAGGGAAGTCAGAATATTGACTTAACCCAACTAAATGACTCACTTGACTCCAATCAAGATTTTCCAGTGATTTCACAGTCATATAATAGCTTGCCTGAGGTTTCTGAAATACAAGATAAGTCTGTTATACACAATAAATGGGCTGGCAGTATAGCCTAGAGGTTAGAGGAACGAGGAGTGAATGAGTTTGGTACATCCAGCAGACCAGACCTGAGTTTGATTCTCACAACCTCCACTTGCATACTGTGTGACTCTGAGAAAGTCAGTTAACCGCCCAGTGCTCCCAGGTCGCTCCTGAAAACAGGCACTTGTGCCTAGTGGGCCTTACCTGGTTACCAAAGACTAAAAAATAAATCAGTAAGTGAAATAATGGATGATTTACAAAAAATAAGTGGACTAAAGGAACTGGCAAATCAGAGTCCACGAAATTCTAATAAGAGTTATTATCAATTAACATACTCCTCTGTTATTGAATAAAATGTTGTTGAGGTACAAAAAAAAAACATGTAGCTAGTGTGGCCATCATGGAACAATTAGTCATACCTAAAAATGAAATAACCGACTTAAGGGGTTAGGTTGCTTTGAATGTAGCAAGATTGGAAGATCTCCTTGCATTTCAAAGGAAAAATCAAATAACCACTGACTTTGAGTCTTTAATTTTATGTGATCCTGGTCAACAAATATTAAACCCAGAAAATACTTTTATAAATATTAACAAGCATGTACTAGAGATCAATGCACCTGAGAGAACTCAGAAGATGACAGACCATGATAAGCATAATTGGGATGAATGCTTGAAAGTGCAAAAGAAGCAGAAAAAAAACAAGGACTAAGGGTCCTTAGGTGCAAAAAAGAAAAGAGGCACCAAAATGTCACAAAAAATGGATGAAAAAGGAAAGAAAGACAAGAAACAAATAAAATATGGGAAAAAAGTGTGGGGGGGGGGAATTAACATAACAAAACAAATCCAGGACTTAACATATCTGGAAACTAGGAAGGCAACAATTGCAACTCAAACAGCTATCTGCCCTAATGAGAGTACTGCTTTAGTAATTATATACAACAATCCCTACCCCTTAAAGATGCACAAGCAGGCATCACACTTAGAGGGATTCAGTTTGATGCAATTGAAAATAATGAGACTCTGAGGATCTTGGTTACTATGCTGTGCAATGAGCTACTGAATCTTGATATAGTTATTGAGGATATCTATGATGTTGTAAGAACAAATGAACTCAATACTGACAATATCCTATCAGTCTTTATTTAAATATGCTCGAGTTGCACACTATATCTGGAGGAATGCAGAAAAATTAGATAATTATTACCTTACTATAGACTACCCAGTATTGACTGAGAATCTTGTACAAAATGAATTATGAGCAAAAATGACTACCAGTAAATTGGCATGTGAAATTATTAAATATGTTAATATTCAGGATTTAATGTTTAAGAATGAGAATTTACCCAATCCCCCAGATGTAGTCCTGTCCATCTTTGGGATAGCATATACAGGATGGGAATGTAAAGCTAAACTGAAAATGATCGTATCACATTTATTCTGTAATATTTTAGGACTAAATTTCTATGAAGATGACGTAGTAAACCTTGAAAGGGTCTATAGAACTTGTAAGGAAGGTGGACAAATTTATGTAACTTTAGCAAGTAATAGGTTAGCTGACAGCATTTTAGGGGCAGGTGGCATACTGGATAACCTTGAGATTTTAATTATTGATTTCAATCAACTTTGTGAAGACGTGCAAAATAATGAAACAGTAAAGGGTAGCAATGAAAGAAATACTAACATTGAATTTGTTTTTGAAGTTAGCAATAGATTTAATTTGTTCTCTGAGTGTAACAATTGACAGTCAGCTAATTGTGATGTTGTTAATTATGATATGGTTATTAGAAATGTGATGTCGCTTAATGGTAAAGACGTGGGCACTAAGGAATCAGATAATTTTATGCAAGAGAATATTAATATAATTAAAATAATTACATGGGATGTTGCTGATCGTGTTTCAAAGCTTTCAGATTCCAGGTATGTAGAATTACTAAAGCAGGGTGTTATAATAAATTTACAAGAAACATGGCATAACGATCAAGTGGAAGAGATTTATTTAAACAGTTATCAGATTATACAAAATATGGCACAGAAATATGCAAACATGGGCAGATGTTCTGGTAGACTAATTACTTATATAAAATTATGGATTATATGACTGTTATTCAATACAAAGTTTAAAACAATTATATAATTGTGGTTCTTAAATTGAGGGACGATACAATAATTCTGACAAATGTGTATAATCCACTGAAGAAATCATTTAATTATCAACATAACCTGCTCTCTAATATAATTAGGGAAATTGAAGCATTACAATTTACATATAAAAAAATGCTGAATTACTTATTACGGGTGATTAAAACATAAAATATAGTAATTTAAAGGGACTGATGGATATTGATCAAAGGAGCAGGGCAGAGATCCTAAAAATCAATGAGAGGATGTCTATTGATAAATAAAATACAGATAATGAACACACATTGGAAACATTACTCTCTGCTTTGGATTTAATTATATAATGGGATGTCTACATTAGGTAAAGAGGGGATGTACAGCTGTATCAATAATAGAGGAACATCATTGGTTGATTGTCATTATTTCTCCATGTGATTATTGTAAATATCAGGATTTAAAGATAACATCAAAAACAGAAAGTGATAATTTTCCAATAGTTACAGTAAGAAAATGGAAAAAATAGTATTTCCAATATGTAATATATTAATAGAGATAATAAATAATAAAAACATCAGGTGACTCCATGATTCGGGGTGTTGATACCTATCTCCAGCCAGAGGTAATGGTCAGATGTCTCCCAGGTACATCAGCCTGGAGAGACACTGACCACCTTGCTAAAATTGTTTAGGAAGCAGGAGGAAACATTGACATCCTGGTACACATAGGGACTAATGATCTCACCAGCCGGTCAGTTGTGGAGACCAAGGAACACCTGACCAGGCTGGGTGACAAACTATCATCCATTTCATCTGGCATCTCCTTCTCTGAGATCCTGCCAGTCTGGGAGAGGGGGGCAGATGGACGGAAGGTCAGAGAAGGGGAGATAGGGGAGCTAAACATGTGGCTCAAGGGCTGGTGCCAGGAAAAAGGACACAGATTTGTAGGGAACTGGAAACAGTTTTTGGAGCGAGAGTTCTTTAAATTTGATGGACTACCTCTGACTAAGGAGGGAGTCAGTGCATTGGGGCAGAAGTTTGACATCTTTGCAGAATATTTAAACTAGCAAATGGGAAGAAGGGTGCAACACCCCTTACGTTGAATGGGAAGAATGCCCTTACCCCTCAGCTAGTGGTCAAACAGGAGTTCAGCATGTTTGCAGTTCATTTGTATCACCAGGTAAGGAAGAAGGTCCAGCTCACCATACGATGCACAGGGAAAATGCCAGACCTCACCCAACAACTAACACACAAAAATCTGGCCAATGGAAAATCATGTACACAAATGCTCGCAGTCTTGGGAAACAAGATCCCAGACCTACAGGCAATAATGACAGAGGCTAAACTGGACATGGTAGTGAGATGTGGTTTACCAGTAACCACACTTAGGAGACTTCAGTACCTGGCTATGTACTGTTCAGAAGAGAATGAGGTGTAAAAATGGGGGATGGAGTGGCTCTGTACGTCAATGAAAAAATGAAGCTACAGAAATTCAGAATATACATAAGGAGCCAGAATAATTGTGGGTTACCCTGGAAACAGGAAATGGGACAGCCATAAGAAATGGGGTTGTCTGCAGGCCCCCAGATGAGGAGGAGGACATAGAAACAATACTGTTAGAAGACACATAAAACATGACAGCTAAAGGGGAGGTTCTGATAATGGGAGACTTCAACATGCCAGATACAGATTGATCAATACCAGCAGGAACATCCACCAGAACTAGACACATGGTGGATTCCCTGCAGGGGTAGGGCCTCAAACAACTGGTACAACAACCCACAAGAGACAAGGCTATCCTAGATCTAGTACTGACTAACAGGTGAAGGATCACAGATCTCCAGGTAGAAGGTCCGCTGGGGGCTAGTGACCATCACATGGTATGATTCAATTTGGCCACTACAACTAAATCATCCCATTCCAAGGCAAAAATATGGGAATTCAGAGGAGCTGGCTTTGATAAGATGGCTAACAGAGTTAAGCTAGCCCTGGCAAAAAAAAATACAGGTGAGGGGGTACAGGCAAAGTGGGCAAGCATTAAGCATGCATTACTTGAAGCAACATTCCATTGAGTTAGAAAGAAAAGGAAGTGCAAAAGAAGGTGGAAACCACTTTGGTTCTCAAAAACAATAGCAGAAAAGGTCAGAGCCAAAAGGCTGGCCTTCAGAAAATATAAGGGAACACACTGGGATGAAGATGGGGGGCATACCAAACTTCTCTAAGGGAAGCAGGGAAGACAGTAAGGCAGGCAAAGGCCCAAACCAAGGAAACACTAGCACAAACAGTAAAAGAAGGTGGCAAGACTTTCTATAGCTGCATTAGTGAAAGGCATGTGAGGAGGAGGAGGACAATGTAAAAGCATCTATCCTAAATAGATACTTCTGCTCAGTATTTACTGAAGAGAATGTAGGGCAGGGCCCACAGCTCAGCACCATGGACATGGGGGGGAGGAAGGTGAGCACTAGTCCATTCACAAAAGAAAGCATCCTACAAGAACTCGATAAGCTCAGGGTGGACAAGGCAATGGGACCTGCTGGCATACATCCCAGGGTACTAAAGGAGCTAAGGATGGAACTAGCAGAGCCATTATCAGAACTGTTTAGTGAGTCTCTGATCACAGGAGAGGTTCCAAAAGACTGGAGAAGGGCTCATGTGATCCCACTCCACAAGAGTGGTAGCAGGGAGGAGGCAGGGAACTGCAGACCAGTCAGTCTTACCTCAGTAGTGGGAAAGATTATGGAGGCACTCCTTAAGGAAATGATAGTGCAACACCTGGAATCCATAGGAGCACAGGATCCAAGACAGCATGGGTTTACAACAGAAAGGTCTTGTCAAATTAATCTCATAGATTTCTTTGACTGGGTAACCAGAGTGGTGGACCAAAGGGGAGCAGCTGATGTCGCTTACCTTGACTTCAGCAAAGCTTTCGATACTATTCCACATAGAAGACTGATTAATAAGCTGGGTAGGCTCAGGGTAGGTCAGAAGTTGGTCAACTGGGTGGCAAACTGGTTGACAGGAAAAAAACAGAGAGTGGTGGTAAACTGTATACAGTCAGAAGAGATGCAAGTCACAAGCGGGGTACCTCAGGGATCAGTCCTGGGGTTCCTCCTCTTCAATATCTTCATCAGTGACATTGCAGATGGACTGGAGGGTAAGGTTTGTCTGTTTGCAGATGACACCAAGATCTGCAACAGAGTAGGTGATCCAGATGGGGTGGGTGGAATGAGAAGAGATCTGGATAAACTGGCAAAATGGTCTGAAGAATGGCAACTGCGGTTTAACGCAAAGAAGTGCAAGATCATGCACATAGGGAAGAGAACCCTGAAGCCACCTATTGGTTGGGAGGGGAGTTGCTGGCAATCACAAGGGAAGAAAGAGACTTGGGCATCATCATCATAGATGACCTGAAATCATCCAAGCAGACCACTAAAGCAGTAGGTAAGACTAGGGGGATGTTAGGGTGTATTAGTAGGGGTATCACAAGTCAAAAGAGGGAGGTAATAATCCCTCTTTACAAGACACTAGTTAGAGCCCCATCTAGAGTACTGCATGCAGTACTGGATGCCACACCTTCACAAGTACATTAACCAAATTGAGGCAGTCTAGAGAAGGGAAACCAAAATGGTGCAGGGACTACATCAGAAAACATATGATGACAGATTAATGGAGCTCAATATGTATACCCTAGAGTAAAGGCGGGAGAGGGGTGATATGATCGAAACATTCAAACACCTTAAGGGCATTAACAAGGTGAAAGAGTCTAACATGTTTCAATATAAGAAAAATAGCAGGACAATAGGACACAGCATGAGATTAGAGGGAGGCCAATTAAGGGGTAATGTGAGGAAGTTCTTATTCACAGAAAGGATGGTGGATGCATGGAATGGCCTACCTCAGGAAGTGGTGGATATGAATACAGTGCAGAGCTTCAAACAAGCATGGAATAGGCATAAGGGAGCAATACAGATAAGTATGAATAGATAGGCCATTGACAGAGCAAATGCCGATGGCACATTTATAAGGTAGAAAAAGAAATGGGCAGACTGGATGGGCCTTGCGGTCCTTATCTGCTGTCAGCTTCTTTGTTTCTATATTTCTATGTAATATGCTCAACTCAGAGCTAATAATAAATCTAATGATTCTGTATCAGAACCATCTGATGACAAAAATAGATAAAGAACTGGATCCAAAAGAAATCTATAAAGCTATCATAGAAATATACTATTTTGTTATGGCAAATCATAAAAAGAAACCTGTGCAGTCCACACTACAGTACAATAACTGATTTTATAATACTTGCATTCAGAGAAAGAAGGAACTGCAAAAATAGCTCATGCAACAAAGAAAAATCTGACAAAAGCCAATTTATTGACTTTGAAAACTAGTAGAAGAGAGTACAAGGACTATGTTAAATTACACAAATTGATAAATCAAAAAGATCTCTGGGAAAAGACAATTACTGCTATTAGTGAAAAAGATGATAGAAACTTCTGGAGACTAGTAGCTCTGTATACAATCCAATATTAAAACACAATCTGATTCATTTATTCCTCTAGAATGGGGGGTTGATTACTGCTATGACACTTTTAATAAAAACGTTATTAGTGACATTACCTATCAAATCCCGACTGAAATTGATTAACACTTCAAGTGGATAAATAAATTGGAAGTTACAACAGCACTTGCCAGTTTAAAAAAAATAAAGACCCATGGCAGGACGAAATTGCCCTGGATTTCTGCTTGCTTGGTCAAGAATGGTGGTTAGAAATATTTGCAGATTTCTTTAATAAAATCAATATGTATGATTTTATTCCCACTTCATGGTGTGGCAGTCAGATTATTCCTATGTATAACAAGCATTTGTCAATGCCAAGTGTTGCTTGCTGTCATTAGCAGTGGAAGTGCAGGAGTTAGACAGATGCAGTATAGGAATGGCAGTGAAGTATTGAACTGATGCCAACTCCACCACCACCCTGCAGAGATGGACAGGCATTGGAGTATGCCTTTGGGTCATCGCCCATAACGGTCACGACATTTCACCTCACCCTACCCTGCAGACACTTACAAGTGTCGAAGTGTGCACTGAAGTGTTTGGGCTTTACACTCACCTCAGTCCATAAGGAAATACACTGAAATGGGTGCAGTATAGGAGAATGGGGTGAACTCTGGGGCCAAAGGGTCCATGGCACACCTCGATGCCTGCCACTGGCTGCAGGGTGAGGGTGGAATGGCATGAGCATTACTGTCGACACTCCCAAGTCACACCCCTGATGCTTGTCAGTCCCTACAGGATAGGGAGCTATGGTCGAAAACCCTAACACCCTGGGCATCTCTTGGTATTTTTACTCCAAGTTTTCAACATGGGTTTTTGTGATCCCACCACATGAACAGTGACACTGTTAGTTTGTTAGCCGCAAGGTGATTTTGCACGGTGACTGCACCATTTGGTGCCACAGGTGTGAAAAAAAAAATTTCAAACAGGATGTGAAAAATGACAGCTATACTGTTCATGAGGAGGTGTAAAAAATGGAAATGTTGAAAATCTGGAGTGAAAATATAAAAAAACTGTGAAGTCATGAGTGTGCGTAGAAACTGCATAACGCACACCTGTAATGTAATTATTTTGGGGATTTTTTTACAACAGATTTTCAACATAGGCATTTTGGGACCTCCGCTCATGAACAGTGTCACAGTGATTTTCTTAATATTTCCCAAACACTGATTTCCCATAGCAACCGTGCTATTCTGCACTGGAAGTGCAAAAACACATTTCAGCCAGGGTGTGAAAAATGACAGCTATACTGTTCATAAGGAGGTGTGGAAAAATGCCAACGTTGAAAATCTGGGCTGAAAAGATTATGAATTTCTGAACTTACTAGGGTGTGTGGAATTTGCACAATGCACGCTTGTAACACAGTCATTTTATGGACTTTTGTCACCAAATTTTCAGCATAGCCAGTTTAAGACGTCTGCTCATGAACGGTGTCACTGGGATTTTCTTAATCTGTCCAGAACATTGATTTCACACACCAACCATGCCACTGTGCACTACATGTACGAAAACACATTTTGGGTGAGATGTGAAAAATGACAGTTGTACTGTTCATAAGGAGGTGTGGTAAAATGGCAATGCTGAAAATCTGGAGTGAAAATATTAAAAATGCTCACAGTTACAACCGTGCAGAGGAACTGTGCAATGCACACTCATAAAACAGTCATTTTGAGAAATTTTTCCACTAAATTTTCGACATAGGGTTTTTGGGGGCCTACCTCATGAACTGTGACACTGTCATTTCGTTACTCGGTCCCGAAAGGTGGTTCCGCACAGTGACCATGAAATCACCTTTTGGGACCAAATAACAAAATGACAGTGACTGAATTCATGAGTTGGGGTCCCAAGAACCCCATGTTGAAAATATGGTGAAAAAATTCCCAAAAATGGCCAAGATATGCATCAAAGTTGAAAACAAAAAACAATTTATGCCATTATACAGCTTACTGGCATTTCTTCAGTTTGCAGTCAGCTTGAAGAGTGCAGGCGTATTCCCAGTCCATCGAAGATCATCATGTCAGGCTCCAGAGGTAAGTATGGGGTGAGGGGTGTGGGGAGGTGCAAGTGCATGAGAGGGTGGGCGCGGGTTGGGGAGGGACCACTGGAATCAACAAGAGACCTTTTCTAGTTTACAGGTTTATTTAAAAAACTCACGAGAAGGTTTTCTTTTGCAGGGACATTTAATTTTGGCATGCTGGGGTGGGCTCCCAGCATGCCACTTTAGTGTTTGGGGAAGCTGTAGCTGATGGGTGATTGGGCACCCCCGTCAGCACATACCGAGTGCTGGGGGGAACAAGAGTCGAGGGGGATTTGGGCACCCCCTCAGTACACAAGAAATTGGGGAGGCATTATGCCAATGGGGAATGGGCTCCCCCATCAGCAAAACTACCAGGAAGGGGGCATGCCAACAGGGGGATTGGGCACCCTGTCAGCATATATAAGTGCAGGGGGGTGGCAAGAGCCGAGGGAGATTGGGCACCCCTCGGCACACAACAAATTAGGGAGGGGGAACATTATCCCGACAGGGAATGGGCTCCCCCATCGGCAAATTGAACTGGAAGGAGGCATGCCAACAGAGGGATTGGGGACCCCATCGGCTTTTTTTTTTATTGAAATGTTTCAGCAGGAAGGCACACTGAATGGCAGGCAACAGCTTTCCGTCAGCTTCCTGGGGACTATGAGAGACTGTTGGAGAGCCGTCGCCATGGAGACACCAATCAGCTGTTTGGACTTGTAATGCACAAAACAGCTGATTCACATATTGGCCTGAATTTCTGACACATTTAGCATTCTCTAACTGCTGAAAATGTGTTTCTTGCACATGCGTGCAAGCAACACCAAAAAGGGGATCATTCTCAACCGGAAAACTATCACCCAGTTAGTTTAATAGATACATTAGCAAATGTTCATGCAAACATATTACTTAATAGATTATTACAGTGGACAGATAAACACAAAACTATATCTCCTCTACAGGCAGGCTTTAAAAAAGGGCATGGGACTACTACTCAAATGCTTCTTAAATCATCTTATGGAAAAACGTATATTGAAAAATCAGAAATTATTTGTTGCATTCATGGATTTTAAATCAACATTTGATTCTATTATCAGGAAATACCTATGGGTTAAAATCAATGAACTAGGCATAGATCCAAATCTGATAATTTTGATAAAGTACCTTTATACAAATACATGGACAAAAATGCAATACTGATACTGGGGCACTTACAGTTATAATCCCAACAAACATTGGCATTCAACAAGGCTGTGTGCTAGTGCCTATTTTATTTAATATTTACATAAATGAATTGATCGTTGAACTTGCATATGCGGATTATCATTTACCTAAAGTAGGTCACAATCAATACCTTTACTGGCTTACGCAGATGACCTGGTTATAGTGTCATTGACCAGACTAAGTCTCCAAACAAGTTTATATAAACTAGATACTTTATGTAAGAAATTAAACCTTAAACCAGACTCACAAAAAACTAAAATTATGATCTTTGGTTCCAAAAAGAACTATAATAAGCTTACACTGGCAGGGTCCTCACTGGATTTTGTTAATTAATTTACCTGTTTAGGAGTAACTTTTTCATCTAATCTGTCATGGAATAAATATATAAAAATAACTGCTGATAAAATGTCCTAATCTGCTTCCAGTATAAAAAAATTCAACATGAAATATAAAGTATCTTCCATTACCCGATGCTGAGAACCATAAATGCCAAAGCTCTTAGCTAGGGATTATATGCTATAGAGACCTGGGGCACTGTTAATACTAAAAAACTTGATACAGTGATGAACAAGGTACATAAGCAGGTTATAGGGATTCCCTTTGGGACTCCAAATTCACTAGTTAGAAATGCAAATAGGTCAAATTGATCTGAAAGAATTAATACTCACAAGGTTGATCAAAATTTGGTTAAAACTTAATTCAGTCAATGAACACTAGTTACCAGCAAAAGCCTTTATGGAAAATAAAGTTTGGACCATAAATAAAAAAACAAAATTGGCTTACAAATGTTGAGGAGTTGTTGGATTGCTATAATCTTACATAGTTAAACAAATTGCTGGTTTTAAAGATTAAGATAAGTCCATTATACCTTACAATTAGCACAGATACAGTGACTAATAAAGCTAACGAATCAGATCTACAGGCAATAGAAGTGATGAAAGTTTCCCTGTGGCTGGTGAATAACACTAAAGAGCACAATTTAAAATACTGTCTAACACAATTACATAACCCTGAATACATATATATATATATATATATATATAAAATATAAATTATAAGGGCATGGTCGTAGTGGGTTGATTCAGTTGCCAGCTCCATTCTGGGATGGTTGGGGTGAGCGGAGGAGTTGGCACTGCTGTGTGGGGGGGGTGGAGGGGCCACTAGACTACCAGGAAACTAGATGATTTATTTTATATCGGAAGTCAGGGATTGTGATGGGGTGGGGGCCACTAGACTACCAGGGAACTGGATGATTTCTTTTACATTTGGAGTTGGGGATCATGATTGGTGATGGGGGGGCATTAGACTACCAGGGAACTGGATGATTTATTTTACATCAAGAGTTGGGGATTGTGATGAAGGTGGGGGGGCACTAGACTACCAGGGAACTGGATGAATTATTTTACATCGGGAGTCAGGGATCATGATGGGGGGTGGGAGGGCCACTACACTACCAAGGAAATGTTTGGTGTGCATTACAATCAGAGTCAGGGATCAGGATAGAGGGGGGCAGCAGTGTGCTGAGAACAGGAGGGGTGGCACGGGAGATCCGCTGCCTCCTGTGCTGCATTACTGCATGCTTTTTGCAGGTGATGTTCAGCACAGTGTTACAAGTGGCACAACAACATGTAGCACGGTGCTATTCTTTTGAATACTGCGGTGTGCTGGCATTCATGGCCCCTTCCTTCACTCCCTCCCCTGAATACATTAACTCTTTGCACTGGCGCTATCACACAGCACTGGTGCTAATTGAACATTTGAATATTGCAGCCCAGCGCAAATTTGGCACTATTCCAGGGCAATATATTTGCATTAGGTGCAATGCTTTGACTAGCTGGCCCCGATCTATTACTTAAGTCAGAAGATATATATACTTTAGATATACTGTCCTTTTATCAATTAAATGTAACTTAGTACAGGAATTGAAACATTCCCTCTTGGGAAATTAAATGAATATTAACTAAGTCCCACTAGAAAGCATGAGACACAATGTTTAGGAGTTTAATTTTAAGTTTAGTTTGATTTTATTGAGGATGACAAGTGTGAAGTAAGATGTTAAAAGTGCTACTGAGAAATGATGATCTCAATTTGTATGGATACGATTGCTTAGAGTATATGTTAGATTGCTTTTTATATTGTAATGACAAAATTGTCAATCAATAAACTTTTACTACTACTAATTCTTAATATTTTGACCCCAAATTTTCAACATAGCCATTTTTTAACAACACCTCATGAACATGATAGCCGTCATTTTTCAAATCCTGGCAAAAATGTGTTTTCACACCTGTGGCACAGAATGACATTTTTGTGGCACATAGTGACATTTCAGGGATTTGAACATTTTCTTCTGCTGAGTTCATGAGGTGGTTAATTAGAAGGCTATGTTGTAAATTTAGTGTACACATACAGCAAATTTCAGTATTTCAACGTTCACTCATAACTTCACTAATTTTCAATATTTTGACTCTAAACTTTCAACATTGCCATTTTTCCACACCACCTCACAAACTTGACAGGTCTCATTTTTTTAATCCTGGATGAGACATGTTTTTGATGTTCTTGTGCAAAAGGACATTGTCATGTTTTAAAGGGCAGTCTTAAAATGACTATCTTGAAAATCTGAGGTCAAAATAAAAAAATATATACTGTATATATAATACTGTAGTTAAGAAACTGTGTGTGTAGTGCCAGTCTTGACCCCAGTGGGTATGCTTTGTGATCCCATGTTGGTGAGCTGAGTTCGGGGGCAAGCTCAGTGACCCAGTTGGATGGGGCGAGGGTGATGCCAGGGTTATCTTTGCTTTGCTTTTAAACTGATGGCATGCAGGACTAGTATGAAATCAGATTTTTCCAGAATGAGAATGGGGTAAGTAGTACTCTGTAGACTTTGCTAACAAGTAAATCAATAAATGAATATTTCATCAAGTTTTATTTGTATTTTATTTACATTTATCTTGTATGTACAACAATTTACAGATGAGGAGGCTACAGAATATATCATCTATTGTGTAATGGTGATAAAAAGTAGTTCTCTATAAACAATGCAGCTTAACAAATCAATCAGCAAACAAAATAACACTTTTTTTTGGTTGACATTTATAATTAATACCAAAAACAATAGCAGAGGAGGAGGTATGCATTGGCTGTAGTGTAATAGTGATAACAAGTAGTACTATATGCATAATCATTTCTATTATTTTATTCATATGCCAAGAAAATGTAAATCATGATGGACTGCTGTAATCAGGCCTAACTTCCTCCAGGAGACTACCAATGGAAGTGTCTTTTACCCTTTAAAGCGGTTGAAGGTCAATGCCCATCATTTCACCAAGAATTTTGCCATTCATATGGAACTTGGGTGATTATGTGGCAGTTTAGTGTGGGCATGGAATTACTCTGGCAGCTTTGTAACAAATTAAATACCATTACTGGGGCCACTGGTCCTAGCTCTGACTGGTGGCAGTGGTCAGACTTCTAAAGCAGCTGGATTATTTGAATAAACTGTCTTTTCCCTGCCCTACTCCTGACTATCACTACTGGCCCTCTCTGTTACTCTGACATGAGTGTAGATGAGTCTGGCTAATATTAGAAGAATGCCATAGTCACATTTTAAATTATCGGCCAAAATACTTTGTCTCAAAATTTTAATAGACTCATACCACCCCAACTTATCTTTTTATCAGACGTATTGCCACAAACTTTCAGTAAATTGGAGGTGTCGTCTATAAACTACTTCCAAACTGATTTGAATCTCCTTGGCTTTTTTAGTGGCAATTACCTCAGTGGTACTTCTTGAGTAATTTGGTGGCATCTGTTTGATGATTTTTGGGAGGGGGGGCACTGTGGTATGAGGTTACTGTGGAGGGCCAGCAGCAGCAGCAGGAAGTGGTACAGTACAGTGGTGCCTGTGCAGAACCTGGAACTTAGCTTTATTTTTCTTCTGCTGACAGAATTACTGTAGTGTCTGTGCCTAAGCCAGACTAGTCAATGTCAATGTTTTCATCCATAGCAGATGAATGACTAGCTCTAGGCTGTGTGGTGGTGGTGCTGCACAATATGGGAGCATTGTATAATGGTTCAAAACAGATTGACAATTGTTCTGCCCCCACAATGGAAACTGTTGTGTGGCACCTGTTGTCTTCTTGCCCAATTAAGACAGACAGTGGGAATGCATGGTTTTATATTTACAAATGGATTATTTCTATTTCATGCTCATGAATGGGAAATCACAGCAAAGAGGTGACTCAGAAACAGCTTGGACTGGAGCCTAAAGCAATGTATAATACAATTTCCATCAAAATACTAAAAACAGCAGAAGTCAGATATTAGACGCATCCTCCCTAGCACAGCCAAACGTTTTCTCCCCATGCAGGGTTTTTGTCCAGGCTGACAAGGTACCAGGTGTGGGACATTTAAAAAGCACAAGTTTGAAGAGGTATCACATAATTTCATGAAATGCCTATATATATATATATATATATATATATATATATACACACACATATATTTATTGCAAAAACTGTGTCAATGCAAGAGCTAGGGTTTTTGTAGTGACAAAAGCAAGGAAATTGGCATTAGGGTTTTCACCCTAACTCCACACCACCCCCACCCCCACTGGCACACACACACACACACACACACAGCCACAAACATAGACACACACACACACACACACACACACAACACACCACTATGGGGCCAGTACAAGGAAATACAACCAATCACAGACAGACCCGATCTCCGCAAAGACATAGACAGAGCACAAACTGTTCAGAGGAGGGTAAACAAAATGGTGCAGGGTGTGCAGCAGAAAAAATATGAGGAGAAACTAAAGCAGCTTGACATGTATACCTTTAACAAAGTATAAGAGGATAGCATCTTTCAGAAAAAGAGATGTACAAGAACAAAGGAGCACAATAATGTACAACTTCTTCCAGGAAAGATGTCTTAATGAATTCCAAGGAAGACTAAACATACATATATATATATATATTTTTAATCTTTGGTAACAGGCTGACACCAACTAAGGACAAGTTCCTGTTTTCGGGAGTGAGCTGGAAGCACTAGGCACTTAAGTGACATCCTCAGAGTCACAGAGTAAGCAGGTGGAGCTTGTGAGAATCAAACTCAGGTCTTGTATGCTAGATGTACCAAGCTCATTCAGAGGTAATTACACTAACCTGCAGACTATACAGGCACCTGGCTCTCATGGGCAGGCATATATCAGAGTCTAGTAGACGCTGCCTAAGTCTAGTAAGAATGCTTGCTCACAGAAGAATTGAAAATACGTTCTGTTCAGACCTGATATGGCTGTGGATAGCATTTAGGATCACCAACAGTGTTGAAAAGAATATGCAGGGTCTTGCTACAGTGCAGTCACATATAATAGATATTGCAGTAATTACAGAACTCTGCATGCATGATAGAAACATACATAAAAACACAGGATTAGACAGCAGATAAGGACTGCTTGCGCAGCTACACTGTCCATTTCTATATCTCATGAATAAGCTGCAGATTCTAGTTAATCAACAGGTTATTTCCTCCTACCTCCCACTAGAATTGCATTATGTCTCTCTTATGTATTCTACAATTCTGCCACTGCTCCTTCCTCCACATCCTCCTCAAGAAGGCTGTTCCATGCATCCAGAACCCTCTCTGTAAAAAAATTCTTTTTAGTATAACCTCTGAGCCAACCCCTCTCTATCTGCAAATTGTGCCCTTTTTGTTCTTGTACATCTCTTTTTCTGAAAGATGTACAAGATGGTATCCTCTTGTACTTTGTTAATTTCCTTGAGATTGTTGAAAGTTTGTATCATATCCCACCTCTCCTCCTTTCCTCAAGGGTATAAATGTTAAACTGCTTTAGTCTCTCCTCGTATCTTTTCTGCTGCACACCCTGCACCATTTTGTTTACCCTCTTCTGAACAGGTTTTACTTTGTCTACATCTTTGCGGAGATTGGGTATCTCTGTGATTGGTTGTATTTCCTTATACTGCCCCCATAGTTGTGTGTTGTGTGTGTGTGTATATGTTTGTGCTGGTGTGTGTGTGCCAGTGGGGATGGGGTGGGAGGCTGGTGTGGTGTTGAGGGGGGAAGCCAGAGTTAGGGTTGAAAACCCTAACAGCAAATTTCCTCGCTTTTGTCACTACAAAAAAATCTAACTCTTGCATTAATGCAGTTTTTTGCAATAAATTTCCTGACTTTTTGAGAAATAAGAAAACATTTTATTTTTCTAACTACACCTTGAAAAACATAATCTAAGCTTAACATAAGACTTTTTATAAACAGTACCTTACCCAGTTTCAGAGGCCATCTCTGCATAGCAGCTATTGTGTCATGTAATTCTAGTCACAGACATTGACACCTATTT
Organism: Neoceratodus forsteri; assembly: GCA_016271365.2. NCBI lineage: Eukaryota > Metazoa > Chordata > Ceratodontiformes > Ceratodontidae > Neoceratodus > Neoceratodus forsteri. The sequence continues at coordinate 1,647,022,739 of CM057453.1, forward strand.
CTAGATATTTCATGAAATTTCTGCACCAATTCTCTCTGCTGCCCGTACTACTAAAAATGAAGAAAGCAGAAGATATATCTCAAGAAATCACAGAAATTTCAGCAATAGATAGCACTGTGTGTGGCTCCTACTATAATGATAAAATAATAAGCCAAAGGAAACCACCATCATTTACACTATATTACTTTAATGCCAACTATTAAGTTACTGTGACAGTCATGTTTACTATACTGTCAGGTATGCTGTTACCTCAAGCCTCTCTAACCAATAACTCTATTATATACATATCTATAATAACGACACAAACAAATTCTTGAAAACTATTATGTTTAATATAAAATTTGTATTCAAAAATATGAAACTTTTATTTACAAAAAATTTAGAAAACACGAATACAAAAATAAATACATATTTCAGTCACACAGTGGGAGGAAGGGAGAATAAAAAAATAATACATTAAATAAAACTTTCGACAAATAAATTAAAAGTGTGCCTGAACACTTGATAAATAAACAGCGGGTGGGGACATATAAATATAAATAAATAATAATTTTATTCAACATAAGTATGTACAAGAACTGGCCAGGAGTGATAGAGAGATGCTGGCCATTCAGGCTGTAGGGACTTGGGGAGATGACGGTGACGAGAAAGTGGAAGGCTGCTCAGGGGTAGGTGCGAGTAGGTGCCCCTCTTCTGCAGCAGTTGTTGATGGTGTTGTTGGAGGGGTACCTTTGAGGGGCTCTTGCTGAAGCACTTCAGAGGGCTGGTCATCCTTTAGGTGCTGCAGGTCCTGGTGCAGAAGCTGGTGGATTGCTTCTTTGGCCTCCAGCTGATTCTCAGCCAGCCGCACCATGAGACTGTGCGTGGACTCCAGCGAAGCAAGAGGCCTCTTCCAAATCCCTAAGTGACTGAATAGCTTTGGTGAGGACCCTGTTGCTCTGCTCAAGCCCATGAGTGGCAACTAAGGCTGCATGCCCTACACGCCAGGGATGCTGCAGCAAGTCAATTATTTCAGACCCTTGTGAAATTATTTCACTGGTCTGCCCAACCAAATAATTCAGCTTTGCTGCAGTGTCACGGATGTGTTCGGCAGCAGCCCTGTTACCACTCCGCATAGTCTCGAGCAGCTGGCTGAGGGTACTGCTGATGGTATTCAGAATGGCAAGTTGCCTTGTGGAGACAAAAGAAAAAGAAAGAATACACATGTCAATAGATGAATCTCTTCTGTAGTTTTCTGAAAATGGACTACACAAAAGTCTGTGTTTGTAATATATATAATACTTCAGATGTATTCACATCTATGGTACTTCAAAAAAAAAGCTGTGTTGACTTAAGAATACTGTTATCTATGTTTGTTGTACACACAGCTACCATCACCATTTCAGATACTACAATGACAGACATATTCCACCAGAATTACATTCTGTTAACCACAGAATAGGTGCCTATTAATGCTGTTCCTTAAACCACTTCATAAATGACTATATGCAGTATGTACAAAAGTTGTACAATAATGAAACATCAGCACCTGTACATACTTGCCCTTCTACCACCCTACTGTACAATGATGTCTTCTAGAACCACATATCTGCACTGTGGTACTATTGTCACTAGGGAATGCACAATGACACACAGCACTACATAGTCACGAATACTAATTCGTGCTCACTCTGCTTGAAAACTTGTTCAGGAAGACACCAGATTTGAAAGTTGACTCCTTAAAGCACCACAACTCCCCCCGTGACACAGCTATACAGATATAGTCTACTTCAGTCACACGATACAGCACTGTTACACTTCATGCCCATTTTATGTCTCTTGGCACCATTTCAGTGTGGGTCTGTAATGGTATGGTGTAACTGAGACATTGTAGCTCAATAGGACAATTAGTAGAGACATACCATATTACGAAAACACCATTAGTGCAGTACTGTGTGATCTCTTTACACCTCATCAGATTTCTCAGCCTCATGCAAGACAGTTCAAAAAATTACACTGTTACAGTATTTCATGACACATATCACAGATAAAGACACAATAACTGTAGCTCAACAGTAAATTTAAGATCAATAAAGATGAATAAAAAAAATCATTGTATACTCCCTGGTTCTGCATACTTGCCCATCCACTGTTCTCTATGTGTTTCAACTTGTTGAAGACAAATATATACAAACAGATATGAAATTGATAAAAGCCACACAGGTCACCAGCAGGCAGACAAGTAAGATGATCAACCATATCAACATATGCTGTACTCCTTATTGCATACTTCATAAGAGCACATTCAGCACCTCATTTAGCATTATCCATCTAAGAATAGCTATCAGTGCAGTACATATACCACCTACATAACATTTTCTTGTGCCATTTTTCATGCACAGTCTTCACAGAAAAACATTTTTCATATCTGATACATAGCATTTAGTATGCTGACTTAACATTAAACAGTCCTTCCACGTACTACTGTCTTATGCAATACTGCTGTCTAACTCTTTCATAACTGCATCCTCTATACTGTGTGTGTGTGTGTCTGTGTGTGGCTGCTACTTACTTAACCCATCAATGAACTGAGAGGAGACTAAATCATGGGAGGCAATCCGGTAACCATGTGTTATGAGTTTATGAAAGACAGATCTGCTACTGGCTGCCTGATCACCAGGCTTGAGCAGAAAACACTAATCCTGTAACACCAAGGGGAAGAAAGAATGGAGCAAAGGGAGCACACAGTTGGAGCCCCAGGTTGCAGTGTGAAGGGGGTGGAGCAAATATGATCAACCCACACAGAAGAGGCTGCTGAACAACCAGGTATGATGAACAGCTGTGCAGAGGATATGAGTAAAAGGCAGCAGGACTAGGTAACGCGACTAAGAATATTCTTATAACTAATGATGGGGAGACCCAGTGGCAGTTCAGGAAGAGCATATCACCTGGGGTTGTACACAAACTGCAGTACAACCATCAGTGAAAATCAGTATACTGGCTACACTGTACTGGTCTTTAAAAAGAAACTCAGAAGCATAATAAAAAGTACTTATGTTCCTCAGCTAGAGGCCCACCTGGACCTGCAGCTGTTGAGGGATGACCTGCTGCTGGAGATTCTGGCTTTTCCTCCACAGAGGGTTCTATCTCCATGATCTCAATACCCTCTGTGGAGTCTTCTTCTCCAGCAGTACCATCTGCAGATGGTTCATCCTTTGTTAAAACATAGTAAAAGAAACAGTTTACTCATCTCTGAATATTACTATCAGTATATATAAATATATATATCACCACTACCACTTGTACACTATTCTTTATGTTGATAACTATGATACTATGTAGTGCTGACTTCATTACAGTATATACATCTGTTCTGTTAATCAGTACAATAACTAAAATTATTAGCAGCTATGTACAATCATGTGCTTTTCAATTTACACATTGTGACACTCTCTTACAAAAAATACCTTAACAGCTTTATGCTGATCATAATACCAAATACATAAATAAGCAGTTCTTCTGAAAACAGTTTCTCATGTAATATTTCTCCTACAACATACTATAGTCTAAAAATTCTTCTCGCTAGGAATTCCCCAATCTAAGGATAATTTTTGTAATTACATGATACAATGTAGATACGTGAATAAATTACCTCAACAGTGAGCTACACACAGTATTCTCATACCATATGACAGACATACTACATGTTCACTTAAAATACACTCATCAGTACATTATTCAAACTCACCAGCAGAGTCGATCACCAGTAGCTGCTCGACTGGAGCCCCTCGAGCCGCACCTTCCGGGAGTGGTTGCAGCTGCATATGATAGGAGGATGCAGGTTCCGTTGCTGTTGTGGCTGAGTGGGAAAACAAAAATGAATACGATCTTTAGCTATTTCAGCATTAACATCAATATCATTATATTGTTTTATTACTTTGATTTGCAAAATAACTTTGCACTACTTCTTTTTGCTATCCTCACTATCAAGTAACTTGCCCACTCAAGATCACATGCAGACCCCAAACCTGTGGTCTATCCCTAGAGTACCAGTTTCAAACTCCAGTACAAGACAGCTACCCTACAATCAGTGGTCCATACAAAGTAGTGTACTGATCTTCTAGAATTGCTAAGCTATTTTTACTGTCTGTCTTGCCCTCTGATAACTTTCATTACATACTACCACTTAGGCAAGGCATCCAGAGCTGTGACATGATCACATACATCTCCGCTACCATTTGACACACAATACCCTATCTCTGATTTCTAAATAATGCAGCAAAACTTCTATATTTGTAAGTACCAACACCCTCAGCTTGCAACGTGACTATGAACACTGTGAAAAACATACAGTGTGGTTCAGACTGTCTCCTACTGTACTCCTTTAATACATACCCTAAACACAAATTACATGTGTCTATGTTTCTAAATAATATCTTGAGATCATTTAAATGTTGCTACATGTGATGTTTTCAACATTTCATACATTACCATACTACTAGACAAGTCTCATTATCTGCTTTTAAGGAACTAAGCAAATGTTTGCTCTTGCCTCTTAGTTAAAATACAGTATCACCACAAATACAGTCCTCAGTTCATAATTACTTAACTGTACTTGTGATAAACTCTTTCTTTACATATCACTACTTTCAGAAGTATAATACAACATATCATATACTTTAAAGTTCTAAAAAAATGTGAATACTTAATTTAAATACAAAATAAAACAACCTTGCTAGTCACACACTAACAAATAATAGATACAGCATATTAGCCTGTATATTAACATCACAACGATTACAAAGATATACTCACAGGTATGATGATGATCCCCAAATTTCAGTTTCCCTGCATCCTCCCACATAGCATAGGCTATGTTTCACCACTCCCGGACACTCCTTCGCATGTCACCTGCCACTGCCTTTGCCTTAAAAAAGGTCTGGTGGGTGATCTTCCACTTCCTGTGACACTCGTCTGGAGATTTTGTCATCTCTTGTCTCCCCAAGGCGTGACTAACCTAAAAAAAAAAAAATCAAAAAGAAACGTATGGTGAGTGTTTTTTCTAACATAAAAATAAATAACTTTACAAAGACCACAACCTCACCACTAATTTACAGACTCTAACAATATGGACTCATATGCACAGATTATTACATATGAAAGGAATAATACATGACATGCTTTGTTGCAGTGCTATAATAGCAGACATCTGGGGGAAGGGGGTGACATTGTGCACTAGATCAAACACCAACTCCATCCAATGACCCAGTTTAACCATTTTTCCAGAACAAGAGACACCCTTTAGTCCATTATCTTACACAACACAATACCCTCTAGGTATATATTAAATAAAAACATTTTTGCAACAAATATGAATATAAATATCAAACAATTGTTTTTTTTTTTTTAGTTTTTTTACAGGAGATCCTCCATATATACTTCTACATCTGACCACAGTGTTGACAGTAAATGTGTCTCATTATAGTTCAATAACACCATGGTATGGATATTCACACTGCGCCAGGCACGAATGCAAGCCTGGGCGCAGTGCAACTGGGAAGCACCGTATCGTGTTCTGGGTGATATTCAACAGTGCAGCGCCATGGCCCAGTACCACTGAATATGCCATCATGGGTGTCCGCATTGCACATGCTGCACTGGCACTGCACCACTGCAAGTGGCAAGAGAGTAGCGGAGGATTCGCCAGCACAACTGCAGTTGCGATAGGTGCAGGAACCATGATATTCAGTGATGGATATGGGCATGGGGCCATAATGCATGCAAGCCACAAATGGGGCTAGTTGCATGTTAGTATGGCCCCATTTACATACAAGTGCACTGATCCCTGGTGACTTGCACCTGGAGCCCTGCCAGGCTTCAGCTGTCAGGGACTAACACCCCCTGCACCTCAGCGGCAAAGCACCCCAGTACCCAATTACGAGTACATGTATAATACTAAATAAGTAATAATATCTATCGCTGGTGCTCCAGCAGACCATACCCAGCCCAATCATGAGCATATGTATAATAAAAATAAAATACATTTATCCATGGTGCTCCAGTGGACTGCTCCCAGCCCGACTGCATGCTTTGCAAAAATAGAGTTATCCCCAGAAGTCCACTGGGCCCACTCCCAAGCCCAATTGCAGACATTGTAAAAGGAAAAATCTGGTAGTACAATGGTATCCCCCTCCCCACCTGCCCACTGAGACTCACCACCCTGCTCCCACCCGCTCAGCAATGGGTGGCAGGTCCCCACCCACAAGCCGCCTGGCCACCCACTGACTAACAGAGTACAGTACAGCTGTATACCAATTGGTCCAAAGCGTGGAACAATGGGTGTGCACACCATACTGTACAACACAGTGCCGATATGAGAATGAATCTATTCATATATTGGGACTGTGTCATACAGTATGGTCTGCACACCCATTGCCCCATGCTGGGGACCAATGGGCACACAGCTGTACTATACGTTGTGAGTCAGCAGTCGACCAGATAGATTGTGGGTGGGGAACTTCCACCCACCGCTGACCAGGTGGGAGCTGGGTAGCAGGTCTCAGTGGCTGGCTGGAGAGGGGGGTACCGGTGGACCAACAGGGTTTTTCCTTTTACAATGCCGATGATCAGGCTTGCCAGTGAGTCTACTGTACCAGAAAGGATATGCTTATTTTATTTCTAGTATACATAAGACCATGATCAGGCTGCGTATGGTCCACTGGACCACCAAGGATAGATTTATTCTATAAATATTATACATAACCCACAGTTGTCATTGATCACATCTATAGGCGTGGAAAAAATACTGAACTGTCAATCAAATAAAAGACCTAGCTTGCTCCATGTGTGTGTCAGGCTGAGGTTAGTCGCACGCATGATGATGCACACATTCGCATGCTCCCTAACAGCCTGTACAAGGGCCAGCACCTCTCTATCACTCCAGGATTTAGGCATTGTCTATCTGTAATAAAAAAAGACAAGAAGACATATCAGAAAAAATAGTTTGATATAACATTAATAGCGCAGTATCTCACACCTGCTTCTCTTTCTTAACACTCAAAATGAGACATATGTAATAACTAATAAATTCTGAAGTTACAATGACTCCGTTATTCAAACACATCAATGTGCCCCTTCCCTGACATTAACAAAACCGTATAGTAATCATATATTGACAGCTGCATTCACAGCTGCTGTAGTATTGCCTATAAAATTATGTAAGCTCTATTATTCGTATACTGACTACATACTGTCATAGGGCAGACCAAACATCTGAGCACCATACAGGCACACTGAGGATACTTCCCACTATTCCCTACACAACAGAAACAGTCCTATGACCAAGTACTAATAACCAACAGGGTGGATAATATTGGAGAATACCACGCCACTAGTCACAAAAAAGAAAATACTGCACTACAAAGACCAAGCAACCAAAGCTAAAAGTAAGAAATTAAAATTTTTGGATCCACACACTGGCATGGCAGTTGGAGGAAAGTGGCACATTACATAGTAAAGACCTTAGAGATCTCAGTAACTGACAGTCTAAAAATGGTGCCACATCAGTATGCCAATTCAGGCTGCTCAAACATAGTGTCAGCTAACTGTGCACCTTGAATTCACAGTTCTTTCAAGGTGGGCATTTATCGTAAGTTAATCTACCCACCCCCCTGCTATTGCTATGAGCCAATGAGAGAGCTGGCAGTGTCTACGTCATTTTCTAAGAGCTCAATAAGGAAATGGTGGACAACACAATGGGACCTCATAGAATACATCCTAGGATACTAGAGCATCATTCACTTTAGCATCAGTGTAGTAACCTGCTGAACATACAGCTAATACAAAAAAGAACAATACTTACTTAACAGTAGCGTATACAGACAAAATGTTAAGCTGTATATGTATCTGTTGAAAGAAATACAGAAAATGTATTACAGAACTGTCATACAATATACACATTTTTTACAACAAAAAACGATTACTGAGTTACCCAGTGAATACATCCCTACCAGCACAGTGGATAATACATCGATAGCATACATACATTAATGTCATTACCCTTCCCTTTCTTTCCAGTTCACCTTCACAAACACACAAAACATTTTTATCCATACTCAGAAAATACATCCCCCTTAAAAGCAAGCATATTCAACCATCACAAAAAATTAATATCCCCAAAAAATGTTAAATACTTACAGTACACACACCCCACGTCACATGAAGAGATTACACAAAAAAACACCATTTGCACAGAAACACCCAACCAATATGTCACGTAACCCCCCAAAAACACATATATCATCCCAAGTACAAATGAACATCCCAATCAACTGATAACAATTATTATAACACCTGTGTGCTGAAAATACTACTGAATCTATGTTTCCCACAAACTCACACTCTAACATACAGACAACAATGTGCAAGATGCAAAATATTATGTTTTTTTACCATTCATACTGGCTCTAAAAAGAGCCGTTGTCAGTGCATATGTGATGTGCTTGAGAGGTACACTTCTACAGGTACACAATCACAGAACTGTAAGGATAACTTCGCAAAGCTCCCAACAAAAATGTTATTACCTGTGTTACAGAGATGCACATCATCTTTTAGATATAGCCAATATTTGTCATAAGTGATTTAGGGGCGACGAATGGTATGCATTGCCATAACACAAAGGAATCCAGATATTTGTATGTTTCACCTTCCTGCATGATCTTTTAAGTGCAGGACAGCAATCCTCACCTCTCCAGATCATGCACTGTGTAATATTTGAATACAGAATTTTACAAGCTGGTAACATACTCATAATATGCTGCAAGTCAAACTGTGCAGCTTTAATTAAATCAATCGCCCTTTTGTCTCCCAAATCATTACCTCCGAGATGTATCAGGAGTATGTCTGGTTGAGGGTGTGTCTCTAACAAGTGGTACATAGTAGGTATGAGCTGCTCCCACCTCATGCCACCCTTCCCAAACCAAGACACTGAGCATCCAGGTGGCTGTAAGTCATTGCCAAAATGACTACCTCTACTGAACACTGCTGCCCTTCTCACCAAATTTGATCCCACTATCGATACAGTCAATGTTAATTTTTCTGCCATGCTGAGTGAGAAATATCAAAAATTCAGATGTAGAAATATCACAATTGTGTCTGTCTGACTGCCAAGCACTACAAGCCTAATCAGCAAAATGACCAGTATTCAGTTGTATCATAAAGATAAATACAGTCAAAACAATCACAAGTAATAACCTGATCCCAGATTGTCTCATACAGCCTGAAAGATGTAGTTATCTATGTAAAGCCTTTTTCTATTGGCATAATGTTTATTAACATTCTTTTTTGTTCTGGTGGGACAATGCTGTCTGATCATTGGTTCACTTCATGACTTGCGAACAACACAAATGTTCATTGGTCAAACTTAGTGGCCATTATGCTCTGTCAAACTAAATTCCCTCTCTTTTTCAGCCAGCAGCTTGAGTGGTGAATGGAACCATACCTATGTACTTCACAGAGATAATGTGCAACAGTTTCAAACTCTACTATATTAATTATCCTGCCATAGTATCATTACAGCAGTTAAAATTAACAGTTAATATATTTCCACTAAGAAGTATTGTTATTCTATATGTAAGTGAAATATATTTAACTGTCTCTGTGTTTTAGAAATTAAAATGTACTAGCATATTAACCAGGTTGGTACACAATTTTTGTTCTCAAATAGGATTGCACATCTGTTAAAACACACACATATTTAGCCAAATATTGCTAATGTTGTCACATCAGCAGCCAATTCTCACAAAGTAAGCCACCACTAAAATGCAGTACATCTGCTTTACACAATAACTGTTAAGTTGTCAAATAGTGTCACAGAAAAATGTTTAAACTGTAATAGGTAGTATTAAACCTGAGGCACTGTTATCAGCCATTAAATGCTAGCTGTAAGACTAACACATTTGACAAAACTTACAATCAACAGGAAAAAACATAATTGTTAAATATATAAATATCTTAGTACAAGCTTTAAAATAATTGCTTAGCAGTTTTTTTCCTGGGACAATTCTAACTCTTGACAAACTATTTATATAGCTTTTCTAGAAGTCTTATGTGTGTAAAACACATGGAGGGAAATACTATGCATTTTCAAAATGTTTTAGCACTTTTATGAGCAAAATCCTATTAAATGTTTAGCCTCAAACAAAACCCTGTACATCACACAGAAAAACAGGTAAACAGTGTCAAAAATCAAGCACTAAACATGCCACAGTCCTTCCTAACTTCCTAACAAGTAAAATACCCATTCCCAACTAACTAAAAACATCAGTTTATACAGCTATAATTTTACGTAGAAAAACGCTCACTATTTTCTCCTGGAGTCTCTGCTGCTTGAACACTGAGTCCATAATGGCCCCCAGAATGTTATTTTTTGATTCTATTGGCTCAGAAAAGTCACATGGCAAAGTTAGCCATTTCTTTGATTGCGGGCATGCAAATTCTTTGATCACCACTTGCTTTGACCGCGAGGATTGTTAGCGAGCGTGCAAAATCTTTAATCGTGAGAATAACATGAGACTTTGTTATCAGAGTGTCCCTGGTTGTAAAATACATTAGATTCAATTATTTTTTCAATACAACATACAGTCATAGACAATTCTAGCACTAATAAGTAAGAAATATAATGAAAATATTCATTTTTCTTATATTTTATTAATTTACCCACGTTTTGACGATCTTTGGTCGCGAGTGTGCAAATTCTGTGACAGTCACTCACTTTGACCACGAAGATTGTCCGTGAGTGTGCAAAATCTTGAATCGCAAGAATAAAGCGAGACTTTGTTATCAGAGTGTCCCTGGTTGTAAAATACAGTAGATGCAATTATTTTTCAACACAGTACAAAGTGATAGGTAGTTCTAGCACTAAAAAGTAAGAAATGTAATGGAAATATTCATTTTTTCTTATATTTTATTAATTTTCCTGTGTTTTCATGATCTTTGATCGTGAGCATGCAAATTCTTTGACCACCACTCACTTTGACCGCGAGGATTGTTCGCGGGCATGCAAAATCTTTAACCAAGAAAACATCAACACTATTTCTCAGGACAATAGTGTAGTAATCTTGGTGAATGGTGTACCAACAAAGGCAAAACCAATATGGCAGGACATAGTCAATGTTAACAAGGTGTAGCATGCTTTCCAATACCTAAAATAGCATAATGTTTTTATGCTGACATTGACATAAATGCATTTGCTGGTCTTTCTGCAGATATTACTGTCGAGAACTCTGACAAAGCAATTCTGAGAAAGGTTGACAGTGCAACTGCACACAATGTGAATGAGCAATTCACCGTACATCCATTACATGGCAAAGACTCAGTAATGGATAACATCGATTTATATCAAATGAAGTAAGTAGAGGGCAATCCTGTAAGTATATGGGAGGCTGCTCTAGAAGCTCGTTGTTTTCCTGATCTATTTCCACTTGGCTCAGGTGATTGACTAGATGAGTGAGAACGTCATGTCCCAAGAGCTGGCTATAGGACCTCACAAGTTCTACACAAGGATGGCAAGTTTCGAAGAAACATTGCATACCTTTTCCACCTTCTTTGGGAAAGTGAACTTAGTGCCCTATCTGCCACTATTGCTCATACATTGAGACTTGGTACAGAGTTCAACAATATGACAGCTGCACAGTTACTACAGAAGTTGCAGACCAAAGATAAAACACTGCAAGTCAGTCTTTCTTCAATTTTGTCTAGCATGCGTGGTACCAAGGAATACTAGTACAGACGACACTCTGAGGTGATGTGCATGCTGAGAGAGTTTGGACCACCAACATGGTTCATTACATTGAGTTGTGCTGAATATTATTGGGATGATCTGCTCGATCTTCTCAGATGGGCAAACTCAGATGTTGAGAACATACAAAATATGACTCTCAATGAACTATGTTCACTTGACCCAGTGACAGTTTCATGTTACTTCCACCACCAGTTCCACAGTCTTTTAAAGTTCATACTGTCTAAGACTAATCCTCCTCTGGGCATTGTTGAGCACTACTTCTGGAGGGTTGAGTAACAAGCTCGTGGAGCTCCACACATACATGTGTTGCTGTGGATCAAAGATGCCCCACGTATTGGAGACAATGACACAAGTGACATACTAAGATTCATACTGAAGTATATCACAAGTCAGGTTCCAGACAGGTATGACAGTGCAACACTTTGGGAACTGGTTCAGAAATTCCAATGACACCTGTGTGACAAGTACTGTCATAGGAAAGTAAAGAACAAGGGACAGTGGTACACTCGATGCCGTTTTGGCTTCCCAAGGTGATCTTGCATGGCTGCTTGTCTCAATGATGTCTTTTCAGCCATGTGACACCACCTGAAAGCAAAGTCCACAAAGTGAGTGTATGAACTACCTTGCACAGAATCAGAAGTCTATATCAATGACTATAGCCCTTCTCTTCTGTTGATGTGACAGGCAAACACTGACATTCAGTTTGTTGCTGACAACTCAATGGCTCTTGTAAGGTATGTCACATCATACATCACTAAGCACGAGCAAACAAACCTGTAAGAAATGTGGGAAGAGTTGTCTAACTGTGATAAGTCAATGTCTTCTAGGCTTTGGTCACTGGGACTTAAGAATCTGTCACACTGTGAGTGTGGAACCTATGAAGCAATTGACCAATTTACAGGTGTATGTCTATATGGCAAATCAGACTCCATTAATTTCTTGAATGTGAACCACAAGCAGAACAGGCGTTGTGTCCTTAAAAGCCATGAAGAGATTGAGGATTTGGCTGCTACAAGACCAACATCCACAAATAATCTCAAGAGCAACTTAATTGACAATTACTATCCACAGTGCCACAGTGCTATGGATGATCTGTGTCTCTTTGAAGTTGCTCAATGGTACGATTACAAGTGGGATGTTTCTTCTGACCCAGAAAAAGGCATATATAAAGTCACTGGGTTTGATGGGTCACTTGTTAAAAGGCACAAACCATGGCTAATTGACCACTGTAAACTCACCTTGAATGCCACAGAAAGCAAAGAAAATTATTATTTTGCTCTATTGTTTCTGTTCAAGCCTTGGAGATCAGAATCTGAATTGAAAGGATTATCTGATACATATGAACAACAGTTCATGGAAACTTATCATACCTTCAAGAGTCATGTCTCTGAGAGTTACATTGACAGATGTGAAATTGAAAAAAATCAACTGGAGGAAATGAAGAAAATTCTGGGTGATGACACCCCAGTAACATCACAGGAAATGGTTGATGTTGAAGGAGAAGGGACTCTTGGTGCTCCTCTTCCTCCTAATGGCCCAGCTGTGCTAATGTCAGAGGTAGAGGGCACAATGCAACAAAGCATGCAGTTCTCAGAGTCAGCTACAAACATTGTTGGCAACTTGAACTCACACCAAAAAGTTGTGTATCAGTCTGTGATGCATGTTGTGGAACATGCTGTTCAGCACAGTACCAAGCCCTGTGTTTGTGAGGCACATGCACCAGTGAGGATGTTTGTTAGTGGTGCTGCTGGGACTGGAAAAAGTTTATTGATTGAAGCTATAAGCAAAGGTGTACGTACCCTTACTAATGCAGCAACATCAGTTATTGTTTCTGCTCCAACAGGTTTGGCAGCTTATAACATAGGTAGTATCACACTTCATAGGTTATTCATGCTGCCAGTTGAGCATGGTAAGAGTGGTGATTACAGAAAATTGTCATATGACGTTGCCTCTGAACTGAGGTCAATGTTTGACAAGATGCATTTGCTGATAATAGACGAGATCAGCATGGTTTCAAATGTTCTCCTTAGATATGTCCACCTACACCTACAGGAGATACTTGGTACCAATGATGACATACCGTTTGGTGGTAAGAATATTCTTGTTTTTGGAGATCTCCTGCAGCTGGTTCCTGTAAATGGCAAACATGTTTTCTGTAGTCTTTCCATTGAAGAGGCAAAGAAAACAATTGGATGCATAGGTGGAGTCAATCTGTGGGAGTGCTTCTCATATGTTGAACTCTTGCAGAATATGAGACAGCAAGGTGACATGTCTTACAAAGCATTGCTTGATGAGGCATGCATTGGTACACTGTCACCCACCCATGTTGAAATGCTAAGACAGCGCATGATCACGAGAAATAATGACCCTGTCCAGGATGCATGTGATATCTTTGCACATGTGCAGAAATCTGGGGTACATGTTGTATGTCTATTTCCAAGACTTAAGCAGTGTGCTGAGTTCAATAAGATCATGATGCAGAGAGAACAGCAACCCATTGTCACTCTCCCATGTATAGATACCATAGATGGTATAAACCTATCGCGAACAATGGTATCAAAAATGGTTGAGTGTCTCAGAGAGCTCACAGGTGATGTGTCACGCATAGCTGGCTTAGAAGCTCTGCTACCACTGTGTAGAAATGCATGCATTGTGCTTTGCAGAAACACTGATGTTGAGCGAGGTCTCATGAATGGAGCCATGGGGTACATCCATGACTTCCAGTACAATGTGCAGAACACAACTGTGGAATTTGTAGTTGTTAAGTTTGACAACTGTAAAACTCCTCTACCAATAGACAGAGGTACAGTCAAGTCTGAGTCTGTCAAAGACACATATGTGACAAGGAAACAATTTCCATTGTGTGCTGCTTATGCAGTGTTCATACACAAGTCACAAGGGCTCAGTCTTGATAGTGCCATTGTAGATATAGGCACTGGTATATTCAAGGATGGGATGTCTTATGTTGCTTTGTCTCGTGTCGGACAATTGTCTGGAGTACACATAGTAAATCTAGCAGAAAGTAAAATACGTGCTGACACAAAATGCATAATTGTGTACAACAGATTACGTATGTTGTACCAACCAAATGCTCCTTTGTTACCAATTCCCAGATATGCATCTGGAACAGCTATCACAATGGATGAAGGATGCAAACTAAAAAGAAAGCACACTAAGACTCAACAGTCATCACCTCAGAAGTCCATTACACAGCACTCTCTCCATAAACAACTTGCATCTCCACCTGTGAAGAAATGCATCAGGGTTAACATACTGCCAATATTTGACAACAGCACAGGAGAAAACTGCTATGCAAATGCTACAATGTAAGCACTTCTCCACATCCCTGAGTTTGCTGATGTGTTAAACTCAAGTCAGTCGATACCTCTGTTGGAAGCATTAAAGAGAGTCATTAGAGGTAGTCAAGAGGAGTTGCCCAGTTTACAAAGTTTGACTCCTCTACGACTAACTCTTGGAAAATATGCAGGACAATCAATGTTTGCTGACAACACACAACACGATGTCACAGAGTTCATGATGGGAATGATAAACAGTTTAGCAGATGATGGCATCGATATGTGTCAAGACTTTAAAGTTGACTATGTGTCCAAGTACACATGTTTGTCATGCGGCCACAAAGAATCACAAGCAACTCAGGATATGATCTGGCTGTCTGTCTATGTCCCTGAACAGATAACTGTGAAGTTCTGCAAGTTATTTGCAAATGCAGAAACTGGTTGGCTATGCTGAAGATGTAGTTGTTCTTGTATTTGCTCTCTGAGAGTACATCTTCAAGTTCGTACATACTGATTGTATTGCAACAGTTTAACTCTCAAGGCTTGAAAATCACAACACCAATTTCGCACTTCATTGCCGGGAGAACAATGTTCTCAGGAACTCAATTTGACATCCATGCAATAATCTTCCATCACAGCCTATCCATTCACTCTGGCCACTATGTGACTAGGCGAAGGTTCAGAGTGGGATGGATGGAGTGCAATGATACAGTATGAACTCTGAAAGAAAGACTCCCAAAGAATCTGAAAGATGCATATGTCATAATTCTCTGTTGCACCAGTGTTGCATAATGTGTGGAAGAGTGATGCCATCTAATCACAGCATCTCACTAAACCAGCATCTCTGCAACAATAACATTCCATGTGCATATTCCATCCAGATATAATTGTTAACACCAATGTACACATGTATTTTCTTTTAATAGAATAAGTTACACCTTCATCAGAAACTATTGGTCTGTAAGACCACCCATAGTGACTTATGTCTTCTAGTTGTTGCACAAGATCACTACAGCCCATATTAATTGCTCTGTTTTCTCTGCCATGGCAGAAGACACCACAACAGTACAGTAATGCAGTTACCTGTGGTAGACAATTACTTGTTTATCACTCTGCTATCCTCATACATTGGATATAAAACAACACTATTTTCATCATTCATTGCAATGCAATTTTCAAAAACATTGTGTTGTGATATTCAGCATTTGCAACTTAGATATACTCACTACAAAAACTGCATTGTTACTGTTCAAGTAGACTTGAGGGTATTGAACTGTAATCAATAGATAGTCAGTTAGTCATGTTTTTTTGCAGATGCCTTACTTAAGTCTTCATGTCTCAGCACATATTACTGTGTAATCAGTTGTTTTACAGTACAATCTTACATGGCAATGACAAAGTCAGTAACTTATTTAAACACTTATCAGAGATGCGACTACTGTTCTCCACATATTGTCTTGAGAACTCTACTTGTTTCAACAATACACATCAGGTTAAGTTCTCAGTCCTTTTCCTGTTGTTGTCTACATTATTGACCTTGACTATAATACTTACTAAATTGACTTCTGCCAAATCCAAACAGACTCGAGGGCGTTGGATATTACACAATGTCAGTTAATAAGTTATGTCTTGGCAAATGTAATTATCACACCACGTTAACAGCATGACTACCTTCATTGTGGTGTCATCTGCTAGCACTAAACTGCAATTGTTGAAAACAATCTGATAGAATTTTCTGTTACTGTTCGTGCACTCTGAACGCTGAACATGATGAACTCCACCCCAAAAATGAGACTCAGACTTGTACATATGTATAAAATGCTGAGTTTCTTCTTGAATGTACATAACTTAAGTAGATTTTCACGTATTTATATTTCTTTTTAAAAAAGAAAACAGACAAATTACATGCATGCGTTTATTAACTATGCAGCATTATCTGTCACTGTTCTTGGGCTCTCAGCACTGAATATGATGAACAATACCCAAGAAATGCGACTCAGACTTGTACATTTGTATATAATGCTGAGCTTCAAATTGAATGTATATAAGTTAAATAGACTTTGAGATATTCATGTTTGTTTTAAAAAAACAAAACAGAAAAATTACATGCATTCATATATTCACTGTATCAAACCTACTCTATCCA
The DNA here is from genome assembly GCA_016271365.2 of Neoceratodus forsteri. Classification (NCBI taxonomy): domain Eukaryota; kingdom Metazoa; phylum Chordata; order Ceratodontiformes; family Ceratodontidae; genus Neoceratodus; species Neoceratodus forsteri. The sequence continues at coordinate 1,647,039,960 of CM057453.1, forward strand.
TGCATTTAATGGTATTGCACTGCATTAAGTGCTACTGTTCATATTACTCATAGCTCCTTATAGAGACATGTATACATGTGATTATCTGGCCCATTTTCACTGTGCAATACATATCTATATATCTGTGCAGATATGTACAACTGAAAACTGAACACAAAATGTTAAAAATGATGGTGTACTTTTGCTCCACAATGCAAACACTTGCTGTACTCTTGCTTTTACAGGATCATTCATATTTTTGGAGGTCAGATGAGGAATTTTTCCCAGTTCCACTATTAATAAACAGTTTCAAAAACTCATTGATTTAAGGCTTAACTAACTGTCTCACCATCACATATTAAATGGATGTGAAACAAGTATCCTCACCACTCCATGACATAGTTAAATATGTAACATATTTTTGTAACCCTTTATCTTTTTTTTACTTCTAGATATTGGTAGATCCACTTTCAAATAAATAACTGCTAGTTTAAGAAAATCATAGTAAAACATATCTAGACATCACTAATAAAGTACCATAGTACTCAAATTGAAAATGAAAAAAATGTTTGTGATTTAACTAAAACACAATAAATACATAAGAACAAATAAAACATCATAATGTGTCTGTCACAATGAAACTGAAACTGTCTACTCACATGTAAAATATTCTAACCTACTTTAATACTGTTGGAATAATCTACACATGTGGTTCTCCCATAGAAAAATGTTTAAATATGCTCATCAGAACCACCAAATGTTGCTTACTGACTGATGTGCAAATGTACTCAATAACTAAATGCCATAAAAAATCAATTAGCTAAAAATCCAACTCTGTTCTAATCAGTTGCCTAAAATAGCTGTCAAATATTGATAACCACATGTTAAATAAGATACTATTAGACTTCATTCTCTTAATATCTAAGTGATCAGTAAATGTTATAAAAGTAAATAATATCAATAGACACATAAATTCCACTCAGCAATTAAAGAAGCAAAGATAAAGATTAGATCACTTCATGTTATGTAACATAAGCATCCATACTGAACCACTTACCAAATCTATATTCAATCTTAATTCCATATGTTATGCATACTGAAAAGGTACAGTCTAGATAAACTCAGTGAAATAACAATAAATAAAAAACATCCCAATAAATAATCATGGATAGAAACAATAAACTGGTTTTTTGCCCATCCCAAGAGCAACCAAACAATTTGGCCTAAAGGTAAAAAAATACTAAAATAATATAGAGAATAATATATGGGGTGGCCTGTGTAACCAGATTTTACACACACCCAAGTTGAGGGATGCTACATAAACCCAGGTGAAGCCAGTGCAGAAGACATCCACAACGAAGGTGTGTGTAAAATCGAGCTTTACAAAAGCCACTCCGTATTTTATTTTTTATAATTGCTGGCGTGCGCTTTTTTGCCTCAGCAATTATAGAAAATAAAACAAAGAAAATGCGGAAAGCAAGTTCAGCAGCCATGGAGCAGTCCGGTTTCTGTGCAGTCCCCAAGTTATAGTACATTTATTCCAGGGATAAAGAAATGGACTTTTCATTTAAAATTTTGATTAGATTTTTTTTTATGTTAAAATCGAAACTGGCTGCCCAGCAGCAGTTGTGGTGAGCTGGCGTATGATTGCTGAGATGGCTCTCCAGAGCGTGCCAAGTTTCCGTTTTTTTTTGTTTTGTTTTGTTTTATTGCAGGGTCAGAGGGAGAGTTTTTTTTTTTTTTTTTTCATGAAAAGCAACTTACTGCCAAGATCGAGGGGCGAAGTCTGTGGGGACACCCGGAGCTGTGAAAGCGTGAGTCACTCAGTTGCTTTCTTCACTCTGTGGTTGTTTGTGTCTCGCGCTGTGCTCTAGAGCACAGTGGCGCGTGTTTGCCATTATAACTGGCTGAGGAAGTTATAACGGCAAATTATAACTCGATTTTTGTATGGAAAAAAATTGTGGCCAGTAATTATAAACTAATTATTAACCTTATCCTATGTTTTCTGAGTTTTATTTAAAAGCAATTACTGTTACAGAGGTGTACTATTGATCAACATGTGTTTTATTGCACTTTGACTGCATGGTCCTGACTATGCAGAGAAACTACAACAGTTGACAAAGGATCTCCTGGGAGGGTGGGGGGCACAGACAGCAGGTACAGGAAATCTGGCACCGTGCAAGTCTTCTGACTTCTAAGTAATTTGCAACTGATGTAAAGTGTTAATATAATCCATGTACATGCTATTATTTGCATTCTTCATCTGTTCTCAAAAACAAATTTCTGATCTACAGCTCTTCACTCACTACCTTGTTAAGGCTGTACAACTGATCAGGTTTCTAACCTCTTAACAGCTAAAATGAAATGTGTAACACATAACACATAACACATAACATGGCCTTGATCAAAATACACTTAACACACCTTAAGTGGTATCTTACAAGCAACAGGCAACTGAGTTCACTACAGAAACAGTGGATTAATTTAGCGATAAGTCAGAACAGGATGTGGCTTATTGGGGATTTACTCACACCTTGTGTAGTGTGCCACAAGATGCAGCTAAGTAACTCAAACACACAAGAAGTGAGTAAATCACCCAATAAGTCACACCCTGGATTGCGTTACAGTCATTATACAATGGACCCATGTGGAAAATAAGTAAAAATTGTGTTTAATAATGTTTTGTAATAGATACCATTCCTCAACCATTGGTTATACAAGATTTACCCACATTCATGAGACATGTTTTTACTAATGAGGTAACAGTTTTTGTACACACCATTCTACAGTTAACAATAAGTCATATGCTGCACTGCATTTTGCAAATGCTTCTCTGTCTCTGTGTGTGGGGGGGTGTAATATTCTCTAACTTCACCCTGCAATGTATTATAAATGCCATTCTTCAGTCATGAGTAATGCAGCAACCCACAGTCATCTGACATCTTTTGACTAGTGAAGTTACAGAATTTTTTACACACCATTGTATAATCAAGCTATACGCCACAAGGAGATGTGGGTTCTTGGTGGATTCACCACGTCTGCAGGGATTTCCACATGAGACACAGCTGAGTGGGTAAATCCACACCAGCCATGGTAAATCCCCACAGAACTCACATCCCCAAGTTGCTTATTGTAATTATAGCAAGTACTGTTTTTTATTACTAAAAATAAAACAGTACGTGGTATAATGCTTAAATAAGTGAGTGAGTAGTACACCACTCTTTTTTTCTCACTGAATTATGGAGCTGGTGTTTTACACTCTCCGCTTACTGGGGAAACACAATGGCACTCGTAGTTCCAAAATTTCACCATCAGATTGTTTTTTCTTTAAGATACAGCTGGATGGCACCTTTTCCATTGCTAATAAGAGCTTTTACAAAGGTGGTTTCCATTGCTAATAAGAGCTTTTACAAAGGAGGTAACATGCCACCTTGCTGTTCTCATTGGTGGTTTTCAAATGTCCATGGCATAATCCACAATAAGTGACACGCTGCACAGTGTTTTGCATATGTGTCTGTCAGTGTGTGTCTAGCGGTGGTGGATATTCTGTAAATTCACCCTGCACCCTACTCTACAAGACACAGACACTCCACAGCTAAGTCCTACAACTTGCGTCCTGCAACCATGTACACCAGAGTCTAGGTGCATCTGGCAAGCATGTCACAACCTGCTGCACACATTACAAGTCCCCCCCATGACAACCTACTCTCAATACACACTCAACTTCAGACCCACAAAAGTGAGTTGCACACTTGGCAAGAAGGTGAGAGTTGCGCTCTAACACTTGCTGACTGCAGAGAACTAAGTGTATGGTGGCACAGGTGGCACATGGCTGCAATGGCACAATAGTATCACATGTTGTCAAGTTATCTGTTACATTCCCGGTCACCAACTCAGGGATGAAGGGAGAAGCTGCAATCATGAGAGTGCACTCAGAGGCTCACTTTGCAATTGAACATCTCCAATACTGACACTGTGAGTATGTCTGTGGGGGCACTCATTGCAGATTTTGCACAAAGTAGTTCAGCAGACCTCTGTGGCTCTATTCAAACATGTGGAGGTGCCACTTGCTGTGACTTGCTGTGTGGGGCACCTATTGATGCTAGTTTGACATGGGAGCACTTGCAATCTTCATTTTATCTTGTGGACACATGCAGTGCCTATTGACAACAGCTTGCAATGCACATACTTACAATCTGTGTCCCAGATTGCAACATACTTGCCACATGCACCCACACTTCAACAGACCTGGTTGCATGTCACAACACACATTGCAACTGGGCCCCATTCCAAGTTACCCTCAATAGCTGCCCCACACAACAGCCAACAACAAATCCCACCCCCACATGTACACATGCAGCCCCACAGAGCTATCCACCCCTTACCCCCAAAGCCCACAGGCACTACCCCACATACCTACCCACAACCCACCACCCCAAACCCCTATTGTAAAATTCTGCCATTCTGCAATATAGCGCAACTTGTGAGTTTACATCAAAAACAGTGCATGAAGCCACAATAAGTTATATCAATCAATCAATCAATCAAATCTTTATTTATTCAGGTGAGCATCATTGAGCAAGGCTCATTTACAAGATGGACCTGATAAGGTCAAGGTTCAATAGTTGATACACAGCAATTACATCATACGCTTTATAAGACAGTTATACATACAGAGAAAAATAATGTTTATAACACAATGATGTACAGTGAATTCACATGTTAAAACTCAGTTAAAGGAAGGTTAAGCAAATATCTACAGTATGTACAGTACATACATATCCCAATGGGGGCCATGACAGACACACAACATAATGAATACTAGGATGGTGAAGGTATTATTGGGTGCCATAAGCTGGGGGTGTCTGACTGGAAGAAATATGCCATATATGATTGGAAGCCAGATTTGTAGGATGACTAATCTAGCTCTAGTGGTAGCAACTGCATTTCTCTGTGAAGAAGGCTGTACAATGCTGTTTAAAGGATGCAAATGGAATGATAATGGACAGTTTTTAGGGATTTTTGTAGGGTGTTCCATGCTATAGCTAGAGAATAGCTGATATCTGCCCTCCCTAGTCTGGTGCTGACTTCGGTCAATTTGAACAGGATGATATTGTTGCTTCTTAGGGCGTAGGAGCTAGGAGTGGTCTGGTTGAAGCAGTCCAGGATATAGTTTGGGAGTTTTTTTGATAAAGCTCTGTAAATCCATACAGTTGCATTTCTGCTCCTCCTGATATGAAGGGGAAACCCATCCAACTGCGTCATACAGAGAGCAATGGTGGGTATTTATATGGCAGATCTGTAATGAACCTTATTGCACTATGATATAAGGTATCCAACTTGTGAAGGTAGGAGATGGGGCAGTAACTATAAAGGAAGTCTGCATAGTCAATAACTGATAGAAAGATGGCCTGGCCTAACCTCATCTTTGAGTCTCTGTTAAGGAAGAGTTTTAATCTATAGAGGAGGCCAAGCCTTTGGCAAAGCTTTTTTAACAGTTCTTCTAGATGATGAGTGAAGTCGAGTCTGTTGTCAATCCACACACCTAGGTATTTGAAGTTTTCAACATACTCCAGATTTTCTCCAAGTGTAGTGCATAGCTGGGGGAGAGTGATTGAAGAGGATGTGCTGGTGGAGTTTTGAGTTGTGAACATCATTGCTTTAGTTTTCTTTGCATTTAGCAGAAGCTTTTTCTCGAGTAGCTGATGTTGTAACAAGGAGAATTCTGTTTGTAGGATTTCATGAGCAACTGTAGGCGAAGGGTTGCCTTTTGCATATGTCTGTGTGTGTGTGTGTGTGTGTGTGTGTGTATGTGTCGGGGGAGGGGGGAAGTATTGTGTAACTTGATCTAACACCCTACTCCACAAGATGCAAACACTACCCAGCTAAATCCTACAACTTCCATCATGCAACCATGTACATGAAAGTCTAGGTGCACCTAGCAAGCATGTCACAACCTACAAGTACCCCCCATGCCAAGCTACCCTCAATACACACTCAGTTTCATACCTACAAAAGTGACTTGCAGTCTTGGCATGGATATCAGAAGTGCACTGTAACAGTTGCTGACTGCAGATATCTCAGTGTGTGGTGGTACAGGCATCACATGAGTGCAGTACCACAATAGTATCAGGTGTTGTCAAGTTATTTGTTCCATTCCCAGTCACCAACTCGAGGATTAGACAATAAGTTGCAAGCAAGAGAGTGCACTCTGAGGCTCATTTAGCAATGGAGCATCTCCAGTACTCACGCTGTGTGTAGCTCTGTGGGAGCAGTCATTGCATATTATACATGAAGGAGTTAGATAGCCCTTAATAAATTTTTTTACATACAATTTCCTCACTTTTTAAGAAAGAATAGAAAAGTAGAGAATTGCACAAGTTGCACCACGCCATATCTCCAGAAAAAAAAATTCCAACACATTAACACTGCAATTTACATCCACATTACATGCCGTAAACACACACCAATTTTCAAGTAAAAAGACCAAACCATTTCCAAGATATTAAATGTGACAAATTCATAAGATTTCCCTATTTATTCTATTATAAGAAATCTGGCCATCTTGTCCTACCTTCGCGATCAAAGATGACGATCAAAGAATCTCACGATCAAAGAATTTGCAGCCTCATGATCAAATAATTTGCACCCTCACAAACAAAGAATAAAAAATGTTAGAAAACAATAAATTGAAGGAATTACAGTAAACCACCACCATAGTTCGACAGAACACAGCCCCCTGAGTAAAACCCACCCTCATTTGACTTCCTAATCACCCCTGGGCTGAGAAAATTGATTTTTAAATTGGGCCATCTCATCTCCTGCTTGCGATACAAGATGGCGATCAAAGAATCTCACGATCAAAGAATTTGCAGGCTCACCATCAAAGAATTTGCAGGCTCACGAACAAACAATTTAAAATGTTTAAAATCAAAAAATTTAAGAAATTGCAGTAAACCACCACCATAGTTCTACAGAACGAAGCCCCCTGAGTAAAGCCCACCCTCATTTGACTTCCTAAGGCACCCCTGGCCTGATAAAAATGATTTTTAAATTGGGCCATCTCGTCCCTTGCTCACGATACAAAATGATGACCAAAGAATCTCATGATCAAAGAATTTGCAGCCTCGCGATCAAAGAATTTACAGGCTCATGATCAAATAATGAAAAATGGTGAAAAGTGATTTTTTCACCGATTTGAACTGAACCAATGACATGCCTCAACAAAACGGACCTTCCTGACCAAACCCCAGCCTCATTTGTGTCCCTAGCCCAACCTTGACCTGAGATATTAGTGCAAGATCGCGATGAAAGAATCTCACGATCAAAGAATTTGCATGCTCGCGATCAAAGATCTTTAGCCAGCCGCAATCAAAGATTTTAAAAGCATGTAACTCTATTTTTTGACCAATTTAGATTAAACCAAAGACATGGTTTGATAGAATGGAGCCCCCTGAGCCCCCTTAGTAAAACCTATCCAAGGTTTACTTCAGAAGTGACCCCTGAACCGAGATATTTGTGTTTTTTTGATCAGAAAACTGAAAACAAGATGGTGGACCTTGCTGTCAAAGAATTTTTTAAATTCCTCGGGGACAAACATTCTTGAAACTGCGAGGCTGCACATTCTTGAACCATCAGATGAGACCAGATGGGCAAAACCCCATTCTTTGTTCACAAAACACACATATAAATATTCCCATTGACTTATAATGAGAACTTAAAAGTGGCATAACTTTTGAATGCCTCAATATTTTTTCACTAAACAAAAAGTGACATGTTCAGCCACCTAAGCTCTTTCAAACAAGCCATTTCACAGAGCAACACACCACACAATGGCTGTGCAGGGGCACATCCAAAATCCCAAAAGCTGCCTCCAAAAATGGATAATTTTGCATTTTTCAGTGCTTTCATACACAGACTGTAAGTCCAACAGAAACACAATTTATCAGATCAAGAGATCTACCATGCCCCACCACACATTCCAAATTTCAGTCAAATCCGTTGAACGGGTCCAAAGTTATTAACTCCAAAACTTTTGACTTTAGTAGGTAAGTGACCACTGAACCCTAACTATAGTGGCGTGACCACACCACTATTTTATATATATATATATATATACAGTATAATACATACACATATCCCACTCATATTGGTAATCTTCACCCATAAAGTGCAATAAAGTCCAGACAATAATCGAAATAATCCCCAAATGTTGTCCAATAAAAAACATTTTAAAACCACACAAAATATGTTCAATATTTTTGAAGAGATGGAGGGGGAGGGGAAAAAAGTAGTAGGAGATTGAAAAGGAAAATGGGAAGGGGTAAAGGGAAAGGGGAAAGAACAGTACCTCTGGGATACAGTATCTCCACATGATCACGTGATGTAACTGTAGATAATTTAAGACAAAAAGTTGCATTGGTCCACAAGAATATACAGTATATAAGTAATTTTCATCATCACATATGTCTCCTAAGAAACAAATGAATACATCTTATAGAAATGGAGATAATTGAAAATGATCTGAATCATTCAATCATGGTGGCTAATACAACTTGAGATAGTATTGCCAAAAGGCTTCCCACTGCAAAATCTATATCTCCACCCTTTACACTTTCATTAACTTGTTCAATCATCTGAAAACCAAATGTGTGATCCAGATCTCTAACTCCACAGTATTGTGCCAAAGCACTAATACTGTACCATCCCTCTCTTCCATTCTTCTAATGTGTTGCTCTATCCTCTCTTTAAATTCCTGTTTAGTTTCTCCCACGTAGAATGCAAGACATTTGCTGCACCTCACACAGTAGATAACATTCACAGTACTGCAAGTAGTGAAATCCTGTATGTCGTAGTCTCTGTCAAAAATAGGATGTTTAAGTTCTGCCCCTTCAATTATGTATTTACAAAATTTATCATTTCCACACTTATGTGTACCTGGTGGCAGACATTTGTGGGATTCCTTTTTTCTTTGATGTTCCCAATGAACACTATGGATCAATCGGATCATCTTTGGTACATTCAGTGGCTCTCTAAGCTTTCTATCCATTTTTATGTTGGTGCACTTGTGCAGCCAACATCTTGTGGTAGTGGAGATTTGGAGGTGCGGTCGCTGTTGGGCGAATGCAGGGCATGCACCAGTAGGTGCATCCCTCATTCCCCAATCAGCCTGCATGCCGGTGCCACACCATGCATACTAATGTGGTAATCACATCAAAGGAAAGGTCCTCTGCAATGCGAGCAAAGCTCGTAACATGCAGTGGACCTTCCTACGTGCTTCGCCAGCTACAAACATGGCAGCACAGTGGCCGCTAAACTGCTGACTTCAGGGGTGCCCAATCCCCCGGTCGGCTTACCCTGCCCCTCATGTATGTGCCGACTGGGAGCTCACTCCCCATCAGCATAATGTGCCCCCCTTCTTTTTTGCTTGCCAAGGGGGTGCCCAATCCCCCTTGGCTCATGTGCCCCTCCTGCTTTCATTGTTTGCCGACAGGGGTGCCCAGTCCCTGTCAGCATGATGTCCCCCCTTCTTCTGTGCTGAGGGGGTGCCCAATCCCCTTCAGCTAGTGTCCCCCACTCCCTATGTGCCGACAGGGGTGCCCAATCCCCCATCACCTACTGTATTCCCCCAAAAAACATACCTGTAAAAAAAGAAAACCATCCGCGATGTTTTTTTTAACACCTGTAAGCAGACAACAGTCCCTTGTAGTCTTCCTACTCCCCTCCCACCACCAGCACCCACCCACTGTGCACCCTGCCTCCCCACACCCCCTTACCCCATGCTTACCTCCGGAGCTAGGCGCGATGATCTTCGGTTGGGACCGGGAACGCTTCTTCACTCTTCAAAGCCGACCGTGAACTGAGGAAGTGCCAGTAAGCTGTATAATGGAATAAATAGTTTTTTTCAATGTTGATGCATATCTCAGGCAGTTTTGGGAATTTTTGCACCAAATTTTCAACATGGGGTTTTTGGGACCCCTCCTCATGAATTCTGGCACTGTTATGATGTTAGTTGGTCCCAAAAGGTGATTTAGCAGTCAATCTGTGGAATCACCTTTTGGGACTCATTAATGCAAGGACAGTGACAGTGTTCATGAGGGGGGCTCTCAAAAAGCCTATGTTGCAAATTTGGTGGAAAAAATCCAAAAAATGGCTGTTTTACAGCTGCATGTTGCACAGTTGCTACATGCTGTAACTTCGTGAATTTGCAATATTTTCACACCAGATTTTCAACATTGTCATTTTTCTACACCTCCTTGTGAACAGTACAGCTGTCTTTTTCACATCCTGACGAAAATGTGTTTCTGCACTTCCAGCGCACAATAGTGTGGTCGCTGTGGAAAATCAGTGTTCGGGGCAGATTACAAAAATGACAGTGACTCTGGTCATGAGCAGAGGTCTTAAAATGCCAATGTTGACAATTTGGCGATGATACTCCATAAAATGACTGTGTTATGAGCATGTGTTGTGCAGTTGCTACGCACGCTTGTAACTTCGCAAATTCACAATATTTTCACACCAGATTTTCAACATTGTCATTTTTCTACACCTCTTAATGAACAGTACAGCTGTCATTTTACATATCCTGCCCGAAATGTGTTTTTGCATGTCCCGCGCAGAATAGCACAGTCGCTGTGCGAAATCACTTTTTGGGACAGTTTGAGAAAATGACAGTGACAATGTACATGGGCAGAGGTGCTAAAATGCCTATGTTGTAAATTTGGTGCTGAAAGCCCATAAAATGACTGTGTTACAAGCATGCATTGCGCATTTCCCATGCACCCTTGTAACTTCGCAAATTTGCAATATTTGCATGCCATATTTTCACCACTGCCATTTTTTTACACCTCCTTATGAACAGTTCAGCTGCCATTTTTCACATCCTGCCCAAAATGTGTTTCCGCACTGCACTACCAAAACCAATGCCAGTGCGACAACATTCGGCATTGACAAATGCTTGTTAAAATATGCCAATGCTTTTTAATCACCTTACATACCAAATGTACCCATGGACTAAAGGTGTTTTCTGTAGTATATGCATGGATATGTATGGTAGTATATACATGGATATTTATGGTAGTAAGTGGATTAGAGTTGTAGTTTATACATATGGATGTTGTAGTCCATTATATATGCAAGTTCCTGTTGTGCGCAGTAAGCTTTTCTTTGTGTATGTCCAGTGATGCAAGACCACTATCTTGGAGTAGAATTAAAGATGGCCACTGAACTGACACACCGTGCATGAGTCTCCCCTGCACTGACCCATAATATATTACATTTGCAACAAGGATACACATGAAAGAACTTCTACAAGTGCAACTGAAGGATCATGTAAACTAATGCATGTTTTTTGATTTAAACTGCTCTGTAAATCTTTTCAGCTCCTTACATCTATTCTGTTTGTTGGGCTGCCAACTGTCTCTATATGGCTGCTTTCTGAAAACTCCATAAATTGCTCACTTGTACACTCTGGCTACAGCTTTATCTAAAGAAAGATAAAAACAAAAATGAAAGAGCAACTGTGCACTGCTTGGATACTATGATGTGTTGTAAAAGCTATAAAACAGTTTCCAGCCCTGATTCAAGAGGCTACTTAACTTAAAAACTAACATTCCACTTTTCCATCTTGAAGACTGACCACAACACACACAGGCAGCAAAGCAGAAGCCTCTTGTGGGACACCAGAACAATTGCATTACACAGCAAGAAAAAAAAAACAGCCAGAAAATGTACTTTGTGTGTGTGTGTGTGTGTGTGTGTGTGTGTGTGTGTGTGTGTGTGTGTGTGTGTGGATGTTGTAATTATACAACACCTTGCCATACCCATCATGACCCATCATACAATCTGCAGTTGGCAGAGTACATGAATTTGATGAATGTAAGGAAACATTTGATTTATATCTAGAGCATTTCCAATGCTGGCTTAAGGTAAACAAAATAGTAGAAGATGAACAAGTAGATGTCTTCCTAGCAGTCTTGCAACTACAAATGTATGCCCTTCTATGGAATTTAACAGCCCCTGCTGACATCCTGACCCTAACATATGTGCAAGTCACTGAGGCACTTGCAAAGCATTTCAGACTCCAGGCCCTTCTCATTACTGAACAGTACACCTTCTATCATCACAAACAAGGGGAAGGGAAACCTATTGCTGACTACATCATCACATTAAAGCATTTAGCACGCACTTGTGAGTTTGGCCAGTTGCTGGATGATGCCCTCTGGGATTGCTTTGTCTGCGGTCTGAGAGGGGAAGCTTACAGAAAAAGGCTTTTGCAAGGAAACAAACTAGACTTTAAGACAGTTTATGACTTTGAAATCACTATGGAGCTCACTCAGAAAGGCTCTCAAGCACTGACTGGACCTTCTGAACCACAAAGAAGTGAAGTTCACAAGGTTACCCATACCCTAGAAAAACAGGGGCATGCCACACCACACAGTGGTCCATCACACATTCGTCAGCACCCCCAAACATTTAGGAAGCCAGCACCACAGGGCACTTCCATAAAGTTAAAAGCATGTTACTGATGTGGAGGTAACCACCATCAAAGCACATGCCACTTTTTCGACATGAGAAATGCCACCGCTGTGGAAAAGTGGGTCATATACAAAGGATGTATAAAAGTACATCACTGACTGCTGCTACACGGTATGTCACAGGTGGCACTGCAACCACTGAAATGGAAGATGAGGCATTGCGCCTGTTCATGGTTTATGCAATAGGGGAAACAGGAAAGAAAATTTACCTCCAGCTTTAGCTAGCAGGCAACCCGGTGAGCATGCAGCTAGACACCAGAGCCTCAGTATCTCTTGTGCCAGAGAACATCTACTGAGAGAAACTTCAGCAGTGCCCATTACAACCATCATCTATTCAGTTCTCGACTTACACTGGAGAGCAGATGCCCATGCTAGGGGAAATCCAAGTGCCAATCTCCTACAAGGGAGGAACATAGACCTTGTCTCTGGTGGTGGTACAAGGAGAAAGACCTGCATTACTAGGCAGAGACTGGCTCATACAGATCAGATTTAACTGGGAAAAGATTTTCAACTTAAATATGGTGACCAAAGAACCACAAGATTTGCTAAAGAAAGTATTGGACAAACATGGTCCTTTTTTTCCAGAAAGGTTACGGCACGATCTGGGATTTCAAGGCAAAGATCCAAGTGCAACCAGGAGTCATTCCAATTTCCCATAAGCCTCGACCAGTACCGTATGCTTTAAGGGAAGCAGTAGAGAAGGAACTGGACAGTCTCGAAAGCCATGGTATCATCTCACCAGTAGAGAGGAGCGGCTGGACTGTCCCTATCATTGTGGTACCGAAATGAGACAAAGCAGTGAGGTTGTGTGGTGACTACAAGGTTACAGTGAACCATTGTATATAGCAAGATCCATACCCATTATCCAATGCAGAGGACTTGTTTGCTACACTCTCAGGGGCAAGTTCTTTACCAAGTTGGACTTATCTTTGCCATACCAGCAACTGGAACTGGAACCAGAGTCAGAACCATATCTAACCATTAACACCCACAAGGGACTTTTCCAGTATCATCACTTGACATATGGAGTTTTCACAGTGCCAGTAATATTCCAGAACACAATGGAACAGATACTGCATGGACTAGACCATGTAGTATGCTTTATGGGCAATATCTTTGGTAACAGCACCCACAGTAGAAGAGCATCTCTCAATCCTGAACCAATTTCTGAACAGACTGCAACAGGATAGGTTGAGAGTAAAGCTAGCAAAATGCCAATTTCTGCAAAATTCTATTGGGTATTTAGGTTACCAGATTGATGCCCAAGGCCTGTGCCCAACAGACAGCAAGGTGGATGTTATTGACAAGGCACCTACACCAACAAATGTGGCAGAGTTAAGATCATTCTTAGGTCTCTAACTATTATGGACAGTTCCTAGCTCATCTGTCCACATTGTTGCAACCACTCCATGACTTGCTACAGAAAGAAGTTCAATGTAATTGGCCACCACAGTTCGAGGAAGCATTCCAGGTTTGCAAGACACAACTTCTAGACAGCAAATGGTTAGCATACTATGACCAAGCCAAACCTCTGAGACTGGCATGTGATGCATCACCATAGGGCATGGCAGCTGTTATCTCACATGTTTTACCTTCTGAATAGGAACACCTAATCGCTTTTGCTTACATAACATTGTTCCCAAGCGAAACAAACTATGCTCAGATCGAGAAAGAAGCCTTGAGCATAATTTCCAGTGTCACAAAGTTCCATAAATACTTGTATGGATGGAAATTCACTCTGCTAATGGATCACAAGCCTCTAATGGCAATTCTGGGGCCAAAGGCCACAATACCAACTCTCGCAGCACTCTGGATACAGTGACGGGCCTTGATTTTGTTGGCATATGACTATGACATCAAATACAGATGTTCACAATGTCATGCAAATGCAGCTGCATTGTCAAGACTGCCATGCAAGGATGTTACCATGGAGGAAGATAATGTGACAGGATTCCATCTTTCACATCTCAAGGACTTACCCATTGCTTCACAGGATGTTGCAGTACAGACACAGCAAAATCCTGTCCTCTCTAAAGTCCTAAATGTCACCCTAAATGGTTGGCCTAACTTCATGAGAGACCCTACCCTCTGACCTTTCTTAGACAAGAAGGACCAGTTGTCCACAGAGCAAGACTGTATTCTGTGGGGAGCTTGAGTTGTGATACCTCCAAAGTTCTGCAAGAGGTTACTTTCTGACTTACATGACAGTCATCCTGGAATCTCTTGAATGAAGGCATTGGCCAAAGGATACCTCTGGTGGCCAGGACTTGATCAAAATACCCAACATCTTGGAGTCACGTGATGCAGAGTTCTTGCTAGCTGCATTCTCTGCCTGCTCTGCACGAACCCTGCCCATTTAACTCTCTCCTGGGTTCTCTGGTGGTATTTTGGAGTCTTTCAGGGGTTATTTGTGGATTGGAAGCCTCAAGGAAGGTCGCGGGTGTGTAGATGGAAGTGGAGATGCCAAAGGCGGCTTAGCAAACACCCCCAGCAACTCGAGGCCCCAGGCAGCGGGCCTCGCAGACACAATCATCGCAGCTCAATTACCTGGGCAGTGAGGGGGAAGATTTGCTAACGGTGGCTAAGTTTCTTGAGGAATTCAGGCCTTTTAAGGCTGAAATGGTGGAGATGGCTACAGAAATTAAATCCATCACAGCCACCTTGCAGGATTTGAATAGAAAAGTGTCCGATAATGAGGCAAGGGTCAGACCGGTGGAAAATCAAGTGGAGAAGTTCGATCCTGAGCTGGTCAGGTTAAGGCAGCGCTTTGCCAGTCTTGAAGCCAAAGTGGTGGATCTCGAGGGCAGGAGTCAGAGGAACAACGTAGTAGTGATCGGCCTGCCTGAAAAGGAAGAGGGAAACGAGCCAGTGAAATTTTTTCAGAAATTTGTGGAGAAAATCGCAGGTCCCTCACCCTTTGGCCATTGTTATAATATAGAAAGGGCACATCGAGCTCTCCACCCTATGCCACAGCAAGGGGCACCGTGACGTATTTTCATGGCCAAGTTCCTGAATTTTCAAGAGAAGCAAAGTTTTATGCAGAAGGTCAAGGAAGCTAAAGTGTTGAAGTGGGAGGGGGTCGATATAAGGATCACCCAGGACTTGCCGTTCTCGGTTCACCAGAGGAGAGCGGCTTTTCACCCCCTCATGTCAAAAATTATTGCGGTGGGTATTAAATTTAAAATGGTATATCCTGCGGTGCTGCATGTTTACATCTCGGAGTCATGGAAAAGGTTTGATGACCCAGATAAAGCCTTAGCTGGACTTCAGATCGCACTTCCTACCCTCTTCAACAGTAGATGAGGGAGTTAGCTCCCCTTGATGCATCTTATTCCTGAGATAAGAGGAGTTGTCATTTAAGTTTTATGTTCTGGAGTTAGTCTGGTGGTTCTGGTGCATTTGAGGACCTGGTGGATAGCGCTTCTAAGATGGGACTGAAGAGATGTGGGCTTAATCTTCCGGTGATACCACCCCCCATAGTGGTGATTCTGTTATATGGCACAGATCCTGATGTTATGCAGCAGTCCGGGGATCTGTAATGCGCATCTACAATTGGAGGATGTGTGGCTGCCAGCGGACTATGGACACTGGTTGTTCCTTGGGAAGACTCGTAAGGGGAAGGTATTGGATCCGGCTCACATACCAGATGATGGACTGTAAGGCTGAGTGGCACCATGTTTAGCTGTGGCCTGCTCCATGGACTATAGTGTCGTGTGGAAGGAATGCAAGAATGGCGTTGGGAGGGGGGGAACGATACCTTTTTTTTTTTTTTTGGGGCTGGTCATCAGAATATTGCCTCTATGATATTAGTTGTTTGGGGGAATATGAGGAATTGGTAGCAGTTAATTAATGGGGTGCTTCTTAGGGTTTAGCGCCTTATATTGTAAGTTTAGGAAGGGGTATTGGGATGCCTTCGAAGGTTAGTTGGGTTCAGTTGTAACTTGGTGAGGGGCTGTTGGGGATAATTATTCCCTTTTTCACTGTGTGTGAGTAGGGTTAATAGATGCTTAGTGTTGATGATTGGGGACCTCAGGGTGGGAAAGTTGTTACTGTTGGGTGTCTTCTTACCCAGAGGAAATTAAGGTTGAGTATTATTCTTAGTAGTAGTGTGGGCAGGGGGGCAGGGTGGGTAATGAAACAGTGATGCAAGCTGTCATCAAGGACCGTGTGAATGTGTGGGGGGACAGTAGGGGTTAATGTTAATCAGGAAGTATAATGTTTTTGGGGTTTGTCGGGGGGGATAGGTCGCGGGGTGGGTGCACAAGTCTTTAACTCAGGGGAGATGGAGAGCCGATTTAAGGGGAGCATACCAGGATCTGAGTAAGAAACTCAGAAGAATGGCACTGGGCGGGACTGTTAAAGTTGTAACCTGGAACATAAAGGGAGCACGTCAGAAAGTTAAACAGTATAGTATATTAAAGCACTTAGAGGTATTAAAAGCAGACATTGTGTTCCTACAGGAGACGCACTTGCTTCAAACGGAGTGCAATTCCATGAGGCGTCTGCAAATGGGGTCAGTTTTTTCCTCGCAAGGTAGCACGCACAGCAGAGGTGTTATGGTGCTTCTGTGTAGATCTGTTCCCTTTTCCCCGCTTCAGGTTATTCAGGATGGGGAGGGCAGATATGTGTTTGTTGGGGATAGGCTGCAAAATGTGGAAGTACTTCTTGGGTCTATTTATGGCCCCAATTCGGAATCCCAAGGGTTTTTTGTTAAGCTTCTGGAGGTTTTGACCCCATTTGTGCAGATTCCAATGATTTTAGGGGGAGATCTGAACCTTGTACTGGATCCTCTGATGGATAAAACCAGGAGAAATGTGATAGTCTTTCTCCAGCACATGAACCTTAGGTGAGCTGCTGGACCAGATGGGTCTAGTAGACGTATGGAGAGTGGTTCACCAGAAGCTAGGGAATATCGTTTACTTCTTTGGTTCATGGTTCAGCATCCCGTATAGATTACCTGTTATTCTCTGTACTCTTCTTCCTGGTGTTCTGGAGTCTGAAATTATGCCGGGGCCTCCTTCAGATCATGCAGTGGTAGTGGCGTCAATTTCTTTCTCCACTCTTCCTAAGAGGGGCAGTAAGTGGAGGATTAATAATCAGATGTTGCGTAGTCCCAAAATAGTGGAGGTTATTTCCACACAGATAGAAGAATTTATAGCTAAAAATTCAGGAGATAATGTTGGCCCTGATATGGTTTGGGGAGCATTTAAGGCATTTATAAGAGGTATGTTAATAGGTCAGGCATCCAAAAGGAAGAAGGAGAGGGTGCAAATTCTATCCGAGTTGCTGTACCGTATAAGAAATAAAGAAGCTACTATGACCTCACAGTCCGCAGAGGATGAGAAACTGGAGCTGGTTAGGCTGCGAGATCTCTACTTAAAGTTGCTCGGGGAACAAGCGGAATTAGCATCAATCAAGACCAAGGCTAGTTACCTTGATCAGGGGGAAAAGGCGGGTACACTCCTTGCTAGGAGAGTTAAACAACTGGAGTCATCTCGGTTAATTCCAGGGATTCAATCTAAGGCAGACAGCCAAGTTAAAACCCTGCCTGGGGAGATAGTACAGGAATTTAGATGTTATTTCCAATCTCTGTATAGTAAGATGGAGGATTCCCCCACTGAGAAGGAGATTCTTGCCTTTTTAGAAGGGTTGGATTTCCCTTCACTGTCTGAGCTTCAACGGGCACAGTTAATGTCTGACATTACCCAGGGTGAGATTGAGTCGATTATTCAGAGTCTCCCATTGGACAAAACCCCAGGGCTGGATGGGTTCTTTTCTAATTTTTACAAAAAGTTTTCTAAATTACTATCCCCTTTACTTCTCAGATTATTTAGACATATTTTATGTCATCAGGTACAGGATCAGTCTTTATTTGAAGCACTTATTGTTTTAATTCCTAAGCAAGATAAACCGCCTGAGCAACCATCTAGTTATAGGCCTATATCCCTGCTTAATTATGATATTAAAATTTTGGCTAAATTGTTGGCGGAACATGTAAGTCGGGTTTTAACCGGACTCATTGGCCTGGAACAAGTTGGTTTTATGAGGGACAGGTCGTCCACTGATCACCTGAGAACCTTGGCTCATGCCTTCTCGGTGTCTGAGGATAGTGGTACCACTATGGCCCTGCTGTCTTTAGACACCGAGAAGGCTTTTGATAGGGTTCATTGGGGGTTTCTCCTAACTACGATAGAGAAATTTGGGTTTCTTTATCTTTTTTTAAAATGGATAGGCTCCCTTTATTCAAATCCTACAGTGAGGGTTAGTTGTAATGAAGCCACCTTGGACCCCTTTAATCTTTATGTGGGTACTAGACAAGGGTGTCCCTTGTCCCCCCTCCTCTTTAACCTATATTTGGAGCCTCTGATTAGGACAATAGTACATAAGCAAGAAATTACTGGTATTAGAATTCTGGACTATCACGGTGAAAATAACTGCATATGCAGATGACCTGTTGATTTACGTTTCTAACCCCAAGGTGTCCATTCCTGTTCTTTTAGACATTATCAGGGTATTTAGTAAATTGGCTAACTTTAGGTTAAATTTAGATAAATCAGTTGTATTTCCACTCAATAAGAATGTTTTTAAGCAGGAGATAGCTGAACTGGGTTTGTCCTGGAAGTCGGATTGTATAAGATTCCTTGGCCTGAATTTAGCAAGGAATAGGACTAGGATATTTCAGTTGAACTTAGTTCCCTTGGTGCATGCCATTGAGTTGGATCTAGAAAGATGGGAGAGGTTGCCAATCTCCTTATGGGGGAGGATTAATTTAGTTAAAATGAATGTCTTTCCTAGATTGTTTTACCCTCTTAGTATGCTGAATATTTGGATACCACTTACTTGGTTTAGGAAGTTACATAAAATGATAGCTAATTTTGTGTGGGGTTATAAGAAGTCTCGTATGGCTTATCAAAAGTTGGCTGCCCCAAATTACTGGAGGGATTAAGGCTTCCGCATTTTTCCCTATATTTCTGGGCAGCCCATGCCTGTAAGTACCTGAGGTGGGTGAAGGGGTCAGAAGTTTCGGTGCAGCATTCTTATGTGCCTCTATGGTTACAAATCGAGTTGGCCCTGACTCGGAAACAGGGTCTGAAGCCTGAGGCTTTGCTTCACCTTACTCCGAAATTGTTGCCCCCCCCCAGTTGCATAGCTCCCCAAATGGGATTTCTGTGAGAACTCATACCCAACTTTGTTGCTTTCTGAAATATGATCACCTCAAGGACTGGGTGCAGCCAATTTGGGGGAATCCACATCTCGTAATAGGTAATAAAACTCTCAGCCCTGCGTGGCTGCCCCTACCTAGTGCGTGTTGTGTGAAAGACTTTCTTTCACCAGATGGGGAGATATGCCCCTCTGTTGAGATTCTGAATAAGTTTGAGTTGCCTACTTCGGCAAATTTTAAGATATATAAGATTAGGCATCTTTTGGTTGCTAAGATGGGTAGTGGGGTAATCCGGAGTCCTAGGCTCGACTTTTGTGAGGTAGTAGGGCCGTTGGTAGGTTTGCCGCACGCAATCTCCAAAATATATTCGGTGTTGTTTGGGTGGGCATATTCTTCTAATCTGGTTCAAAGTTCATATTGGGCATCAGTCTTTCCCAATACCGTGCTCAATTGGAAAGCTTTATGGATGAACTGTCATAAATTCGTTTTGCAGGATCGATTTAGGCTGATGCAGTTCAAAATTCTTCACAATATATATTATTCCCCACAAAATTGGCTAGGTTGAAAATTACTACAGATTCTACATGTACAGGTGTCAAGCCGGGGAGGATTTGATGCATATATTCTGGAATTGCCTAAAGGTAACCTTCACGGACGGAAATTAAAAGCAGAATGAATCCATTACTGGGACTTGGGACCTCTTCATTCCTGAAATATGTTTGCTGGGAGATGTCTCTCATATCCGGTCAAGAGTAGGAGGTTTCATATAGTCCTGATTGCTGCCACGTTAAGAAAATTGTTCTTAGACATTGGAAGGACTCTATCGTGCTCAGTTATGCTGAATGGTTGGAGGAATTATTAGCGGTCTGAGGGTCAAAGAATGATAGCTATCCTCCAGAATAAGCTTCCTAGGTTCGATAGGATTTGGGGTCCTTTTATGCTCGTTATTCTCTATAGAAGAGTGCAGAACAACTACTGTTTGATAGTATGCTACCTCATTGGACTTGTGTTGGGAGGGTTGGGGGGTAGGGAGGGGAATGGGTGGGGAGGGTTAGGGGGGATATGTTACAGGGCTTGTTTTATTTTATGTATGGATATGAATATGTATGTACTACTACGTGTTTGTACTTGTAACTGTTGGATCCTATTCCTGTAACGAAAAATGTAATAAAATTTTAATGGCAAAAAAAAAATACCCAACATCTTGTCAACCAATGTGCACCATGTGCTGCTGTCTGCAACCAACCTGCTACCGCGGCACTGCATCCTTGATCCTGGGCTACCACACCGTGGGATCATATCCATGTCGACTATGCTGAGGTGGACAAACAACATTTCTTGGTAGTAACTGATGTCCACTCCAAATGGCTGGAAGTATTGCCCACACAAGCCACAACTACTGAAAAGACTATAGACCTTTTGCGACAACTTTTCACCTCTTATGAACTACCATGGGAGTTAGTGTCGGACAATGGTACCCAATTCTTTCCCCATGTTTTTAAAGCAAAATGACTTCTGACATATTTTGACTCCACCTTGCCATCCAGCATCAAATGGTGAGGCTGAAAGAGCTGTACAGACATTCAAAAATGCTTGTAATAAACCAGATTCATGGCAAGTACCTACAGCTCAAAGGTTGACTCATTTTCTAATTGCTTACAGAAACATTCCTCGCACAGTCACAGAGCGAACACCTGCTGAACTGTTCCTAAAACGTCAACCGCGTACCTGTTTGTCATTGCTCAAATGAAAACTTGGCCGACACTGTCACAAAGCATCAACTACAACAGCAAAAGGGGCATGACAAGTCAGCCAAGCCTATACAGATTTTTCATCCTGGGCAGAGGGTGATGGTTTGAGACTGTAGACATCCCAAGGTTTCATGGATCCCTAGGGGGTGATTGAAATACATAGACCTTTAACTTATGCAGTTTGCGTGGGACAGTGACTTGCTCACAAACATGTGGATCACCTGCTGCATTCCAAGGTTCTAGCCAGTGCAGCATAAGATAACACTCCAGCTGAGAACAGTGACACAGAAAACTTTGCTCCTACCCATGAAGTTCCACTGTAGCCAGTGCCAAATAATAATGAATCACCTGTTCCACCAGCAACGGTTATTACAGCCTAGAGATATCCCCTGAAGCACCGAAGACCACCACAAAGTCATGACCTTTAAAGTCATGTAATGAACTTGTACCTCTATGTAACTGAACTCTTACTTGTACTGTTACTTAGTGACAAGTTCTACCCAAGGGGCAGAATAATCCCCATAATTTGTTTCTGGGTACCAAGCAGTCTACTTTGGCCTGGAAGTTAGGAAATGTTACTGTTGAAGTATTTAGACAAGTTTCTGTCTAAGGGGGAGGACTGTAGTATATACATGGATATGTATGTAGGAAGTGGGTTAGAGTTGTAGTTTATACATATGGGTATTGTAGTCCATTATATGTGTAAGTTCCTGTCATGCACAGTAAGCTTTTCTTTGTGTATGTCCAGTGATGCGAGACCACTATCTCAGAGTAGAATTAAAAATGGCCACTGAACTGACACACTGTGTATGAGTCCTGCACTTGCCCACAATATATTACAGTTATGAATTTAGGTGTGATCGTCTTGCCATATCTCATATTCCTATTTCTGTTACTAGGTTGCAACAATTCTTATCTTTGTATGTAGATAACTCTAGCTCTTGCCCGCTGTACAAGGTCTGCATTATAGACCCTTTGTGAAAATCTCTTCATTTGTATATTTGCTTGAATCTTAAAATTATCTGCATTTGAACAATTCTGCTTCACCCTCATTAACTGCCCTACTCGTATATTAGCTGCAATCAGCTGGGGGTGACAACTGTTGAAATGTAATATACAGTTTTTATCTGTATCCTTCCTATAGAGGCTCATATTCACTTCCATATGTTCACCGTTTGAAATTACTAGATCTAGAAATGTTACTGCATGGAGGTCAAAGGTCATAGCAAATCTAAGATTCTGATTGGTGGATTCCAAGTATTGTAAAACACAAATGTAATTCTGTTTCTGTCCTCTTCCAAATTAAAAATAAATCATCAATGTACCTCTTATAAAGGTCAGTCTTTTCCAGATATGGGTTTGTTTCATCATAAATGACAGCTTTTTCCCATTGGAACATATATAAGTCAATATACGTTAGCATAAGTGAAGGTCATAGCAGCCCCCACTTCTGTCCCTTTAGTCTGTAGGTGCATCTTATTATTATACAAAAAGCAGTTATAACATAAGACTTTTTTGTGATGGATGCCAAAAATTCAATGAAAGGGGTAGAATACTCTGCATTTTCATATAATGCCTCCTGCAACACTTCTAATCGCTCTTGGTGAGAGATATTTGTATAGAGAGCATTGACATCTAATGTTACAAAGTACCACTTTGGTTCTATTCAGACATCTCCTAAGATGTTTAACAACTGAGTAGTATCCTTCAAATATGATTTCATATAAGGAGGGCCACATGAGAAAAGGGAGGGGGAACAAGAAGGGGTAGAGGGGGAAGAGATGGGAGAAAAATGTATAGAGGCAACAATGGGAGGGGAGCCTTGAACAACCATCAAGGTATATGGAACAGAACACTAATGAATGTAAGTACAAATGAAATAGAACATGACATTGTTATAAATATCTCTGATTACCAACTTAAGCACACTGAACATCATGTCCTTCAGAAAGGATTGACTTTTGTTCCCATTAGTGATTTAAACCAATTTGAGACGATAGTGGAATTTTTTGAGTTCAACAGAAAGTTACATCTAAATGCATTCTATTATAAAGAGAATGTGGAATTGACTAATGTCACAAGCACATCACATAATAACACTCCTTGCAATGAATTGACAATGGAGTTTGTCCTTTAAGGGGCAGACCAGGTTGTCCTGGTGCACCCCTTCCCTTTTCATCAAGATGGTGTGCTCAGAAGGGGAGGGGAGAGGGCAGGGGATGGTCAAGGGACAGAACAATAGCCAAGCAACAGGAAGGGGAGGGGCAAGAGGGATACATAATGGGCAGTACAGGGGTGGCTTAGCCACTTTTGCTGGAGTTTTGATTAGACAAGTAAAAAAAAAAGTGCTATGACGTTGTTTTAATGAAATTTGGTGGAGATGGTTTGTTGGGAGCAGTGTGTGAAGATTCTCAATGAGATTAAATGCAGATTGGCTAGGAAGCTGTATTAAACAGGCCTCCACTGGCCTTTAGCATTGCTGGCTCAAGCAAATGTGATTTTAGTTAGTTGGAGCAGAATTTTGAAGCTTTACTGTGTTTGTCTGCTCTGGCTTTTAAATCGCGAGGTGAATATGTTTAAATGAGTGAGGTTTGTTGCAAAAGTGCTATGGGCCAAGAGAAGGGCCATTCAGTTAAAAAGCTGAGTTTATTTTATGGTAACGCCTGACTGTTTAAGAAGCTGGTTGACTAAGGACTCGACAGGACCTTTAAAAATTGATTGTTGAGTGGAACTTGTGCTAGTCGATGGGAACAGGATGTTTTTGAAGCCTTACAGTGTTGGTAGGCTCTTACTCTAAATCGTTGGGGGATTTCAGCTGTTTGGGCACCAGGAATTTAATGGGAAAAGAGCCCCCTGGTCTGCAGGTACAACAGAGCATCACTCGCTCCTTATAACAGAGCCTTTTTTGTACTCATTTTCCCTAAATAAGTCCCAAAGTGGCCAAGTCTAGGGAGCATCTCTCCCTTGATGCTTCCAGTTATGTGGGCTGAGCAGCTCTCCACGGAGCTTTAAACACGCCAGCTTTACTGCGTGGCTTGAAAATGGACCCCTCCCCCTCCCCCCAGCCTCCCTGCTACCTCCTCATGGCCCTGGTTGGTGATTACATCCCCCCCTTTTTTCTCTGGGGATCTCCTGGCTTCCCTCACATAGGGCGACGCGGTAGGATTCATGCTGCCTGAAAGGGCCTACGCATATGGCTAGCCCGAACAGTAGAGGGACTAGCACTTCAGATGGGGACAGCAAACGTTGCAGAGTGCTTCAGAAGGGGACATTCGAATGCTGCAGAGCCAGTAGGGCAAGGACAGGCCTACGACAAGACCTAGCGGGGGGGTGACAAGCGGCCACGTGGCATGACGTCACATGCCAAAGATGTAGGCCAAAAGCGAGCAGCTGGCCAGTTTCTGAGGCAGGAGAATGTTTGCCTAATGACAATGGGATGAGGGTTTGGTCAGGATACAGGACAGTGTGTCTCTTGGGAAAGAAAGAAGCATGTGGGAGCCACGGGGCAAGAATGAGCAGGAGCAGGCCAGAAGGCTGGTAATGAGGGGCCTGGCCATGTGGCATGACGTCACATGCCAGAAGGGCCAAGAGACAGAAGGAGGTCCAGAGAAAGGATTTTCAGGGAGCAGGGACCGATGATGGGAAGAAGAAAAGGGAGCAGAGGAACCAGAGAGTGGGATCAGCAACAGAAGGGGATCATGGCCTTGGGTAGGGTAACATTTTTGGGGGACAACCAGCACCCAGCAGGAGGGCTGAGGGCAGAGCAACCCAGGACATGAGGGGGCACAAGACAGTTAGGCCTGGAAAGGCTGTGAAAGAGGTTCAGAGGCTCCAAAAGTGGAGCAGGAGGTCTATGCAGTTGCAAGAGGTGGGGAGGTACAAAGAGGGTTGGTCGCACGCTCACAGCATCGCTACAAGCACGGGAAGGAGAAGGCATAGCATTTAGGGGAGAAGTGCGACCGACAGCATTAGATGGCTGGGTATGAATAATCTGACATCCAGGAGTATTGGCAGGGTGAAAAAAGGCATGTTTCATCACCGTTAGTCGACTTTCTATTGGGGAAGCGGGCCTGGCCATTTGAGGCACAACCGCAAGCATAGGTTTAATAATGGAATTCTTCCTTTCTTTTCTTCAGTTGTCTTCACAGTTGCAAGAAGCAAGGAACATGGCACCAAAGAAGAGCAGGCCTTCAAAGGAAGACGCCTACAGGGCTATAATGGAGCTGGTGGAAAAAGCCAATAGAATGTGGGAGCTGGTGGAAGGGGAGGAACCAGGGAGATCTGGGGAGAAAAGGAAAGTGGGGAAGGGTAAAGGAGGCAGAGGGAAATGGACAGCTGACAGGCCACACAGCCCAACCAGGGTATAGCTACCGATAGTGGGACCTACCAAGGTGGCTAATCCAGTACCTCTGCAACCTGTTGACCAGGTACCGCCAATACATCTCCAGAACTGGGTTGGGGCCCCCCCAGAGGCACCCAGACTAGATCCCCAGGGCATAGTGGTTCCTCCACAGCTGCTAGTGGTGCAACCACCCCTTCAACCACAGGGGACCATAATGGGGCACCAGGAAGACAGCAGGCAACAAGGAACTGACAAGGCCACAGGTAATGCACCTGGCTCAGTGGATGACAGTATCAAAGAGTATATAAGCCAAATTGTGTCGGTACTTGGGTCAGGGGGTTTAGGGCAGATGGAGTCAGCATTGGCAGAGATTAGGACAGAAAAAGAGGTACCGAAGGAAAAGGAAGGAGGTACAGAGAAAGAAGGGAACGGGACGAGAGAGAGAGAGAGATAGGTGCCCCTGGGATGAGGGAAGGAGAACATGTCCCATTGGCCACAAAAGAAAAAATCTGGAAAGGAGAGTATGTGGATATCTTCGCATTTGTAAGCCAGGAAGCAGCAGTGAAATATGAAGAAGCAGAGAATATAGGAAAGAGTGAAATGGCAGCAGCAGTAGTCTTGTTAGGAAAGAAAGAGGAGGACAAATTCACAAAAGGGAAGACGTGGGATGGGTGGTTTGTAGGTTTTGCTACATTTTCAGCCATAGTATTGGAAAGAAGCCAGAGCTGGGCATCCCACTTATCACATACTCCCTAAAAATAAGGTAGGCAAAGGCAAAAAGGGGGGTTGGGTGGATATACTATGATGAATTCTTTCAGCAGAGAATGGCGACATATGGGGATGTAAGATGGGACACAAAGCAACTGGATTTGTGGACAGATTATGTAACCGATCAATCCACACCTGACGGAGATTCGGGGAAGAAAGGAGCCATGCCCCAGAGGTGTTGCTGGGCTTACAATAGGGCCTTCTGTTCTTGGCTGCAATGTCGTTTTCCGCACGCATGTTTGAAATGCAGGGGAACACATCCGGCAAGCAGATGCAGGATGACATGGGCCCAGGGAGTCCAAGGATCTGGGGGTCAAAGTTCAGGTCAACAGTTTTTTCGTGAGGGACAGGGGTATAAGGGGCAGGCATGGAACAGTGGGGGGAGAGGTAGGGGGCATGTGAGTAGAGGGAGTCAGAATCACTGACCAGCAAGGCCAAGCACTGAGCAAAAAGGGAAAATTGGGATGGGAAAAGGGAAGAAGGCAAGGCAGCAATTTAGTGAAGCCAGCACCCCCATCAGGATAGAGGCATGGAAAGGTTGGTTGGACAGATACCCGAATAGAAAAATGGCAGAGATGATTGGAAAAGGTTTTTGCACAGGTTTCTCATTACAGTATGAAGGCCCAAGACAAGCGAAAGAGGCAAACAACCTCGGCTCGGTAAAAGGGAGAGAAGAAATGTTAAAACAAAAGATAGAGAAGGAAAAGGCAGCTTGGAGAGTAGAAGGACCATTTGATAGCCCCCCCCCATTGCAGAATATGAGGATCTCTCCATTGGGCTTGGTCCCCAAAAAACAGGAGGGAGAATACAGGGTGATTCACCACCTATCATTTCCTGAAGGTGATTCGGTGAATGATTTAATTAGGGAGGGATATAGTACAGTGACATATGCAACATTAGAAGATGCAGTCCGGATAATCCGGGCAACTGCTGATGAATGGATGGCAAAAACGGATATAGAGTCCGCTTTCAGTTTACTTCCGGTTAGGAGAGAAGATTGGGACCTGTTGGGGTTTAAAATAAGGGAACAGTACTATTTCAACAAAGCCATGCCCATGGGGTGTTCTATACCATGTGCGACATTTGAAACATTCAGCACCTGTCTACAGTGGATATTTCAAGAAAAAACGGGTTACAAAACAGTTATTCACTATTTGGATGACTTCCTTTTTATAGGCAGTGGGAGAAGAGAGACAGAACGAATGTTGGCAAGTTTTCAAGAGCTGTGCAAAGAGCTGGGGGTTCCATTAGCACTAGAAAAAACAGAAGGGCCCAGCAAGGTGTTAGAATGTTTGGGTATCGAGATAGATGGTCCGGGGGAAATATTTAGGCTCCCGGACAAAAAAGTGGAAAAACTGAAGGAACTGATTCAGATACATACCAGTAGAAGAAGAGTACAATTAAAACAGGTACAACAGGTACTGGGACATCTGAATTTCACGTGCAGGGCTATAGGGCTAGGAAGGGCTTTCACTAAAAGATTAGCAAGGGCTACAGCGGGGCTGAACAGACCACACCACTGGGTAGACATGACAAAGGGAGTCAAGGATGATTTTAAGGTATGGGAGGTATTCCTCAGGGCATATAATGGCTGCTCTTTCTGGCAGGAAGAATGGGTCTATAACACAGACCTCAATCTTTACATGGACGCAGCAGGGAGCCTAGGCATGGGGGAGCTATCTGGGGGCAGATGGTTTGCAGAACCGTGGCCTACAGACTGAGTGAGGGATGGTAAGGTAAAAGATATAACATTGCTGGAGATCATGCCCATCTGGGCCTGCACCCTGGTTTTTGTGGAGGAATTACGGAATCAGAAAGTGACATTTTGGTGCAACAATAGAGCAGAAGTAGAGGTACTGAACAACAGGGGAGCCAGGTCAGAAATGGTCATGCAGGTCTTGTGACTTATGGTGCCAAGGGCCTTGCAATTGAACATGTTATTCAGAGCAAAACACATAGAAGGGGTACACAATACCCTGGCTGACAGCCTTTCCCGTCTGCAGCCGGATCGCTTCCGGAAGCTGGCACCAACAGCAGAGGAGCACAAAATGCCCATACCAACGAACATCTGGGACATTGACAAGAAGGAGCAGAACTGTTGTTTCACAGTTCATGGGTACCACGGACTCTGAGGGCCTACGATGGGGCCTGGCAAGTGTTTCAAACATTCAGGGCAACACACCACATGGAGGTAAGTAGGCCACTCACAGAAGAGCAATTAGGGAAGTTCACCGTAGAACAATGGCAAAGAGGAACAGCTCACACCACTATGGGGGTCTATTTGGCAGGGATTAGTGCAGTTTGCAGCTTAAAAGGTTGGGAGGACCTGACAAAATCAATGTTCATTAGAAGGATGATGCAGGGGTGGGGTAGGTTAAAACAAGGAGCCATGGATAAAAGAAGACCAATAGGGGAGCAGTGGCTTGCAAATCTAAAGAATGTCTTACCGACAATCTGCAGATCAAAAGGCGAAGCCAAGCTATTCCATATGATTTATGTGGTAATGTTTGCAGGAGCCATGAGAGTGAGCGAAGTGGTGGGCCACGGCAGTAAGGAAAAGGAAGGGGGACTGGAATGGGAAGATATAAGCTGGGGAATGAAGGAGATACAAATCCTGATTAAGAGGTCAAAGACAGACCAAAAGGGGCACGGCAGCATGGTGATGCTAAAAAAGCACGAAGAGGGCGCAGTGTGCCCAGTGAGGGCTTTGTGAGCTTTCACCGCACAGCATGTGAACAGGACAGGGACATTATTCGTGCATGCAGATGGAAGGAACGTCACAGGTTACCAAGTCACAGCCCTGCTCAAAAAAGGCATGCAATTCTTGGGGGAGGATCCAGCTAATTACTCATCCCATTCCATACGGATAGGGGCCACCTCACAGTGGGCAGTGGTGGGTGAAACTGTGAATAATATTTTGGAAAAGGGGCGCTGACGGTCTGCCAGTCACAAGAGATACATTCAAGCACTGCCATATGGAGACTAACGTTTCAACTGTGTTTTTTGTTACAGATTTGGAGCCACGTGGGGAAAAGGGGGGGACAGGGAAGGATGATATTGTGAAAAAGGAAGCTAAAATCATATATAAAATATTTATTTTGCTTAAACCCTATAGGAAGAGGGAGGATCATGGAAGT
This sequence comes from Neoceratodus forsteri, assembly GCA_016271365.2. Taxonomy (NCBI): domain Eukaryota; kingdom Metazoa; phylum Chordata; order Ceratodontiformes; family Ceratodontidae; genus Neoceratodus; species Neoceratodus forsteri. Next base: position 1,647,069,635 of record CM057453.1, read on the forward strand.
CTGCATCTGCGGCCACTCTTATATTTATTGGGCAGAAAGGAGAGCTGAGAAAAAGGCCAGGAGAAACAACTGTACCAAGATGTGAGACAATGTAGGTTGGTTTGGCGTGGCATCCGGGGGATGAGATGGGCACAACTGCTCCCTACACTGAAAGAGCTGAAGGAGTGGTGCCCCATTCCAGACCTAATTATAATACATTTAGGGGGTAACGACCTTGGGGGTAAGCCATGGGTGGACACATACATACAGGTAAAAAGGGACTTAGATACAATACAACAGTGGTGGCCTAGGGTATGCCTTGCCTGGTCGGATATGATCCCAAGAAGGGTTTGGAGACAGGAGCACAGCCATAGAGCTGTGGATAGGGCCAGGAGAAAGATGAACAGAAGGGTAGGGACACTGATAAGGAAAGTGGGAGGATAGGTAATATTGTGGGGTGTAGAAGAGTGGGTGGAAGATTTCTACAGGTTAGATGGTGTGCATCTGTTAGATCTAGCCATAGACATGTTTAATACAGAAATGATGGGTTTTATAGAAGCATGGAGAAGGCATGCATAATAAAAAAAAAAAAGGTGGAGAGAGAGAGAGAGAGAAAAAGAGAAGGACTGAGAAGGAGTTCCTTGGAGGTAAGAGAGAACAATACCCTAAATTGAGGGGAAAGCAGGTCATCCAACACAAGCTGGAGACCGGCTAGTGGGGAAAATGGGGGGGAAAGAGGGGAGGGGAAAAGAAAAAGGAATAAGATGAAAAGAAGAAGCTGAAGGAGGAATACAGTCTCAGTTTTCACCGTTACCTAACAGAAAGAGAAGAAGAAGGCACCCAGGTTTTCACCTGGGGGAGCAAAAAAAACGAAGAAAGAGAGATGATCAGTGATTGATATATGGATACAAATAAATGCAAATGTGAGAGATATAATAATAAAAGATGATGACATGAAACATGGAATTATGATATATAAATAAATTAATTGCCAATCTGAGCACAACAACAAACAATGTCTCTGTCTTTTGTGAGGGAAAAGGGGGGAATCCGGGACAACTGCTGATTTCAATGCATTTAAATTAAAATATGTTGTTTTACCTCCACCTAATACAATGGTGTTGACCTTTGAGAAAGCTTGTCTACAAGAATTAGAGCATCTATTTAAACAATGTGTATCAGTAAGATACTATAATTGCACATCAGAAGAGAAGTAGGCAATTAAAAGTCTGAGTGACAATAAACATGTTATTGTTAAACTAGCGGACAAGGGGTGAGTCTATTGTATGGGGAGAAAAGACTATGAAAATGAAATGCACAGACAGTTATCAGATAGAAATTTGTATATTGCTTTAGAAAAAGATCCTACTGATGATTTTAAAATGAATATTAACATTTTGCTTTATGAATCATAAATGAATGGGGTAATTACACATGAATGGTACAATTTTCTAGTTGTGAAACATCCCAGCTTGAGCAGTTTTGTATGGATTACACAAAGTTCATAAAAACCTGCTCAAACCGCAGGCTCGCCAGTTGTTTCAAGTAATGGATCATTAACTGAACCTTTCGTTAAGTGCATTAATGGCACATTAATGCACTTACACAGAGAATGAGGTCATATTTGAAGAATACTACTCATGTTTTATTTTTTTAATTTTTGTTGACTGGATGTATGCACTAGACAGCAAAGCTACCTATTTTCAGGTACAACCCAGGATGTTACATACATAGGTGTGAAACAACAGTGGATACAACAAACTAAAAAAGGAGACAAGAAGTAGTACAATTTTCCAGGAACATAGTTATGGCAACAACAAAAGATGCCAGAGTCAGGCAATCAAATATTACAAATGTAGCACAGTACAGTGGCATAGACAATGTTTCTAAACATTCTACAGAGAATAGGGAGTGGGTGCAAGGGAAAATAAATGGTACCAGGAGATCAGGATGGGAACAAGTGTCAGGGCAGAGTAAATAAGAGGGTCAGGCAAGTGAGTGGGTACACCCCCCACAGGAGCAGGGTTCAGAACTGGCAAGTACCCTATGGAGTTCCTACTTAAAACTCTGAGGGATTTGAGAGTTATTGACTGCCAGCAGAAGGGAGTTCTATACCTTTGGATCACTGACAGAGAAGGCATTTTTGCCTATTTTAGTGTTATTCTTTGACTAGACAAGGTAAGAATTATCAGTGGATCTTAGAGGGTAGGCAGAGTGAGTTGTTTTTAACAGTAAGGCCAGCTTGTCACCTTTCTAGGATGCAATGATGTTTTTCATGAAACAAGTTGTGGTGTAGTTCCAGAATGCTGTGGGGCTAGCCAGCCCAGGCTGGAGTATAGTGAGCAGCAGTGAGTGAGCTTAGGTACAGACAAAGCAAAGCGGCAGATGTTATTATAGCAGACATCCCCATTATGGAGGAGCCCTCCTGGGGATTCTGGAAGAGCAATCATCCCACAGGCCAGTTTAGGTCTCAGAACCCCCTGAGCGATAGCCAGCCTCACTGCAGATGTGAGGCTATGCCTAACCTTATACACAATACCAAGTTGTATGTTGACTGTTTTGGTAGTAGTAGTGAGGTTCAGGTCATAGTCCAGGGCTGGATCCAGGGTGACTCCAAGCATTTAAAAGAGGAGATAATGCTGGGGAGGGTGTCATTGGATGCTCTGATGCATAGTGGCTGGTGACAGGCTCGGAGTTTGGGTCCCGAGATAAAGAGCAGGCCAACTGTCTTTTTGCTGTTTAGGACAAGTTTATTTTGCTTCATCCAGTGTTGGAAGATGCTGAAGTTAGGGTTTAGGTTCCGGTTCATGACATATAGGTCAGAGGAGATGAAGTAGAGTACCAAAGCATCAGCATATAACAGGGCAGAGCATGGGCCAGACAGTGGGGGTAGATCGTTCATGAAGATTGAAAACAATAGAGGGCCCAATATGGATCCCTTAGAAACTCTAATCCAGGTGTGGGAGAGAGGACTTGGCATTTCCGATCTGCATAAATTCCTGTCACTTCGAGAGATTATAGAACCATGTGGTTGCAGAGGTGAAGAATCCAAGGGTGAACAGCTTGGACAGGAGCAGCGGGTGGTCCACCAAATCAAATGCCTTCATGAGGTCTATGAAGATATCCCCTTTGAGAGAACCTTTGTCCATAGCAAGCCTGACATCATTGGTGAATTGAATAATAGCAGTGGACGTGCTGTGCCCTCATTGAAAACCATGTTGATCCAGAGTGAGAAGACTGTGAACCTGGAGGTGGTCCAAGACCTGGGCAGCTATGATTTTCTCCAAGATTTTGAATAAGGTTGACAAAATGGCAATAGGGATGTAGTTGTCAATGTTTGTGGAGTCACCCTTTTTGTGAATGAGGACAACACATGCAATCTTCCAGGGGGAAGGAACATGACCTGTAGTCAGATGTAGATTGAAGGGGCATGTAGCTGGAGAGGCAATGCAGGGGGCAATTGATTTCAAGAATTTGGGTAGTAGCCCATCAGCTCAATCTGACCCATAGGGAGGAATGGAGTTTACAAGGCACTGGATTTCAGGTACTGTGGCCGGGTGGAGGTTAAAAGGAAGGCATGTCGGTTCCCTGTTGTCAAGAGGTGGTCCAGACGAGGGTTCAGGAGGTGATGCATAGGCAGAGAGGTCTGAGAAGTGAGAGTTTAGAGAATCAGCCATGGTGAGAGGATTATTGCAGCTTATTCTATCCAAGACCACTACAGTAATTGTTTCACTTTTGTCTCTACCCACAATTGACAAATATCTTGGGGGATGTCTGCACAGAACCAGAGTGGTACTTTGTAACATTAGATGTCATTGCTCTCCATGCAAATATCCCTCACCAAGAGGGATTATAAGCGTTGTGGGAGGCATTATATGAAAATACAGAGTATTCTGCCTCTTCATTGAAGTTTTGGCATCCATCACAGAAAAGTCTTACATTGTAACTGCTTTTTGTATAATGATAAGATGTACTTACAGACTAAAGGGACAGCAACGGGGGCTGCTGTCAACCCCAATTATGCTAACTTATATATGTCCTAATGGGAAAAAGCAGTCATTTATGATGAAACAAACCCATATCTGGAAAAGACTGACCTCTACAAGAGTTACATCAATGATTTATTTTTAACTTGGAAGGGGACAGAAACAGAATTACATTCTTTTTTCACTACTTGGAATCCACCAATCAGAATCTTAGATTTGCTATGTCCTTTGACCTCCATGCAGTAATATTTGTAGATATAGTAAATGGAGGATGCTTACCCCATCTTCCAATCATTTGATCCATTTGATCCACATTTTTCCAGTGGATGGCATATCTTGCTGGCTTTAATCCTTGCTCCTCATCTGGTGGTAATTTCACTGATTGGGAGAGTTGTACATTTCAAAGAAAGGGGGCCTCTTTGGCCCTATAAAAAAGCTTTTGATTACAGCAGCCACTGTGGCTTATGGGTCTGAGAGCAGTGTTGGTATAATGTTGCATTCAGAGGATGGCGCATATGGGTACAAACCCCCCTTCCCCGCTGAATAGTCAAGGCAGTGGTTTCAGGACTGGGCAGCATGTTTATCAAAAAGCAGAGAGAAAGAAACAGAAAGCAAGTCATTTGCTGAATTGCAATAGTCTTTGTTGGCTTATAGGTCCTTGCCTGGCCCTGCTATTTTGGAGGACCACTTGGCTCTAGCATTTGGAGTGTGGAGTCTGCAGCTTTTTTCCCATAGCCACCGCAGTGAGAGGCTCCATCTCCCCTGGCATGGTAGACCATTGCAGGATCACAGAGCCTATTCAATTCCAGCTCCTTGATCTTTTTTTTTGTCTGCACAAAAAAAAACAATAAATGAGGAGATAGCAGCACCTTTGTCTGCTTAAAACGCTGAATTAAAACAGCAAGATTACATTTCCTTGAGTTTTCTCCTTTGTGGGCTGTGAGGTATTTTCAGTAGCTGTTAAACCTAGTTGAGTTCCTAATTTAACTGCTACTGCTGATTGATTTTTCAGGAAGTTTTCTCATCTGAACTCGGAAGATTCTTGAAATAAAGAGCAAATGCTTTTGTGGTTGCAATAGCAATCCAACAAACGGCGCCTTCAGCAGCTCACTTAAGAGTCTTTATCCAAGTCATTAGGAAGGCAAACAACTTCTGCACGCTTTATTTTATAGTGTTTAAAGTGCCTCAGTCTTGCCGTTACAATAAGTAAATAATGAATAGTTGAATAAAAAATAATGGCAGGAAGTAATTTAGTATCAGTTTCAGAAATGTTTCATCAATCTTGGCAATCTTATTCTACTCTTCTCCTCTCATATGCCTTTTATTTCTTAGCAGTGTACATCTGGCTAAGAGCTTTTGAGGTCATGATATATAATTTATTTAGTTGAAAAATCTGTAATTTATCTATTTCATATTTTAATATGAAAGACACACTGATCTGGTAACAGGTCATTTCTAGGTGTGTTGGGGTAGGGGAAGTGGAGAGTATAACAAATACAAAAACTACTAAAGTATAACAACAAAAGTGCAAAATATGTAAGTAAGCACCAACAGCAATTGTGCAGGTATGCCTCTATGTAATAAATATGCAGTATTATAAAGTGCAGAAGGAGGACACTATGCAGTGTGCAGCCATGCAACGATGAGTACCAGATGGTGGAAATGGTTAAAAATAAGAAAGGGATAAGGGAGGCACCTTTAGGGCAAGTGCAGGGAAGCAGGGGTAGGAGTATGACTGACAAATACCCTGGGCCAGGTGTCCAGGGCAAATGCAGGAGTGAGTAGAGAAATTGTGGTGTAAGGATTTCAGTGAGTGAATGGAAGCAGTGGAGTGGATGGAATGTGGATTGACTTAAGGGTTTACTCAATATCATGATTGTAGGAGCAGCTGAGTGGCAGACAGTGGTCAGGGCATCAGACCACATAGTTGTGGTGTCCAGGTTACAGCTATTACAGCCTACAGCAGAGCATGATAGGGACCAATTTGGGCCTCACAGAATCCCCTGCTATGAATGTGCACCTAATCTTTAAAAAAAAAGGAATTTAGTCAAAAAGGAAGTTTGTTCAAATGGAGTCTTATGGAGGCATGTATACAAACGAGAAGTAGACAGAGGAAGGAAGTAAGCCGTAGATACTCCTATGATAGGTCTGCATTTTCATATTTTAATCTTCCTGCCTTGCTCACTGGTCATCATCCTCACCCCTACAAGACATAACCCCCGTAAGATAGATATAAAAGGGGGGAGGGCAGCAGAGGGCAATGCAAAGTGGACAGAATGATTTAAAAAAAAGATGCAAACTGTAGATTTTCTGATTCTGGCTGTAATACGAGGAGCAGTGCAGTGAGAACTGGAACCACCTGTATTGTGGCCTAAAAATGACTTATGTTACAGTCCAGAGGAGTTGACTGTTTGGAATGGGAAAATAGAATCACCATCATATAGACACACTTGAGTAAAGAGTGGAGTGTGTGTTTGCAGAATACCAATGCCATTATAAATAAATATCTTTGTGTGTGTGTGTGTGTGTGTATGTACAATTTTACAGTAGCCCACCTCTAAAATAGAAAACAAAAAAAAGCAATCCCCTGCCCCCCAGTTTCTATAGCTAATAATAGTCTCAGTGGGGCTAGCAAAGACCTGTGGGTAGGTGGAGAACCTGCAAGGTAAAACTGAAAACTCGAAAGCTCAGAACAGACTTGGAGCACTAAAAGGGATTACAGAGCCATAACTAATAAGTCAACAGTAGCAAAACTGCTGTTTAATGGCCGTTTTAGACGTTTTAAAAACCTTTCACTACACTCGCGAAACTGGAAATCCTGAGCCATGGCACACCTGGTTTGTCTGAATAAAGAGCAGACACCCAGTGAGTGTCACTCGTAAGGAGTAGGGGGTGTGTGTTGACAGAATACCTCAGCCGTTTTACAAAAATCTTTGTGTGTGCTTTTACAGTAGATTGTCTCAGAAATAAAAAAAAATAAAAAAAACAACCCCCCGTCTCTAATAATAGTCTAAGTGGGGCCAGCAAGCACAGGGAAAAACTGAAATTCGGAAGCTCAGAACAATCTTGGAGCACTGAAAGGGTTATAAACCCATAACTAGCAGGGCAACTGTGGTAAAACCACTGTTTAAAGGTCATTTTAGACTTTTTTAGAGACCTTTCACTACACTTGCTAAACAGGAAGTCCCACACACATTTCTGGTTCACCTGAATAAAGAGCAGATATTCAGTGAGCATCCCTCAGTAAGGAGTGGAGGGTGTGTTGGCAGAATACCACCGCCATTTTAGAGAAATCTCTTTGCATGTGAGCTTTTACAGTAGCATGTATGTGAAATAGAAAAAAACAAAGAATACAAAAAAAAATCTATAACCTGTCTGCCCCCCCCATCTCTAATACTAGTGTCAGTGGGGCCAGCAAGGACCTATGGTTAGGTGGAGGATCTGCAGAAACAAAACTGAAACTTGGAAGCACAGAACAGATTTGGAGCACTGAAAGGGATTATAAAGTCGTAACTAGCAGGGCAACAGTAGTAAAACTGCCATTATAGGTTGTTTTAGACTTTTTTTTAAGTTTCACTACACTCGCAAAACTGGAAGTCCTAAGCTGTGGCACATCTGGTGTACCTAAATAGAGAACAGATACCCAGCACTCATCTGCAAGCTGGAGAAGCAGGGGAGCAGGCTGGGTTATATACAGACAGGTATGTATCTGTTAAAAACAACTATACAAAACCACGGTCATATTAAAATGCAGAAAGCTGCAGCTGCAAGGACTAATACATAGATACATAGACAGTGTCGGCAGATAAGGGCCTATGGCCCACCCAGTCTGCCCATTTAAGTCTGTAAGTTCAGTTTATGTTTTCTAAGAAGTCTGTTGCCCCTTACCCCTGACCTCCAGAATTCCTTTATGTCTATCCCATGCATTCTTAAATCCCGTGATTGTTTCAGCCCCCACCACTTCCTCTGGCAGGGTGTTCCACTTGTCCACCACCCGTTCTGTGAAGAAATTCTTCCTCACATTTCCTCTGAATCGTCCTCCCTCCAACTTCATCCCATGCCCTTTAGTCCTGGAACATATTTTTCACTTAAAAATAGTGCATTCCTGCACCCTGTTCCTCCCTGTACACTGAGTCTTTGTGAAGGTACAGGGGAAGGGTTCAGGAAGCAAAATCCAATGCAGCAAGAATATCCGGAACTGGGAAGGGAGAAGCGAGAGAAGGCGAGGGGGACAGCAAGGTCAGCACCCAGGGTGGGGGCTGACCAAACGAGCAGACACGAAAGACCGTTAGGCCTATTCTGCTGGCATTTTAGTATGTTAGTATGTTAGTAATTTATTACGGTTGTTAAAACCTCAAAATATAAATGCATATCATGCTTAATGTGATCTGATACTCCATTGTCTGACTACCCAAACCTGGAAAATGTCAAAAATATACTCAGTTTAAGGACATGGAGAGCCTGCTATGTAATATGCAACCAAGTTAAATAATCCCAAGAGTATTAGAGATTTGGAAACATAGAAACATAGAAACATAGACTTTGACGGCAGATAAGGACCGCTTGGCCCACCTAGTCTGCCCATTAAAACTATTGATATAGAGAATAATGGCTATGTGACTGTGTGTTATAGATTTCTTTTTATACACATGGTCTGCGATGACCCCTAAACCCCGAGAGAGAGAAGCTCAAGAGGTTTATGAGGTCACCACACACACTGAGGGTGTGGGGAAAAAAGTAATTATGTGGTAACAGTGACTCCCAAAGAGCGACAACCACAAAAAGTGAGAAAAAAAAAAAACACCCGACATAAACAGGGCAGCAAAAATTAGATTGAAAGTCGCAAATAGTGGTGGTCGCATGCTACATCCAAAGAAAAACATCTGGGCCTAGATATTCAAAAGGGTTGCGCCATGCACAATAGGGATGCACCAGCTCAAGTCCGAAAATGCACTATTCTGCGATATTCAGCAGGAGGCAGATGTGCCCCCCAAATCACACTGCGCAAGAGCACAATGATAATGAATGCATGTGCAACTAAAGGGGGAGGAACCATGCATAAATGGCGCAGTGCGATATTCAACAACATGTGCCATGCGCCAATAGGGGAGCAAGCTGAAGTTGTGCGATAGCGGAAATGAGCCAAAATAAAAAGGAACAAGAGAGAGGCGCAAGAACGCTACAGGGAAGGCAAATGTTGCTGAACCATAGCCAACCACACAGGCAACACAAAAACACAGGGCAGGGCAGAGACAGAGCACCTGGAACCCCAGGGAACAGGGAAGGTGTGGGGAGCCACAGCCACAGTGCAGTGCAGAAGCAGGAAGTGCCACACAGCACTGAGGCCGCCACAAGAAGGTGTTCCCAGTGCAGGGGAAGTAGCAGCCAGACAGCAGGGGGAACACAGAAACAGCTGCCGGGGGGGACACAAGCCAGGGACATGGCCAGTGCCACCATCCAGATGGAGGCAGTTATGAGGGGGTGTGAGAAGGCAGGCAGCAGGGGGGCGCGGCCGTGGAAGAGCCCATCGGCGATATGCCCCCAACAGGCAGTACTGAGCCTGCACCAGCTTCGAGCTGTACACCGATACTGAGATCGTGGGCCAGTACCACCTGAACCGGGCAATTCTGAGGTGGCTCTGTGAGCTGTGCAGTGATGTGATGCAGGCACCCACACAATGGAGCCATGCTCTGTCAGTGGAGACAAAAGTGACAGCTTGCATGTGCCTGCTTGCCACGGGTACCTTCCAGAGACCAACAGGGGACACGACAGGCATAACCCAGTCGGCCGCATCACGCCAACTCACCCAATTCCTCAGTGCACTGCTGCCACATGCTATGGAGTACATCCATTTCCCCAGCACACTGGTGGAGTGCACAGCAAACATATAGGAGTTCCACAGGGTAGCACGTATGCCTGGCATGCTAAGGGCAATAGCCTGTACCCATGTGTCCATCTGCACACCACCTGGCCCCTAAGGGGCCACATACATGAATCAGAAGCAGTACGCAAGCATCAACTGCCAGGTGGTGTGCGATGCCAGGGGGCACATAATCAATGTCTGCGCCACTCACTCTGGGGGAGCACATGATGCTTTCATCTGGCACCAGTCAGCACTGTGCCACAGATTCAAAAGTAGGGACATTGCCACTGGCCACTTAGTGCGTGAATATGCAAACCACGCAGAAAGATATGGAGCTTGGGAGGGGCATAGGCAGAGGTGACATGGGTATTGGCCTAGATGGCCCAAGACAGGGCGACGCTGATCACCAAACTACTTCCACCCTCTACACACAGGTGACAGTGGATACCCACTCTGTCCCTGGCTGCTCACACCATACCAGCGGCCTGCAACCCCATTGCAGCAACGCTACAATGAGGCACATGCCACCACACGCAATGTCATTGAGCGGGTGTTCGGGATGCTGAAGGCACGTTTCCATTGCCTGGACACGTCTGGCGGTGCCCTACAGTACAGCCCCTCAAAGGCCTGCGGGCTATTCCTGGCCTGTTGCATCCTGCACAACATGGCCAACGACTGTGGGATAGCCGTACAAGTCGAAGAGGGGGACAGCGATGGGAACGATGAGGACACTGGTGAAGATGGTGATGGGCAGCCCCCCCTTGGGCGAAGGGACCCCCGACTGATCCGGCTGGCACAGCTGCACCAGGACACCATCACAGATGAGCACTTCAGCCAACCCAGGTAAGTCATGGGGTCATGTGCAACCACCAGTGGCAAAGGCACAACCCACTAACACACATGGACAAACACCAGGGGTGCATGTCGCCAAGGGAAGTGGCCGAGCATGGAACTGCATACACTGCCAGGGATGGGCAAGGTCTAACATGGCACACGGTCACACACACACACACACACACACACACACCTCACAAGACATGCACAAAGGGTAGGAGGCACACCGACCCCGACCGCCACCCCTAGCCACACACAAGTCCACAGACCATCACGCCCAGTGCCTGTCATTTTGCATGTGTCAGACACTAGGCACCATTGCACAGTGGCGGACAGCGCAATGCAGGCATCATCATGCACACACCACAGCGGACAGCAGCCAGGAGGGTGTGCAGATGGAACATGTGTGTGCATGCAGGGCTGGGTACCCCACCCGTGCATTGCACGCTGAACAACACAATGCACACAGGGCAGTATCAGACAGTAGCCATGCTTAGAAGACAGGTCAGTCATGGCCACCATGGATGCATGGGCAGGCCTGCCGAGACCCACCAGCAGTGACAGGCTAATCAATGGCCTCATAAGGTGGCACCGACGGTCCCCCAAGGGTTCCACTGCATGAACGTGACTGTGCTCGCGCAGAGGTCTGCAGCACACCGAACATGCCGTCACCAGGCGTGCTCGGGATGCCCACAGCTGAACCTGGTGTCGACAAGGAGGGTGTCAGATGACTCCAGGAATGGGGGGTGGACATTGCACTGTGTGGTGTCTGCGACGCTTTGGGCAAATAACTGTGTGCCCATTGTGGCCATGACAGCTGTGATTGCCTGTGTCTGCCTGTCAATGGCAGCGGTAACATCCTCCCGCAACCAGTCCATCCCTGCCAGAAGCAGAGCAGTGTCTCTGCTGTGCTGCTTCTCTGCCTGGCGCAGAGCCACAGAGTGCATCCACCACCATCACAAGCCACACCGGCTGATTGACTGATGCTTGGAGTATGCGGGTGTGCTCATCTAAGAGGTCATCTGCCTGATCAGCATGCTGTCCCTCATGGTGTTCATGGCCCTGATGGGCAGCACCCCTTGAGGGTGGGTGCTGCACATCAGGACCAGGCGTTGGCATGTCCACAGGTGATGCACTGATGTCGCCCCCTGACACTGTACCCTCATGGCCATTGGCTGACTGCTGACACTGCCTCTCCGGCTGCCACTCTCCAGGGCTCAACGGTGCCACTGCAGTGGCCGCAACAGCCCCACTGTCCTGGACACACACCAGTGCTGCCCCACTGGTGCAGACAGGCACAGGCTGGGACTGTAATGTCACACAGGCCTCCACGGCAGCACCACCCACGGCCATGCCCGTGATGTCACCTGCTGTGTGGCCATCCTGTGGCCCACATGTATCACTGCCCATGACGTTAGCTCCATCATCATCAGTGATGGATCCGGCACCAGTCTGAGTCTCAGCATGCTGGCGTCCATGGATGCAGGCACATTGGGACATGGGCAGGGCCTCCTCTGCACCTGCTCCACCAAAATCAGTCCAGATGTCCAGGCGGGCCCACTGTCATCCTGACCCTTGTATGCCTGTGGAGGTGGATGGGCCCTCCTCTATCTCCATGTTACCACCCTCAGTGGAGAAGCCCACCACCGCTGACCCATGTAGATGCTTAGGAGCTGTAAGGGAATAAACAGTAGCATTAATGTATGTGACCTACCCTGTCCCCCCCATTGACAGACCAGGACCTACCATGCAATGATGGGCTACCACCTGTCTGGAATCCACCACCCGGAACACCCTCGATGGTGCAACACTGCATACTGCCAGCAACCCGCTCTTCTTGTGGGGTCAGGCATTGCACCTCCGGCTGTCCCCCACTGGTCGCAGACCATGCTGCCCTGATGGCAGCCACCTTCTCCTTAATCCTCTGCCTATCCATGCCCATCTTCTTTTTGCACTCTTGCAGGGACCGCTGGTGGCTGCCATGCAGGTTGATGGCATGTGCCACCTCTTCCCATGCAGCAGCATGGGCCTGTGGTGTTCCTTGGCATCCACTGAGCAGTGGCTCCTGGTCTAGGTAGGCCTCAAACAGGGCATCTGTTTCTGCCTTGGTGAAGTTAGGCCTCCTCTTCTGCCCACGTCTCTGCTCCTCTTCCTCCACCTCACAATCAGTCATTATTCATCCTGTGAGAATGACAGGTGTTACCTGTGACTGTGCAGTCCCATGCATGTCCCGAACACCACAGTCCACACTCCCAAACAGCATGCAGCTCACCACAATAGACTGCAGTAACCAACTATGGCCAGTGCAGCCCAATGTCACAGTTTTATAGCGCAACGCATCCAAATGAGGCGAGGCACATTTTTAAGTGGATGCAAATGCAGTGTCTGCACCATTGAATGGCTGATTAGCTGATTTGTATATGCTGGCTGAATATCGTGCTGTTGCGCTTTGTGCAATTGTGTTGAACGTTCTCAGCCAAGGGCGCAGTTCTGTGACATGCACAGTACACACCTAACTGTGCATGCCCGGAGTGATGACGAAGGTGCCTGCCACACTGCTGACATGCTGTGCACGGGAGGCAATACAGGGCACAGCCATCATTGTGCCAGTGGCACTACTGCGCTGTTCACATATATGGCACTGAGGCACTGGGGCACCGTAGGTGCACTGGGGCCTCAGTGCTGTAGGCCACTACAGGAGGTGGCATGCAGGCACCCAATCCTGCTACACACATTGGGTTCCAGTTGTGCTGTGGCTGTCTGTGCATGAGAGATCCTTGACCCTGTGCCTGACCTTTGCCCCCCAGGCGCCATGCGTCCACATGGGTGCAACCCTATCGTGCTGTTCGGTGACAGCATGATGGGGAATGGCAGCACAGTACCATGCAGCATCCGCACGTGGTGGACATGCGCTAGGGAGTGCCATTTTTAATCTGAATAGGTGGAAAGATGGCACAGAAATGAGCACCTACCTGGAGCCAGGTGGAACTGGCTAACCTTGACTCCCTAGCTGAGCCCCATGCTGGTGCTCTCTTTGGTGAGGCACCCCTGGACAGGGCCAGGAGTGCCATGTGGCAGGAGGTGGAGGTGGCCCTGGAGGAGGCGACAGGGATCCGGAGAACTGCGGAGCAGTGCAGGCACCGGTATGGGGACCTCCAGCAGAGGGACCCGGATAGGGTTGCCTGCCTGCGGGCATGCACCAGGAGAGGCGTGGTTGCATGGCCAGGTAGCTGCCCCATTCATACACTGGTTACATCCGTATGGGTATCGCGGTGGGCATGTGTCAACCACATGGGGGGGTCCGTCCAGTGTGGGTAGTGGTGGTGGTGGTATAGGGGTGGGGGGATGAATGATTTGGCTGTGTGGGATCACACACAACCAGGGGTGGAGGGTCTTTGCTACTGGATTGTACTAATGTTCCTCTCTCCATGTTTGCACCCTAGGCCCTGAGGAACGCCGCCGCGCAAGGGAGGAGTGGCAGCGGCGGGAGGCACATCCTGATGCAGGAGGACCCTTACTGGCTCAGCGCCAGGACCAGCCTGATGATGGTGAGTACCTTACATCCAGGATTTTCTGTGCATGCTGTGTAGCAGGGCAGGCAGCAGAGCATGGCCACCATCCATTGACACCACTGCCGTCCACGCCACATAGTACAGTCAGCACTGTCCAGTGGCACTGCATGTCTGGGAGTGCATCACTGGTGGTCCATGCGTGCACTGGGTACATGGCTGTGCCACTGCCTTCGCACCGCAAAGCCATGTCACTGTACAGCCATGGTGGTGTTGTGTGGGACTTGGGCGGTGGGTGTGTGCAGCGGTCCATGTGGCTGTGTGCACCTGGGTGGGCAGGTCTCATGGACACGATCACTGTGGGTGGCTGCACACCATCACAGGGGTGTGTCCTATGGCTGTATGCCATGCACAATGGGTGGGCTACAGGGGGCTGTGCATTCACGCCTATTGACTCTGCTCCCTTGTTCTAGGTGGACAGAGGATGGTCCGCATAGAGAGGGTGCTGTAGAAGCTGTTCCAGGTGGCCAGGGCCTCTCTGGCCATTCTGGAGCAGGTTGATCGGCATGGCGTGAGGTGACAACATCACCAGAGGCGCCATAGGAGCAGGGAGCAGGGCTCCCACTGAAGACTGTCCACATGGACCCCTACAACCCCCCTGGACCCACCCTCACACCCCTCCTTCCCTCTCCCATTTGTTCACTCCTGCCCCTTACCCATCTCCACCCAGTGTGTGGCCCTCACTCCATTTATAATGTAAATATGTACATAGTTTTGATTCTAATTCTAATACATTTGTTTAGTTATGCCTACTGTGGTGGTCTCTGATTTGCAGTGGGCTAATGGTGCTCAGCTGCAGTGGTGTGCATGGTGTTGGGGGTAGTGCTATCATGGGGGGTGTGTGTGTGTGTGTCCATAGGGGAGGCAAGTTTGGTGTGGGCATAGGTCTCAGTCACTGTCTTTGGTTTGTGTGTTGTTCTCTGTGCACTGGATGACTGTGTGCAGTGGTACACGGTGCATGCACTGTGTCCATGGTGCACCTGTCAGACCATCCATGGCCTGTGCAGCTGCCACCCTTGCATGTCTATGGCCTGCACAGTCCGTTGGCATGTCGGTGGTGGCTGCCCATGCTAGACTGCCACTGTACCCAGCGCGATGCTGGGTTGCCTCCTGTCACTGGTGGGGTGCACGTCTGCCTCGAGTGGCACTGTTGCCTCTGCTGTTGTTGTCCCACCTCAAGGCTGTCCCTTGTGTCTGTTGTAGGGGATGTGCTCCACTGTCTGTCACTTGTGCTCCAGCCGCATGCTGGTGGCGTACAGTGTCGTGGTGCCTGCACATGGTTGCTGGCACACCTGTGCCATGGAGGGGTTCTGAACAAGTGCACACAGCTGCCATGGCCACACGCCGGGGGCTTGGTTGACCCGCTACTGTATCCCTGTGTTGGTGTGCCCTTGGGTATGGGTGGCTGTTTGTCTGTGCACTGTGTTGCATCCTGTGTGGCGCATGCTTCCATGCAACACTGTGTGTGTCTGTGTTGGCTGTTGTGGCCAGTGCTGGGATGGGATGTGTCCTTGGGAGGGTGTGCAGGGTGCTGTACCGCTGGTGGTGGGGTCCAGGGCATGCCCTGTTGCATGTGGGGTACCTCGTGTGCTGACGCATGGTCGGTCTCTCAGCTGTACCTCAGGGGGGACATGCAGGGTGGCACTGTGTATGCTGTTGTTGCATTGCTGTCTGCTGTCGCCTGCTGCAGGGTGCACATGGTAGGGCTGCCTTGCATGGCTACGGGGTGCACAGGGTTGCATTGTCACAGTGGGGGTGGTGGCATGCATGGGGTGTCCTGCACTGTTGGGCGCTACTCCTGGGAAGGGTGTATGGTGATCGTGGTGCAGAGTGTGCTCTGCATTGGTGGATAATTGTGGCATGGGGTGGTCAGCCCTCCTTGTGTGCCAGTCACAGCTTGCCAGGAGGTGTGCTGGGGCACCATGGCCCAGCTGAGGGTTGGTTGCTGGTATCCATGGGCCGGTGGTTATTCCAGCTCTCCCCCCAGTTGTGCAGTGCATGGGGTGTGGGGGGACAATGTCTGTTCTGCTGTGTGCTCCTCTGCCCATCTGTGGCATAGGTGGTGGGCCTCTGCGTCCCTGGTTGTGCTGTTGCATTGCTGCCCTGCTCCATGGGGTGTCCCTGCTTGCGCTATGGCACATCTGGACTGCTCCACTGAGCATCCCTTGTTGTGCTATCATGCATCAGAAATGCGCAACTACACATACCTGGCTGTGCTATGGTGCAGGTGGTGCAATATTCAGTCGTGTGCCTTAGGCGCATCTTGACCTGCGCAGTTTTTGAATATCGCGTGTCTTGAGCATGGGTGCAGTGGACTTGTGCTTGCTCCTGCTGTTGCGCACTTTTTGGGTGCAGTTTGAATGTCTGGGCCCTTATGTATTTTTCTGTGGGTGACTATGCCCCCCACACCCCTTTATGTGGGGAGCAAGTCACCCGCAACCCCCAAAATAAATATAATCAACTCCATGGGGGGGACGGACTTAGAAGAAAACAGAAAGAAAAAAAAACATTTTATTTTGTCTCCCACTAGACCCAAACCCGAGTCACTGGTTTCCAGGACGGTAGCATACATCACTATGCTACACAGCCAGCTCGGCAGAGCTAGGCCAAGCATCATCCCATATCCTGTTGTAGCGAGTTTAGCTCCCTGCTACACTTGCTCTACAGGATATAGTGACTTTTTTCACCAGTCGCTCTACTTCCAAGCACTATTATTGAGTCGCTCAATAATAGGCGCTCATATAGGGTACTATCATAAAAAAATCCATAACACAAATGTCACATAGCCTTTATTTTTTGTAATTACTGGTGCAGGGGTTTTTTGCATTACACTCTTGAAATTGCAGACAGAGATACTTGTGTCCTTCAAAGCTTTTAGTTGTAAAGGACAACATTTGAAGTTACTTGAGAGGTCAACACACAGATTATAATAGAACAGAGTGATTTGCTACAAACGAACATCTTGTGACTGATTGTATAAACATTTGATACAACATTAAACATTAAACAGTAAAACAAGAATGAGAAGGAATTTCTGAAAAAAACATTCAGTTGGACACTATCGCTGAGGACAGTTCCAATTTCAACTTAATGGGAAAACACTTTTTTAACTGGAAACTATAAACATTGAACTGAACTTGAAACACTCAAGAGAGAGGATTTTAATTTTATTCAAATTGTCAAACAGATTTCTGTTACTGTCATCTGTGCTTGTTGTCAGGGATAAGGCATTGATCTTTCTAATTTACATTTTTTTTCCAGAGTGGGCAGGTGGCTCATTCTCTGGTTCCAGACTCCTGGGCCATCATGGAGCCTGCCAGCTCCATTTTTTTCACATTTTTCTCCCCGTGCCCCATGAACCTGCGGTGGGTAGAACAGCTGGACTTTGCCTCCATGGAGGCAGCCTTGTGCCCTGGACGTGGGGCCCTCCCCATTCTGGCAGCAAGTATGCTCTGGCACCCAGCCACCACTGGGTGTCAGTCAAGCAGCACGCTGCACTGTCTCCCTTCCCTGAGGAAGGAAAGTTGTCTACAGATGCTCAATCTTTCCTCACCCCTGCCAGCCCCAAGTGACCTGAATCCATTCCTGAACCCAGGTCACTGATGTGGCACGCGGTGTGGTGTCCAGCGCCTCAACCCTCAGCACCACAGGGCTGGCCCTATGGCATTGATCTTTATGCTCGAGACCTGTGGGGAAAAAAAGGTTATGGAGCGTGTGTAAATTGTCATTTTTTTCGATGGTGCAAGTACTTTCCTTGGTGATTATTTGCATTAGCTTAAGCTAACTGTACTGTTATTTTGTGCATTGTGTAGTACTTACTTGATCACTGTCATACAGTACCCAGGGCCATGGTCTCTTCTGAGCATGAGGGTGAGTTTAGATATTTGTTGAAACTCCATGGTGGAAAATGTATTTTGGGCCAAATAGCATTTGCAAGCATTATGATGCTGAGTCCATGCATAGTGAAGTAGTACAACATCGGAGTTGGGGCTTTTGAGGCAGAAATAGCTGGAATTTGGCTTTCTTCAGCTGCTTAAGAGGGACTTGGAGTTGCTGACTCATTAGACATTCTATTGAATATGTTGGATATTTGCCTTTGCTTGTCTTTCATTCAGAACTGAGTAATTGTTAATGCTTTGTAAGCTTTTATGCTCTGAGAACTGCTGAACTATGTTTGTATCAGTCAGCTGCTGGATTGAAGTTTTCCTGGTGCTGTGATTTGTTACACATTTTTCTTCTGGGTTACCAGCAGATAATTTCATTTTCACCACCATTTGCCTCAACTTCTCATGCTATTTTCATATAATGGAACTCCAACGATTTGCCATGTTTGAAATTTATCTTTGTAGCCAGATAGAAGGGGCATTCTCTATTAGAGTACTCTGTGGTCTGTTCACTTTATGGATGTCATAAGCTACCAGTGGATTTCTGACTGGATTTGCTGTGTTTTCATACAGCCTGGGGCACAGTTGATAGACATCTCATATGTTTTCACCAGTTCTAGTCTTTCTTTGTCTTTTCTGGTACTGTAGGTAGCAGTGGCTTTCAGAATCTTTCCCTTTAGTTATGTCCCCCTATGTAAGGTCATATTGCTCTTTGGTTCAGAGAGCTAAGAGCAGACCAATATGAAGAAAAAGAAAACAGCCCAGTTGGATTTGTTAAACATATGGGCCCAGATATTCAAAAGGCTTGCGCATGGCGCAACAGTGTTGCACCATGCACAACCCACTGATTCACATTTCTGGACTGCCTTGTACGGTATGGTCTGCATGCCCATTGGCTCATGCTCTGAACCAATGGACGTGCAGCCCTACCGAGCTGTCAGTCGGCGGGTAGGGGGCGGCAGACGGGTTGGGTGCTGATGCCCGCTGGCTGACGGGGAGCGGGTGGTGGGGCTCCATGGGTGGGTGGGGTGGGGGCCACTAAATCACCAGGTATTTCCAATGTGGGAGGGGTTTGGATGCCACCCATGATCGGGCTACTCGCTGTCCACTGGACCACCAGGGATATTAGACTTTGGCAGGGGAGGTCTGATGCCAGCGATCGGGCTGCTGGGGGGCTGATATTCAGTTATGTCCATAATCGGGCTGCTGGGGTGGGGAGTTTACTTTTATATCCGCGATCGGGCTGCAGGGGGCATCGGTCCCCTATAGCTGCTGCCTGGCAGGGCGCCAGGTGCAAGTCATCGGGGATCGGCGCACCTGCATGCTAATGGCATGCAAATGGGGCCATAATTAGATGCAAATGGCCCCCCTTCGCCTTGCATAAATTATGGCCCCATTTGCATGTAACCCTTTGAATATCTCAGGCACTGCGCATGTTGCAATGGAACTTGCACCACCGCATCGCAATGCTCCACTCTGAGCACTTGCCCTGGTGCAGTTCCACTGCGCCATGCACAGTGGGTGTGGCCAGGGGTGATATTCAAAGAAGTTGCTCCATAGCTCAACTCCGTTGAATATCGCCCTGGCCACACCCCAGCGCAACTATTTTGAGCGGCGCAGGGTCTTGTGCCACACAATGGTGCAGTTTGAATGTCTGGGTCATGGTTTCTGTGCTGTGCAACAGATTTATGTCTTCTTCACTCAGGGGCTGTGCTTTTAATGGCCTGTGTCATTTATCCCAGTTTTTCAGGTATTTTTGTTTAACTCTGAGTGTTTGCTTAGTTTCACTGTAGTCTGTGTCTGAGCTTTGGAAAATGGAGATAGAGTACTTTAGTGTGATAGAGCTAGGTTCATATTCTGAACCATCGGATTTCTTTGCACAATGCGTAAAGTTCAGTAGCAGTTGGTCTAACTCTTTTGGGGGGAGGTGATGGATTTATGCCAGAGGTCTGTTCTCATTTTTCTGTGCCAGGAATGTGGTGAGTAGTTTCAAATGACTACCTGAATGAATGAATGAATGAATGAATGAATATTGTTGATCGGTTAAAAAAATACTACAACATAATACATTAAAATAATTAAATAATTCACACATTAATCAATGCACAAAACATTCCTTAAGTCCATCAATAACAATTATAGACCTTCTTACAATTTTCCTCAATCCATAAGCACATAGTAAATAAGTCATAAAATGCATATTTATCTCAATTTCTATGAATTACTGGTTATATAGATCTTTCTTTAATCCCTTCCTTCAATTTATTTTTCTCATTTAGATTAACCAGAGGCCAAAGGACCCAAGTTGCTAATAACAGTAGTTTATAAGAAGGCCTGTCCCAGCTCTCCCAAAGAACTACATACCACTCTAACTGGAATATTCCTCTTTCAGGAATACATCAGTAAACCCAGCCAGAGACAAATTCAAGTCATGGAAATTTGGCCTTACATTAAAAACTATTGATTGGTGCAAGGGCCTACTCTATCCCAAATATCTGTTAGCAGGTTACTGCCTCATTATCTGGATTGAACCAACCTGTACCACCAGGTAGCCCCATCCCTGGGTCCCAGTTGGGATACCCTGCAGTGCATGCTGTCCTGTATCCCTCTTATATGGGTTCCAGGGTCAGGCCTGTACTCTGGGTCACAAATACCAGGTCAAGGAACTAAACCCATAATCACATAATGGGTCATTTTGCTGTATACACCAATTCAGAATGCAATCCTAGGTACTATAACTCAATTATTTGCCTCTATGCTGTTAGGCTAGTGATTGCCACTTACTAAAGAAATAAACAGCCATCTCAGTAAGAGTTTCCATGGGCATTCCAGGTGACCTCCCCAGACCTAACTTAGATCTGCTGCCCTGTATCTCAATGTCAGCCTCCTAGATAACAATATTTTGGCATATTATTTACAGTGGTAGTCACTTTATTAATGGGAAGAATCTGTATACCAGATATAACTGATGAATTCTATCTCATCCATGAAATATGACAGACTTAAAGAGCTACCAATAACATTTAAAACATAGACATGTATTTTTAAACAGATTATGAACCAGGAGTCCTTCTAAAAATATAAAGATTCCAGGAATTTATAAAAGAATACTAGAAAACTCCATTACAATTTTAGTCTGACATAATTTCCACTGAGGATGCGCTATAAACTGAAGTGGGTTGATATGGACGTACAACAATAAGTACACAAGAATATGGGCTCCAGAAGAGAAGTTCAGAATTCTTGGAGAGAAGTTAGCCCAACAGCCAAGGTCCATAAAATTGCACCACAGTCTGGATTAAAGTTTTGGCCCTGTGATTGTTTATTGTTCAAAGTCACCAGTTCACTGGCCATATTATAAAGCTCAGGTGCACACAATTGGATCAATCGAGAACTCAGTATCTGTATTTCAAAATTGTCCCACACAGCACTAAGAAAGCTTTCACTCACTAAAGTTTAGAAAAGTTTCAAAATGCAAATGAGGTCTCTGAGCCGCAGTATACCTTGTATGAATGGATGTCTTTTGGGAAAGCCATAAGATAAAAAGAAAGGTATACCTGCAAATTGGCACTAACTCACAAATCCCATCCACGTCTTGTCGGCAAGTTGGGCTCTGCTTTTTAATATCAGAATGAGGGAGGTCAAACTCCGACCTCAAGAGCAGCAGCATTTTATTTTGAGGAGGGGAAAAACAATTCTTCAAATCCCAGCACCTTGAGTCACTAAAATAGTATCTCATTATTTATGCAGAATAAATAATATGCAGAGCATTCATATAAAGCATTCTGATGTATCTAGCTTAAAATTTGCGTTAATATGTACAAACTTGTGTAATGAAATGCAAAGATAAGTTTTATCTGTTTAACAGAAAAAATCTTGAAGTTTCTGAATGAGTTGCCACTGCTCCTTTGCATACTCATTCAAAAGGAGTCACTTTTTAAGTGCACATCCAAACATACAAATGCCAATACAATTGTGTTCATAGGGCTGCTGGTAAAAAGAAACAAGGCCTGCACACTACTCCCTGAGCAATAAAGTCTATCCATTAAATGTTTGAGTACACACAATTCACAGTAGTTCACTGACTTTGCTCCAGTTTTAATATGCGAGCAGCTAATAAAACTCTGTTACAACCAATGAATCCATTACATTTTTGCGGCGATAGATTATTGTAATTTGCAGAAGTAAATCATACCATTGGCAGGTTCAGACCAAAATTCATATATAGAAAAATCAGGTGTTCCAAGTTACAATCACTAAAATAGCATCCTAAGGGTCCAAAAAGCAATATTTGTGAGATAATAAAAAGAGAGAGCTAAGTACCTGTTGGGGGAAATACCTCCTAGATGACTCTGTTGCTGATACAGCATTCATTTATGTATTTCCAATTTTCTAAATAAGAACACCATTAGCAGATCACAAATAAATTTTACTCCCCCTTTTTCTTTTTCTTAATTTGAAAATTCAAAGTTGCCTGGTTTCCATCCTTGACTAGGGTTGGCCATTACTCTTCCTCCAGACAACTCTGCTGTTCTCCACTATTTTCAGCTGCAGCAGCACTGTGGAATGTGAGAGGCACTACCTCCATTAATTCCTCAGGGGTATCACCCTTCTGAATTTCTCCTTGTCTTGCCTGCCAGATCCTGTGAAAATAAAAGAAAGAAAATCACTCGTCTGAGCATAATGTCTTTTAATTTTTCTTGGGTAACGGAGATAACCCCTTCCCCCAGGCAACAACAGCATACCTCTAACAAAGCATACATGATCATATCAGCACATAGTGTGCTCTCACAGGAAATAGTAGCCTCTATCAGCCATTCTCCATATGTTCTCCAGTCTACTTCACTCCAACGTATTGCTCACACAAAAGGACACCAGAAGATGTAGCAGTCAGCCATCACAGTCATTTTGGCAGTGAATTCAGCTCCTTGGCATTTAACTCTTACAATAAAAAGTATATTCCCATAAATAGGAGCTGAGTTAATATAAGCTTCATTCGTCAGCTGTCTTCCACATCGGGTCTTTCAAGTCGGTCATAACTATTAATGCAAAATTCGAATTAGATACCTAGCATTTATCCTGAGCAGTCAACAGTGCCTTGACAGCCAGAAGCTGAGAAAACTCAATGCAGCATCTCTATTGTCTAAATAAACATGAGTTTCTCACATAAATTAAAAATGGCTACCTGTTTCGCATGCAGTATTCTGATTTGTGCTGTTGGCTGATGAATTGTTGTCTTTTCAATTCAGTCGGGAGTGTGAAGTGAGTTTACATTTTACATTTCTTTTTTTTTTCTTTAGTCTATTTCACAGAGCACAGTGGGCAAGATGAAAATGACTACTTTAAAGACCTATCAAAGAATGCTGCCAGCCGTCAATGGTAAGTGTGCTTCAGTAACAGTCTCGAGACCATGCATGCTGCTCAAAGACAGAGCACAGGAGAAGCATTTCACAGAATGCCATAATAACTGGGTAGCTCTGTTATTACAACATTTGAAACTTGCCTCTGAACCATTCATTACAGGGGGTCACCAAATAATTATAATACTGTAAAGGAGTCCAATATAGTTTCAACAAATGCAAATGTAAACAATGTTCCAGTAATCAGTATCACTGAAGGAGCAAATGTATGCATTATGCAGGTTACTGGTGAGAGGAGCAATAACAATATAACAGAAAACAGGAAAAGGGGATTGGAGTTTGAGGACATGAATTTAGATGTGGGAGATAGTAAATGAACTACAGTATACCATTTGAGGGCCACTAAATGAGGTAAAAAAGCAGACACATTCCACACTACAAGCCAAGGAAATTCCCCACTCAGGTATTTGAAATCCAAACAGGGAACAGGTTTCAATACCTGGAGAAAACAGCAGAACTAATAAATATAGAACATCAAAGGAAACAGGTTGTTTTTGTAGATGACATCATAATAAAATATTGTTATAGTAAAATAGGTAAAAAGAATAAAGAAAAGTACATGGTGTCCAGCTTTGGGGGGGGGGATGGTAACATTCATCCAAGGATGGAAAACATTACAAAACACAAGGTACCAATCTATTTGTTGATGTGCACATCAGTATCAATAATGTGGGGCAAAAGCCACTACATCAGATTAAACAAGGCTACTCAGAGGGGGGAGCTTGCCAACCAAGATGGCGGCAGCTAGAACTGAGTGGGGAGACCATGGAGGAACCTTACTAAGACTATCCATCAGATCCAGGAACATCTGGGGGTGCACTATAACATTACAGGACACAGCTTACCTCACGCAACTAAATGGTGTTTTTTCCATAAGAATCTGCCCAGTAATTCAGGGCAGGCATTGTGTACAAAAAAACAACTTGGTATGGCCGCATGGGTGACATCTGGCAGGCCTGAGACAGTGCTCCTCTGGTAATCCCAAGGCTGACAGATATAAGGCGCAACAGTGAGCAGCTGGACAGCTGCAGAACAGTGAAGCAGTTGGCCATAAGAAGTGCATCACTGCCAGTCAGTGAACTGGAAAAAATCACCAACATTCTGAGCCTAGTGCTAAGTGACACTGCTGAATTGAAATGGACTACCACTAAAACTAACACAGACTTGCTATCAAGTACAGAAGCAGTGGTGAGATAGCATGATGCTGCCATTCACAGAAACCAAGGCCAACTGAGAAAGCACAAGGGGCACATCCAATATGCCCTAGCCAAAGTCAGTAATATGCAGAACCGGGCTCACAGACAGAATGTAAGAATTTGGGGCATCCCGGAAGGTACAGCAGGAAGAGACATGCTGATGTTCCTGCGATCAGCCCTGCCATGCATCATGCACATGAATAATGAGCCCCCACCAGAGCTAGAATGGGCTCACTGCACCCTGGCACCAAAGCCAAGACTGGGTGAATATCCTCACCCCATTCTATGTAAGTTCTTAAGATTTCCTATGAAAAAGCTGTATTTATGGGTGGTGAGGGACAGAGAAGGGACTTGGAGTGGTGGGGGCATCCATTACAAATGTTTCAAGATTGTTCCCTTGAGCTCTCAGAAAAAAAGAAGGGCCTATACAGGGGTTAAATGCTGGTATACCGATGCCGCAGCAACTCCTTTACTGCGAAGACCGTCACAGTGACAGGATTTAGGCAAAATCTGCATGTCGCTGTGATGGTCTCTGCAAGTCCAGGAGACTGCCTTGCACAGTGTCCCCCCTTCCCCACCTCAGTTCAACTCCAACTTGGAGATGGAATCCTAGAGAACGGGGTGTGTGTGGGGTTGTGAGGGCAGCCCCCCCAATAGAAACACAGAGGTATCCCTGACACCACATTGCTGACACTCAGCACTGTGGCTGCTGCTGTCGGGGATGTCTCTGTACGGGATGTTGCTGCAGCATGGTAAAACCGTTAAATGCCAGCTATGCCAATTTAATATCTCTGCCTCACTGAGCTACTCTGCAATGTTACGGGTCCAATATCAGGGGGAATGATTGAGATTGGGTCCAGCATCTTACAGGGTGCCAGCCCACCAGCTTACCTGGGTGTACCGCTGCCAACATTATTTAATAAATGGCTCACAGTGAAAGCAGGGCATATAGCATGGCAAAAAATAGGGCAAATAACTAAATCATGTCTCAGTCCTGGGAGTTATACTGGGATCTGGAACAATCCATTATGGTGCATAGAAGGGTGCCCCTTCTCATGGGGGTAGTGGAGATACACACCATAAAGGATATATTAACACAAAATAGGCAGACCTTAGACTTCTTCTCCTATATACAAACCAGGTATAACCTCCCTAAGAAGGACTTCTGGAAGTACCCACAGCTCAAACACCTGTACAAGGGATGCTCCAAGGGTAGGTGTAAATGCCATAGTTGCAACCATTCAGGAGTAGACCTCAATAATAGGCTGCCAATATCCAGCTGGATAGGCACCACCAGGGAAATAGCAGGCTACATTTACAAGATACTGAGGGGTGCTTCCCCAGATCCCTCTCTTCTGGCCAAAGAGAAATGGAAAAAATGGTAAATGTGAGCATCTCAGAGAAAGAATGGGGGCAAGCTGGGCATCCACCCAGAAGGTGTGCCGAGATCCACAAAGCCTTTTGATCCCGAACAAAATATTACATCTCTGGTATCGATCTCAAGTGCAACTCAAAGCGGTATCACATGAAAACAGCGATGTGGAAATAGCGAAACAATGTGGGCGAACGTGGAACTGCGACTCACATTTGAGCAACAAGTAAATTATAGTGATATGAAGAAAATAGCAACCTGACTCACAATGGTGTTTCAGCGGCAACCAGGGTACATAAAAATGACCTGTTCAAATGGGTGCATGGATGAGAATCGTGCCTAATCCCCACTATCAATGAGTGCCTCGGAGTTAATATATTTAAGATGGGGAGGTTCAGGGGGTGCAGCCCCTGTGGGGGGTGTGGAGGCATAGCCCCCCTCTCACATATGTCAATTGGAGACACCTGGCATTGTCAGCATTTACTTCCGTACGCTGGTATTGCTTGAGCTATTTTTGACATAGCACTATTTTGACATATCGCCTATTTTGCATTCGCTATTAAAAAGTCACTGTTTTGACTTTTGCTTTTTTGCATTCACTGTAATCACATGAAACCAATTCAAAGCAATGGGGCTTATACACCACAATGAGTGCTGGAGGCGTGAGTCCCCAAGGGCAAATTTATTGCATATCATGAGGCAGTGTAAGCACATATGGGCTAGGGTTGTAACTTGCTGCTCAGAGATACTACAATATCAGATTCCTCAGACTCCAGCCTTACTGCTGTTAGGAATCTGTCTAGCAATCTAACCATTAAGTCCCACAAGATAGTCTGGCTGTTGCAAGCTATGTAAAATGTAAAAAGACTAATAGTGAGATGTTGGCGCTCCACTTAGATCCCAAACTTTCAAGAATGGATCATGGCAATGGGAAAGTTAGCTACCTGTTTTAGGATGTCTCAATTTGCTGCTCAAACCAGTCATAACTTTTTAGGAAGATGGAACCCTTTCCTGAGGTTTATAAGAAACAGAAATAGGCTGCCAGGGGTACTGTAAAGACCTACTCAAGCCACCCTGAAGGGCAGTCCAGTGTGCTGATGGATGGTTTTCAAGTTATCAGTGTTCAGATGTGTCAGTACGATAAAACTCTCCTTGACATGCTCCCTATTTGGGAGTAGGTTCCCCCTGATATTAGTTACAGCCCTGAATACGCACTGTTTAAATACACCTGTTAACTGTAAAATGTCCACCCTTAGATATACCCACACGAATTGTCAAATATTTTACAAAGTTACTCCATGTCATGTTTTACTCCTATTATCTCTTTTGCTACGATTGTAATGTATTGTTCACTTATTGGTTGTATATCTCTATAGTTTAATAAAACTGCAAAAACAAACAAAACAATAAAACAAGGCTACTCAGACCTATTGAAGAAACAGAAACTTAGAAACGGCAATATTGTCATATCAGAAATGTGCCAGTACCTAGGGCAAATGGTCATCACCAGTTACGAATAAAACAAATAAATAGATGGTTAAGGACTGAAAGTAAAGAAAAGAGTATGGGTTTTGTAAGAACATGGGACAATTTCTAGGGAAAAAGAGAACTTTTGCAAGGGTTGACCTGCATTTAAACTACCAGAGCACTAAATATTTAATAGCCAGAATCCATTGTTTTAAACTAGAACCGCAGAGACAAGGGGAAGCACATACCTGATACTGCATCATATGGTGATAGGAGTTTATCACATTAAATAAGGAAAAGCAAAGAAAATGTACATTAATAAGTGCTAGAAGCATCTGCAATGGAAGGGATGAATTATAAATATTATTAAACATAGAAAGCCCACATATTGTAGCCATAACAGAGATGTGGTGAGAAGAACAAGGCACATGGTTTACCACTATAGAGAAAGACGTTGGTTATAGGCACAATAGGATACATAAGGATGGTGGTGGTGGTGGGGGTTTATTTATAAACTCCAACATCACAAACTTTCATACACCAACCAAAATCAAAGAACCTGCTTCTAGAACAGAATCACGGTGGTTATAACTGAAATAACCAATAGCAGGTCTATTATTCTAGGATAGTCTACTCACCACCAGACTCTAACCACAACACATATAACTGAAATCCTGTGTGAAATAGCTAATGCCAAAGGAGCAGAATTGGAGGGAGACTAGGTGAGTTCTGGTTTGTGTGGTAGTGCTGAACATCTAAGACATTTATTTTATGTGTTCGTTATTCAGTTTTTGCAGCCACTGGGGCAGGCAGTGTAAACAGGTACCATATTGTTAGAGAGCTGCTTGGATCTGTTGTTTGGGAAGCTGTTTGGAAACTACAACTCCACAGCATCTTAGGAGCACAGTGAGGTGAAGCTCATGCCCTGGTGTTAAATACTGTCAAATGTTAATAAGTTAGGATCAGGTTGCTCATTAGATATAGTAAAAAAAATTGCTCTCTGCACAAACAAATCAAAATCATTTATGCAGACTAATGACACAGGGCTCAATTATTTCATCTCCAGAACCTTATTACTGTGTTTAGTGACAAAACAACCTCTATATAGTGCAAATGACTAAGCATGTGTAAAAGTCAAATAATTGCACCTGTAAATCAGTCAGTCCGTTACCTCTGAACAATGCGTCGTGGCTCAATTGCCTAAGTCCAGTTTTGACATTTTACTTCTGATAATGCTGGGCTGTTTTTCCTAATACCCATGTGTTCATGCTAGTTCTCCTGGCTGGACAGGTTCACCTCTTAGCAACAGGGCACCAAAGAATGTTTTCAAGTTTGGGAAAATCACCAAGTATCTACCTTACATGTGGTTATGAGAAAATCCAGCCCAGCATTATCGGAAATAAAATGTCAAAACCAAATTTAGGCAATTGAGCCATGAAGCATTGCTTGGAGGTAAACAGACCACCTGTGATACAGGTGCAGTTATCTGACTTTTACACGTTTATTCATTTGTACCATATAGAGGTTGTTTTGTCACTAAACACAGTAAAAAGTTTCTGGAGATGAAATAATTGAGTCCTGTGGTGTTAGTCTGCATGTTGGATTTTGGTGATTTGTTTGGGCAGAGAGCCATTTTTATGTTGCCTTGCGCATGCAGCGCAAGCAACATATTGTGGTAGCTTAGTGTGGAGTAGCAGGTTTTGGATGTGTGGTCATGGTGTTGCCAATGGTGCCACTGCTTTTTCAGGCTGGTCTCTGTGGCAAAAATGAAATAGCATGCTGTTTATAACAGCACTGCAGAAGCATGCCACCAACTTGAAACAATTTCACCGCTGCAATGAAGGAGCTCCCCGTCACTGCAGGGCGTGCCTTGCCTGGTGTAATATTTCAATAAATATGGTGGCGGCTGTCACCCTCTGCCTCTCACAATCCCCAGCAAGCCAACTACGGGGGTGCCCAATCCTCCTGTTGGCATGCACCCACCCCAGTTCAATTGGTTTGCTGATGGGAAAGCCCAATCCCTGTCAGCATAATGTTCCCCTACTTTAATTTGTCTGCGGAGGGGGGTGCCCAATCCTCCCCGGCATCATGCCCTTCCCCAAACACAGACACGTTTTCTTTGCTGACTGAGTGCTCAATCCCCATCAGCTCCAGTACTCCCAAAACACCCAGGTGGCACACTGGGAGCCCACCCCAGTTTGCCCAAAGCAAACCTAGAAAAAAGAAATCCTTCCCACAAAGTGCTTTTTTTTTTAATCACCTGTAAACAAGAAAATGGTCCCTCGCTGTCTGTTGTAGCCCCTTCACCAACCCGCACCCACCCTCTGTGCACCTCCACCTCCCGGCACCCCTCTCACCCCATACCTATCTTCAGAGTCTGATGCGATGATCTTCAGTGGAGCGGGAACACATCTGCACTCTTCAAAGCCAACAGCGAACTGAAGAAATGCCGGTAAACTGTATAATGGCATCAAAGGGGGGGGGGTTCAACTTAGGTGGATATCTCAGCCACTTTTGTGACTTTTGGCTCCACATTTTCAACATGGGGTTCTTGGAATCCCACCTCATGAACTCAGTCACTGTCATGTCATGTCGTTATTTGGGTCTGAAAGGTGATTTCGCAGTCACTGAGCAGAATCAACTTTTGGGACCAATTAACAAAATGACAGTGTCACTGTTCACGAGATGGGTTCCCAAAAAGCCTATCCTGCATATCTGGTAAAACAATTCTAAAAAATGACAGTGTTATGAGCATGTGTTGTAAAGTTTCCTACATATGCTCGTAAGTTCAAGAATTTTTAATACTTTCACTCCAGATTTTCAACATTGTCATTTTTTCACACCTACTTATGAACAGTACAGCTGTCATTTTTCATATCCTGCCTGAAATTTGTTTTCGCACATGTGGTGCACAATGGCATGGTCGCTGTGGGAAATCAATGTCTGGGACAGATTAAGAAAATCACAATAACACTGTTGATTGGCAGAGGTCACAAAATGCCTATATTGAAAATTTGGTGACAAAATTCCACAAAACGACTGTGTTACAAGCTTGCATTGCACAGTTTCCATGTATGCTCGTAACTTCGAGAATATTTTTATATTTTCACTCTAGATTTTCAACATTGCCATTTTTTCACACCTCCTTATGAATGGTATATCTGTCATTTTTCACATCCTGCCCAAAATGTGTTTTTGCACATCTGGCGTAGAATGGCATGGTCGCTGTGGGAAATCAACATTTGAGGCAGATAAACAAAATCACAGTGTCACTGTTCATGAGCAGAGGTCCCAAATGCTTTCATGAGGTGTGGTTACAAAAAGCCCATGTTGAAAATTTGGAGTGCAAATACCAACTAACGCCTGGGGCATTAGGATTTCTAACCATAACGTCTCACCCTGTAGAGACTGACAGGTGTCAGGGGCGTGCCTTTGGATTGTCAGCTGTAATGCTCATGTCATTCCACCCCCATCCCCCACCCTGCAGCAGTGACAGGGATCAAGGTGTGCCTTGGACCCTTCCGTCCCAAAGTTTACCCTATTCTCCTTTACTGCTCCCATCTCTAAGTATTTCCTTATGGAATGGGATGAGCATAAGGCCCAATGACCCCAAGGCACAATGCAACACTTGTCAGAGTCTGCAGGGTAATGTGAGGTGAAATGGCATGAGCGTTATGACTGATTACTCAAAGGCACACCTCAATGCCTGTCAGTCTCTGCAGGGTGGGATGGGGCTTAAGTCAGTTCCATACTTCACTGCCATTCCTATTATGTATCTCTTTAACTCCTGCACTACCAATGCCAACGCCAGCAAGACAACATTCGGCATTGACAAATGCTTGTTTTAGAATTACTGCCCTGCCATGTGCACCTGCTTTAATTCTCCCAAAGGGGACTGAGTGTGATTCAATTTGAGCCCAAACACTGGTCCTTTTTTGCATTTGCTCATTAGATTACGTTTTTAACACAGTGGCAAGATATCTGCATATTTTTGACCTGCAAAAATGGGTAGAGGTGAAATGCCCCCGACAAGCACTTTTGGGCTACTCCCTATTTACTTGAGGCCCCCTGTGAGTGATGGTGAGCAGGAAGAATCAGTGAGCATGGGGCAGAGGCCAACACAGGAAAAGGCCAATGTCTGCCACGTCAGATGGGTCAGGCAGGGAAACACAGCAGGTTAGTTGGTTCATCTATTTGTGTGCATGATATCTCCTGAAGTTTCAAAAGCCTGACAGATATACTAGCCAGTCTGTTTTTACATTGGACAATGGAGAGCAATCTCACAGTTTTAGAGTGTGGTGACTGCAGAATGCTTATTAAGAATGTTGAGGACTTGGCCCGGTGGCGCTGAGGGCTGAGGCGCTGGACACCACACCTCACGCCACGCTGGCGACCTGGGTTCAGGAATGAGCCTGGGTCACTGGGGGTTGCAGGGGAGGGAGAGGATTGAGCATCCAGAGGATAGCTGTCCTCTCCTTGGAGGGAGCGGAGGTCCGTGCTCGGCACTTGACTGGCCTCTGGCAGAGGCCAGTGGCATGGCAAGTGCAGAAGCTGATGTCGAAGGAAGGGGGAGTGGTGACGTCAGCAGTGATGCCTTGGCATAAGGGCGCGTGCCACTCCTCCACCAGGAAAAATGGAAAAAACACCTGCAGTCACCGGGAAGAAGGAGCACCCAGAGCGTGCCTCTAATATGCCCTCACCTGTCCGACTACCTCCAGGTCCAATGAAAGTTGAAGTATCAGGGTGCTTGCCCACCCCAACTTGAGCCCATTCAGGGGAGGATGCCACATCTCCATGGGGACATAGAGGTGAGTCCGGGTAGGGTGAGTGAGGCAGGAGGATGACTCCTTGGTGGTCCCATAGGGTCGGGGTCTGCAGGAAGTAGGAGGGGTTAAAAGTAAAAATAAAAAAAAAAAGAATGTTGAGGGCCAAATTGATCTGGAATATATTTGTAGCAAATATATTTATATTAAAACATTAGAGGAGGAAGTAAATGCTTTGACAGACAAAATTGATGTAACCCTAAATACTAAACAACTGGAGGAATATATAGATAGCATTGTTAATGTTGTACTGCAAGATATACAAACCGATGATAATAACAGGGATACAGATAAAAAATACAATTTGGGGAATGTAAACACAATCAGGGATAGGATGCAGGGGGGGCGAAAAAAAGAAAAGGAGAGATGAGGAAGACCAGTCAGTGGCTGAAATTAGACCTGTCTCATCGACCCTTCACCAGAGTGGACATCAGTGAGAAGGGAAAAGAGGGCTTAAAAGGGGCGAGTGGCAGATGCATATAACCCGCTACTTGTAAACTCTTTTTCACCAGTAGCAGATACAGGGGAGGTGGAGATAGTGGATACAAGGGGGGCTGATAATGTGCAAAAATCACTAAGTGGCAACAAGGAGTGCAGTATAGCTGCAAATAGTGTCCCTGGGCTTGATCATAAAGAAGCTAGGACACAAGGCAGAAACATCCTTAATGCTGTAGTAATCAGAGACTCAATCATAAGAAACATGGATTGCATTGTCTTTAGAAGGAAAAATGAGAAATGTACCATTTTTTGCTTACCTGGGGTCAAGATTTGTGATGTTAAGAACATGATTGATGGAGTGCTGGAGGGGTCAAGAGAAAACCCTATAGTACTTTTACACATAGGGGTAAATTACATAGGTTAAAGACTGGACAAGGATATCAAGGCAGACTTTACTAACATGGGTCGCTACTTACAGGATAGAGGTTGTAAGAAAGCTCAATTAATGATTGAAAAGCTGGACATTACAGGAAGGACATGACGTCTGTCACAAGTGGGCAATATTTGTTCACAGAAACGATGTGTACAGGAGGGATGGCCTTCACCTAAACCAAATGGGGGCAAGAATGCATGGGGGAGAGACTGAAAAAAGTCTTTAGAAATAATTAGATTAGGTTTCCAGGGGTATGGGGCTGGGGGCGGGCATCTGAGCATACACATACAGCGTATACTTCCTGCAATGGGGACCAGTACCTAGATACACCCATGTGGAGTCCTACTTTTGAAGCAGATATTAGTAGATGGAATTGCTTCTTAATCAATGCTAGGAGTTTAAAAAATAAATTTGGAGAATTAGAAGTGTTAGTAGAGCTAAACAGCATTACTTGTACTGGAATAATGGAAACTTGGTGGGATAGGGATGACAAGTGACCTCAATATTCAGAATGCACCCGGCAATGGTGCAAGTGGCGGTGCAGCACAACCGAGGTTCGCCGCAGCAAGTAAAGGAGACATTCAAAGGAGATGTAGCATGGTGCATCACCTCTGAATATGGCACAGAATGCTCTGTGTGCATATACAATGCACTGGCGCATCTCCCAGACAGGTAGGACCATCAATGCTCCAGAACAACCAAAGCTGCGTTGTGCAGAATTCACAGATATTCAGACCTGGTCATGCAAATGGGGCCATAATGCATGCAAGGTGCAAATGGGGCCATTAGCTTGTCATTATGGCCCAATTTGCATGCGTTACACACAGCAGGCCTGCAAAATGCACCTGGCACCCTGCACAGCATGTGGTGCGGACAGAGAGGTCCTGGGGCACCCCCTGCCCATAGCAGTGATCACTGTAGAACACAATATCAAATCATCCCTGGCTGTCTAGTGGTACCCCCTTCCCACCCTGAGCACCATAGAAATGTAAAGGTCCATTCCCTGGTGAACCAGAGAAACCCCCCCCCATTCGGCCCATAGCCCTGATCACCAAAAAATGTAAACTACCATTCTCTGGTGGTCCAGTGACCCCATCAATAGCTCCATACACCCGCACACTAAACTTTGTACCAATCCCTAGTAGTCTAGTGGTCCCCCCACTAACCCATTATCCCCAATTGCCGATCATCCAGGATAGCACCCCCCTACCCAGGTCCAGTAGCCCCACCCTCACTGGCCCCCTGCCCACCCAGCACCCCATCATCGGTGGGCAGCTGCAACCTGCCCGCATGCCACCTGGCCAGCTGCCAGATGATATCGTACTGTATGAGCTGTAATCCCATTGACCCACACTGTGGACCAATGGGCTTGCAGTGCATATGGTACATGTCACACACAAATATGTGAGGAAGTATCATTCATTCACATATTTGTATAGCAGACATGTACACTATGCACTGCAAGCCCATTGGTCTACAGCTGGGCAATGGGATTACAGCTTATACTGTACGATGTCATTTGGTGGGCAGTCAGGCAATATGTGGATGGTTGCAGCTGCCCACTGATGACAGGGGCTGTTGGGTGGAGGGCACTGTGAGGTGGGGGGCCACTGGACCACCAGATAGGGGTGCTATCCTAGACGATCGGCAATTGGGGATATGGTTGGCATGGGGGAACCACTAGACTACCAGGGATTGGTACAGTTTAGTGTATGGGCAGCGCAGCTACAGGTGGAGAGGGGGGTATCACTGGACCACCAGGGACTGGATTTCTACATTTATATGGCGATCGGGGTTCTAGGCCAGGTGGGGGGTACTACTGGATCACCAGGGACTGGGTTTCTACATGTGTACAGGAATTGGGTTACAGGCAGGGAGGGGGGTGCCACTAGACCACCAGGGTATGTATGGGTGCTTGAGGACATTGTTCTGAGTGGGCAGATGGCCACCCATGGCTCGTGGTTGCTGTGTTGTACTGTGCAGTACAGCAGCCTGCCTGTGGGTGGCCAGCATTTGAGCCTGTTTTTCAGGCTCAACTTTGTGCTCTAGTGTATGGTGCATCTCAGTGTTGTGCGAGCATATGTGCCGCACATCCCAGGCTGAATATCAGGATGTGCCTTGTATGCATGGGCATGCCCCTTCAGATGCACTGCATACATTATCATTGTGCCCCGTGCTTCAGGACTTACACTGCGTAAGTCCCTCTTTTGAATATTGCCCCGGGGTGCATTACTGGGGTTGCACCAGTGCAACTCAGTTGTGCCTGGCGCAACCCTTTTGAATATCTTGGCCATGGTGTAAAGAGCTCAAGAGTTGCAATTTATTTTAAAGAACCTAAAGGGGCATGTAGAAGGTGGAATAGCCCTCTATATAACACAGATCTTTGGGCTGAAGAAGTAAATCTGATGACCAGACCAGAAATTAAGACCCTTGGGTAGATTAGGGAGGAGTAATTAGGATCCTGTTTTTATGGGCGTTTGCTACAGGCTCCCAAAGCAGGCAGATGAGGTTGATGATGAACTCATTGAAGCTATTGAAAATGTTATGGAAAGATGTAATATAGTTCTCATGGAGGACCTAAATGTGCCAGGATCAACTGGGATATGGGGGAAGGCAGTCCTAGGGACAATAAATTGGCTACTAGTATTAAAAATCTAAAACTAGATCAATATGTAAGGAAACTTACTAGGGAAAACAATATTTTGGATGTTGTCCTTAGTGACATGGATGGTAGCATTGGAAATTGTCACTCTATTGAGCCTCTAGAATACAACAACCATCACATGGTCTCCTTCAGCATTGAGAGACAAATCATGAAAATCAGTACATCTGCAACTATCAAGAGTAATGACATGACTAACTTTACCACAATTATTGAGCAACTGAGTGATTGGAGATGGAAAGAGGAACTCACCAGTTCCGATGCGAACACTATATTGGAAGTACTGGTCAGGAAAATTAAAGATCTGGAGAAAAGATGGGTATCCGAAAGAAAAAAATACAAAAAATGGCATCAAACCAATAAAGGCAGTAAGAAGGAAAAGAAGGTTATTTGGGAGAGCTAAGGCATCTGGAGTAGGAGAGCACTGGGAAGAATATATTAGGCAAGCAAAAAATTGCAAATTGTTTACTAGGTCAATCAAGAGGAAGGTAGAAAAGCATATAGCTAAGAAATCAGGATCAGGCCCTCAAGTGTTGCTGGCCCTTCGGTGCAGCAGTAAGATTTCCGCTTGCAATGCCAGTGGCCCAGGTTAGGTAGTGAGCTTGGGTCAATGGAGAGACAGTTGAGAGGAGAGGGCTCAAGTGCCCAGAGGGCCACTCTCCCTCTCCGGGGAGGGAGCGCTGCACTACTCGCTGTATTACTGCCACCTGGGTGGCCACAGGTGAAGGTGCAGACTAGGAGGCAGACAGGGAGGTGTGGATGTTGGCCGAGAGCTCGGAGTGAAGGCACATCTCTGCATGCCCTCATCTCCTTAGTCCCTCCCTTGCATGCCAATGTCCACAAGGGGACCAGAAAGTAGGAAAAGGACCCACAATGATGCCTGGAGATGGGCCCCAGCATCACTAGACCAGGACCAGAAGGAGCTGCACAAGTCCATCCAACTTGGATGACAAATGGGAGGCTTAGGGGTGAGCCTCTCACCCCACTCGGGGGGGGGGGGATCTGAGGGGTGAAAGCGGGAGGACTCATGATGGGCTGACAGTTCCCAGAGCCCTGGCAGGGAAGGTGCCTTGGGAGTCTCTGAGGGAAGGCAGTCACTGCAGAGGAGAAGGGGGCATAAATTACAAGCAAAAAAAAAAGACCCTCAAGTGTTTTTGGCATATGTAAGGAACAATGAGGGACAAATAAGACAGTGGGACCACTTAAAGAGGAATTTGTAATCATCAGAGATGACAGGACAACAGCAGAATATTGAAATAATTACTTTACATCAGTATTCCAGGAATTCAGCCTAGATATAGTTAATATTCAGAGTAGTGATGCCACAAGGAACAGTTCATTAGCAATATCGGTGAGGGATTTGTATGACACCCTGAAATGTCTAAATATAAGGAAATCCCAGGGGCCAGATAACTTGCTTCCTATGTTTTTTGCAAAAATTGGCTCTGGAATTAGCCAAACTGATAAACAAAATGTTTAGAAAGTCTTTGGATCTTGGGAAGGCACCAGATGATTGGAGGAAAGTCATTGTGGTACCAATTTTTAAGAAAAGCAGTAAGGCACAAAGGGAGAACTATAGGCCGGTTAGCTTCACATACTGTATGTGGTTTGCAAAGTTATGGAGACATTATTAAGAAACCTTATTGAAAAACACATGACCCTCATGGATTTATGGGACAAAAACCAGCACGGTTTCAGAATTGGCAGATTGTGTCAGACAAATCTGTTGGCCTTCTTCTAGAATGTGAGCAGGGCCCTGTACAATGGGAGGCCGGTCAATGTAGTTTATTTGTATATTACCAAGGCTTTTGATACAGTCCTCCATGCTGAGTTAATTAAATGCCTACAGGACACAAAGCTTGACATCAGCTTTACAAGATGGATCAAGGAATGGTTGAAAGGTCACAAGTTGTAAAGATAAATAGAATAGACTTTGAGTTGAGGGTGTGACGAGTGAGGTTCCTCAGAGTTCAATGTTTGGGCCCACCTTATGCAACATACAGTATATGTGAGTAGCATGAGTACCACAAAAGGAGGGTGGATAAGTAAGTTCCTGGAAGACACTAAAATAGGTCATCTAGTTGAGACCAGTGATCAAATTAAAGATTTCTAAGAGGAATTAAACAATTTATATGCATGGCAAAGAGAACAAGCATTTGTCAATGCCGAATGTTGTCTTGCTGCCATTGGCAGTACAGGAGTTAGATGCAGCATAGGAGTGGCAGTCAAGTATTGAACTGATGCCAACCCACCCCCACCCTACAGAGAGTGAGAGGCATTAGGGTGTCCCTGTGGGTGTTTGTTAGTGCAGTGCGGGAAAACATGCTGGGCAGAATGTGAAAAATGACAGCTGCACAGTTCATAAGGAGGTATAATTAAATGGCAGTGCTGAAAATGTGGCATGCAAATATATGAAAGTTGTGGAGTTGCAAGGGTGTGTGGAAAATATGCAAGGTACGCTTGCAGCACTGGCAGTCTGTGGGTGTTCGGCACCAAATTTTCAACATAGGCATTTTAGCACCTCTGCTCATGTACAGTGTCACTGTCATTTCCACAAAGTGTCCCAAGAAGTGATTTCGCACAGCGACCACGCTATTCTGCTCCGGAAGTGTGGAAACACATTTTGGGCAGGATATGTGAAGTGACAGCTGTACTGTTCATCAAGAGGTGTGTAAAAATGGCAATAGTGAAAATCCAGAGTGAAAATATCACAAATGCACGATGGTACGAGCATGCTTGCAATCTGCCAAAGCACGCTC
The DNA here is from genome assembly GCA_016271365.2 of Neoceratodus forsteri. NCBI lineage: Eukaryota > Metazoa > Chordata > Ceratodontiformes > Ceratodontidae > Neoceratodus > Neoceratodus forsteri. The sequence continues at coordinate 1,647,108,320 of CM057453.1, forward strand.
GTAACACAGTCATTTTATGGAGTATCAGCTCCAAATTTTCAACATAGGCATTCTAGGAGCTCTGCTCATGAACTGTGTCACTGTCATTTACATAATCTGGCCCAAACACTGATTTCCCACAGCGACTGTGCAATTGTGCACTGGAAGTGCGGAAACACATGTTGGGCAGGATGTGGGAAATGACAGCTGTACTGTTCACAAGGAGGTGCACAAAAATGCCAATGCTGAAAATACAGTGTTAAAATATTGTGAATGCGTAAAGTTATGAGCCTGCGTAGCAACTGCGCAACACACGCTTGTAAAACAGGCATGTGTTGGATTTTTTCCACCAAATTTGGAACATAGGCTTTTTGAGAGACTACCTCATGAACACTGGCACTGTCATTTCGTTAATGGGTCCCGAAAGTTGATTTTGAGCAGTGACTGCGAAATCACCTTCCGAGGCCAATTGACACCATGACAGTGACAGAATTCATGAGGAGGGGCCCCAAAAACACCATCTTGAAAATTTGGTGCCAAAATTCCAAGAAATGTCTGAGATATGCAGCAAACTTGAAAAAAACCCTATTCATTGCATTATACAGCTTACCGGCATTTCCTCAGTTCGTGGTCGGCTTTGAAGAGTGCAGATGTGTTCCCGGTCCACGGAAGATCGTTGTGCCGGAGTCCGAAGGTAAGTATGAGGTGAGGGAGGTAGGGTGCGCAGTGGGGGTGTGGGTGGGGAGGGGCATAGTAGACTATGAGGGGCGGTTTTCGTTTTGCAGGTGGAGAAAAAAGCAAAACCGTCAGGGACAGTTTTTGTATTACAGGGCATTTGGCACACTGGGGTGGGCTCCCAGCATGCCACCTAAGTGGGTTTGTGGGGGTCAGGTAGCCGATGGGGCATTGGGCACCTCGCCGGCACACAACACGGGTGGAGGAATGGGCGGGGATTGAGCACCCCGCCGCAAACAAAGAAAGGGTGGAGGCAGCCATGGGGGATTGGCACCTTCAGCATTCAACAGTTGGGGGTGATGCCAATGGGAGTGGGCTCCCCATCAACAAGCAAAGAAAGTGGGGGCATGAGCCGAGAGGATTGGGCACCCTCGGCATTCCACATTTGTGGGGGATGCTGCGAGTGGGCTCCCCTGTCGGCACACAAACACGGGGGTTGCCGACAGAGGATTGGGCACCACTGATGTCGGAAACCGTGAGGTGGCCGCCCGGTCGACGACCATGATCATAATGGCGGCGAGCAGAGCAAGCAAAGGACCACTGTGTATGACGATTGCAGCGGACCTTTACTTTGATGTGCTCACCCCATTATGAATGCATGGTGTGGCGGTGGCATGCAGCCTGATTGGGGAATGAAGGACGCACCTATTGATGCATGCCCTGCATTCACCCAAGAGCAGCCGCGCCCCCAAGACCCACACTGTCGCAAGATGTTTCTTGCGCATGCGTGCAAGCCAACATAAAAATGATGAAGTTCTATCTGGAAAAGTCTGTAGTGATGCACTTTGGAAGAAAAAATATGGGGCAGGGTATACTCTGGGAAATAACACTCTGTGATCCACAGATAGTGAAGAGGATCTGGGAATACTACTGTCAAAGGATCTCAAGCCTGAAAAGCACTGCAATGAGGTCATTACTCAATGCAATAAAATCTTGGGATGTGTCTGAAGGAATATTATCAGTTACATAGAACATAGAAACATAGAAGCTGATGGCAGATAAGGACTGCAAGGCCCATCCAATCTGCCAATTTCTTTTTCTACCTTATGAATGTGTCATTGGCTTTTGCTCTGTCAATGGCCTATCTATTCATACTCATCTGTATTGCTCCCTTATGCCTATCCCATGCCTGTTTGAAGCCCTGCATTGTATTCATATCCACCACTTCCTGAGGTAGACTGTTCCATGAATCCACCACCCTTTCTGTGTAAAAGAACTTCCTTACATTACCCCTTAATCAGCCTCCCTCTAATCTCATGCTGTGTCCTCTTGTCCTGCTATTTTTCTTATATTGAAACATGTTAGACTCTTTCACCTTGGTAATGAACTTAAGATGTTTGAATGTTTCAATCATATCACCTCTCTCCCTCCTTTGCTCTAGGGTATGCATATTGAGCTCCATTAATCTGTCCTCATATGTTTCCTGGTGCAGTCCCTGCACCATTTTGGTTGCCTTTTCTGGACTGCCTCAATTTGTTAAATGTCCTTGTGAAGGTGTGGCCTCCAGTACTGCATACAGTACTCCAGATGGGGCCTAACCAGTGTCTTGTAAAGCGGGATTATTACCTCCCTCTTCTGACTTGTGATACCCCTACTAATACACCCCAACATCCCTCTAGCCATACCTACTGCTTTAATGGCCTGCTTGGATGATTTCAGGTCATCGGTGATGATGACGTTCAAGACTCTTTCTTCCCTTGTGACTACCAGCAACTCCCCTCCCAGCCTATGGGTGGCTTCAGGGTTTCTCTTCCCTACAGTATGTGCATGATCTTGCACTTCTTTGCATTAAACCCCAGTTGCCACTCTTCTGACCATTTTGCTAGTTTATCCAGATCTCTTCTCTTTCTGCCCACTCCATCTGGATTATCAACTCTGTTGCAGATTGGTGTCATCTGCAAACAGACACACCTTACCCTCCAGTCCATCTGCAATGTCACTGATGAAGATATTGAACAGGACTGCCCCCAGGACTGATCCCTGAGGTACCCCACTTGTGACTTGCATCTCTTCAGACTGTATACTGTTTACCACCACTCTGTTTTCTGCCTGTCAACCAGTTTGCCACCCAGTTGACCAACTTCTGACCCAACCTTGAGCCTACCCAGCTTATTAATCAATCTTCTGTGTGAAATGGTATTGAAAACTTTGTTGAAGTCAAGGTAGGTGACATCAACTGCTCCCCCTTGGTTCACCACTCTGGTCACCCAGTCAAAGAAATCTATGAGATTAGTTTGACAGGACCTTCCTTTTCTGAACTCATGCTGTCTTGGATCCTGTGCTCCTATGGATTCCAGGTGTTGCACTATCCTTTCCTTAAGGACAGCCTCCATAATCTTGCCCACTACTGAGGTAAGGCTGACTGGTCTGTAGTTCTCTGCCTCCTCCCTGCTACCACTCTTGTGGAGCAGAATCACATGAACTCTTCTCCAGTCTTCTGGGACCTCTCCTGTGCTCAGAGACTCATTAAACAGTTCTTATAATGGCTCTGCTAGTTCCACCCTTACCTCCTTTTGTACCCTGGGATGTATGCCATCAGGTTCCATTGCCTTTTCCACCCTGAGCTTATCGAGCTCTTGTAGGACCCTTTCTTTTGTGAAGGGACTAGTGCACACCTCCCTCCCCCGAGTCCATGGTGCTGATCTGTGGGTCCTACCCTACCTTGTCTTCAGTAAATACTGAGCAGAAGTATCTATTTAGGATAGATGCTTTTACATGGTCCTCTCCTCACATGCCCCCTTATCCCCTTTGATCTTAGCAATATCCCCTCTGGACCTTCTCCTTTCATTAATGTATCTATAGAAAGTCTTGTCACCTTCTTTTACTGTTTGTGCTAGTGTTTCCTTGGTTTGGGCCTTTGCCTGCTTTACTGCCTTCCCTGCTTTCCTTTAGGAAGTTTGGCATGTCTCCCTATCTTAATCCTGCTGTGTTCCCTTATATTTCCAGAAGGCCATCCTTTTGGCTCTGACATTTTCTGCTACTGTTTTTGAGAACCAAGGTGGTTTCCTTCTTCTTTTGCACTTCCTTGTCTCTCTGACACAATGGGATGTTGCTTCAGGTATTGCATCTTTAATGCTTGCCCACTTTGCCTGTACCCCCTCACCTGTATTTCTTTTTGCCAGGGCTAGTTTTACTCTGTTGGCCATCTTAGCAAAGTCGGCTTCTCTGAAGTCTCATATTTTTGCCTTGGAATGGGATGATTTAGTTCTAGTGACCAAATTAAACAATACCATGTGATGGTCACTGGCCCCCAGGTGACCTTCTACCTGGAGATCTGTGATCCTTCCCCTGTAAGTCAGTACTATATCTAGGATAGCCCTATCTCTTGTGGGTTGTTGTACTAGTTGTTTGAGGCCCTCCCCCTGCAGGAAATCCACCATGTGTCCAGTTCAGGAAGATATTCATGCTGGTATTGACCAATCTGTATCTGGCATGTTGGTCTCCCATTATCAGAACCCATTTTTGCACCTCAGTCTCTTCTGAACAGTACATAACCAGGTAGTGAAGTCTCCCAAGTGTGGTTACTGGTAAATCATGTCTCACTAATGGCTACTATGTTCAGTTTAGCCTCTATCATTATTGCATACAGGTCTGGGATCTTGTTTGCCAGACTGCAAGTATTTGTGTACATGATTTTCCATTGGCCAGATTTCAGTTTGTTAGTTGTTGGTTGAGGTCTGGCTTTTCCTCTGTGCGTCGTATAGGGAGCCAGACTTTTTTCCTTACCTGGTAATGCAAATAAACTACAAACATGTTGAATTCCTATTTGACCACTAGCTGAGAGGGGAAGGGTGTTCTTCCCATTCGACGTATGGGGTGCTGCACCCCTCTCCCCATTTGCTAGTTTAAATATTCTGCAAAGATGTCAAACTTCTGCCCCAGTGCACTGACTCCTTCCTTAGTCAGATGCAGTCCAAAAGAGCAGCAGATGCCATTAGGACAACTTTATGAAACATAATATTTAGACACAGTTCAGCTTGTAGTTCACTTGAGTTTTGTATTTCTCCTCCCCATTATTTATTTCTGTGGCCATCTGCATGAAAATGGGATCTTTGCTTTTGAAGAATTCATCTATTACTCTTTCTTTTTCCATATCTGAGGTCATAATGCTCCATTTGTGACATCACAATTACTCCCATGGCAACAGACTGTGATGTCACAACCGAGGACTATGATATGAAGTAGGGAGTAAGCTAAAGAAGCAGATGAACTCTAAGGGATATGGAGCATGTTTCCATGCAAATTTCTCTGTAGTAAGTAATGAGGAAAAATCTATTGAATACATATGGAATGCAAGCTGAACTATACCTAAATATTATGTTTTTCAAAGTTTTTCTTAAGGTGCCAGCAGCTCTTTAAAGAACTTTCACTCCCAAAACTGTTGCCAGTTCCCTACAAATCTGTTTCCTTTTTTCTGTCACCAGCCCTTGAGCTGCATGTTTAGCTCCCCTATCTCCCCTTCTCTGACCTTCCATCCATCTGCCCCCTCTCCCAGAATGGCAGAATCTCAGAGAAGTAGATGCAGGATGAAATGGATGATAGTTTGTCACCCAGCCAGGTCAGAAGTTCCTTGGTCTCCACAACTGACCGGCTAGTGAGATTGTTAGTCCCTATGTGTACCAGGACATCAATGTTTTCTCCTGCTTCCTGAACAGTTATAGCAATGCAGTCAGTGTCTCTCCATGCTGAAGTAACTGGGAGACAACTGACCATTACTCATGGCTGGAGATACGTATCAACTCCCCAAATTACAGAGTCTCCTATGATTAGGTTTTTTGGATTTCCTTTTTGCTTTTTTTTGTTTTGGTTCCTCTTTTGGGTGAGTTTTGTTGTGTTAGTTCCTGTACTGCATTGTCCTGCTCTGCACTGTCCTCTGCTTCTTTGTTTGATTTCGGAGATAGAGGCAGATACCTGTTTGTAGTTTTTGTAAGGTTTGTGGAGGTGATATGTTGGAAAGCACTGAGTGATGGGGCACCTGATTTGCTCCTCCTAACAACCTGCCAACCTCCGGGGCCAACAACCCTCTTCGGTTGAGGTGCTTCTGTTGGATGTTTATGAAATGGCGGGTGGTTCTTACAGTGTATTTCCTCTTGAATATTCAATTTGAGGTGCACAATCTCTGCCCATGCTGCCTGGAGCTGAGCCCTTAGATCTCCAATGCCCCAGCATGTAGGACAGTGTCCTAAATCCTGTAAAACTGCCCTTCTGAAAAGTCTTCTGCAGTACCTGCAGTTAATGATATCCATTCCAAATAAGTTGCTGGATTTATAACCTGGTCAGAGTAATTAGAAGGAAGAAAATGAAAGCAAAAGTTTGATTTTGTGTTTTGTTTGTTTCTGTATAACTTGTTATAACAAGTTTAATTATTAGTGCCCCTATAAATAAGGTCACTGCGTGGATACCCCTCTGATCCACCCCTTCCTGCTTTGCTACAGGAAATGTTATGACTGTGCTACCCTATAAAAGGAGTGTAGTGTGGGGTGGTTGGGGATGGGGTGGGTGGCTGGGCCCTTCCCCTGCTGAAGAAGAAGAACCATGGATGAAAGAAACAAGGAGGTAAAAGCAGAAACAATCAGCCAGCAACAAATGCAGTAGCCCTGAAAGCTTATCCTAATGATAGATAAAACTGTAAAACCTGTAAAGCACCACCTGTAATAATTTCACAGAAGATTTTGAAGACTCTGCTACAGAGAAAAATAAAGCAGTAACAGAAGATATACCTTGCAAAAGACAATTTGAATCAGAAGATTACAGCAGTAATCTGCAAGCACACACTTGTAGGCACACCCTGTAATAATGCAGCAGAAGGTATACCCAGCAACAACAATCTGAATCAGAGAAAAATAAAGCAATGTTAGCAACAAAGAGTAACAGTCCCTGTGAGTACAAAATAAAAGTAACACACAGTAAATCTGCCTAGCTTAAAGAAGCCTTAATCATTTTCCTTGCTCTTGTAAGGTTTCTTTCTCTGTCCTTTCAAGCAACCTTGAAGAAAAGAGCTCAGGTGAAGTTAGGTGCCTTGGCCAGCAAACCTAGTCTTCCACCTCCAAAAATCAACTAACCTGACCTTTTAACCTTTCCCTCTGTCAGAAGTTACTGTCAGTTTGACAGCTCCACCCCCCAGTTACTCACATAATCCCCTGGAAGAGCTGTGGGAGTAAAACAATTAGCTCCTTCAATGTGAGGAGACAGCAACACCTCTGAGACAGGCAGACAGAAAGGTTATTGTGCCCATTTATAGTTCTTTGGTGAGAACTCACTTGGAGTACTGTGGGCAGTTCTGGGCTTCACAAGATGTTGGAAACACCCAAAGATTGGAGAAGGTACAACAGAGAGCTTCAAAAGGATTGCTGGTCTGAACCATATGGATGAGCATACCAGGCTGAGTACACTGGTTTTTTACTTAATGATGAGGTGAATGAGAGTCGACCTAATAGCAGTTTCTAAGTCTGTGAAAAAAACATGGTTTAAAACAATGCCTTGGTATTGATCTGAAGGACAACAGTAGAGATACTAGGTGGCACAAGATTCAGATTAAGGGGGAACATTTTAGGACAACTAAAAGGAAAAACTGGTTCACACAGAGGGTGGTGGTTCACTAGAATGCCTTACTAGGGGAGGTTGTATACAGTTCCAGTTTAAAAAACTTGAAAACAAACTAGATAGGTACTTACGAGTCAGTGGGTTTGTCAGTATCATCCAGTAACCTCATATGGACACACTAGAAGTGCTTTTTGGCTCCCTGTTGTCATTTTTTTATGTTTGCTTGCGCTCATGCGCAAGAAACATTATGCAATAGCTTAGGAGAGAAGCGGGTTGTGGAGGTGCAGCAGTGTGGCGGCCAATGCCAGCACTGCATTTGTGGGTTTGGCAGTGTGCACCCAATGCAGACCCAGTGTCCTGATGACTCTGGTTCTGCAGAAGTGGTACCAACTGAAATGATTTGGGCACTGCAATGAGGGGCAGCCTCATCACTGAGGCATCAGCAATTCCACTGCAATGAGGGAGCGACCCATCATTGCAGGGTGGTACCTTGCCTGGTGTAACATTTCCGCCATCTCACAGTCTGATGTAAGCTGATGGGGGTGCCCAATCCCCCTGTCAGCATGCCAATGACCCAATTCATTTGCAGATGGGGGAGCCCACTCCCCATTAGCATAATGTCCCCTCCCCCATTTGTTGTGTGCCAAGGGGTGCCCAATACCCCTCGGCATCATGCCCCCCAAACAGGCTTTATTTGCCAATGGGGGCCCAATCCCCATTGACTTAAGTCCCCCCTTCACCCAAAATGTAGGTGGCACACTGGGAGCCCACCCAGTGTGCACAAATGAAGTTTGAAAAACAAAAAAACTTCCCTCAACATCCTTTTTATTATTTTTGTCCCTGAAATAAAGAAAACAGTCCCTTGCGGTCTGTCATGCCCCTTTCCACAACCTGTGCCCACCCTCTGAGCACCCCACCTCCCCACACCCCCCCATCCCATACTTACCCCTGTAGCCTGGCGGGGCAATCTTCGGTGGATCGGAAACACATCTGCACACTTCAAAGTTGACCACAAACTGAAGAAATGCTGGTAAGCTGTATAATGGCATAAATAAGATTTTTTTAAACTTATGTGGATATCTCAGTCATTTTTGGGAATTTTATCACCAAATTTTCAACATGGGGTTATTGGAACCCCTCCTAGTGATTACAGTTACTGTCATAGCATTATTTGGTTCTGAAAGGTAATTTTGTGGTCACTGCACGGAATCGCCTTACGGGACCGATTAATGAAATGACAGTGCCACTGTTCATGAGGTGGGCTCTCAGAAAGCATATGTTACAAATTTAGTGAAAAAAATCCAAACAATGACTGTTTTACAAGCGTGCATTGTGCAGTTTCCACATTCCCTCGTAACTTTGTGAATTTGTAATATTTTCACTCCAAATTTTCAACATTGGCATTTTTTCACACCTCCTTATGAACAGTACAGCTGTCATTTTTCACATCCTGGCCGAAATGTGTTTTCACACTTTCGGCACAGAGCAGCCTGGTCTCTGTTGGAAATCAGTGGTTGGGACACATTACAAAAATCACAGTGACACTGTTCATGGGCAGAGGTCCTAAAATGCCTATGTTGAAAATTTGGTGAAGAAAGTCCATAAAATGACTGTTATGAGTGTGTGTTGCACAGTTTCCACACAGTCTCGTAACATCATAAATTTGTAATATTTTAATTCCAGATTTTCAACATTGGCATTTTTCACACCTCCTAATGAACTGCTGTCATTTTTCACATCCTGGCCAAAATGTGTTTTCGCACTTCTGGCACACAATAGTGTAGTCGCTGTGGGAAGTCAGTGTTCAGGACAGATTAAGAAAATCACAGTGTCACTATTCATGAGCAGAGGCGCTAAAATGCCTATGTTGAAAATTTAGTGACAAAAGTCCATGAAATGACTGTGTTATGAGTGTACGTTGTGCAGTTTCCATGCACCCTCGTAATTTTGAGCATTTTTAATATTTTCACTCCAGATTTTCAACATTGCCATTTTTTTCATACCTCCTTATGAACAGTAAAGCTGTCATTTTTCATATCCTGCCCAAAATATGCATTTACAAATCTGGTGCAGAATAGCGTGGTCACTGTGGGAAATTAATGTTCAGGGCAGATTAAGAAAATCATAGTGATAGTGTTCATGAGCAGAGGTCACAAAATGCGTATGTTGAAAATTTGGCGAAATAATTCCACTAAATGACTGTGTTACGCACACTTCTGAAGGAAAGTATTGTTGAGTACCTAGAGGCCAGGAGGGGCACAGGATCCAAGGCAGCATGGATTCACAGCGGGAAGGTCATGCCAGATGAATCTAATAGATTTCTTTGACTGGATGACCAAAGTAGTAGATCAGGGAGGGCTGTGGACATGGCCTACCTAGACTATAGTAAGGCATTTGACACAGTCCCACACAAAAGATTAATATACAAGTTAGCCAGCCTGGGAGTGGGTCCCAAGATAATAGCCTGGGTAAAGAATTGGCTGGAGAATAGGACACAGAGGGTAATAGTAAATGGAGTCCACTCTGAAGAAAGGGGGCTTACTAATGGGGTACCACAGGGTTCAGTATTAGGACCGGTCCTCTTCAATGTCTTTATAAGCGGCATTGCAGAGGGACTGGAAGGAAAAGTATGTCTCTTTGCAGATGAGACAAAGATCTGCAACAGAGTTGATGTACAAGGTGGGATGGAAAGGATGAGAAGGGACTTGGCAAGGTTAGAGGAATGGTCAAATGTATGGCAGCTTAGATTCAATGCTAAGAAGTGCAAGGTAATGCACCTGGAAACAAAACCAGGGAAGCGATGAATGGAGGGTGAGATACTAACAACAACAAAATGGAAAGGACCTGGGGTAGTCATATCAGATGACTTAAAGGTGGGCAAGCAATGTGAGAGGGCAGTAAGGAGGGCTGGGGGAATACTGGGATGCAGAGGGAGAGGCATCACCAGTAGAAAACAGGAAGTTGTTATCCCACTGTACAGACATCTGGTGAGACCCCACCTGGAGTACTGCGTGCAGTTCTGGAGACCCAGTCTCCACAAGGACATAGACAGGATGGAAGCTGTCCAGAGGAGGGCAACTAAAATGGTGTCTGGTCTTCATCAGAAGACATATGAAGAGAGACTAAAGGAGCTTAATATGTATAGCCTCGAGGAAAGGAGGGAGAGAGGGGACATGATAGAAACTTTCAAGTACCTCAAGGGAATCAACAAAGTCCAAGAGGGTAGCATCTTTTAAAAAAAGAGGTGTGCAAGAACAAGGGGGCACAATTTGAAGATGGGGGGAGGCTCAGAGGTAATGTAAGGAAGTATTTTTTTCACAGAGAGGGTTGTGGATGCATTGAACAGCCTTACAGAGGAGGTTGTGGAGTCAAAAAGAGTGGTTGAATTCAAGCATGCATGGGACAGTCATAAGGCAATTTTAGGGGGTTGGGGTCTACAGAAGTAGGCTGCTGGTTAACTAGGATCTGCAGCTTATCCATTAGGTAGGGAAATGGGCAGACTAGGTGGGTCAAGCGGTCCTTATCTGCCATCAAACTCTATGTTTCTATGTTTCCAGGTGCTCTCCAGTGTCACTTATAAAGACATTAAAGAGGACCGGTCCCAGTACCGACCCCGGCGGTACTCCGCTAGTTACCCTCCTTTCTTCACTGTGGACTCCATTTACTATTACCCTTTGCGTCCTGTTGTCCAGCCAGTTTTATATCCAGGCTACCACCTTAGGACCCACTCCAAGGCTGACAAACTTGTATATTAATATTGTGTCTGAGACTGTGTCAAAGCCTTGCTAAAATCTAGGTAGGCCATATCCACAGCCTCTCCATGGTCTACTACTTTGGTTACCCAGTCAAAGAAATCTATTAGGTTCATCTAATATGACCTTCCTGCTGTGAAACCATGCTGCATTGGGTTCTGTGTCACACTGGCCTCTAGGTACTCAACAATTCTTTCCTTCAGAAGTGATTCCATCATTTTCTCTACCACTGAGGTCAAACTAACTGGTCTGTAGTTTTCTGCTTCTGCCCTGCTCCCACTTTTGTGAAGTGGAATCACATTTGCCCTCCTCCAGTCCTCGGGTACCACCCCATCCTCCCATGATTTGTTAAAGAGAGTAGTCAGTGGAGTTACTAGTTCTACCCTTAGTTCTTTTAGAATTTTTGGGTGAATTCCATCAGACCCTATTGCTTTGTCCACCCTCAGTTTCAACAGTTCTTTCAAAACCCTTTCTTCTGGGAATGGACTGGTATCAACCCCCCTATTCAGGGTGTTTCTCTTGTTTGGTTTAGGTACTTCCCTCTCCTCTTCCATTGTGAATACTGAGCAGAAATATTTGTTCAGTATTCCTGCTTTTTCACTATCGCCCTCTGCCCACATTCCCTTCCCTTTATTAAGTCTCTGTGTCCCTCCCTTGGTCTTTCTTTGCTCCCTAATGTACCTATACAAGGTTTTATCCCCCTTCTTAACAGAGTTGGCTATCTTTTCCTCAGTTTATGCCTTTGCTGTTCTTACTGCCTTCCCTGCCTCCATCTGCTTTAACTGATAAAGTTCCCTGTCCTGCTCCTTCTGTGTTTCCTTATATTTACTGAATGCTATCTTTTTCTCCTTAACCTTCCCTTCCACCTCTTTTGAGAACCATAGTGTTTTTTCCTTCATTTTATTTTGCTGTTTTGCTTCACACAAAGGCTTGTTGCCTTTGCGGTGGCTGTTTTGATTATTCCTCATTGTTCCTTTGCTCCTCTTTCTTGCCCATTTGCTAGTGCTTTTCTGAGGCACTCTCTCATTTTCCCAGAGTCAGCCTTCCTAAAGTCCAGTACTCTTGTTTTTGTATGGCTTGACTCTATGGCTGTGTTTATTGTGAACCAAACTGTTGGGTTGTCAGTTGTTCCCAGATGGCTGCCCACTTCTAAATCTGAGATCCTTTCTCCTTCCCCATTTGCGAGTGCCAGGTCTAAGATTGCACCCTCTCGAGTGGGTTCCAACACTAGCTGTCTGAGGCATGCCTGCTGTAGGGCATCAAGAATGACCCTGCTCTTGAATGGGCCTGCAGCAAAGGTAATCCAGTTAACATCTGGCATAGTCAGGTGCCCCATCAACAATATCTCCCCTTTTTCTGCCATTTTAAGGAAGAAGTAATCTCTTGACCCAGATTCTCCTGCAAACTACATTCCAATCTCTAACCTTCCCTTTATAGGGAAGGTTATTGAGAAAGTTGTCGCACAACAGTTGGAGAACCATCTTACTGTCCATGCTATCTACAATCCTCTCCAGTCTGGTTTCCATAAGAGACATAGTACTGAGACCACTCTGGTTTGGGTACTCAGTGATCTCCTGATGGCTAGAGACCAGAAGTGCTGTTCCATCTTGGTCCTTCTGGATCTTTCTTCAGTTTTTGACACTGTGGACCATGGGGTACTTCTTGATTGCCTGTGGTTCATTGTGGTCTGTCTGGTGCAGTTCTCAGATGGTTTCACTCTTTCCTCACTGGTAGGTCACAGAAGATAGTATCAGGGATTTTTTCCTCTGACTCTTACTCACTGCCATTTGGGGTCCCGCAGGGTTTAGTGTTGTCCCCCCATATTGTTCACTGTGTATATGCTCCCATTAGGAGACATTGTAAGATGGTATGGGCTGAGTTTTCACTGTTATGCAGATGATACTCAGCTGTACCTGTCTTTTGTGCCTGACCAGGATAGTGCGCTCTCTGTCTTTTCCAACTGTCTCGACGAAATCCAAGACTGGATGAATTTCAATTGGCTTAGATTGAACCCTGACAAGACAGAGGTGTTGGTCGTGGTACCAGGTCCCCAGGTTGAGGGGCTGGTTGCTGGGCAGCCCTCCGGGCCTTGGCTTGGGGGCTGTCAGCTCCTGACCTCCAAACAGGTGCGGAATCTGGAGGTGATATTTGACAATGGGCTGACGCTTCATTCACAGGTGTCAGCTGTAGTCAAGTCCTTTTTTTTTACCATCTAAGGAACATTGCTAAGATTAAGCACTTTGTTCCATCCTGCGACTTTCCAACTTTGATCCACATGTTCATGTCCTCACGTGTTTTTTTTTTTTAGTAAGTATACTTTTTTTGCATATCCTCTTACCGTCGGTATCCCTCCTGGTCATGGACCCCTTATGTCTCCACCTCTGTCAATTGCCTGCACTCCACATTCACCTCTGGCTTTTCTCCCCAGAGGGCGGGGTCATGACACTGTGCCGCATCAGTGACTCTATACATATATCTGGTCGGGAGCCAGCAGCAGAGGCTGATAGAGACTGGGGCAGACCTTCATGAAGATGGCCAAGGGCACAGTGTTTTCTCCCCATGTAGGAAGGAGCAGGGACGTGCAATGACGTCTAGTGTCTGACCTGCCCCAATTCTACTTTTTGGCATTGGTGCGAGTAGTGAACCCAGCCTCCACTGGGTGTCTCTACAGTACCGGGCACTCACCCCTTCCCTCTCTCCACAGAAGGAAAGCAGTCAAGGATGCTCAATCCTTCTCCCTCCAGCCAGCCCTCCAGCAACCCGATATTACCGAACCCACGTCACCGGCATTGCAAGCGGAAATCCAACTGCCACGCCGGTGGGCCGGCCCATGACCTCACATCTTAACTACTGTAACTCCCTATACCTAGGGTTTCCTGGTGTTGCTACCCACCTCCTGCAGCTAGTGCAGAATGCTGCAGCCAGGTTGTTGTCTGGGTCTACTCGATCCAGTCATATTTCACCTGTGCTGTGCGTTCTGCACTGGTTGCCTGTTCAGTGGCGGATCACCTTTAAAGTTGGCTTTCTGACTTTTACAGCCCTCCATGGCTTGAGTCCAAGTTACCTACAAGCGCTTCTGAGTCCCTACTGCCCCCTCAGACCAACTCCGCTCAACCAACGTGGGATTGCTGGAGATTCCCAGGGTCCATTTGAAGTCTTCTGGAGCTAAGGCTTTTGCTTTTGCTGCTCCCATCCTTTTGGAATTCTCTACCGCATCAGGTGTGAGAATGCCAGACAGTGGAGAGCTTTACAATTGCTTTAAAAACATATGTATTTGCACATGCTTTCCCTGATTTTTAGTATTCCCTGATTTTTAGTATTTTTAGTACTGGATATTTAATATTTAATAGTCTCATTGTTTTATTTATTTGTGTTTATCTATTTTAGAGTTTACGTATTGTACAGCGCTTTGACATTTGACATTGAGCTTAACAAATACGTTTTATTATTATTATTATTATTGTGCACCAGATGCATGAAAACACATCTTGGGCAGGATGTGAAAAATGACAGCTGTACTGTTCATAAGGAGGTTTGCAAAAATGGCAAGGTTGAAAATCTGGAGTGAAAATATTAAAAAATTCTCTAACTTACGAGTGTGTGTGGAAACTGTGCAATGCACGCTCGTAACACAGTCATTTTGTGAAATTTTGTCATCAGATTTTCAACATAGGCATTTTGGGACCTCCGCTCATGAACAGTCTCAATGTGATTTTCTTAATCTGTTCCGAACATTGATTTCCCACAGTGACCGTGCCACTGTGCGCCAGATGTGTGAAAGCACATTTCAGGCAGAATGTGAAAAATGACAGCTGTACTGTTCATAAGGAGGTGTGATAAAATGACAATGTTGAAAATCTGGAGTGTAAATATCAAAAATTCTTGAAGTTATGAGTGTGCATGGAAACTGCTCAATGCATGCTCATAAAACAGTCATTTTTTGGAATTTTTTCACCAAATTTGTAACATAGGCTTTTTGGGAGCCCACCTCATGAGCAATGACACTGTCATTTTGTTAATCAGTCCTGGAAGGTTTATCCTGTGCAGTGACCAAAAAATCACCTTTTGGGACCAAGTAATGAAATAATGGTGACTGAGTTCATGAGATGGGGTCCCAAGAACCCCATGTTGAAAATTTGGAGCCTAAAGTCACAAAAATGGCTGAGATATCCACCTAAGCTGAAACCCCCCTATTGATGCCATTATACAACTTACTGTGATTTTCTTCAGTTCGCAGCCAGTTTTGAAAAGTGCAGATGTGTTCCCATTTCACTAAAGGTACCTCACTGGGCTACAGAGGTAAGTATGGGCTGAAGGGGGTTCAGAGAGGTGGGGTGCACAGAGGGTGGGTGCAGGTTGGGGGATGAGGCACCACAGACAACGAGAGACCCTTTTCTGTTTTACAGGTTAAAAAAATGGGAACATTATGGGAAGGACATTTTCGCACACTGGGGTGGGCTCCCAGTGTACCACCCCTGTTTTTTGGGGGACTGAAGTTGACGGGGATTGGGTACCCCGTTAGTTAAGAAAGCATCTCTGCGTCTGGAAGGGGCCGGCATAATGCCGAGGGAGATTCGGCACCCCCTTGGCAAACAAATAAACCTTGGGGACTTTATGCCGATGGGGATTGGGCTCCCCCATGGTCAAACAAACTAGGGAGGGAGCATGCTGACTGGAGGATTGGGCACCCTGAAGTCAGCTTTATGGGGATTGTGAGAGGCAGACGGCTGACAGCTGCCGCCATGTTTACTGAAATGTTACACTAGGCAAGGCACACCCTGCAATGATGGGTCACTCCCTCATTGCAGTGGCAAAATTGTTTCAAGTTGGTGGCATGCTTTTACCGTGCTGTCATAGACAGCATGCTATTTCATTCATGCCACAAAGCCCAGCCTGAAAAAGCAGTGGTGTCATTGGCCACAACTAGACCGCATCTCCAAAACCTGTTACTCCAACAAGATACCACAATATGTTGTTTGTGCTGCATGTGCAAGACAACATAAAAAGGGAGCGGAGAATTTGTAGGACATTACAGTCTCATAAGTTTGACCTTGATCTGCACTGAAATATTTGAATCTACCATCAGGGATAAAACAGAACATTTCCTAATTACTAATAGGCTTGAGGAGAAAACACAACATGGGTTCAAAAGAGGAGGATCCTGCATCACCAATGTATTGGAGTTTTATGAACAAATAAGTAAAAATATGGACAATTGGGTTCCAACAGATGTTATCCTATTAGATTTTACTAAAACCTTTGACATTGTACCACACAAAGGCATTGTCAGCATCTACAAGACTAGACCATTACCTAATAAGATGGTCCAATCATGGTTATCAAAATGCATACAGTCAGTATATATTAATGGCCCCATTTCAAAGAATAAATCTGTGCAAAGTGGGGTACCACAGAGGTCAGTGTTGGGACCAGTTCTTTTTCAAATATATGTGATGAACATAGATCAAAATATAAAAAACAGGTGGCCCGGTGGCATGGAGGGTTGAGGCACTGGATGCCACACCTCACACTACGCCAGTGACCTGGGTTCAGGAATGGACCCCAGTCACTGTGGAGTCGGCAGGATTAAGCATCCCAATGAATGCTGTCCTTCTCCTGGGGGGGGTTTACTGGGCAGCAATCATGCCCGCAGCATTGCCACCAGTGGAAGCATGGGCAGCAAGGTGGACATTTGATGGTGGTGTGCATCAGCATGACGTTCATCTGGACGTAAGTCCTTCACATCGGCACCTTCAGGAGTAGGGACAAAAATAGGAGAAACCATAGGAAAAATCTCCTGACAGTGAAAACATCATGATGCAGGGTTCCTGATAGGGGGCCCAGCTGACAGGACTAGAGGAGGGTAAGGTTCCTCCAGGCCGAGACCAGGAGAAAGGAAAAAAAAATATATATAGAGCATAGTTCTGCTCCCACTGGGTGGAGGTCTGGTGGGTGGTATAGGCAGAGAGGGGGTGGCAAAGTATTGGGAGGTGTAAGGGGCTTAGCTGGCACCACGGGGTGTGAAGCATGCCTCCACATGCTTGCACAGCCATGTGCTGGGGCCTCGGGGGGAGGTTTAGGGGAGAAAATTCATAAAATAGTCCCCATTTCCAGTTGGTGGGAGGAGGCGATGGGGACCAAAACATTTCATAAAAAAAAACAAACTGTGCAATATTACAGGCTGATTTAAACAGTTTGAAGACAACAGAAACCTGGCATATTGGATTCAACCACCAGCAAATGTGCAGTAATCCAGCTGGGTCCAACAAATCCAAGCCATATGTATTACCTCAGGAACAGCAAACTAACTAGCAAAGATTGACCAAAGACATAGAAATCCTCATTGATAAAGAACTAAATATGCAGCATCATTACAACAGCATTATTAGAAAGACTATGCAGCAATAATACCCAATAGGTTGGGCAGTATGGGGCAACACCAGACCACCCAGGTGGCGTAATGAGGCCCGATGTGGCAAGTGGAGGGTCTTATAGCCCCTAGAAGGTCCAGTGTTGCCCAACACTGCTCACCCTGGAGGTTAATACTGAGCTTAGAAAATGGGCTACATGTAAAGGTTTTTTTTTTGTAATACTTAGCAATTAAAAAAATAGTAAAATGATTACTAAAAAAAAACTTAGTAACTTTGTTAGTAAAGTAGTCCTTCTACTGGTATGCTTACCAATACTACCAGTAGAGGGTAGTGCAGTGTTTCAGACTTGCTTTGCAGTTTTCTTACTGCTGTGTCCTTAGCTCTTGAACCATTACCCCCCAGCTCACTTGTGTTCCATTTTTGTGTGTGTGTGTGGGGGGGGGAAGGGTTGCTTGCCCGTTTTCTAAACAGTGTTTATTTATTGTGCAGCTAATTGGTACTCAGTGTTTCTTTATTGTGCAACTAGTTTTCATTTATTCCCCTGAAACATTTAATGTTATTTTTTAAAGTTGCTGATACCCCCCTTGACTCTGGATTGGATTTGTCATACATATATCTGACCACACCTTGACTATGGATCTCAGTTTTGATCACCTTACAAAAAGGGTGATATAGACAACTTGGAAAATAATACAACAAAGGTTCACAAAAGCAATAAATTGGTTAAGAAATGAAATCTATGAAAATATAGTTAATATAATAAACTTGGCAAAGTTTGAAAAATAGAAGAATATGGAGCGATATGCTACTAATTGATATTTGGGAAATCGGTATTCATCCACCTTCAAAACACTATACATCTTCATTTATTTGTCTATCATTCACGAGTGAGAACTTTGCCAAGCTTAATGAAATCAATGCTATCCTTTTAATGAATAGGATTTTCACCTGTGACAATGATGTCATCTGTGATGTCAGCAGCTTTGTCAATATTTAAGAAAGGGCAAAATGGCTGGTAGTGTAGCTCCTGAGGATGACCCTTGGTTGAAGCACTGGAGTACCAACCTAAGCCTAGTATTCACTTACTGTCACTGGTGCTGGGTGCTGTTTGGTTAAATAAAAGGTGTATTTTTGCAGCTCAATTTAGGATCTATGTCTGCCTTGGTGAGTGTGCTGCAACTATTATTTCTTTTTGGTTCTGAGAAGGGATCAGTACATCCTCCAGTCAGATGCACCATGGACTGTTAGCATGGAGTGCAGTCCTTTGTTCAGAGTCGGACTTCACTGTGCATGGACCAGCAGCTGTTCAGAACCATGAACGTTTAACCGCAGGGAAAAATACTTCCATTTTCAAGACGGCAACTTTTAATTTCAACCTCTGTGGATATTTGACTCAAAAGGCACTTGCTAGACACTGGGAGTTATTTAATCTTAAAATAATAATATTTGGGTGTAACACCTGTTGGACTTCATCCAGAAGACACCATGAAGGAGAAGTTCTAAGTGACAGCCGAAGCAGTCACCACAAAAGTCTGACAACGTTTACCCAGAGAATACAATTGCAGGAGCAGGTCAAAAGAACAGCCAGAGCAACTGCCTTCAAAGATGGACAGTAAGTAAATAAACCCCTTTGTATCTAAGCAAAGTTAAAAATAATGAATACAGCAGAGGGAAATGGCAGCAGTAGTATTAATCCGGGAAGCTCCATAATAAACATCAGGGCTCCAGATTTGAACACACATTTGACCCATGCTAGGACAAAGCTCTGGGTAATTTAGAACATGGAAGAAACACAAGCTGAGACATAGGATTTAAAATTGTTATGTACAAAGCTGGAGAGACTGGTGTTTATTAAAATCAACAGCACATGCAATAGCTCCATTTTACAAATATGTATGGAGTGCAAGCAAATCATGAGGGGTCTGGGTGTAATAACCTTCCCATCTAGTGATCTCTAGGAGTTCAATAACAGATCAGCATAGGAACGAGCAGCCATAGAGTGTGGCCTTAATGTTGTGGCTTTAATTAACAAGGAAGATACTGAAAAATACAATGAATTACAAAAGGAATGAATTAACTCAAAGAAGAAATTTCTAATTTCAAACATAATCCAGAATTTGGAACAGTAGAGAAAGATTTGAGTGATGAAATCAGCAAGTATGAAGTTCAGGTAATTAAAAGAAAGAAAGAACCATAAATTAGAAAAGGATAACATTGACTTTGCCACAGGCCATGTCTTTAGCTGGAAAAAGCCCTCCAGATCAAAAAGTCGAGGATGCTCCCACTCTATGAGGAGGAGAAGTAGGTCACAGACTAAGGAATTCCCTAAATGTGAAAAAAGTCATCCTTGCATCTGGCAATAATAGCAGTTCACAAGAGGAAAATATTCAACAAAACCAAGGTCGTTTTTAAGACAAAAAGAAACAGCAAAAGAAAACAAGGAACGGAAGGAGAAAAACACAGAAAGGTAGAAGAGGGAGAGGAAGAACATTACAATTTGAGAAAACAGAAGAAACATAAACAATTTAATCTCCATTACCCTATCAGGGCCTCAAATATCTGTTTTAAGAAAATAACTTAATTCTGTCCCTCATGGCTAGTGGTGGGTGAAGTGGGTGGAATTCACTTTATGGAGAAATCCATGAAATTCCACCCATTTCGTTTAACGAAATGAGAAATTTCTCATGGTGGAATGGCAAAATTTCACCAGGTGGAACAGCAACATTTCAGCATCCACAGCAAAATTTTGCCTTTCTCAATGAAATGTCACCTTGCGTCCATGGGCAAAATTTCACTTTTGGAGGGTATAAGTTATAATAAGTAGATCCCTGATGGCGAGCGGTCCCTCCCACCACCTGTCCCACATCCACATGTAATAATGTAAATAATTAAATTATCCATGGAGGCTAGTGGTCCCTCCCCTCCACCTGGTAATAACCCGACTGCCACGGAAATGTACAGTAACCCCCCCCCACTCACATCCCTCCGTATGTCCTCCTTAGTCTGTTAAAAAAAAAATCTCTGGTGGTCTAGTGGTTTTTGTAAATTATAAATCCCCGGGAGGCTGGGTGGGGGGCACTGGATCACCAGGGATCAGGGATTTATGGGAACTGGGGATTGGGAAGGGTTTAAAATTTACAAAAACCACTAGACCACCAGAGATTTTTTTTTAGCAGGATAAGGAGGACATACGGAGGGATGCAGGTGGGGTGGGCTACTATACATTTCTGCGGTGGACAGGTTATTACTGGGTGGAGTGGGAGGGACCACTAGTCACCATGGATAATTTAATTATTTACATTAATACATGTGGATGTGGGACAGGTTGGGGGAAGGACTGCTAGCCACCATGGATCTACTTATTATAACTTATACCCTAGTCTAAGGTAAAATTTTGCCCACGGAAGGTGAAATTTCGCTGCCTTCAGCAGGAAAATTTTGCAAAGAGCTCCATTATGCAAATTTGCACACTTTGCCAGCACTCCACAGGCGAAATTTAAATTTTCTGCATCACTACTCATGGTTGCCCAGATCCTTTCAAAATTAAAATAGATCTTTATAAATTCTTCTGGAAATTACATCTTAAGAATAATTTTGTGACACAATCATCTACTAACATGGGATTCTTAATGGACATGCCATTATCTGTGGAAGGAGGAGTGGATGTAAATTTAATACTTCCAAGAAGTGAAGAAATGGAGGAATAGGTGCCTCAAAGTATGGACCCTAATATATTGTTAGAAATGACAAACCAAGATTTAGTAAATTCAGACATCTTGTTAGAAATTTATATAGCAGAGATCACGTGATGCAGGCAACCTGAAAGCAATAAGGGTGCTGAGCTCTCTCCTACCACCTCCTTATCCGGAATTTTTTTGGGCAACTGGTGACAATTTGCTCTCAATCTTGACCAGATCTACTATTTTAGTGCTTGCTGCCGACCAAAGTGAGAAATCCTGATTGCAATTGGTTATTTAAAACTGCGATTGAGGCAGATATGCAGCAGGCCCCGCTTCGTCATACCCCGTCTGCAACACCAGAGAAGGCTGCAAAGAAATCCAAGGCCCAGGGTGCTCTGCCCAGGAAGCAAGGCACTGCAGCTTGCACCACGATCCTCCTGAGAGAAGATTGACTCCTGGAGGAATTACTCCCTTTCAAAGAAGCCCTTTCAGAGATAACTAATGAGCTTAAATCACTGAGGGGTGATCTATCTCACCTAGCCCGTAGAGTCGGGGACACAAAAGCGTGCACCATTTCCCTGGACAGATGGAGAGACAGAATGGATCCTGAAGTCAGCCAACTTAAACAACAAATCCACAGGCTTCAACTCAAAACTAAGGAGTTGCAGA
Organism: Neoceratodus forsteri; assembly: GCA_016271365.2. Lineage (NCBI taxonomy): Eukaryota > Metazoa > Chordata > Ceratodontiformes > Ceratodontidae > Neoceratodus > Neoceratodus forsteri. The sequence goes on from CM057453.1 coordinate 1,647,130,049, forward strand.
AACAACATACTAATAATCTGGCTACCTGAAGCTGAAGAGGGCCTGAATTTTCAAGCCTTCCTCCAGAAATTCCTCAACAAGGTTGTTGTCCCTTCTCCGATAGTCGCAACCTATCAAATTGACTGTGCACATTGTTTGCTCAGACCTCACTCCCCTCCAGGTACATCCTCCAGACCAATCATACTGCGATTTTTGAGCTACTTTGATAAACAACATGTTCTGGCAAAGGCCCGGGAAATCCAGTCAATGTAATGGGAAGGATCCAAAATCTGAATTTCCCAGGACCTGCCCTTTGTAACCAGGCAGAAAAGGGCAGCCTTCCAGCCATCTGTTACCAAACTGATAGCGGCGGGGATCCGTTTAGAAATGAGCTATCCCGCATGGCTGCAGATGTTACTTGCAGGTACCTGGCTTTCATGTGATAAACTCACCCAGACAACAGAGGATCTAGCGAAGAAGCTTCCTGACCTATTCCAGAAAGGGTGAATACCTCAGAGAGTTTATAATGTACCACACATTTTGTTTTCTGTAGTTTTAAAGCGTTGTTTGGGACTCTCACTAACCTGAACTCAATTGATGGCTTTTGGATCGTGTATGACTGCGGTCCCAGACGAGGGAGTCTCTTCTGACTGCTTTCAGAGATCTGTTGTCAGTCTACGCCTGTCACCCTTTACAGCAGTGCGCGTGCCTATCCTAACTTTGGACCAGACCTTTAATTCTCTGCAGTGATTGTGTTTGGACCGCTTTCAGGTGGCATGGGCCTTCAATATTTATGTCCCACTGAGGATGCCCCACTGTGTTTGGTCAAGAGGCATTCCGGCGACTTCAATTACTCAGTTAATTTAAACAATCTACATTATCTCACAGTTAAAGATATGGTTTTGGCTGGGAATGTCGCTATCGATTTGCTTAAATTTTTTTAATCGGATTCTCCCCTGGGTCCATACTCACTTAAATGAGTAAAAGCCACATTCACAGGGTAATGACATCTCCCTCTCTACAGAGACCCTTTATAGGTTCCACATTTATCTGATGTCTGTTGCCCTTAAACACCAGGCCTCAGATGATGGATAGCACCAGTTAATGTCAGAGAGTAATAGGACACTGGGGTATACTGAAATTGGGGGGGGGGCTTCAGCACCTATCAGCTAAGGGTGAGACCGCACCACATCCTAATCACTAGGGGGACAGATCCCGGTTCCGGTTTCTGGGGTTGGGATTCAGTTTATTACTTTTACCCTTGGACTTTAGTTGCTTCCCAAGTAATCTCTTTATCAAGGAGCACCTTAACAGGATCATAGAGGGTAGAGGTTTCCCAATTTGGTTGCAGTTTGACTTACTGCTTTCTTTCTCATATGTGAGAATCCATGTAAATAGTTATAAGGGTAGGGACAATGGGAGAAGGTGGGATGAGTTTGATGGGGTTCTGGGGTGGGGGCAGGTTACTGGTATGTTACAAGACCACAAATTTCTATTTCAAAATATCTCAATATCGTTACTGCATGTTATATCACAGCTCCTGTTTAATGCTACAAAAATGTCTGAATGTTTATCATGCCAAAAGGAATGGGATGGGGAGGTAAGGAGGTTTGGGATGGGGGGTCTGGAGTGTGCCCTCTGGGTTCTATCAGGGTAATGGATATAAGAGGTTTAATGGATGCAATATTTGTTAAATATGACTAGTCAGACCATTAAATTTCTATTGTGAAATGTTAGAGGAGCTCGGGATCCCACCAAGGGGTACCAAATCCTAAAACACTGCATACTGCTTAATGCTGGTATCATTTTTCTTCAGGAGATGCATTTGTTAGTGAAGGAAGCTACCTGGCTGCGTAGACAGGGGATTTCTCAGGTTTTGCCTCCTGGAATTCTTCCTCGAGCAGAAGAGTGGCCATTCTAATTAGGGGTAATACCCCTTTTCAGCCTGTGTCCACTATTTATGATTCTGAGGGTAGACTCATTGTGATCAAGGGATCCCTTCTTCACACTGAGGTCATCTTAGGCTGCTTATATGGTCCAGTTGGGGGTGACCCCTCATTCCTAATGGACCTTGCCAATAGGTTAGCACCTCTCCTACCAATACCCCTAATCTTGGGGGGAGACTGGAATATCCCTCCCACACAAGATTTAGATAGGTTCTATCTGCTGCTGAAACCCCCCTCTCCATCCCAAAGACCGTTGAGGGATTTTATGGTCCTACTAGGCCTGTGCAACCCTGGCACATCCTTAATCCATCCCACCGTCTCTACTCTTTTTATTCCAACATCCATCAGTCCTGATCCAGACTTGATTATATTCTAGTCAGCCTCCCCCTCTAGACAGGTGTATGCCAGGACAGGATAGAACCAATTGTTTTATTATCTGACCACTCAGTGGCCTGGATTGTTCTGTCTCCAGATCCCACATTGCAAAAAGATACAGCTTGGAAGCTGAATACCCAGCTCTTAAAAGACAAATCAACCATTGCCAAAATCCAATCTCTCATACAATCTTTCACTGAATTGAACAGAGACTCGGGAAGCAGCGAGGATCTTGTTTGGTGTGCCCTTAACTGCTATCTCTGAGAGGAATTCATTAAAATTGCCTCTAGAAGGAAAAGACAGAAAGAAGCAGAAGCCTTATCTCTCCTAATGCAGTTTTGGGAGTCTGAGCTTACGCTTTCCTCGTCCACTACTCCTGACACACTGGCAAAGCTCCTTTCACTAAGGAATAAATATGCAGATTTACTGACAGAAAAGGCAGAATATGCCATCCTTAAAACACTGGCCAAATATGTAGAACAAGGCAAGAAAGCCGGCCGGCTCCTTGCTATGCACTTGTGTAGCATTGTGAAAAAATTACAGTTAGTAAATTATCAATTACAGATACTTAGAAAGGAGACGAACGGAGACGAGACTGAAGACGGAAGAATTTAATGATTATAACAATAATCACAGCGAGAGATTACAAGTGGTACATTCTTCAAAATAACAGTGTGTGCTGGCTTGTTTATACAGTGGAAGACAGCATCATCATTTCCTACGGTTTTCTATGATTGGTCCAAAACAAGCACAAACATCAACTTACAAGGCAATACTCCTTTGGTATATGTATGACCTCATCCTTGGTCAGCACAAGTATAGATAGTGTACATTCTATTATTATATATGGCTAGCAACAGTTGTCACTGCCAGTTACCAAAGTCCAGGAGGAAGAAATAGGTTTGGACTTAGGAATGTGCATACAAGCATTTTGGCCTGTCCTGATAAGAACAAACACTAGAGATAGTCAGAAGGGTAATTTGGACACTATCCTGTGTTTCTGTCTTGCAGACACATAAAACAACTGTTTGCTATTAATTACATGGTCAGCACAAATATCAAAAGGCACTTTAATATTGCAACTTGTGGCTTATTTTGTCTTGTGGCTTTACAAGTTTTATATGATACAATTATATAAGTCAACATTTGTTACACAAACACATTATGTTTAGACCAAAATGAGGTTAGGCTGAAATATAGGGACAAACTTATTTATCCCTTGTTACAACTTGTGTAAGCTGGAGGGATCCAGACTGATTCCTTCCATTTTAGCTCTGGATGGCTTTGTCAAAACCCTACCTTTAAGACATAGAGCTGGTCTTCCAAGGCTTTTATAGTAATCTATATGGGGAAAAAACCCTCTCCCCTGATTCCCTATGAAATAGAAGACTATCTAAAGTCGGCAGACCTTCTCTGCCCTTTTACTCACCAGCAGGCTTTCCTTTCCACTCCCATCTCCTTGGGAGAAGTGGTAGAAGCAATTCACACTCTAGCCTTGGAAAAGGCTCCAGGACCAGACGGCTTTCCCTCCAATTTCTATATATCTTTCCTCGAGGTACTTTCTCCCTTATTACTCAGACTGTATATATATATATATATATATATATATATATATATATGCTTACTGCTAATAACCTTGACCCTTCACTATTAGAAGCCACTATCGTCCTTTTTCTAAAACCTAACAAATCACACCTCAGCCCAGCAAGCTATCGCCCTATCTCCCTCCTCAATTATGATATTAAGATCCTTGCCAAAATTCTTTCCCTGTGCATTAGGAAGGTATGGATGCATCTGCTAAGCCCAGAACAAGTTGGGTTTGTTCCAGGACATTCCTTGGCAGATCATCTAAGGAAGAAGAAACACATATTCCAAGCCGCACAGTCCTCCCCTTCTCCCATGGCCCTGATCTCCTTAGATGCAGAGAAGGCTTTTGACAGGGTGGACTAGGAGTTTCTCTGGCTAACTCTGCAGAAGATGGGGTTTCCACAGTCTTTCCTTCGATGGATCAGAATCATATACTCTTCCCCCACAGCCAAGATATTTTTCAATGGGGTATTCTCTTCTAGCTTTTCTCTCTTTAACTGTACTAATCAGGGCTGCCTCTTGTCCCCCTTCCTCTTTAACCTGTACCTGGAACCTCTAATGAGATGTATCAAAATGAATCCACAAATACAGGGCATTCCTGTGTGCAGTTCCCCCTCACACTGTCAGCATATGCAGATGACATTATCCTTCATCTAGTGAACCCATCGGTCTCCCTCAACCATACGCTAAATGTGATATCCCGGTTCAGCAGTCTTTTCAATTATAAATTGAACATTAACAAGACCAACATTTTCCCTCTTAACCACCACACTCACGAGGCTGCCTCTCTTCAATTTGGTATGTCATGGTCTTCAAAGTCGATCAGGTATCTGGGAATACTTCTATCCACTGACTCATCCCTTACCAAGAAATTAAAACTCACGGACATAGTTACTCACATCCAACAAGATCTTCAGAGATGGGAATCCTTCCCAATCTCTTTATGCAGCAGAATTAACATTATAAAGATAAACATTCTCCCCAGGCTTTTTTACCCCCTGAATATGTTGAACCTCTGGCTTCCTCTCTCCTTCCTCCAGTAGATCCATTCTCTCATCTCCAACTTCATCTGGCTACATAAGCACCCCTGGATGTTCATACCATAAGTTAAGCCTTCCCAAAGATATAGGGGGATTACGTCTCCCCAGTTTCCTACTATACTACTGGGCTAGTCATTTTTCTAAGTGTGGAAGATGGCTCTCAAACATTGAAGGGGATTATACCCCTGTTTGGTCACAAATTGAAGATCAGATTCTGCGGTCCCATAATCTCACAAGCCCAACTATCTTCTGCCTTCCAATGAAATCCCTTCCAGATGATCTCTGTCAATCAGTTCTTGGCACCTCACTCAGAGTCTTCTTCCAGTTCTGAACTTTTCACAAAATTCTTCCCCGGAAAGATTGTATTCAATCTATCATACTAAACCCTAACATTACAATAGGAGGCTCTTGCATTGGCCACAACTGGCTACTGCAACTAAGAGATGTCACAGTAGCTGATCTGTATTCTCAGGACTCTTTTCTTTCTTATCCAGATATCCTCCTGAAATATGTCATTAACCAAGTGCTCATCTTCAAGATCTTCCACCTTAGACATCTGTTAAGCCAATTATTTGGCATTACTCCTAAATCCTTCATGCTGAGTCCTGATTTGGAACAGCTGTAGGTGTAAGCTTCCAAGCCACATGCCATTTCTAAATTATATTCCTGTCTTCTAGCTGTTGATCACACGGTACCCCTCTCGGGCTCCAAGGTTTGGAGTTCATTGCTCCCAGATGTTACACTGGTTTGGCCACAGATTTGGAAGGACCTATACCTTTACAATACCCAAGACAGACTCAGACTTACTCAGTTTCATATTCTCAATGACATGTATTATACTCCAGTTAAACTGGCCAAAATAGGCCATCTCCCCTCCCCTCTATGCTCAAGGTGTGGCATTGCAGAAGGGAGCAACCTACATATTTTCTGGCACTGTGAAAAAGTCTCCCCCTTATGGCAGCTAATTCAGGATAACATAAACCCCCTGTTAGGTTTGTATGGCCTGTTCACAGCAGAAATGTGCATCTTAGGGTGTTACTCCAGTATTAAGGTTAAGGAGAAAAAATATGCCATGGCTTTAATTTCAGTGGTGGTCAAGAAGTTGGTTCTCAAGCACCAGATGAACTAACTCATTATTTATTTCAGTGAATTGCTAAATGAACTCTCATTGTGCTTCAGGACCGAACACATGATTGCCAGCTCCTATAACAGACTCCAGCTTTTTGATAGAAGATAGGGTTAGTTGTATGCTCTTTACTTGCACTAACCTCATTGGATTCCCCCAGCTCCTCTTACATCTTGTACTTCTATGTTTTCTGCTGTATAGAACACTGCTTCTGTATTTACCTCATAGGGGCACACTCCAGGGGTGAGTTGATCTGGTGGGGAAGGAGGGGACTGACAATGTTTTGTGTTTTTCTGTTACATGTTATAGTCTCGGTCTTTCTCTGTATGCTAGGCTTATTATTATAAAAACAATAAAGAGTTTGAATTTCAAAAAAAAGAGAACTTTATGTAGCAAATAGAGAATCTTTTCTACAGCTATCTATGAAGCCCCCCAGTGGGAGGTTACAGGTAGACATTTTAATGATCTTAGGAAAATTTTATTTAAAGAAAAATAGAGTCCTTGGGTGAGAGTCTTGCAGGAAGATCTGTTGACTGATTTATTAAAAGTGGGCATATGAAGCAAAGTGGGAATAGGCTCCACATAGCCGGCAGGATAAAGCTTGTTGGCCAGCAAAGTGGCAGCAAAATAATTCATTATCTAAGGTAGACCAATCAATCTTAGTATTAAAGTGAGCTAAGGTGGCTGCAGCCTTGGCAGAGAAAGAGTGGTGGTAATCGTAGAAAAGCATGCCTCTGTATCTGGCCCTCAGGTCAACCAAGAGAAACAGGTAAGAATCAAGTTCCTGGCAGCGGGTAGGAAAAGCAGAACAGACAATGTCCCTGTATAAGCCAAATGTCCCTGAATAAGCTAAGTGCCAGAACAAATTCAGGGACAGTCAGCTTTTTGGCAAGCCGAAGGTCTTTAGATTTCAGCACCACAGAGACATCACTGCAGGAGACAACTCGGTTTTCTAGGATGTCATGAGAGGAAATCAGGAAAAAATGATGTAAACATATTTGCTGTCAATGTCATCTCTGTGCAGGTAAATCGGGACTAGGTGCATAGGAGATATCACATGAATTGGAGTGGCTGAGCTGGAAGGTGCAGGATCCTGGGTAGTCTAAGAAGCTGAAGCCATAGGAGCCATGGACGGTGGGGAAGATAGAGGTAATCCTTCCAAAGTACTGGAGAGACTAGTAGGCAAGATGGGAGGTAATCTACACATGGAGAGGCTAAGCTGGGTACTCGCTCAGGCTTTGAGAGCTGAAAGGCATGCCTGCACATCTGTCATTGCTGAATTGGACAGTTATTGAATAGACACGTGGGCTTCCATGGACATAAGGTGATTCTGGAGGTCTGAGAGGGAGGAAGCCAGAGGAGTGAGGAGAGCACTAATTTCAGCATAGATGTCAGGTGCAGGTTGGGGTTGCAAAGCATCAGAAGGAGTAGTTTTCAGATCTGGCATAGGCCAAAAGAAGCAAATTGAAGAAGTCCTGCTTCTTAGCAGTAGGAGAATAGGGAATACCCAGCCTCTTGAGCTTCACTATGAGACAAGGGATGGTCCAATCCTTCAAGGAATAGTAAGGCTTAGGGGGCCTTTATCTAAAAGTCGGCTGGTCCTGTAATGAAGGAGGAGGAGGCAATGGTGTACCCTCTTTGGGGTCAGCAGAATCCACGGCAGGAGGGCAACTCTGCCAACGGGGGTGAAGATTAACAAGCCTGGAGATCTCCATCAGTAGCGAAGGTCTGGCAGGGGGCCTGATGAGGCAGAGAATGATATCTCCACAGAAGGACAGGATGAGGAGAAGCCAGAGTCCAGGAGCTTGCTTGAAGAGAAAAGAGATGTAATGGGACCCCGTAAGGTTCAATTTAGTGCGTGGACTCCTGTGCGAGATGGGAGCAAGCAGGGATGGAGATCTTTCAGTAATGACAGGGCTGCTAACTGGCTCATTTTTGCTGGGCAGTCAGCCTAGGCAGAATTCTGGCTCAGTACAAAGGCTCAGGAACTAGTGCTATAATTGGTCAATTTATGGAAGACAGGATGGGGCAGATATACTAGGAATAAGGGTCTGTGCCTTGATGCAAGCTGCAATGTGGAATGGCTGAGCTGAGTGTAAAACCAGCTACAGTCAGAATAGGGCTGACCTTAGTCCAAGGTGTGCCGAGTACAATGTCAGGAGAAATGGTGACTATGCCTTTAAGGAGAAACCGACTACCAGGTTCAGCATGGAGTGAAATGTATAGTCCAGAGGGAATGCTTCCCATGTGAAGGGTAGACTGCTGCCAATCCAAGTACAGTGGAGTAGAAGGAGAGATCCTCAGGTGGAGTTGAGGCTGAGAGCACTGCATGCAAGTGGTCCCTGATAAAGAGAAAAAAGAAAAGAGAGCAGAGGAAAAACAAAGAGGTGGCTTGATGTAATGTCAGGTGCACCATCCCGAAGTCCACTGGAGCAGCATTAGCAGAAGAGCAAGGTACTGGACAGAGAAGCAAAAATCCAGTGAAGCAGAAGCCCAAAAAGCCAACAAGGTATAAAGAAAAAGCAGGGAAGAGGGCAGGATGAGGGACGGAAAGAGGTGGCTGCGGTGCAGTGCCAGGTGAGGGCGAGAGCCCGAAGGGACTGGAGGGGGGACACAGAAAGAGAGAGAGGAGGGAAGGAGCAGAAGGAAGGAAGGAAAGAGGGTGGCGGAAGGCTGCAGGCAGAGAAAGGGAAAATGGGAGGAGATCAAAAGAGGGAACATGAGGGAAGAAAGAAAGGAAGGTGAATCAAGGAGAAACAGGCACCAAAGCATGACTACAAACCACATAGCAGAAGCTCAATACAAAATGAACTAAGTGCTGTGTGAGTTTTTGAAGCATGCTAAATAGTGGTAGGGGGAGGAGTTATTCCCTCCTCTTGAACTACGGGCCAAGCCTTCCAATAGTCTTCTTTGTTCAGTAAAATATGATGCTCCACAAGAAACAGAAACATAGACTTTGATGGCAGATAAGGACCACTTGGCCCACCTAGTCTTCCCATTTCCCTACCTATTGGGTAAGCTGCAGATCCTAGTTAACCAACAGCCTACTTCTTCCTACCCCCCACCAAAATTGCCTTATGTTTGTCCCATGCATTCTTGAATTCCCCCACTGTTTTTGACCCCACGGCCTCTTCAGGAAGGCCTTTCCATGCATCCACCACCCTCTCCATGAAAAAATACTTCCTCACATTGCCCCTGAGCCACCCCCCATCTTCAAATTATGCCCCCTTGTACTTGCACCTCTCTTTTTCTGAAATATGCTACCCTCTTGAACTTTGTTGATTCCCTTGGGGTACTTGAAAGTTTCTATCATGTCCCTCCTTTCTCCTTTCTTTCCTCAAGGGTATACATATCATGCTCCTTTAGTCTCTCTTCATATGACTTCTTATTTTTTATACTTTATTTTTTATTCAGAGAGATATTTACTTTCATTTACAACATAAAATAAACATACCAATACTTCTCAAAATATTTAAAAAAATAAAAATCAAAAAGAATAAACTTTTTCTTATTTTCGTGGGGTCAAATAAATTTAATTTCAATCAGTCAATCAAGTCTTTATTTAACCAAGCATTCATCATTGAGCAGAAGCTTATTTGCAAGATGGACCTGGGTGGAGCATGAACAATTATATATACAGGTCAACACAGGTATTTACAAGGCAATACAGATAATACTGCTTACAGAGAGGAATTAAAAGAAGTTCATACGTACATAGAATTATACAGATATTGTACAGATTACAGGGTATTTACATACATAGAAGTGTCTATAGGAAGATAAAGCAGGTTATCTAAGGTTGCAGGAGGAAGTAACGGAAGAAAAAAAATAAAAATATACACCAGGTAGAGGTGAAGGTGGGGGGGAATGGAGGGAGGTAGGGGGAGAAAGGCTAGGAGGGCATGGTGCACAGAGAGGAGTTGGTAAAATGGGATGTAGAGAAGGTGGATGGAGAAAAGGAGTATGTGTGAGCCCCGGGATTGAATGCTATAAAGTACGGGGCATGGTAGGATGTCACAACCCAGGAGTAGTGAGCTCCTATCTGAGGTTGTGAAAGGAAGGATAAGGGGACGGACGGGCCTAGTGTTGATAAGACAGGGGGATGAGAGAGAACAATAAGGCTGGTGAGGAGCAAGCTGGGGGTCAGTACTTAAAATTGGGTCTAGGCATGGCTATATACCGGTGCAGACTGGGTCTGAGTGGGTGAAGCAGTTACCTACCACTCTGATTGTATGGAAATAAAGCATCTTGAAGGCATTTATACCAATTAGAGTGGTTCATTTGAGGGTTTTTTGTAGATCGTTCCATAAGTTAGGTAGCACGAAGCTTATGGCTGCCTTGTCAAAGTGGGATTTTGCTTTGGGTACTTTAAGTGTAATAGCTGAGTAACTTCTTAACATGTATTTCCCAATTATACTTGGGGGAAGACAGCAGGAGATATAGTAAGGCAGCTTATTAGATATGGCTCCATAGATCCAGAGAGCGCAGCATTTCTGTGGCGCCTGAACTTTAGTGATGTCCACCCCACTGCCGCATATAGGGTGCAGTGATGCGTGTCAAAGGGAAGTCCCATTATAAACCTCAGTGCTCGATGGTAGAGTGTGTCCAGTTTAGCCATGTAAGAGTTGGGGCATTGGCTGTAGAGGAAATCAGTGTAATCAACCAATGATAGGAAAATGGATTGGACCAGTTGTTTCTTGGCATCTCTGGTGCGAAACTGGTTGATTCTAAAAAACAGGCTAATTTAAAATTAAATATCATAGGAGTCTATCTTCTTTATCTCAAATAGTTTTAGCAGTTGTCAGCTCCAAGCTTTAACACCCTATTCAAAGCACACTTTATATAATAAACCCATTAAACCAAAGAACCAGACCCACAACCCCAAAAATAAAACAATTTTGAAAGTCCACTAAGAAAAAGAGTCAGTATAAAGAAAAAAGTGATTCACTCCTTTGAAAGCATTTATGTAGCAACTGGCATATATTGGGTTTCATCTGCCTCCTCTTCTTCCCAGTCCAAGCCAATGTCCATCGGGAGCGCTACATTCTTGTCGTAGAACTCGTTAACTTTATGAACATCAAGGAAAAAATAGACTTTTCCCCTGGAAAGTTATTTTCAGTTTAACAGGTGCATGCAGAATTACTGGTATTCTGGCCTCTACAAACTCCGCTTTTATATTCAAAAATCTCTTCCTCCGGCACTGAGAAATCATCAAAAAGTCTGGTTAGGAAAGCAACTTAGTTTCTTCGTAGATCACTCCTTTTTGTTGTCTAGTGAAATTTAAGAACTTTGTTTCTGTCAGAAATTGACAGAAATGTACAGATAACATAACGCACAGCTGTAGTTTTTCTCTGTTTCTCCACACTTGATTGTGGCTAAAAAACCATATCAACCACCAGAGGCTGTTCAAGTGACATCACAGCGTTTAACACATTTTCAATGTAAAGTTTCCATTCCAAAAGGACAATGTCAGCTGAGAGGCCAATAATAGGCAGATTTTTCAAAAGTAGAGTATTTTCCATTTTTTCTATCTTGGTCATTGCTGCCAGTTGCTCGTGTAACACTGCATTCAGAGTACTGTCTGAGGTCAGGGCTCAAGATGAAAGCTTTTCTGTTACTTTTTCTGCAGTTTCCATCAGTTCCTCCACCGTAGAAATATTATCTTCAGTTTGTTGGCAGCGGTTCAAAATGCTCCCCGAGGTAAGATTCACCTTATCTAAGGATATTTGCAACTCTTGTTGGAATTCAAATATTGTGTTCTGAATTGATAGCAGTGAGGGCTTTGTGGACTGCTTTGGTTTTGCACCCTGATCAAGATGCCCAATTACTGGAGAAGCCATTCCTGAGAAGGGATCTTCAACACCCCCCCTCCCGCATCAGAGTTGGTTTCCCCTGTTGTGGGGTAAGAAATTTCTCTGACATTATTCTGCCTTCAGCAACTTCTTTTGCATTCTTAGCTCTCATAACTAAAGCCATTAGTTCAGAATTCTACGCCAAATGCAACTCGGTAGTGGAGCACAGCAACTAGTATTCAGCCATCAAAATCTCCCAGAAGCCCCCCTCCATATGAATTCGTTGTACCATTTTAGTTGCCCCATCTGGACTGCCTCCATGCTGTCTATGTCCTTGCAGAGATGGGGTCTCCAGAACTGTACGCAGTTCTCCAGATGGGGTCTCACCAACTGTCTGTACAGAGAGATAACAACGTCCTGTTTTCTACTGGTGATGCCTTTTCCTATGCATCCCAGTATCCCCCTAGCCATCCTTACTGCCTTCTCATATTGCTTGCCTACCTTTAGGTCATCTGATATGACTACCCCCAGGTCCCTTTCCATTTTTGTTGTGGTTAGTACCCCCCATTGTGTACTCTTTCCCTGAGTTTTTGTTTCCCAGGTGCATTACTTTGCACTTCTTTGCATTGACTCTAAGCTGCCATACTTTTGACCATTCCTCCAACCTTGCCAAGTCCCTTCTCACCCTTTCCACCCCCCCCCGTGTATATCAACCTTGTTGCAGATCTTTGTGTCATCTGCAAAGAGGCATACTTTTCCTTCCAGTCCCTCCACAATGTCACTCATAAAGACAGTAAAGAGGAGCAGTCCCAGTACTGAAACCTGTGGTATCCCACTAGTATCCCCCTTTCTTACACAGAAACATAGACTTTGACAGCAGAGAAGGACCACTTGGCCCACCTAGTCTGCCCATTTCCTTACCTACAGGATAAGCTGCAGATCCTAGTTAACCAACAGCCTATTTCTTCCTACCCCCCACAAAAATTGCCTTATGTCTGTCCCATGTATTCTTGAATTCTCCCACAGTTTTAGACCCCACAGCCTCCTCAGGAGGCTGTTCCATGCATCCACTGCCTCTCTGTAAAAATACTTCCTCACATTGCCCTTGAACCGCCCCTCTCTATCTTCAAATTGTGTCCCTTGTTCTTGCATATCTCTTTTCTGAAAGATGCTACCCTCTTGGACTTTGTTGATTCCGCTGAGATACTTAAAAGTTTCTATCATGTCCCACCCCCCTCCTTTCCTCAAGGGTATACATATTAAGCTCCTTTAGTCTCTCCTCATATGGCTTCTCTTGCAGACCCTGAACCATTTTAGTTGCCTGCCTCTGGACTGCCTCTGTCCTGTCTGTGTCTTTGCGGAGATAGGGTCTCCAGAACTGGATGCAGTACTCCAGATGGGGTCTCACCAAGTGTCTGTACAGAGGGACAACATCTTCTTAATTCTGCTGGTGATGCCTCTCCCTATACATCCCAGTATCCCCCCAGCCCTCCCTCCTGCCTTCTCACATTGCTTACTAACCTTAAGGTCATCTGATATAATTACCCCCAGCTCCCTTTCCATTTTTGTTATTGTTACTACCCCACCCATTGTGTAATCTTCCCCTGGGTTTTTGTTTTCCAGGTGTATTAATTTGCACTTATTTGCATTGAATCCAAGCTGTCATACTTCTGACCATTCCTCCAACCTTGCCAAGTCCCTTCTTATCCTTTCCACACCTCTTGTGTATCAGCCCTGTAGCAGATCTTTGTGTCATCTGCAAAGAGGCATAATTTTCCTTCCTGTCCCTCTGCAATGTCATTTATGAAGACATTAAAAAAGACTGGACCCAATACTGAACCCTGCGGTACCCCACTAGTAACCTCTCTTTCTTCAGAGTGGACTCCATTTACAATTACCCTCTGTGTTCTGTTGTCCAACCAATGTTTTACCCAGGCTACCACCCTGGGACCCACTCCCAGGCTGGTTAATTTGGCTATTACTCTTTTATGTGGGACTGTGTCAAATGCCTTGCTAAAGTCTAGGTAGGCCATGTCCACAGACCCTCCCTGGTCTACTACTTTTGTCACCCAGTCAAAGAAATCAATTAGATTCATCTGACATGACTTTCCTGCTGTGAACCCCTGCTGCCTTGGGTCCTATGCCCCACTGGCCTCTAGGTACTCAACAACTCTTTCCTTCAGAAGTGATTCCATCACTTTTCCTAGCACGGAGGTCAAACTGACATGTCTGTAGTTTCCTGCCTCTGTTCTGCTCCCACTTTTGAGAAGGGGAATCACATCTGCCTTCCTCCAGTCCTCAGGTACCACAGCATCCTCCCATGATTTCTTAAAAAGTGTAGTCAGTGGTTTCACTAGTTCTCCCCTTAATTCTTTTAGAATTCTGGGGTGAATTCCATCAGTTCCCATTGCTTTGTCCACTTACATTTCTAGGATTTCTTTCAGAACCCTTTCTTCTATGAAAGGACTGGGATCAACCCCCTATCCAGAGTGCTCCTGTTAACTGGACGAGGCACCCCCCTCCTCCTCTTTTGTGAATACTGAGCAGAAATATTCATTCAGTATTCCTGCTTTTTCACTGTCCCTCTCTGCTCACCCACCGTCCATTCTATTCAGCCTCACTATCCCTCCCTTAGTCTTTCTATGCTCCCTGATGTACCTATAAATGGTTTTAAGCCCCTCCTTAACCAAGTTTGAGTTGGCTATCTCTTCCTCAGTTTGGGCCTTTGCTCTTCTGACTTCCCTCCCTGCTTCCTTCTGCCTCAACTGGTACAGCTCTCTGTTCTTCCCCTTCTGTGTTTCCTTATACTTCCTGAATGCTATCTTTTCCTCCCTGACCTTCCCCACCACCTCTTTTGAGAACCATAGTGGCTTTTGTTTTTCATTTTGATTTATTTATTTGCATCACACAAAGTCTTGTTGCCTCTGTGATGGCAGTTTTGATGCCATTGTTTCTCCAACCCTCCGTCTTACCTATTTGCTAGTGCTTTTCTAAGGCACTCTCCCATCTTGCCAAAGTCAGCCCTCCTGAGGTCCAGTACCCTCATTTTTGTATGGTTTGACTCTGTAGCTGAGTTTATCATGAACCATGCTGTTTGGTGGTCACTTGTTCCCCGATGGCTACCCACTTCTAGATCTGAGATCCTCTCACTGTCCCCATTTGAGAGTACGAGGTCTAAGATTGCTGTCTCACGAGTGGGTTCCAAAACTAGGTGTCTGAGGCATGCCACCTGTAGGGTATTGAGAATGGCCCTTCTCTTGGATGTGGCTGCAGCAAATGTGCTCCAGTTAACATCTGGCATATTCAGTTCTCCCATCAACAATATCTCCCCTTTCTCTGCCATCCTAAGAATGCTTTCTATCATATCCTTGTCCATTCCCTCCCCCTAACATGGGGGTCTGTATACAACCCCTGTGTTGATTGTGGTGCCATTTCCAGTCTATAAGGTGACCCACAGTGCCTCCTCTCCTCCCTGTTTACTCTTTTGTTCAGTTGCTTTTATCCCTTCCCTTACATAGAGAGCTACTCCTCCCCCTCTTCTCCCCTTCCTGTCTCTCCTGTAGGTTGTGTACCCTGGTTTGTTAACATCCCAGTCATGGTTCTCTGTATACCATGTTTTTGTGACTGCTATGACATCCAGGCATCCATCTTCCATCAAGGCCAGCAATTCAGGGAGCTTGTTGCCCAGACTATAAGCATTGGTACTCATTGCCCTCCATTTCCTGATGGTCTTACCCCTTTTTGCCCCTTCCCTGTCCTTATTGCCTTTGTCACTTTCTCTATTTACCCCTGCCCTTCTCCCTATCAAAATCTTTAACTTGTTGTTTACCTCACTTACTACCCTGACTTTTTTTGGGGGGGCTAGGATTTTCCTTCTCCTTTCCAGTGCCTTCCCCCTTGGCTAGTTTAAATGCTTACCAATGAAGCATTTAAACCTATCACCTAGGATTCTGGTTCCCCTCCTGGACAAATGCAGACCATCACTCCAGTATAGGCCTGCATCACTCCAGGTGGACCCCCAGTCCCCAATGAAACCACATCCCTGAGCTCTGCATCAGTTTTTCAACCACTGATTGAATCCCATGGTGTGGAGCACCCTAGCCTCACCTATGCCATATACACACAGCACCTCCAAGAAGGTTACCGTGTGCTACTTGTCTAAGGCCCTTCCCCAACTCTACAAACTCTTCCTGCACTGCTCTGATCCCTTTCTCAGCCAGGTCATTTGTCCCTAGGTGGACAATGAAATCCAGCTCCCTCTCCTGTGCAGCTGCTCCGGCAATCCTGAGGATTCGCTCCCTGTTCCTCCAAGCCATGGCGCCAGGCAGGCATCTTACCTCCCCCTCCCCATCCTCCCCCAGTTCTACCTTCTGAACAATGGAGACCCCCACCAGGAGTTGTTTCCTTTCCCTTTGGGGTCCCATGCCACCCTCCTGTGGGTCTCCTTTGTGGAGATTCTCAGCATCCTCCTTGGTCTCCACTGTGAGTGCCTCCATAGAGGAACCACACTTTGCCAGAACAGCATATGAATTGTGGAGAGGTACAACTGGAGGGATGCACCTCTGTTCCACCACCCTCACCCTCCCTGAGCCCACTGTGGTCCAACCGCTCCTCTTTCTTGGCAACCTCTGAGGCAACAGCAGTGGCCCTGGTGGTCCTTGGATGGGAGAGGAGGTCCCACAACTCTTGGCCAACTCAGCCTAGAGATGAGCAACCTCCTCCCTCAGCCAAGAGAGGTGCCTGCAGATGGGACAACACTGCAAATTCCAGAATGTCTCTCAGAAGACTGCTGCTCCACAGCCACTGCACTGCACCACTCCCATCATGTCTTATTTCTATGGAGTGGATTCCGTTTACTATTACCCTCCATGTCCTGTTGTCCAGCCAATTTTTTACCCAGGCTACCACCCTGGGACTCACTCCCAGGCTGGCTAACTTGTTTATTATTCTTTTGTGTGATACTGTGTCAAATGCCTTGCTAAAGTATAGGTAGGCCATATCCACAGCCCCTACGTGATCTACTACTTTGAGTTACAGTACAGTACAAGGTTCAGTATTAGGACCTTTAGTCTTTACCCTCTTTGTTTATGATACGCCAAATGTATGTCTAAACTCAAACATAATTCTGTATGCGGATGACACAGTAATGTATAGGGCTAACCCAAATATAACATCACTAAATGAACAAGCATTTTTCATTGCCGAACATTCGCTTGCAGGTATTTGCAGTGGTATTTGGCACTTGGACATGGCTTAAAAAAATCAGTGACAAAGAATTACAAGCATTTGTCAATGCCGAATGTTGCTTGCTTCTATATGCTGTTTAGGTACTGTATTTGGAACTCATTGGAGTGCAAATATTGAAAATTTGCGAACTTACGAGCATGCGTAGGAACTGCACAACGCACGCTCATAAAACAGTCATTTTTAGGACTTTTTCACCAGATTTTCAACATAGCCATTTTAAGATCTCTGCTCATAAACAGTGTCACTGTGATTTTCTTAATGTGTCCCATACATTGAGTTCGCACACCAACTGCGCCATTGTGCACTACATGGGCAGAAACATATTTTGTGCAGGATGTGAAAAATGACAGCTATACTGCTCATAAGGAGGTTTGGTAAAATGGCAATGTTGAAAATCTGGAGTGAGAATATTGAAAATTCGCAAACCTATGAGCGTGCGTAGGAACTGCACAACGCACGCTCGTAAAACAGTCATTTTTAGGAATGTTTTCACCAAATTTTCAACATAGTCATTTTAAGACTTCCACTAATGAACAGTGTCACTGTGATTTTCTTAATGTGTCCCATACATTGATTTCGCACACCGACTGCGCCATTGTGCGCTACATGGGCGGAAACACGTTTTGTGCAGGATGTGAAAAATGACAGCTATACTGCTCATAAGGAGGTTTGGTAAAATGTCAATGTTGAAAATCTGGAGTGAAAATATTGAAAATTCACAAACTTACGAGCGTGCGTAGGAACTGCGCAACGCACGCTCGTAAAACAGTCATTTTTACGAATTTGGTCACCAGATTTTCAACATAGCCATTTTAAGACCTCTGCTAATGAATGGTGTCACTGTGATTTTCTTACTGTGTCCCATACATTGATTTCGCACACCGACTGCGCCATTGTGCGCTACATAGGTCAGGCTACGTTTTGTGCAGGATGTGAAAAATGACGGCTGCCAGTGCTCATAAGGAGGTGTGGTAAAATGGCAATGATGAAAATCTGGTGAAAATACTGAAAATTTGCGAACTCATTTAGCGCAAGGAACTGCACAACGCGTCAGAAACAGCGTCATTTTTTAGGAATTTTTCACCACATTTTCAACATAGCCATTTTAAGAGCTCTGCTCATGAACAGTAACACCGTGATTTACTTAATGTGTCCCATACATTGAGTTCGCACACCGACTGTGCCATTGTGCACTACATGGGCGGAAACACGTTTTGGGCAAGATGTGAAAAATGACAGCTGCACTGAAACATAGAAACATAGATTTTGATGGCAGATAAAGACTGCTTGGCCCACCCAATCTGCCCATTTCCCTACCTAATGGATAAGCTACAAATCCTAGTTAACCAGCAGCCTACTTCTTCCTACCCCCACCCCCTTGAATTGCCTTATGACTGTC
The DNA here is from genome assembly GCA_016271365.2 of Neoceratodus forsteri. Taxonomy (NCBI): domain Eukaryota; kingdom Metazoa; phylum Chordata; order Ceratodontiformes; family Ceratodontidae; genus Neoceratodus; species Neoceratodus forsteri. The sequence continues at coordinate 1,647,148,540 of CM057453.1, forward strand.
CCATGCATGCTTGAATTCCACCACTGTTTTTGACTCCACAACCTCCTCCGGAAGGCCATTCCATGTATCCACAACCCTCTCTATGAAATAATACTTCCTTAAATTATCTCTGAGCCGACCCCTTCTATCTTCAAATTGTGCCCCCTTGTTCTTGCACACCTCTTTTTTTGAAAGATGCTACCCTCTTGGGCTTTGTTGATAGAAACATAAGGAAGTGTGGTAAAATGGCAATGTTGAAAATCTGGAGTGAAAATATTGAAAATTTGCAAACTTACGAGCGTGCATAGGAAATGCACAACGCACACTCGTAAAACAGTAATTTTTAGGAATTTTTTCACCAAATTTTCAATATAGCCATTTTAAGACCTCTGCTCATGAACAGTGTCACTGTGATTTTCTTAATGTGTCCCATACATTGAGTTCGCACACCGACTGCGCCATTGTGCACTACATGGGTGGAAACACATTTTGGGCAGGATGTAAAAAATGACAGCTGTACTACTCATAAGAAGGTGTGGTAAAATGGTAATGTTGAAAATCTGGAGTGAAAATATTGAAAATTGCGAACTTAGGAGCTCTAAGTGAGGAACTGCGCAACGCACATCAGAAACCATCATTTTAGAATTTTTCCACCAAAATTTTCAAAATAGGCTTTTTGAGAGCCCATCTTATGAATGCTGGCACTGTCATTTCATTAATCAGGCCCAAAAGGTGATTTTGCGCAGTGACTGTGAAATCACCCTTTGGGCCCGAATAACGCCATGACAGTGACAGAATTCATGAGAAAGGGTCTTAAAACCCCCATGTTGAAAATTTGGTGCACAAATTCCAAAAAATGCCTGAGATATGCAACAAAGTTGAAAAAACCCATCTAGCTCATTATACAGCTTACCGGCATTTCCTCAGTTCACGGTCGGCTTTGAAGAGTGCAGACGTGTTCCCAGTCCAGCAATGATCAGTCATGCCGAGACGACGTTGACATTTGCCACACTGGGGTGGGCCTCAGGTAGAAGGATGGCTGGGGCTGTGGAGAGCCGATGGGGATTGGGCACCTCTGGCCGGCAGATGACGTGGGACGCTTTGCCTCTCTGGGTGGGCTCCAGTGTAGCAGCAAAGATTTGGGGGGGGCCGTGACGCGGTGCAAGCACACAGTGGTGGTTTTCTTTGAAGAGAAGACCACCGCTGTCATACACAGCACCGGTGCGGATTGGTGCAGGACCGCCACGCCTGCTCAAGGGAGCAGGGGATTGGTCAGGAGAGGCACACCTCCAAAGTGTCCCATTCTCCCAAGACGTTCCTTGAGCATGCGCACAAGTGAACATAAAAATGATCACTGGAGTTTCTAATACTGCAGGACTGGTTTGAATCAAATAAATTGTTGCTAAACAAGAAGAAGACAAAGATCATGCTTTATTGTACACCTCAAAGATATTCACTTTTACCTAAGAATGCCAGATCAAACTGCTCTTGAACAAGTGGAGCACTTCAAACACCTGGGAGTTACTCTGGACACAGGCATAAACTTTGACAGACACATGGAACAAGTCACAGATACTTTACAAAGAAAAAAAAACTTCTCTGTATAGATTAAAAAATGTGCTCACTACTAAAACAAAAATGGCAATTGCTAGAATCTGTTTGCTTCCCACTTTAAATATGGAAGTGTATTTTGGGAGTCAGCCTCTGGTGAGCTTATAAACAAACAAGAAGTTCTTTATTATGTGATCTGTTGCTTTGCCACTGATAATTCATACAGAGATCATCACCGTAAAATGTATGAAAAAATTAAATGGTTGCCACTAACAAAGAAAGATTATTTTCAGATAATAAAAATATAAAGCTGGGTGGCAGAAACCCCCTATCAGACTTGTTTATTGGCAACAGAGCAAGCAGAGGCCTGAGATCAGCCCAACAGGCCTGACTGGAACTGACATTATGCAAAACAGTCATGAGTTAAAAAGCCTTTTCTTGTTATGCAGTGAAATAATGGAATAAGTTGCCAAAGGAGATCAGAATAGCTCCAACTGCCCAAGGTTTTAGACAAAAATGGTTAGGTGATTTGTCACTCACATCCCTGAGCAAATGTATGTAGTTTGTCATATATAAGTTATTGATTATCTGTACAGTTCTATGTAAATGTAATTGTTTGTCCAGTGCTGACAAATATATAATTTTATATGCCTTCTTTTCAACTCAGATCTTGCGCAACATTGATCAGATTTATGTTTGTGAATGTACAGGCATTTTGTAAATCCTTTATAGATAAGTTGTGTTTTCTAAAAACACCCGGATCATGCTTGAAAACAGACCTCTTGTCTAGTGTACCTATCTGGTTAACAAATACAATTGATTGATTGATTGAAAATGTACAAAAATGTGGTAATGAAAGAGGTTGATAGACTCATGGCTGTGGAACCACTATTTGTCTGCAGGAATAAGACCAGAAAGGGACTATAAGCTTTAGAGAAATTATCCAAAATGAAAGATTTGGACATTAAACCTGTAGACGGGTGGGAACATAGTACTAATGACGTGGAATTTTTATTACAGACAAGTGATGGATCTGTTGTCAATCACAACAAATTATGGAAAACTTAGGGGGAAACCCCACAGCAGAACTTCAAAATGAACTTTTATGTTTACTTGATTCAGCTGAAGGTAGGGGGCTGATAACAGAGGATGTTCAGAAATATCTGGCAGGACAGCCCAGTTTTATCAACCTTCAATACATTGACAAAAATCCATTAATCTGTTTCTAATCCACCTAGGAGGCCCACAGTTTCGGGCATTGGTTGCCTTACAGACAATCTGAGTCATTATTTTGATTTTTTCTTTAAATCTTGTGCAGCTGAACTTCCCTCCTTCATTTGGGATATCATGTACCTCTTGGGGAAATACAAGAAATAGTTTGGGATGAAAAATACTCCTTCTTAGGGATTGACATGGAATCTTTATACACATCTATTGAGCATAACTTGTGCATTAGAGGGTGTGACTATATTCTGAGAAGGAGCACATATAGGATAGTGTATGGTTACCCATATACTACAAGGCTATTCTTCCACCGAGTAGATACAATGCCGACTGATGACCTCGAGAGCGAGGTCTCCAAGTCAGCATTGTATCTACGAGGTGAAAGAATAGCCTTGTAGTGTATGGGTAACCATTTATTGTTCTTTATAGTGTATGGTGCCAAAAAAAAAGACAAAAAGAGACTCACTTTTCCATATTTTTGCTCGTTTCTGCCGAGGCCTTCGAGTCACAACTGCCATTGCCCAGCACACTTGCGCACCCCTCTCACACAGCAAGGGATGAATCAGGACATCTGCTGTAGCGCCTTGTATTATGACGTCCTCACTAACGCAGAATGAAAAGTCATTCTGCGTTAGTGAGGACGTCACTACTGCAGCAGAACAACTTTCTGCGGTGTATGGATTTCTATACATAACTGCATTTCACCATACACTATATTAGATTCTGTAATGCTCATAGACTTCATAATGGAACCATTACATTTCATTTTAAACCACATTTTCTTTGAGTTTTGATCAAAATTATTATATTCAGATCTGTGGAACAGCAATGGGGGCCTCAATGGCTCCAACATATGTAAATCTTTTTTTGGGATACTGGGAAGATGCCACAGTATTTAATTCAGAAAATAACCCACACACAGGCCACATAAAGCATTGCTTCTGCTTTAATGATGATGTGGTCTGTGTGTGGGTGATGGAACAGAGGAGGAAGCTACTGCTTTTATGGAATGGCTAAATGTATATGATTTAAATTTGAAATTTTCATGCAAGTTCAAAAAAAGCAGATTAACATTTCTGGATATGACCCTAGAAGTTGCTGATGGGGTAATTAAATCTAAGGATTACAGAAAACCTACAGCAGGGAACAACCCACTTAGGTTTGATAGCTGTCATCCGAGAAATTTTATTTCATCATTTCCAAACAGCCAATTCCAAAGATTGAGAAGAAACTACACTGACTTTGAAATGTTTGATAAGAGAGCAAATGATTTGAAGAACAGATTCCTACAAAGAGGCTATAATGAAAACTTGATCAACAGTTCTTTAAAAAAGTGAGAAATACTGACACAGCTAGTTTATTAACTGCTAAACAAAAAAGCATTTTGCCTTATAATAATCAACCCATATGTTTTGTCACAGAATATAACACCTTGAGTAATAAGACAAGGTCAATTTTACAACAGTATTGGCCAATTCTACAAAATGATAGTCTTTTAGCCCCCGTAGTAGGTTGGACACCAAGAATCTCTTTCAAGAGGGGGTCTAATATTAAAGATAAATTGGTGCACAGTCAGTACAGTGAATCAAAAAGTAGTTCCAATTGGTTACCCACACCCTCAAAGGGTATGTTTAAATGTGGTAGATGCAATATTAGCATTTATTGCAATTAATCCAGTTTATTTTCTCTGAACAATATAAAATGGAAGGTAACATTAGAGAATTCCTGAATTGTTCTTCTAGATTTGTGATTTATGTTCTTTGGTGCAGATGTCTGAACATTTATGTGGGTATGACCACAAGAACATTGCAGGAGAGGATACAGTAACATGTAAGAGGCATATAAAATCCCAGATCCAATACTTCAGTGAGTATCCATTTTCAGGAGATGCATGAGGGAAACCCTGAACACCTCAGATTCATGGCCTTAGAATGTGTAAGAGTCAGCAGGAGGGGTTGCAATAGGTTACAGACGCTATTACAGAGGGAAACATATTGGATTTTCTCTCTGAATGCCTTGATACCTAATGAATTAAATGATGAGTGAGACTTGAAGCCTTTTCTGTGACCTTTACATAATTAACTAACTTAAATCTCAGCTGAATGATATAATTTATAATTGTTTCATTCCCCTTTCTTCAGGCTGAGGAAGCATAGAATTAGATTCCATAGTTTTTGAAGAGGCCGTTGGAGGCAGGGAATTACTACTTTGGAATTCAGTGGGGGGTCAACTGCGGTACCAGTGTCTTTTCTAATCAGTGTTGTAAACTTTATTTTTTATTACTTTTCTGTTAGACAGTGTTTTGTAATAAGGGGTTTCATAAAGTAAAGTAACAGGACAGATATTCACATTTATGCAAAAGGAATTTTTCCAGGAAGTTTTGTTTGTAAAAGGCCTTTGTACATATTAATATTTGAATGTTTAGTTTGTTTATTGATATTTGGGAATTCAATACTCATCCACCTTCAAAACATTATACATTTTCATTTATTTGACTGTCATTGATTTGGGTGATCTTTGCCATGTTTAATGAAGTCAATGCTGTCCTTTTCACGAATAGGATTTTCACCTGTGACAGTGATGTCAGCAGCTTTGTCAGTATTTACGCAAGAGCAAAATGGTTTGTAGTTTACCCCCTGAGGAAGACCCCTGGTCAAAGCACTGGGGCAATAACCTGAACTTGGTATTCATTTACTGTCACTGGTGCTGGGTGCTATTTGGCTAAATAAAAGGTGTATTTCTGCAGCTCTATCTGAGGTCCACGTCTGCCTTGGTGAATGTCCTGCAACTATTGTTTCTTGTCGATATGCTACTAATGTTTAAAATTACATCAGACAACTCAGTGATGAATGAGATGGGCATACAATTTAGTGAGTCGTATGATTTCAGGAGGCACAATAAGAAGACTAAGGGATTAATATTCAAAACTGACAAAGGAAAGCATTTCTACACTCTGAGAGTTGTGTGTCTATGTAATTCTCTACCAAGTTATGTAGTTAATACTACAGATAAAAATAAATTCAAGACAAACCTGGTTAGTCACATGGGACTAAAAAAGTCTGGATGCCACTGAAAAGCAGGGAGCAGTCCTAATTCTGCTCCAATACACAATAGTATTAATAGTATTTCGCTCAAGGGGCAATGCCCAGGTAGTAAGGTTATTATTATGGATATCCAACAGGCTGCTACTCATTTTTTTGTTTAAAAAAAATAATAAAAGTAAGAGATAGGATATGGGAGATAGGCAGATGTGGAGGATGATAGAGTTGGATAGGTAGATAGGTACAGAAATATGCTAACAAAATGCCTCTTTGATGTAGCACTATTGTGCACCTGTTACTAGTATGGTTTTGTATCAACCACAGTATGGCCCTAAGCATGAAGTGACAAGCAGAGTAAATTATCCCTGACAGGGGCCAGTTTTCTGTGTCTTTTGTGTTTGACAGCCTAGTGCTTACAAGGCCGCACTGCAGTGTTCAGAGACAGTTGCTGGCTTTGGTCCAGTCACAGGGAAAGGCATGGTGGGGTGCCTATTTCACAAACCCTGACAGGGCTGGCCCATCAGCCCCTTCCACTCAGCCGGTGCACCTAGTGGAGCCAGCACCACCACCCCAGCAACAAACCAAGCCCAGGAAGGAGAGGGTAAAAAAGTAGAGGTGGACTACTCTGGTGCCAGGTACCCTGGACCAAGGTAGATCCAATTTTGACAACTGAAGCCTTGAGCAGATGAGGGCCTTTTTGATAGAGATACTTGAAGGGAGTAACCTGAGAGGTGAGATAGTGCCTAAGAGGTTGAGGCAGGCAAAGGGGACATTTCCCCCTTGGGATGTACCAATGGGCCCTGCCTCCCTGAGCTGGCTCCTGCAGGCCCAGCAGAGCACCAGCACTCCTAGTTATTCTGCCTAAGAATCAAGCCAGGTGCCACTGGTGGTAGTGCAGCCACCTCTGGTGCCCACCCCCATCAATTCTTCTTCAGCTGATGGTCCCAGTACCTATGCTGCTGGTGATACCCCAGCTACTGGTGACCCTGCAAGTCCTTCCAGCACCACCAGTGAGACCCCATGCCTTAGTATCTCCCCACAAGTCTTGGCAAGTGGTCCAGGGGTCCCCCATAGTCCCTCAGTGGGTCCAAAGCTGATGTCCTTCAAGCAGAAGGTCATTCAGGTCCTTGCCTTCAACAAGGCCAAGTGACAATGCCAGGCAGTGCCCCTGCCATTTGGAGTGATGCTGGTGGCCCTACAGAGTGTAGTGGGTACAGTCACAGCCTCAGTGACTGCCACAGTGCAGGTTGTAGGCCCACCAACCCATCTGGTTACTTGAGCCTGGCAGAAGCAGTCGGGTCGCACCTCATGGATAAGTAGACAAATAACGTTGGCAGATTCACAGTGGGGAATATTTGAGCATATTCATGCTCCTTATTTTGGCCCAAAGAGCTAGTGTATGAGAAGAGGAGGAAGAGGAGGAAGAGGAAGATGATGATGATGACCAATATCATGACGGAGGTGAGCAAAAGGGTCCCAGTTCGCCACACCTGAAAAAAATTGGTCAGATGCTTTTATGATATTTTCAGGGACTGTTATTCAGGCCAGTCTAAGAAAGGTGTGGGCCTTTGGAGTTATAGCAGGATTACAGATAAGCAAATGAGCAAGCCAGATTATGGGTGGATAGAGAATGACAAAGAGTTTCATCATAGGAAGCATAATGACATGCCACAACAGTGGGATGTGTGAGACTTTGCTATTGCTGTGGTCCATAGAACATGGGGCATCCTGAAAAGGTGGGCCCCAACCACCACAAAGGGGCTGCAGGGTATGAATCGAAGAGGGTATGAGCTCTGTGCTTTGTTACCATTTCAACCAGGTGGTAAGGTCGACTTTGTAGCTACAAACATGAGTGCATGGCCTGCAGCTGGCTTCACCCATTTACCCAATACAAGTCAGGGGTTGCACTCCCCGACCCTTTTAGAAGTGGTTCAAAAAGCCTTCCAATGCCAGCAAAGGCAGAGCGAATTAGACCATGGCTGGACTCTTAGCTGGACCAGGTGTCTGCTCATTCCCTGGCAGATGGCTATTCCATGGGTTTTAGGATTCCTTACAGTTGCCCATGCAGGGTCTATGAGTCTGAAAACTTGAAGTACATTGTGGAACAACTGGCACTTGCTTGGGCAAAACTCCATAATAAAGTTGCTTTAGGGATGATTAGCAGGCAATTCCCTGTCCTTCCCTTGCCATGCCTCTAAGTGTCCTCTATTGGCTTGGTCTCAGGGAGGCCTTGGGGAGTACAAGATGATAAACCACCTATCTTACCCCAAGGTAGACTCTGTCAATAATCATTTGACCCATGCTACATGGTGGTATCATATGCACTGTTCAACAGAGCAGTGGAATTGTGAGGATGGTCAGAAAGGTGGTATTGTGGTGAAGGTGTACATTGAGTCCACTTTTCATATCTTGTCAGAACAAATAGAAGGCAGGGATCTGCTGGGAATGAAATTTGAGGGCTAGTATTATGTGGACAATTGCATGCTAATGGGGTATGCAGTAGCATGCTCAGTGTATGAACAATATATCACTTTCCTGCACTGGGTGGTGGTGGAGAAGGCAAGCAAGACTGAGGTGGAATATTTTTTAGATAACTTCCTCTTAATGGGCAATCCAGGGACTGGGGAAAGCATGCACCTCATGGAAATGTCCAGGGACTGTGTGGGGACTTTGGGGTGCTGCTAGCTCACAACAAGGTGGAAGGCCCCAGGCCTGCAACTCCCCTTACTGCTTGTGTTTTGAGATTTATACACAGGTCATCAAGTTTTGCCTGATATGAGAAAAGGTCCCAGCCCTGCAGAAATTGTTGGCCAAGGCAGTGGAGGCAATCAAGATTACCCTGTGTAAGCTGCAGCAGCTGCTTGATCACCTCAATTTTGAATGCAGTTATTCCCATAGACAGAACCTTCTTGCACTTTTTTGGCAAGGACCAGGTTGGGCAGCTGAAAGCCTCACCACAGGCTGTGGGTGACCAACAGCATGAGGGAGAATTCAGCAGTGTGGCAGGCATTCCTGAACTGTTTAAGTGGGGTATCCATCCTGCCAAGGGTGACCACCAGTCATGAACTGGAGTTCTAAACAGATGCATCCAAGACTGTCAGCTTTGGGGCTTATTTTTGGGGAGCATGGTATGCCGAATAGTGGTCAGTCTACTGGTCTGAGATGGGGTTGACTAAACAGGTCACCCTCTGTGAGTTCTTTCTCATGGTTGCTCTGTTGATATGGGGCAGCCACTTCCAGGATAGGAAATCCTTTTCAGGGCAAACAACATGAGGGTGGTCCACACCATGAATGGCCAGCTGTGGGTGAAGGGCCCAATGTGGGACCTCATGAAGGTCTTCATCCTTGTGTGCCTGCTCCTGAATATCCAGTTCAAAGCTGTACATTTGCCTGGGGTTGAAAATGGTGCTGCATGCACTCTTTCTCATTTGCAGTGACAGAAGTTCGAGGAATTGATGGCCTACACAGAGGAGCAACCTGCAGAAGTTCTAGCCTTCCTCTGGAAATTGGTGATAGAAACATAGAATCTGTCAGCAATCAAGGACTGTTGACACACCCAGTCGGCCCCTTTTTCCCTGCCTATACTTTCGCCGTAGACCATATTTGATCTCTGGCTACCTCCCCCCCACCTGCTTCCTGAGATACCCTTGGGCCTATTCCATGGATGCTTGAAACCCACCACTGTTTTTGCTCCCACTACCTGCTCTAGAAGACCATTCCAGGAATCCACCACTTTTTCAGTGAAGAAGTACTTCCTCACATCCCTTCTAAATGTTCCCCTTTTCAGCTTCATTGTGTGCTCCCTTGTTCATGTACACTTTCTCCTTGGAAAAATACACTCCCTCCCCGTACTTTGATCAACCCCATAAGGTATTTATATGTTTCTGTCATATCCCAACTCTCCTGCACTCTTCCAAGGTGTACATATTAAGATTACTTTGTCTCTCTCTCTCTCTCCCCCCTCTCATAGGGCATCTCATTCAGCTCCTGTACCATTTTAGTTGCCCTTTTCTGGACAGTTTCTACCTTGTCTATGTCTTTCTTGAGATGTGGTCTCCAGAATGGGACACAATACTCCAGGTGGGTCTCACCAATGATCTATACAGTAGCAATACCACTTCCGTCCTTCTGCTGGTGACACCCCTTCCTTATGCATTGCAGCATCACACTGGCCCTAAGTACTGCCTTGTCATACTGCCTTGCCACCTTGAGATCATGAGATATGATTACTACCAGGTCTCTTTCTTCTTTGGTGGTCATCAATACCTCTCCCCCATGTTATACTCTGCCTCTAGGTTTCTGTGTCCTAGGTACATGATTTTGCACTTTTTTACATTAAAACCCAGCTGTCATATCCTTGACTACTCCTTGAGTTTTCTCAGGTCTCATGATCCAGAAGCCAGGGAGCTACTCAGGAATTCCCTAGCCCCCAGCACCTGGGTGGCATACAGAAGGGGCAATAAAAACTTTCTAAATATACTGGTGGCCCAGGGTTGGCCAAACATGTTTCCAATACCAGTGGACTAGGAATGCCAGTACCTGTAAAAATAAAACAGGAATGTTAGACATCAGGAGTGGTTGGTCAACACCCAGCAGGAATATTTTGGTTTTCCAAAGTGACAGGGCAAGAAGATAATTCATGGCCTTCTGGCTTTGCAAGATGTTAGAGGGCAGGTCCTGAGGACCCCTGCAGTGGGCTAATGGATGCCACCCAATTAGCTCAGGCCTGTTGGAGCAAGTATGGGTCAAGTGGTTGTAAGTGTGCTCATCCATATCTGGGGCCCTGTTGTTCCCTAGGGATTTTTTGATAGCCTTCTGCAATGCATTTCAGGTGTCTGAATTGGTCCAGCCAAATAAGGCCCCAACTACTACAGTGATCCTGGCTGATGAGTATGTAGAAGTGACTCAGGAGGGGGAGGAGGTCTTTTTGTAGCTCTATAATAGCAGAACAGACCAGTTGCCCAACAATTGTGTGTGCATCCTAAGGATACCTTTGGGGGCACAGTGGGACATGTAGGCTATGATACAGGAGAATGTGTCTCAGAAGCCTGGAAGTAGTGTTGCATTCATCTGGCATGGAGATGGGACCCTGCTAACTGGGTTCCAGTTCAGACATGTCCTGGGTCAAGCCATGATGTGTTTAGGTCTGAATTTGAAAGAATTCATTACCCATTATTTCCACATCAGGGTGGCCACCAATGCATTGGATGAGGGGTTGATCGACAGCCACATACAAGTTCTCAGGCAATGAAGGTAAGAGGTGTTTAAAGGATATGTGTAATCACCTTTGCTTTAACTCTCTTGTCTTCATGTTTACCAATGGGTGGTGCATTCCCTGCAAAACAGGTGTGGATTGTGGACATTCCTTTACGCATTCGGCAGCCAGGTGGGCCAGGCAGTACCCAGGAGATGAGAACCTGGACCCCCAGCAAAAGTAAGTATACTGGGTATATTGATGGGGCATGAGGTGGGGTCACATTCCCCAGTGGGACACTGCAGAAGCTCAGTAAAGGAGTCCCCTTAAGGTGTTGATGGCTCATTTGTGTGTCAATGACCTTGGGATGAAGTCACTCATTTGCTGTGCTAAATGAAGGACAACCTGCGAGCCATTTGGAAAGCCTGGCCAGGGGTGGTACTGGTTTGGTCCCACATTATTCAGAGGTGCCAAAAGCATTATGCAGAGAACACTGCTGCAACTGAAAAGACCTGCAGGGTGAGTAACATGGCAGTGTGGAGCTTCATGAACTCTGTTGGTGGGACTGTTCCATGTCATGATGGAATTGTCACCATGATACCACAGTTGTACACAAGAGATGTTATACATTAGTCAGATACTAATTGTACCAGGTTCCTAAATGACATACAAGATAAGTTACTGAAATGGTAGTGTGATGTGCTTTAGGGGGATGAATTTCCCTCATCATGTGGTGGCACAGTAGTCTCACAAGGAGTTTACAAGAGAGTAACTGGGAATGTTCTTCCATTATGAATGGATCGCCCCCCAAGGCCAGCAAAAGATGGGGCCCAGATGAATGGGGGCCTAGATTGGGTCCACCTGTAGATAACCACTTTAGGATTATTCTGTGCATGAAGCACCATCCAATGGGGGAGGGGTGCATTTCATACAGCCTGGGAGTCATCTCTATCCCTCAGACGCTGTTGTTCCTCTGGAGAATATACCCTTTGAGAATGTTGTGTCTACTCGGGTGGTCTCTTTTGAGCAGGGGTGGATCACTTTATGGCATTAACCATCCAAAGGCTTGCTGACACTTCTGGGCAGTGCACATCATGCTGCTGGTGTACCTTCGCTTTCTTTTCAATAGAAACTTGGCTGTGGCCATTTTTCTCCAGAGCACATGTATGGTCTTTTGTTCAGGAAGAAAGAGGTATGGGGCATACTGAGACAACATGTATGTTAAAGATTTGATGACCTACTGTACAATAATGTATATTTTGAAGATTAGATGTCTTTCAGTAATTTGTATAGAAACAGAAATTGTCGGCAGATAAGGACCACTAGGCCCATCCAGAATGCACGTGAGCCCTCCCCTTGTTTGCAGCCTCTGACCCTTCTAGATCAACGTCTGTCTCCTCCTCTCCTTCCCACTTCTAGGATTCCTTTATGTCTGTCCCATGCATGTTTAAATCCTTCCACTGTACTCACTCCCACCACCTCCCATGGCAGACTATTCTATACTTCCACCATCCTCTCCGTGAAGAAAAACGTTCTCACATTTCCCCTCAACCTGTTACCCTCCAATTTCATAGCATACTCCCTCATTCCTGCACACCTCCTATATTGGAAGATGTCACCCCCCTGCACCTTGTTGATGCCTTTAAGGTATTTGAATGTTTCTATCATGTCACCCCGATCACTCCTCTCCTTCAGCGAGTACTTATTGAGGTAATTTAATCTTTCCTCATATGTTTTCTGGTGCAAGCTCTGTACCATCATTGTCGCCCTCCTCTGGACCGCCTCCACCCTGTCAATGACCTTATGAAGATGTGACCTCCAGAACTGCACACAGTACTCTAGGTGAGGTCCCACTAGTGTTTTATGCAATGGCATTACCACCTCCCTCCTTCTGCTAGTGATGCCTCTGCCTATGCTCCCCAGCATGCTGCTGGCCCTCACTGCAGTCTTTGTACTCTGCTTAGACACATTTAGTTCATCTGAAATGATAACCTGCAGACCCCTTTCTTCCTTGGTGATAGTCAGCAACTACCCCACCCACATCCTGTAGCCCTCCAATGTGTTCCCTCTTCCTAGGTGCATTATTTTGCACTTCTTTGAATTAAACCTTAGTTGCCACACCTCGGACCATCTTCCAAGCTTCCCCAGGTCCTGCTGCATTTTCTTCACCCCGTCTGGAGTATCCACCCTGTTGCAGATCTTAGTGTCATCTACAAACAGCCAGCCCTTTTCCTCTAGCCCTTCTGCAATGTCACTAATGTAGACATTGAGCAAGACTGAGCCAAGGATTGATCCCTGAGGTATCCCGCTGGTCACCCCCGTCTTCCCCAGACTGGAGCCCATTTACAACCACTCCCTGCCTTCTGTCCATTAACCATTTCCTAACCCAGTTTATCACCTTGTGTCCCATGCCCAGGCTGATCATCTTGTTAACCAGCCTTTTATGTGGAGCTATGTCAAAGACCTTGCTGAAACCAAGGTAGGCGATGTCCACCACTCCCCCCTGATTTTCCTCCTGCATCACCCAGTCAAAAAAATCTATCAGATTCACCTGACATGACCTTTCTGCTGTGAATCCATGTTGCCTTGGATCCTGGGCACTGTTGGATTCCAAGTGTGCCACTATTCTTTCTTTAAGCAGTGTCACTATGATTTTACCCACTACTGAGGTGAGGCTGACTCGCCTATATTACCCTGCCTCCTCCCTGCTATCGCTTTTGTGTAGAGGGACTACATATGCCCTCCTTCAGTCCTCTGGAACCACTCCTGTGTTGAGTGACTCACTGAACATGGCTGCCAGAGGTGCTGCTAGCTTTCTTCACAGCTCCCTTAATATCCTCGGGTGTATACCATCTTGCCCCTCTGCTTTGTCTTTCTTTAGTTTTGTGAGCTCTTCCAGGACTCTCTCCACTGTGAATGGACTTCTGTTAACCCCCCCCCCGGATCTGTTACCCAACTGTGGTCCCTGACCCTCCCGCTTCTCAGTGAATACTGAACAGACATATTTGTTCAATATTCCCCCTTTTCCAGGTCTTTCTCCTTGTATTTCCCTTTATCCCCTCTGCGCCTTGCAATCCCCCCAGCTTTCCTTCTTTCGCTGATGTACCTATAGAATGACTTGTCCCCCCGTCTTCACCGTCTGTGCTATTCTTTCCTCAGTCAATGTCTTCGCACTCCTAACAACCTTACCTGCTTCCTTTAGAGTCTTTAGGTACACCTCCTTGTCTTCTTCCCCTTTGAGTCTCCTTATATTTCCTGAAACCTGCCCTTTTGGCATTTACTTTGTCCACCACCTCTTTCGAGAACCATAGTGGTTTCCTCCTTCTCTGTCTTTTGTTTACCATCCTGATGCATTGGTTTGTCACTTCCTCTATGGCTCCTTTCAGGTGATTCCTCTGCTTCTCAACTCCACCTCTTAACTCCCTCCTCTCCAGGGCTTCTTTGATGCATCTCCCCATCTTAGCAAAGTCTACCCTTCTGAAATCTAAGATCTTTGCCCTTGTGTGACATGATTGTGTCCCTGTTCTCGTGGTTAATCACAATATATTTTGGTCACTGGACCCCAGTTATCCTTCTCCCAGACTGCTGTGATTCTGTTACCACTGATCAGTACTAGGTCCAGAATCACCCTGTCTCTGTTGGGATCAAGCACCATCTTCCTGAGTCCTGCCCCCGCAGGGAATCCAGAATGTCTCTGCTCCTGGCTGAAGCAGCCACCAGGGTGGTCATATCCACTTCTGGCATATTGAACTCTCTCAGCAGCAGAACTTCCCCTTTTGTTGCCATCTCATGTATTTCATCCACTAGCTCCCCATTCATCTTCTCACCCTGTGCCGGAAGCCTGTAGATCACCCCTGTGCATATTGCTGTGCCATTGTCAGGCTCAATGGGTGACCCACAGTGCCTCAGCCTCCACCTACCTACTTTGTACCTCCATTGCCTTTATACCTTCTCTGATGTACAGGGCCACCCCTCCCTTCCTCCTTTTTGCCTCCGTTCCTCCTAAACATAGCATAACCTAGTACATTGATGTCCCATCCATGATTTGTGGAGTAACAAGTCTCTGTTATTGCTGCTATGTCCGGGTCCCCCTCTTCTAGCAAGGCCTCCAGGTCTGGGATATTATTTCCCAGGCTGTGAGCATTTGTTACTATGGCCTTCCATGTGTTGCTGCCCATCCTCCCTTTACTCCTGTTTTTGCTCACTTGCCTCTTTTCCCCATCCCAGTTTCCTTTCTTATGTGTGATCAATTTCTCTGTTTTTCCCTCTGTGCTTGGTTCTAGTGTCCCTGTCATCAAATCATCTTTCTGCTCCTCATTTCTGGTTTGTCTGCCTTCTGGGGATGGGCTGCTTGAGCTTTCCTGCCCCCTTACCCTTGACAAGTTTAAATGTTAATCTGCAAAGCATTTAAACCATTCATTGAGGACTGCTCTACCCTGCCTGGATGTATGCAGTCCATTACCCTTGTACAGGGCCACATTGTTTCAGGTGGGTCCCCAGTGAAGCCATACCCCTTCCCACTGAACCAGCCCTTCAACCATGTGTTGAAACTACTGATATGGAGATTCCTATCCCCCGCCACTGCCGTGAACCGGCAGCATCTCCAAAAAAGTCACAGAGCTTGATACCTTCCTCAGGCACCCTACCAACACTCTGAAGTCCTCTTTCACCTGCTCTAAGCTTGCCCAGTCATTGACTAGGTCATTTGTTCTCAGGTGGACAATAATCTCCAGCTCCCCTCTCCTTGCCACCGCTTCAGCGATCCTCTAGATCTGCTCCCCCTCACTCTGAGCTGTGCCTCCTGGAAGGCACTTGACCTCTCTTTTCTCCCTGCTATCTGTACCCAGAACCATTCCCTGAATAATTGAGTCCCTCAACAGGAGTAGCTTATTCTTCCTCTGGGGTCTTCTATCTCCCACCCTGGGTCTCCCTCTTGGAGGACCCGCTCATTCTACCTGGTCGCAAACTCAGTATCCCTTGTGGGGCTTACCTGCTTTTCTAGGACAGCACAGTTGTTTTTTAGTTGAACCTAATGGGGACTGTACCTCTGCCCCACATCCCTCAACCTCTCTGAGCCCACCGTAGTCCTGCCAGCTCTCTGCCTGGGCAACCATTGTGGCAGTGGATATGGTGGTCTCTGGTTGTGGGCAAAGGTTGTCAGTACACCTGTCAACTCTTCCCGGAGACTGGCAAACTCCTCCCTCAGCCAAGAGAGGTGCCTACATATGGGAGCAATACTGCAGTATCCAGAATGTTCTCCTAAAGACTGCTGCTCCACATTCACTGCACTGCACCACTTCCTGCATCATACTCTACTGTTCTTCCAATGACCCCTCCTTCAACCCTATTTAAGCCCTCCTGCTGCTATAGTTGTTTTTTTTTTTACTTAAATACTTTTTCTCTCTCCTTCCCTGCCCTTGCCAATTACTATGTCGGTACTGTACTGTTTAAAGACATGTCTCCTGCCTTTCTGATAGTATATCCTGAGGCTCCTTTAACTGTGCCCAGTACACTTGTCAGTGTGTGAATGAAGGAGTTACCTAATGAAAGCCCATGAATGTGGATGTGCCCAGGGCTGGGTGGATTGTGGGAAGGTGGGCAGGATAAACTCCTCTGATTACTTGCCTGTAAAAGGAAAACAATCAGCTATATCAGCAGTGTTACTGAAACACTACAGGTACTGTAACAATGATGATAACAGAAACTGTCTGACATCCCTCGCTGACCCTGCTCACCTGCTGTTTAGCACTCTCCCTCGGTTGGCTGGAAAACAAGAGTTAATACAGCAATTTGAATCGGAACCCTATTACTGAAGTCAAAAGAAACCTAAACAACAAAGAATGGTAAATACAGCGTAAGTAAATACAACCTAATCACACAAATACCAATAAAGTACTTAGCCCCGAGTCCTGCACAGTCGGTATAGTTGCCATTCCATAGCTCAGGTATCTTTTCCCCACTCTTCACCAATACCTTCTGTATCCATTTACCAGTGACTCAATCAGAATGCCACTCTCCACCCCATGTCTTTGGAACCGCTACCACTACACCTCACCCGCAGCTATCCAGAGGACTGAGGAGCAAGCAACTTACTGCCCTTTATAGCACCTTTTTTTAGTTTAAGCTTGGTGTCCTTTTATAGGGCCAATCCATGTCAAAGATTAGGTGACTATGTAGTGCAAGAGGGTGACAAAAAACAAGAGAAGAAACCAATAGACCCTACTGACTGACCCACTGAGAAAAAGTGAGTTGAGTGAGACCCAACACAGCCTCAAGTCTTTCACTGAAAGAGTAGCTGTGGCAGCCTTCTTCATTTTCAGTCACTGTTTACTTCACTAACTGGCTGGTTTCCATGTGTGAAATAAAAAGATTGATCCTGCAACCAGTCAGTAACAACAACAACAGCAACAATAACAACAAAAAGTAACTGTAAATGAAAATCTGCAGAAATCCTCCCTGCCCTGTCCCCTTCTGGGCTGCTCTCATGTCCCTGCCTTACTGCAGGCTACAGC
This sequence comes from Neoceratodus forsteri, assembly GCA_016271365.2. Lineage (NCBI taxonomy): Eukaryota > Metazoa > Chordata > Ceratodontiformes > Ceratodontidae > Neoceratodus > Neoceratodus forsteri. The sequence goes on from CM057453.1 coordinate 1,647,166,041, forward strand.
AAGAACACAGTGCCCTATACTCAGTTTTCTGGTCTGCAATGCACAAAAAATGGGTCGCCTGTTTGAAGGCAATCTCTGTTGTCAGGGGTCACCTGCCCTGAAAGTTGGGATAGGTGAAAGGAAGAGTGGGGAGGTGGAAGAGGGGGCATAGGAGCAGGGGGTTCTGAGAAATGAGTTTGCACAATAAAGGGAGGAGTTAGAAAGGAGAAGCTGGATTGGATGGGGCAGGAGCCCCTGGGGAAAAGTAAGGGTTAAAAGGATGTGCAGAAGGAGGTTCACCTTTCTTTTTGCTAGGCAATTTGTGCTAGCACGTCAATCAGCAGGATCATTGGTGAGCGGTGATTTGATCCAGGAGAATTTACAACAGGTTGGTTTGTTGCAGGAAAATGCAGAGGTGAGTATCTTAAAAGGTTAGGATTTATTGGATAAAGCTGAAATTATGCAGTGCAGGCTGGCATTTGAGCATCAGTTTCGTGGCTCTGGAAAAGGAGGTGAGAGTTTTTTCAAGCAAGAGAGTGCAAAAACAAATGTTTTAAATTGTTATATATAAATGGAATTATTGAAACATGTGGATGAGAATGGGAGCAGAGTCAGCAGAGAGAGGAGGCACACTTTTTGATTGGATTTTGTTTCTTGTTTAAGAAGAGTGGCCAGGGCAGTGTGCAAGGCAGGCAGTGAGTCTAGCAGAGGAATTTGGTACAAAGGCAACACTGAGGAGTTTTGTCTTCAGCCACGAAGTGGATTTTGTTTGGTGTTTCCAGAAAAGCAGCATACATTGGTTCAGTTGAGCCCAACAGAGGAATTCTGTAAAAGGTAGCGTTGGGGAGTTTTTCAGCAGTGGTTTGTTTGGTTGTGTTTTTCAAAGGTAGCATGCAGTGGACAAGGCACAGCCCAGCCCATTCCTCTGTAAGGTGCTTCTGGGGGCCTGGGGCTTATAGGCAGGGCTGTTTTGTTAAAGACTGAGCACAGATGGGAAAATAGTGTCCCAGCCAGAACCACAGGAGGTATTGCTATGTTTGTTCTGAGAACCAGGGGTGGGCAGCTGGAAAAAGGCAAGGGAATGGGCCTTGTGGGGGTATGGAGGATCTGCAGGAATTACAGCATCATTGGCATCACTAATACATATATATATATATATATATATATATATATATATACATAGGTATATATATATATATATATATATATATTTCTATATCTAGATATATATATATTAATGCCATATACAGTATATAATAATACCAATGCATGTGGGGAAGAGAAGTGAGCATTGCAATAATGGGAAAATCAAACAGGTAGTTCACAAGTTCAGGGGATTCCAAAGAGATTCATCCAGTGGGGCTTCGGTAATAGAGGCAAACCGGCGGGCACAGTTTGAGAATCGTGGGCCTTGCCTCAGGGGGGAGGGGACAATGACATCAAGTTAGCCAACATGTTGGGCATAGCAAGCCATGCACAGATGCTGGGAGACAACGAGCTGGCAGTAGTAAGGTTGGTGGAGGTCGGAGGAGATCAAAAGAAGAAAGAGCTTGGAAGTAAAGGAAGAACACACAAATGAAAAGGGCAAAGGGAGAAAAGGAGAGCTCCAGGTATACGAGGGTGGGTAGAGGGATGAGTCAACGTGGCAGGTGCCATTTTGATGAAACGGACATGAGACACAATTTCAGCCAGTGATGTAATGGGGGGGGGTGAGGGCTACGTAACACAAGGATAGTATAAGGTGTGACAAAACCCTAAAAGGGGGAGTCCCTCATTGTGATGACTGTCCTCTTGTCCAGTTAGGACTGAATCTGCCTTGGGAGCATTCTGCGGTAGGGGAGCACATACAGAGAGGGGAGAGATGTGCTGCAGAGCATATAAAGTAATAACAAAAAAAAACAATACTGGGGGAGAAAAGTTTACAACAGGAAACCAGAAAGGGAGTAAGCCTACAAGCTCGCAGGCATCAAGGGGCAGCAGAGGCCACAGAAAGAAAAAAGGAGAAGAGAAAGTATATGAAGAGTGGGGAAAGAAGGAAAGTGGTGAATAACAGCTCTGTTTTTGTGATTTAGTTCTGATTTATAGGATGGTTCCTTGAAAGCAGAAATCAAACCCCCAAGGAGGAACTGGTTGAACAGGCAATGGCCATGATGCGGGAGATGTTGTAGGTGGCCAAGAAGAAGGAGGAGCCAAAGGGCAAAAGGGAGAAGAGGAAGGATGCCAGAGAAGATGATGAGAGGCCAAAGAAGAAGACACATGTGAAAATGGACAGGAAAGTAGACGAGCCCTGGAGTAAGACTGACACCATTGACCTTACATTGCATGGGATTGTGAGCGAGTATGTGGAGGAAATATGGGAGGGCTTCAGGAAAAGAGTGTTTAGGGGAAATACAAAAGTTGCTACAGTACTTTAATGAACAAGGAGAGGGAGGGGCAGCATAAGGGGAAGGGGTACGATGGGGAGGGGGAATGAAAGGGGAGGAGGTGGGCACATAGTGAGTTACACTAGGGGATCATGCGCCATTAAAATTGAAAGAAAAGATCTGGAAAGGTGAGTATGTGGATATATTTCTCATAGTAGATAAGAAAGTGGCAAAGAAATATGAAGAGAAGAAGAGGATAGGAAAAACTGAAATGGCAGCAGCATTAGCCATCCTGGGTAAGACACAGGAGGACAAGACTTTAAAGGGGAAAACTATGGAGGCTTGAACAACTGAGTTCAAATACTTTAGTATGATTATGCTGCAAAAACAGTCAGCACTAGTTACACTTTACTAGCTTTGATTGATAGCGCGCAATACACACAAGTTGGGGGGGGGGTATGGCTGGCTTCAATATAATGAGACGTTCCAGCAGAGGATGGCATCACATGAGGATGTTCGTTGAGACACCAAGCATCTGGACATATGATTCGAGACCATGATAGTCCAGTCAGGTGGAGGGTGGGAAGGGGAGGAAGATGAAGTGCAGCTGGTCAAACTGCAGATTCAAGCATGCATGTTCAAAATGTGCAGGACTGCATGTGCTGTCCAGGTGCAGAGGGGGTGGTGACAGATTTGGGGGACAACTTGGGTGGCAGCCCTTTTGGGGAGGTTTTGGGAGCATGGGGAGGTGAGTGGAGTCAGCAGGACTGGGACAGGGAAAATTGTTTCTGGGGGAGGAGCAGTAGTGGATGAGAGATAAATGGCAGGCAGGAATAGGACAGAAGTTGGATCTTGCAATGGTGAGGACACCGATTAAGGTGGAGGTTCTTCAGGTGAGGGTGGCAGGATTTCTGAAGGTGGATGGAGGCGGCCAGAATACTGAGTGGAAAACAGGTTTTACGGTGGTTTTTAGTTTACAGTACACAGGACAGAGAACAGGTATGCAGGCAAAAAACTTGGGATCTGTAAAAGTGAAGGACATGTTAGCTAAGAAAATCAAGAAGGAAACAGATGGTCCATTTAAGTTACCATCCTTTCAAACATGTAGGATATCTCCTTTGGGGCGATTGCCAAAGAAACAGCCGGGAGAATATCAAGTAATTTTTTACACGTGTTTGGCTATCATGGTCTGTTTCTTAAAAGATATGTACAGTAATTATATTTACTTTTCCTGCTGTTGATCCACTTCCTGAATCAGTTTGTAAACCCAGGAAACCCAGGTCTGAAAACAGCCTATGCTTCTCATCACACTGCAGCTAGCTAACATTCTTGACCTTAGGACTGGAATACAGTCCAAATGAACCTTCTACAAAATGTTCAGCTTAGCTAAACCCATAAATCTGACCAAACACACTGAAAGCATCTGTCAGGTAAAATGACAATGTTTCTTCCACCCTTTAGATATCATTAATTTTATTATTTTTTCAGCTAATTATGATCTAAGCTTTACCAATATACTTGAGTGGTGTTTTCCTACAAATGATGAATTCAGTTTGAAAGCCTACAAAGGCTTAATGAAGCATCTGTCCACCGGGGCTTTTTTGTTGTTTACTAATGTCTGGAAAATGAGAACGTAAATTATTCCCATCTGATTTAATGATTGTCTAGAAAAGACCTGCAGGCTGTAGTGCAATCCTTCATTATGCTTCTCTGTAAATATGAGATGTTGGAGATTCTAGGATTAATAGTCTTATGTACAGGTGAAGGCCTGATTGGTTTATTGATTCTTAGCTATGAACAGCTCCTTCCTGCACTTAGATTTCACTAAAGGTCACATCCACTAATGCTTTTCTTCTTTCCCTTCAGAAGCAGTTTTCATGCCCTCTGATGTATAGCGTAGTACTACAGCATTAACAGTTCACTTTATTAAACCTGAGGTGCTTCATATAGCATCCACACATTAAGTGCTGCCTTAGAAACAAACCTACACAAACATCCAGCTCTCCAATCTATTATGCTAACAGCTGGTGAGTTCATCAGTCAGAGACTTGAGAGTTCCTTCTGTAGCTCCTCTGCCAGCTGTACCATCCTAGGATACATGCCATACCATGGGGATACTACCACCTTATGACAGAGGAGTAACCAGCCTCAAAAAAGGTGTACACAAAAATGTAAATTATAGGCCAGGCATGGCCCTCAGAAAAGTTTTGCTTTTGTGTGCATTCTGGTGCATTTTGGGGGTAACTTGAAACAGAATTTGCTACCCTGTCCCCACGCCCAGTAAGATGCACTCTAGTCCCCTTCCCAAAGTCCCCACAGTTCAGCAGGGGTTCAGTTAATTTATTTTCGATGGAAGTCTAAAACTTCCAGGAGTTCAAATCTGAAAGTCATTCCAATTTTTGGGAAGTCAAAATACTTCTAGGATCCCACTTTTGGAAGTCAGTATTCCAGGATGGACAAATTTATGGATGTTAACATAATAAATTAGTGGTAAAATACAATTTATTTCTGAAACATTCATTTCTTACTTCCATGCCTGCAGTTTTGGAAGTCAGCTAATTTTTGGTTTTATTTCTGGAAGTCAGTGACTTCCTCCCTCTTTATTTTGGAAGATTATGCCTTATTTTTGGAAGTCAAATACTTCAAAAATGGAGTTTACTGAAGCCCTGCAGTTCAGTATGTTGCCCAAACCACCCTTCCCTTAGACCAGCCACCTGGCTCCAGTGCATGGCTCATAGTACTCTCCAAGTCAAGCAAGTTTCATCCAGCTCCCCTCCCTGGAAGCCTTAATCCTTCACCAGCACAGCAAGTTGCATCCTACCCTCCTATCTAGAGTCTCCATCCCTCCCTCCCTGCAGCCTGTTTGAGAACAGCTCCCATATTTTAAGGGTCTGTGTCCCATTCAGTGACAAAGACTTAAGCAGTATGAGGAATAGAGGAATAGGGGAGGAACACCATTTTATCTCTGAACCATCCCCCTGGCCAGAGTGAGAGGATAGGCATGAAGTAAAACTTATTTGTGTTTAAGACTTGTGTAACATCTGTAAGTTTTGTGAAGGAGCTGCCCTTTTCAAAAGTGACTCATGCTACACAAGTCTTAAACACAAATCAGTAGGGCAAAACATATGCCATCCAAGTGACAGTGTTTCCACCACAGGTTGCTGTGCTCCAAGCAGCAGAATTTGTTAGTAGGCAAAACATTTACTCAAGTAGTTCTTACCAATGTGTTTCTGACATCCTGATATTAATCACTATATTGTTATTCCTCTCCAATATATGTTAAAACACTTTTTGTTACTCGTTTTGTAAACACCAGCTTGTAAATTGAGAGATCACAAGTTCAAACCCTAATGCTCACTGTGTGACCTTGGGCAAGCCACTTAACCTCCCAGTAATCCATTTCACTTGGCTGCAGAAATGGGTAGGGGAAGGATCCCTAATGGAAAAGAGATGTTACATCTCAGCTGGGCTATCCTGGGTCAGTGAACTGTTAAAAAATCAATAAAGACAGCCACCAGTAGCAGGTTTTTAAACTCTCTTCTGCTGAGGTTACTTTGACTGTACAAAGTAAGACTACCTGGTCCCATTGTCTGGATTTACTGTGTACTGATACTGACTACCCCTTCCTCAGTGAGCCATAAATCACCAGCTTTTCCAACCAACATATTTGTTTGTTTGATAATAGTTTAGAAAGATAGATTTGAGGATGGCAAGGCAACTGGGATGACAAGCATTGGCAAATTCATAAAGTAGCAAGAAAGCAAATGAAAAAAACAACAGCAGCTGTTTGAGTTTCAACAGCAACAGCATCTCATTACAAAGATAATAACCGTTTATCAGGAATCGGATTATGAAAAGTTTTAAACCTACAAGTGAACTTGTTCTGTGGCATGGGGGAGGTCAATCATCTGGACTGGATGGGGATTAAAAAAATCAGAGTCGATACCTCTTGAGTCTCCAAATCTCCAAGCTCCTGCCTTCTCAATCAGTTCTCCTTGCTCACAGGAGGCCAATCCCACACCAATCCAGGAGGCAGCTTTTGAACTGCCTGCCTCCTATATTCCTGGCTGTAGACAAAGAGACCCAGCCCCCAAACCAGACAGTGATGAAGGCTGCTACAGTTATGTTAACTTAACCTTTAGGCTGCCAATAGAATTAGAACATATAGGAATTTTGGACTGATATAAATCAGTCCACAGCAGAGCAAAAGTTAAATTGAACTCCAGCATTCCCTGCAGATAAGGATAACAGACAGTGACATTTTCTGTATGCACCTGGGTATAAGAAGTATGCACGGTTACATCAGTATCCTATGATACCTGCCATGATACTTTTGAAATTTAAAGTCATTATGTGACATCTACTTTACTAGCTAACAACTTTAGTTGGCATAAAAGCCTGACATTCCTGAAAAGGTTCCTTATTCAACTGAAAAATGGTAGTAAAACATTTTCCTTTTTAAATCAGTACTGCTAGAAAGAAAGTACGTGCCAAGTTGCAGACCCCTAGGTCAAATGGGTAGTGAGTTATAAGATATAAAAAATTGGGATTTAGCATAGGTGTGCCTACTCAACTGTAACTATAATGGGTACAAACAGTATAGGAACATACAAAAAATACCAGCAGAAACAGGCCATAAGGTTGATCAAGTCTGCTCGAGTGTGCAACTTATCAGTTTATTACTCTGCAGCTGCCTCTGTCCTGTACCATAATAACCCTCCCCATGACCCTGTCCCACCCCCTCTTAAAACTGTCCACTAACCTTACGGTGACCACCTCCTCCAGCAGGGCATTGAACCCAGCCATCACCCTTTCTATGAAGTAGTGTCTTCTCATTTCCCTCTTGAACCTACCCCCTTCCAACTTCAGACTGTGCCCCATAACGTCCCTCCCTTCCTTCCTTTAATCTAAAAATCCCTTCTGGGCTAACCCTATTTATGCCCTTTTTATATTTGAAGGTCTCGATCATATCCTCTCTATCCTTCCTATCCTACAGGGAGTACATGTTGAGCTCCCTCAGCCTCTCCCCATAGGGTTTTCCCTCCATTCCTATGATCATCCTGGTTGCTCTGTATTGGACCCCCTCCTAGCAGCTTGACATCTTTCTTCAAGTAGGGATACCAGAACTGTTTGCAGTATTCCAGATTTAGTCTGACTAGTGACTTGTACAGTGGCAGTATAACCTCCTTCCTCCTGGAGGTGATTCCCATGGCAATGCATAGAAACATAGAAACATAGACTTTGATGGCAGATAAGGACTGCTTGGCCCACCTAGTCTGCCCATTTCCCTACCTACAGGATAAGCTGCAGATCCTAGTTAACCAACAGCCTATTTCTTCCTACCCCCCCACAAAAATTGCCCTATGTCTGTCCTATGCATTCTTGAATTCTCCCACAGTTTTAGACCCCACAGCCTCCTCAGGAAGGCTGTTCCATGCATCCACCACTCTCTCTGTGAAAAAACACTTCCTCACATTGCCTCTGAACTGCCCCCCATCTTCAAATTGTGTCCCCTTGTTCTTGCACATCTCTTTTTCTGAAAGAGGCTACCCTCTTGGACTTTGTTGATTACACTGATATACTTAAAAGTTTCTATCTTGTCCCCCCTCTCCCTCCTTTCCTCAAGGGTATACATGTTAAGTTCCTTCAGTCTCTCCTCATATGGCTTCTCTTGCAGACCCTGCACCATTTTAGTTGCCCTCCTCTGGACTGCCTCTATCCTGTCTATGTCCTTACGGAGATAGGGTCTCCAGAACTGGACGTAGTACTCCAGATGGGATCTCACCAACTGTCTGTTCAGAGGGATAACAACTTTCTGTTTTCTGCTGGTGATGCCTATCCCTATACATCCTAGTATCCCCCCAGCCCTCCCTACTGCCTTCTCACATTGCTTGCTAACCTTAAGGTTATCTGATATGATTACCCCCAGGTCCCTTTCCAAGTTTGTTGTTGTTACTACCTCCCCTCCCCGTTGTGTAATCTTCCCCTGAGTTTTTGTTTCCCAGGTGCATTATTTTGCACTTCTTTGCATTGAATCCAAGCTGCCATACTTCTGACCATTCCTCCAACCTTGCCAAGTCCCTTCTCACCCTTTCCACACCTCCTTGTGTATCAACTCTGTTGCAAATCTTTGTGTCATCTGCAAAGAGGCATACTTTTCCTTCCAATCCCTCTTCAATGTCACTTATAAAGACATTAAAAAGGAGTGGACCCAGTACTGAACCCTGCGGTACTGCACTAGTAACCCCTTTTTCTTCAGAGTGGACTCCATTTACAATTATCTTCTGTGTCCTGTTGTCCAACCAATGTTTTACCCAGGCTACCGCCCTGGAACCCACTCCCAGGCTGGTTAATTTGACTATTAATCTTTTGTGTGGGACTGTGTCAAATGCCTTGCTAAAATCTAGGTAGGCCATGTCCACAGCCCCTCCCTGGTCTACTACTTTTATCGCCCAGTTAAAGAAATCAATTAGATTAGTCTGACATGACCTTCCCACTGTGAACCCATCCCAACATCTTATTAGCTTTAGCTGCTGCCTTACTACATTGCTGAATGGTTAATTTACCCTGTGATTAGCATCCCAAGATCCTTCTCTTCCTTTATAGTGAGGTAACTGTACCCCCCCAGCCTATAGTCAAAATGTTGGTCTCTTGCTCCCAAGTGCATGACTTTGCACTATTTTGTGTTGAAACCCAGCTGCCATGTGTCTGACCAGTCCTCCAATTTAGCCAGATCCACCTGTATTCTCAGCCACCTCTCTGTGTTGTTCACAACTGCTCCAATCTTTGTGTCATCTGCAAATCGATTGATATTATTCTTAATCCCATCTGTGGTGTGGGCAATAAAGACATCAAACAACACTGGACCCAGCACTGATCCTTGTGGAACCCCGCTGGTTACATCCTTTGGAGTTGAGAGTTCCCCCTCTATAACCACCCTCTGCAGCCTATCCAGCAGCCAGTTTTGACCCATTCCACCAGTTACTCACCACCCCAGGTTACTCAATTTGCTAATCAACCTCCCATGTGGAACCAAATCATAAGGTCTTGTCGAAGTCCAAATACAGGAAATCCACTGCCTGACCTGTCAATTGCCCTAGTTACCCAGTAGTAGAAGTCCTATGTTTGTCTGGCAGGATCTTCCAGAGACAACCCCATGTTGCCTGCTGTCCTGTAGACCATTCTCCTTGAAAAAGGCCACCAGTCTCTCCTTGAGGATAGTTTCCATGAGCTCCCCCACATTGGAGGTGAGGCTGACTGGCTTATAGTTCCCTGGCTCATCCTTGGGCCCACTTTTATGGATGGGCACCACAACAGCATGATGTGCTAGAGCATGGCATGGTTATTAAAAGTAGTATATATATATATATATATATATATATATACAATATATATATAACTCAATTAACATTGCTAATCACATTCACCTGTTTCCCATAGTGTGTCTCACACTTCCAGCCCATTCAGAAACACACACACACACTGAGAACAACCACAAACAGTGCTCTTAGGATAGCCTAGAGATTAGAGTACTGAGCTTTGAATAACCTTGATACAGCTAGCACATTAGACCTGGGTTTGACTCTCACATTTTCCACTTCCACACTGTGTGATTCTGACCAAGCCATTTAACTGCCCAGTGCCCTCAAATCACCACTAAAAACTTACCCAGTTGCCAAACACTAAAATAAAAGAGCAAACAGAAAACATAACTATATTTCTGAAACTCTTATCCCCATTGTATAAATAGCACACATGATGGGCAGATTGTGTGCTATGGAAAATATTCTCACTCCTGCATCATGAGCTCTGGATGATCTCACTCGTGAGATATCCAGAACTCACTCTGCAGGAGTAAAAATATTATCCATATCACATGCCTGCTCATCATGTATCCCATATATATATTTATATATATATATGGTAATTAAAGTGGTATATATGGTATGGTACAATACTGAAGTTAAATGTAGTGCATGTGGTATGTTATTGTAATTACAGTAGCACAAATTGGTAAGTTTTTGACACATACTCAAACCATTTGTATGGTTTAAATAAAATAAATTGGATGAGATGTTTAAGAGGAAATTCAGTGTTTAACAGCATTAGTTTTTCTGTGTCATCCATTTTGATATAGTTTTCAAAATAACAGACTATAGTTGGTATAGGCACTGTCTCTGCTTAAATAACAAAATCTAGTCAGAGCCAAAATGGCTGCTAATACATTAGCCTGATAAAAGATATAGAATTGTAGTGTAGGCTGGGTTTTAATTTATTTGTTATACTATTGTGATATTAAAATTGCAAACTTACATCACAATAGTAAATACAAAAAATAAAATAAAGGGAACCTTACAGATCAAGATAATGTAGAAGCAGCTGCTGTTGACTCTGGAGATACAGTACCCCCCCCCCCGCAAAATAGCCTCACGTGTGCACAAAGACACACACAGCCACATGTGCATGTGCACACAGAGACACAGAAACACACAGTCACAGACAAATACAACTAGTCTTTACAACAGATGTGCACACACAAAGAGCATTGGTTCAATTAGAGTTCTAGCAAGTGGTATTTTATTGTAGTTAATTGCACAGCATTATACTGTAGGACATACAGTATAAGGAGGCAGTATGGCACAGTGGTTAAGGGCACTGGGCTGCAAACCTGGAGATCTGGGTTTGAATCCCAACAGCCCCCACTTGCATACTGTGTGATCCTGAACAAGTCACTTAAGTTCCTTGTGCTCCCACGTCACACCTAGAAACAAGGTCCTGCTTAGTGTGCCTTTCCTGGTTAAGCAATTTCCCCTTCCCTCCTGCCATATGTGGCTGTCAACACTTTGGCTGTGGGGGTCACTAGAGAATATATGTCAATTGTATTATGGGACTGTGATGGGGATTTATGGTGCAGTGGGTGTTAGGGGTACCACTGGATACTAGAGATATTGGCATTAGAGATGTTGCAAAATTAAATTTTGCTGGTGAAATTGCTGCAAAATTGGCAATTTTGCCATGTGAAACATTTTGCAAAATTCTCCCATTCTGTGAAATTTTTTGGCGGGTGTGAAATTGTGAAATTTTACCTGTGAAATGTGAAATTTCACTGCAAAATGCACAATTTTGCCAAATTTAACCCAAATTTCACCATTTTTGTGGGCAAAATTTCCTGTTTCACAGGTGAAATTTCGCATTTCACCCATGGAATTTCACATCCGAGAAATATTTTGCAAAATGTGTGAATTTTGTGAAATATTTTGTGGAACAAAATTGTCTAATTTCGCACATCTGAAATTGGCATCAGAACAGATGGAGGTGGTATGCCAGTAGACACCAGGAATTATGTTATTGGAGGATCAAGGAGGGAGGGGTAGTACTGGAGGCAGGGAAATCACTGGGAGATTAATCAGGATAGAGCAAGCAATTCCATGACAGCCCAGCTAAAATGTAATATCTTGTTTTCAGTGATGTTTTGCTTGTTTACCAGTTTGTACAATGTATGTAGTTTTCTGTGGCATCCTGCTTTTTTTTTTTTTTTACTTATTCTTTATACTCCCCCTACCCGCAGCACTCCCACTCTTCGGGAGACACTTATGGCCTTTTAGTCCCTGCCGTCTCACCTGGAGCCCGGTGCAGTCCGTCCCCCATGTAGCCGTGGTTATATCCCCCAGGCGGGCATGGGGCCGGGCCACCCCCGAAGTCCTTCTTGTTGTCGTCGGGACGCTGGTACCGGGACAGGCAAGGGCACTGGGGATCGGGGCCTGGTGCTCCATCTACTGGGAGTGCTTCAGGGTGATTTTTCCCTTTTTCTTGTGAGAGTGGTGCGTACCCCAATGTCAAGGCGTCACCGCCGACGTCAACCACTCCCAACCCCCTCTGTGCACTCATGCACTTGCTGTGCCTCCGGCTTCCACCAGAGGCCAGTCAGGCACCGAGTGTGTGTCCCCCTCCCTCCCGGGAAAGGAGAGCTGTCCTCCGGATGCTCAATCCTTTCCCTCCCCTGCCGAACCCCGATGCCCTGGGCTCGTTCCCAAACCGGGGTTGCAGGCATGGAGAGAGGTGTGGCGTCCAGTGCCTCAACCCTCAGCGCCACCAGGCCAGCTGGCATCCTGCTTTTACCCATGTTTTGTTTTTTTATATATAACGTATTTTGTCTTGGGGCAGGCAGGTGGGCTCATCAGCCCCAATTCCACTCCTTCCCAACTACCAGTCACTGCTACTGATCCCCAGGCATCAGTCCACCATGGATTCCCCCCTCCCTTTGGCAGGGCCAGGGTGAGGAAGGCCATCATACCTCCCCCCAGAGCACAATCCAGATGTGCACAATGGAAACTGGTCTGGCCCTGTGTCCCAGCAGCGAGTACACAGGACTTCATTAAACCTGGCTGACTCCTTTTTTCATGTTTTTTCCCTTCCCCTGCCATTCGACAAGACTGCACATATGTGGAGGCACGTACACAGCAAATTGGTGTGATGGCCCCTCCCTTTGTGTTGTCCTAAGTCTGCATTACTTTCAGGCCTCCAACTGGTGGCAGTCAAAGTCCAGGTCAACAGACCACTCCTTCCTTGGACAGGACAGCTGTCCCTGGGACACTCAGTCCTCTCCCACCCTGGCCAACCCCCAGTGACCCGGACTTGTTCCTGAACCTGTCTCATCGGCATTGCAGAAGGTAAGGTGCTTCAGCACCTTGGCACTCCATGCCACTGGGCCAGCCACTTTATTCATCTTTTCAATATTTTTACCCATTATAGCTGAATTGAGATGAAGTATCTCATTTCAGTGGTAGTGCTGGTTTTACATATTTTGACATTGCATTTAGCTAGGATACCACAGCTAAAATGCACTATCTCAATTTTATGTTGATTGTGCGCATGCGTAAGAAACATATTGCAGCAGCTTGCTTCAGAAGCAGGCTGTGGAGGAGTGGCACTGTTGTGGCTAATGCCCCCACTGCCTTTTGAGGCTTGGCTCACTTTCCCCAATGGGGTGGCATGCTGCTGCTGACACTAGTTCAGCCAGTGTGCCAAACCTTGAAAAGTTTCACCCGCTGCAATCAGGGGCTGCCTCGTCATTGCAGCATCAGGCATTCCGCTGCAATGAGGGAATGACCCATCATTGCTGGGCAGAACATTGGTACTGTAATATTGTTTGTGAACATGGAAGCAGCTTGCCACCATGTTCACAAACAATATGACTGAGCCTCCAGTGCCGAAGGAGTGCCCAATCCCCTTCAGCAGCACGTGCTCCCCCACAACAGTGTTGGTTTGCCGACAGGGCCCCAATCCCCGTTGGCTTCAGTCCCCACATGAGATCAGGTTGCCAATGGGGGAGCCCACTCCCTGTCAGCATAATGGTTCCCCCCCTCCAAAATGTTTGGTTTATGCCGAGGGGGTGCCCAATCCCCTGTCAGCTACAACCCCCCCAAACATTCAGGTGGCATGCTGGGAGCCCACCCCAGCATGCCCAATGCCCTGTAAAGGAAAAACCGTCCTGCAATTTTTTTTGTTTTTTAAACCTGTAAAAAGAAACTGGTCCCTCGTGGTCTCCCTGCCTCCCTCCCACAACCCGTGCCAACCCACTTCGCACCCTACCTCCCCACACCCCCTCACCCCATACTTGCCTCAGGAGTCTGGTGCAATGATCTCTGTGGACCAGGAACATGTCTGCACTCTTCAAAGTCGACCACGAACTAAAGAAATGCCAGTAAGCTGTATAATGGCATAAATAGGGCTCTTTTAACTTTTTTGCATAGCTCAGTCATTTTTTGGAATTTTAGCACCAAAGTTTCAACATGGGATTATTGAGCCCCCTCCTCATGAATTCAGCCACTGTCATGGCATTAATTTGCCCCAAAAGGTGATTTTGTGGTCACTGCACGGAACCACCTTTTGGGACTGATTGACAAAACAACACTGCCAGTGTTCATGAGGGGGGCTCTCAAAAAGTCTATGTTGCAAATTTGGTGGAAAAAATCAAAACAATGACTGTTTTGTGAGCGTGCATTGGGTACTTGCTACACACTCTAGTAACTTCACCAATTTACAATATTTTCACTCCAGATTTTAAACATTGCCATTTTTATGCACCTCCTTATGAACAGTACAGCTGTCATTTTTCACATCCTGGCCGAAATGTGTTTCCACAGTTCCAGTGCAGAATAGCACGGTCACTGTGGGAAATCAGTGTTCAGAACATATTAAGAAAATCACAGTTACACCGTTCATAAGTAGAGGTCCTAAAATGCCTATGTTGAACATTTTGTGACGAAAGTCCATAAAATGAGTGTGTTACGAGCATGCGTTGCACAGGTTCCATGCACGCTTGGAACTTTGCAAATTTTAAATATTTTCACTCCAGATATTCAAAGTTGCCATTTTTACACACCTCCTTATGAACAGTACAGCTGGCATTTTGCACATCCTGGCCAAAATGTGTTTTTGTACTTAGTGCGTAGAATAGCGTGGTCGCTGTGGGAAATCAGTGTTCGGGATGCATTAAGGAAATCACAGTGACACTGTTCATGAGCAGAGGTCCTACAATGCCTATGTTGAAAAGTCTGTGATGAAACTCCATAAAATGACTGTGTTACAAGCATGTGTTGTACAGTTTCCACGTACCCTTGTAACTTCGCAAATTAGTAATATTTTCAAGCCAGATTTTCAACACTGGCATTTTTTCACACCTCCTTTATGAACAGTACAGCTGTCATTTTTGACATCCTGGCCAAAATGTGTTTTTGCACTTCCAGCACAAAATAGCGCAGTCACTTTTGGAGATCAGTGTTTGGGACAGATTAGGATCGAGTGAGTGAGAGAGGGAGAGTGACTGAGCTAAACTGAGCTCTATCGGGACTGCTGCAGATTTCTTTGTGGGCAGAAAAAGGTGCCAATGCAAACAGAAGCTGAGTATAAAAGGGCAGCCTGCAACACCGGGAGAAACAGAATGAGCAAGTGAGGGAGGGGGAGTGAGTGAGCTCAACGGAGGTCTGTTGGGACTGCTGCAGATTTCTTTGTGGGCAGAAAAAGGCAGCAATGCAGGCAGGGACCCAGTACAAAAGGGCAGCCTGCAGCAGTGGGAGAAACAGAACAAGTGAGTGAGAGAGGGGGAGTGAGCTAGCTCAATGGAGCTGTATCATGACTGCTGCGGATTTCTTTGTGGGCAGGAAAAGGCGCCAATGTAGGCAGGAGCCCAGTACAAAAGGGCAGCCTGCAGAGCTGTGAGAAACAGAATGAGTGAGTGAGAGAGGGGGAGTAAACGAGCTCAACGGAGCTCTGCTGGGACTGCTGCAGATTTCTTTGTAGGCAGAAAAAGGTGCCAACAGAGGCAGGAGCCCAGTATAAAAGGGCAGTCTGCAGCACCAAGAGAAACAGAATGAGTGAGTGAGAGAGGGAGTGAGCTACCTCAATGGAGCTCTGTCGGGACAGCTGTGGATTTCTTTGTGGGCAGAAAAAGGTGCCACACGAAGGCAGGGCCAGTACAAAGGGCAGCCTGCAGTGCCAGGAGAAACAAAGCAGTGAATGAGAGAGGGATGAGGCGGAGCTCAATGTAACTGTGTCAGGACTGCTGCAGATTTCTTTGTGGACAGAAAAAGGTGCCAATGAAGCAGGGACCCCAGTACAAAGGGCAGCCTGCAGCACTGGGAGAAATAGAATGACGAGAGAGAGAGGAGTAAGCGAGCTCAATGGAGCTCTGCCGGGACTTTACAGTTGCCCACCCTCCCGCCCATGGCCCTCTGTGCTCCTATATTACAACAGGGTCTCTGAAGTGGAAACAAAGCAATGATTGGATACTTTAGGATTTCTGTAATAATACAGATTTAGTTGTTCTGTTTCTTTCTCTAACTGACCTACGTGCTGAGCTATACTGTTATGATTACTGTAATAATACATATTTATTTGTTCTGTTTATTTCTCTGAGCTGAGTAATACTTGGAATGCAATAGGATTTCTAACTTGGCTAAGTGAAACTATATGAGAGCCGAGAACAAAAAGTATAGTAGCTGAGGGGTGAAAAATGGACAAGGGGGCTTAAGAATGGTTACAGTAACACAGTATCTAATGGATGAGATTTGAGACTGAATTACCCCAGTTGGCAAGGGGTCAGTAGGGGGACTACTGTGGGGGGGACAGGAATTTGAGTAAATAGGGGCCTAACAGTTGTAGTAGGGTACAGAACCTGGGAGTAAGAGCCCATAACATATGATGGGGGCCAAAATGGGTCAGGTGCCACATGTCAATAGTGCAGGCATCTTTGGAAGGGTGGAGAGGCGTACAGGGTGTGGGTCTGCCATGATCCTGGACTAGGCTTGGAGGATTGGGGGCTGTATGGTCTGTAGATAACTGGCTAGCTTGAAGGAGGAACTGTGGAGGTTAGGGAGGAGTCTAAGTGGCAGAGCAGATGAGTATGGTAGGCATCCTGAGGGGGGAATAGGGGATGGCAAAGGGGCATGGAGGAAGAAGAACTAGGGACTGAAACTGACCCCAGTATCAGAGGCGCTAGCAGAAAAGAGAGGAGAAGGAAGGGGGTGCCTGAGGCAAGGGTGCGTGGCCTCCTTATGGGGGAGGAAGAGAACACAAGGAGTACCGGGGGGAGAGAGCAGATGGCTGCAGGTAGGGAGGGACCAGGGGTGGCACAGAGGGGAAAAACTAGGAGGGGGGAACTGAGAGGGGGAAGAGATGTAGGACAGGTATCGACTAGAACAGATTTGAAACTCTGCTATTGGACAGAGAGGAGGAGCAGGAACATAATGAAGGGGGGGAGGACAAGCGGGGCATGAGAGGGATGGCAACAGGTAGGGGAAGAGATAGCGAGAACAAAAGGGTAGAAGGGGGCTAGTAAGGAAGGAGGGGGTGGTGACTGAAGATAAGAAGGCTACGGGAAGGGTGAAGGATGGGAGGGGCATCACTATTGGGGTAGAAGGGAATGGGGGCTCTAAATTGACAACAGTGGGGATAGGAGAGGGATTGAAAATCAGCAGGGGAGGAGGGGAGGTCAACATGGGAAGCCCAGTAGGAAGTAGTCAGTCTGGGAAGGGGTTCAGGTGGGATGGGAGGAATAAGGCAGAGAATAGGGGTGAGGCAGAAGTAGGGGGTACAGATACAGAAGCCACAAAGGGTGCAGTTGGCAGGGGTAAGGGACAGGGAAGAATGAATACTGGGGTGGTGGAAGGGGCATTAGAAGGGAAAGGGGGTAAGGGGCATGGGGGTACTTATCCTGGGGGATTCTGTACTGAAATGGGTGAGATGGGGCAGAAAGGGGGAAGGCACAGCCATATTTGAGTTGAAGCTGTCCCCAGGTTGACTGTAGATGGGGCAGGGCAGGCACTGCTCAAGCGTGCAGCAAGGGGGAGGAAGAAACCTCATTTACTGTTGCATTTGGGTACAAACAACATGGCGGGGCACACGATGCAAGTAGTGAGGGGAAGGTTTGAGTACTTGGGCAGGCAGTGTGAGGGGCTGGGGAAGTCGGTGGCATTCTTGGAGGTACTGCCAGTACCATGTGCAAGCATGGGGAGGAAGGGTAGGCTTGAGAAGTTTGAGTGGCTAAGGGATTGGTGCCACATGAAACATTATGGGTTAGTGACTAACTGGGATAGGATCTGGGGGGAATAGTGACTTGTAGGAAGGGGAGAGGAGTATCAAAGGCAGCACTGCTGCCAGGCCACTGACACTGAGGGTTGAGGTGCTAGATATCACACCTTGCGCTACGCTGGCGACCCGGGTTCGGACGCAAGCCCTGGCTGCCAGAGGTTGGCAAGGAAGGGATAGGATTGATCATCCAGAGGACTGCTCTCCTATCCTGGGGCAGGATACAGGGACCCACCACTCTGTAGCGGCCCCTGGTGATGAGCACAGATACTACTACAGCAGTGTAGTAAATGGTGGAGGACATTGGCACATTGTGCCTAAGTGTCATTGCATGCTCACACTCTGCAAAGGGGAGAAAAGTGGAAAATGGGCTATGGTCAGGCAGCATGAGCTTCTGGCACCTCCTGCTCACCCCGAATGGCACCTCCTCAACCAGATCCTGCTCCAGTGGGTTGACCTGGGAAGCTCCTCACCACCCCAGCACGGCAGTAATCCATGGAGGTGAGCAGGTCGGCCTGATGTCGAGGGCAGGGCTAGGGGAGTTGGTCGGGATGACCAAGCTGACCATAGCCCCGTGAGAAAATATGTAAAAAAAAAAATAAAAAATCCAGGATTAGAGGGTATATCTCTACTAAGGTGGGGTTAAACAAATGGGGATGGTGGTGGTTAAAAAACTGAGGTTGGTAGAAAGTTCCAGACAGGGGAGCCTGATGAGCTCACCACCCTAGATATAGGTAAAGGCAGAGGTGTAGTAACCCTGGAAGGAGGCAGGCAGAGTGGTCTGAGTGCAATACAAAAGGCACCACCACCCAGTAAGAATAAGGAGGAGAAAGGGTGCGGACTACCAGGAGGAGGGGACACAGGCCAAGGAGGAGAAGAGTGAGGAAAAGGAGGGATACGGGTGGAAGTTGGTCTGACTAAATGGATAGAGAACTGGCTACAGGGGAGGGTGCAGAGGGTGGTGGTGGTGGGGTAGCTCTCAGCACCCACAGCAGTGACAAGCAGGATGCCACAGGCCTCAATGCTTGGCCCAATGCTATTTGGGCTCACTACTTCCGATATAGCACATGGAGTGGGGAGCAGGGTTAGTCTGTTAGCACATTATACCAAATCAAAAGCAAAACCTTATATGTCAATGTCAATGTCAATGTCAATTTTATTTAAAAAGACGCCCAATCCCAAAGGCTCTGGGCGCCGCACAAAACTATACAGTGTGTCATACCATATACATTCCTTAAAACAACATACATAACATTCAATTCCCAAACGCCTGCATAAATAAAAAGGTCTTCAGATGGCTCTTGAAAGCCTCTATAGTAGAGGCCTCTCTCACTTCCAACGGGCAGCGAGTTCCATAAGACTGGAGCAGCAACTCCAAACGATCGGTCTCCAGCTGATTTCAATCTCGCTCTTGGGATTTTGAGGAGGCCGCTATTGGAAGAGCGGAGATCACGGACAGAGGTGGACAGTTCCAGGAGATCAGAAAGGTAACCAGGGCCCTCTCCGTGTAGGGTCTTATAGGTGAGACAACCCACCTTGAACAATACTCTCCACCTGACCGGCAGCCAGTGCAATTTGCGTAATACAGGAGTAATATGACTGAACTTACTTTGTCCAGTCAAAAACCGGGCAGCAGCATTTTGCACTAGCTGCAGTCTGCGAAGAGAAGTTCCAGAGACCCCGAGATAGAGGGTATTACAGTAGTCAAGCCTAGAAGTGACTAAGGCATGTACCAAAGTAGGGAGGTCCAGAGCCGGAACCAAGAGTTTAATCCTGGCGATGTTTCTCAGATGAAAAAAAACAGGAATGAACCACTGAGGATACCTGAGCCTCCATGGACAAATTCCTGTCAAAGATCACACCAAGATTTCGCACCCATGGGGAGGCCATCAATGACACAGCTCCTAGCACAATGCCAGTCACAGAGTCAGAGGCCATTTCATCACGAACTCTGTTCGACTCCACTACTAATACCTCAATCTTGTTAGGGTTCAGTCGCAGCCAGCTGGAAGACATCCAGTCATTTATCTCAGCCAGACAGATATTTAACACATTCACTGCATTTGATGTTCCAGGGGCAAAGGAGAGGTATAGCTGAGTATCATCAGCATAGCAATGAAAACTCAAACCATACCTCCTAATGATCTCCCCCAGGGGCAGCATGTATACTGCGAACAACATAGGAGCCAATACTGAACCCTGAGGGACTCCACATGGAAGGAGGTAGAGTGCAGATGAGAAATTACCCATCACAATCTGCTGCCTCCTGTTAGTAAGAAATGACTCAAACCATTTGATGACAACATCGGTGAGTCCACATAGCTCCCTCAGGCGGAAAAGCAATACAATATAGTAGCAGAGCCCCCCCCCCCACACACACACACACATATACACACTCCCCGAAATGCTGCTTAAAAGCCTGCAATTCATTTAAATCAGTTACATTTTCTTACGTATTTGGGGTTCAATGCCAACAAGTGTAAAATCATGTACCCAGGGCATAGGAACCCCGAGGCTGGGTATAGGATGGGGGAGGTACTGATACTCACTAAAAATGAAAGGGTCCTTGAGTTTATTATATCAGAGGACCTCAAGATGGCAGTACAGTGTCACAAGGCTATGGGATGGGCAAATTGGATTCTGGGGTGCATAAGGAGTGGCATCACCAGTAGGAGGAGGGGGATGTTGTGCTGCCATTGCCTCACTCCATGGTATACCTCCAGCTGCAATACTGTGTCCTGTTTTAGAGTCCATACTTCAGAAAGGACTTAAGGTGGAGGTTTTACAGAGGAGGACAACTAAAATGGTTCAGAATTTTCACTGGAATCCCTACAAGGAAAGGCTGAAGAATCTCAACATGTACACTCTGGAAGAGAGGAGGGTGAGAGGTGACATGATCAAGATCTACAAAGTACCTCACAGGGGTAAAGAAGGTACAGTTGGGGAGTTTCCTTCAAATGAGGATGAGCACCCAAACCAAGAGACATACAATGAAGCTGGGGGGCATTCAGGATAGATGTGAAGAAATATTTCTTTACTGAAAGGGTGGTAGACGCCTTAAACAGACTGCCAGGAGAAGTGGTGGAACCTAAAATGGTAGGGGGCATGAAGCATGCATGGAATAAACATAGGGGTATATTAGAAAAAGGGGAAGGAGGGGGTCAACAGAGATCAATAGAGCTATGGAAGTGTAGTAGGTTCGAGTTAATTCTAGGAAAAATCTATTAAGCAAGCTCATTCAAAAGGAGGTCCTGATGGACACAGGCAGAATAAGACATGCAGTAACATATACAGGCAGGAGTTACAAATAGGTAGAGAACACTTGGGCAGACTGGATGGGCTGAGCGGTCCTTTTCTGCTGACAAATTCTCTGTTTCTGTGGCATCATGTGTTAATTCAGGTGTAGTGTTTATTTAAAGTTGGCCCTACCATACATCCAGATGTAAGGTACCGTAAATTACCAAATTACATGCAGCCCCCTTACAGTACAATGAACACAACCCCAGTGCTTTGAGAAGCCTTTACTCTTCATAAGACTGCTTAAAGAGCTGTGGTTCTATTTGCAGTGTCCACACCAGTATGCTGAGCTTAAAATCGATGCCACATCTGAATGAGTACTTCATTCTTGCTCACTCCATTCCTTCCCCACTTTGAAATCCGCTTGTCCTAAGTTACTTTTCAGCTGGCACTGCCTTGCCTGTGTTGGAGGATGACCAATAAGCGGCACTGAAAGAAATCAGACTTCACAGACTCTGAAGGCAGCTGCTCATGGACAGACATAAGGCAGTTCTACTGGGGGGGGGAGGAGGAAGTAAGCTGTTTATCTAGAATCTGCAGCTTATCCATCAGGTAGGGAAATGGGCAGACTAGGTGGCCAAAGCGGTCCATATGTGACGGCAAATTCTGTTTCTATGTTTCTCACCCACTATCTTGGCAAGAAGAAGGCTGCAACTGTGGCCACTGATGACTGTTGGGGTGTGGGGATAGGGGGACCAAATGGGACAGATATAAGGAGATACAATCATAATAGAAATTGTGAGATCTTCATCAGCTTTCCAAAATGCTTTCCAGTAAAAGAACACTCTATGAAGTTGTTCAAATGGCAACACAATCTGGTGAGCCTTCTGTCTGCCATCTGACACCAGGGCCCAGATATTCAAACTGCGCTAGGCTGTGGCGCAAGCTTGGGCGCAGTGCAACTTCGATGCGCAGGGGTGTGGACTGGGCAATATTCAATGGAGCTGCACCATGGCACAGCATCATTGAATATCACACCCTGGCCACCCGCAGTGTGCATGGCGCAGTGGCACTGCACCAGCGCAAGTGGCCAGAGTGGAGCATGGGGATGCGCTAGCACAAGTTCCATTGCGCTATGCACAGCAACCACGATATTCAAAACTTGACATGCAAATGGGGCCATAATGTATGCAAGGCACAAATGGGTCTAGTTGCATGTCATTATGGCCTCATTTGCATGCAGGTGCGCTGATCCCCGATGACTTGCGACTGGTGCCCTGCCAGGCAGCAGCCATCAGGGACCGACGCCCCCTGCAGCTGGCAATGTGCTCCACAGCCCAATAGTGAGCTGAAGTAAAATACAGTACACTCCAAACTCTCTGGTGGTCCAGTGGACCGCTGTGTGCCCGATCGCGGGCATTTGTAACAAATAACCCCAAACTCCCTGGAGGTCCAGTGGACTGCTGTGTGCCCGATTGCAGGCATTTGTAATAATTAAATAACCCCATACTCCCTGGTGGTCCAGTGGACTGCTGTGTGCCCGATCACGGGCATTAGTAATAAACATGAAAAATATGTCCAATATTCCTGGTGGTCTAGGGTACCCCTCACCGCCCACTGACCCCTGCCCCGCCTCCCCGGTCCAGCGGTGGGCGGCAGCACCTCACCTGCTTGCCGCCCGCCACCCACTGACTGACACCATCGGTAGGGCTGTATACCCATTGGTCCCAGCATGAGCCAATGGACATGCAGTTCCATAGCCATACACATTCCAGATATGTGAGTGATCCCATTCACATATCTGAATGTAGTAGTATAGTGCACGCCCATTGGCTCATGCTGAGGACCAATGGGCTGCATAGCCCTACTGATGGTGTCAGTCGGGCAGGTGGCAGGAGGGTGGTGCTGCCACCCGCTGGCTGACCGGGGAGCGGGCGTGGGCTCAGTGGGTGGTGGGGAGGGGGTACCCTTAGACCACCAGGGATATTGAACATATTTTTAGTTTTATTACTAATGCCCTTGATCGGGCACACAGCAGTCCACTGGACCACCAGGGAGTTTGGGGATATTTATGACAAATGCCTGCGATCGGGCAGACAGCGGTCCACTGGACCACCAGGGATATTTGACAGACTTCTGCATTGTTTTTACAAATGCCCATGATCGGGCATGGGGAGGCACCACCAGGTACAGCCAGAGCTTGGGTGGCCACCCACAGGTGGTAGCTGCCGTGTTGCACCCTTCAATGCAGCAGCTCACCTGTGGGTGGCCATCCGTTGTTCCTTTTTTGGATCAACTTTGTGCTGGCGCAGGTAGGGGTTGTGCACATAGGCTCTGCCATCCTGGGCTGAATATCAGGCTGTGCAGGGTATGCATGGGCACGCCCCACCTGCGCCAGACATTACTGATGCACTCACGATCGACGTATACGCACTTTTCCCTTTTTGAATATCGCACTGGGCACATCAGTGGGTTGCGATGGCGCAACACTGTTGTGCCATGCGTAACCCTCTTGAATATCTGGTCCCAGGCATCAACCAGCATTAAATTGCCTACAGAAGGCAGTGTGGTTATGTGGTTACTGAAATACTGGAGATTACAGATTTACAAGAACAAAAGAGTATCACACAGAAGCTGACACATATGCCTATAGCAGCTGTCTCCTGCTTCTCAGTAGTTATATTTACACCCTTGAGGTACTTGAATATTTCTATCCTATCTCCTCTTTCCCTCCTCACTTCCACTCTGTACATATTGAGGTCCCTTAATTTCTCTTCATAAGTCTTGTATTGCAAACTCTGTGCCATCTCATTCGCCCTTTTCTGTACCATCTCCAGCCTGTTAATATCCTAACAAAGGTGCGACCTCCAGAACTGCACACAGTACTCCATGTAAAGCCTGACCATGGTTTTATATAATGGCCTCACAACCTCCCTCCTTATGCTGGTGATACCCCTGTCTATGCACCCCAGCATGTCACTGGCCCTTCCAGCTGCCTTACCAGTTTGACATTTTCAGGTCATCTGAAATAAGAATCCCCAGGTCCCTTTCCTTTGTTTGTGACTGTCAGCAACCCCCCCATCCTGTAACTTTCCCCAGGTTTTCTGTATTCCAGGTGCATAATTTTGCACTTCTTTGAATTAAACTTCAGTTGCCAGTCCTCAGACCATTTCTCAAGCTTCCCCAGGTCCCTCCTCATTTTCTTCATCCCTTCTGGGGTATCCACTGTCTTACAGATCTTGGTGTCATCTACAAACAGGTAGACCTTTCCCTTCAGCCCTTCAGCCCTTCAGCAATGTCACTAATGAAGACACTGAACAGGACTGGCCCCAGAACCAATCCCTGCAGCACCCCGCTGGTCATCCCCTCTCCCCAGACTGCGCCCCATTTACCACCACTCTCTGCCTTCTATCTGTTACCCAGTTTCTCACCCACTTTACCATCCTTTCCCCCATGCCCAGCCTACCCAGCTGGTTTATCACCCTTTTATGTCAGACGGTGTCAAAGCCTTTGCTTATATCAAGGTAAGCTTTGTCCACTGCCCCACCCTGATTTAGTTCCTTTGTCATCCAGTCAAAGATATCAACCAGATTTATCTGACATGACCTCCCCACTGTGAATCCATGCTGCCTATGGTCCTGGGCTACAATGGCTTCAACATGCCCCACTATACTTTCTTTAACCAATGTCTCCATGATCTTCCCCACTACTGAAGTGAGGCTGACCGGCCTATAGCCTTTGCAAGTGCTGTACTGCTGTGGCCCTTGCCCCTCCCTCTCTTCTGTGAATCCTGACTAAAAAGACACAGTGGCTGTCTTGTGGGGGGGGGACACATGACAGTTCTTAGACATGGTACTTTCACTTCCAAATACCTGTGGGGGGGGGGGCACATGACAGTTCTTAGACATGGTATTTTCACTTCCAAATACCTAAACAGCACATATAAGCAATCAACATTCGGCATTGACAAATGCTTGTTAGTTCTGCTGTTACCCAGTTTTACAGTGTATTTTTCCCAGGACAGACATGCTGAGATGCAATATTGCCTTTTCCGTGGGGTTCTGCTGTTACACGTTTTACATTGTCTTTTATCTGGGCTACAGCATAAGAGATGCAATACTGTATCTCATTTTCAGTGTGGTCCTTCCCCCTTTTAGTCATTTTGATAATGTATGGCTTGGTGGAGATGCAATGTTTCATTTTTATTTGGGTCCTGTGTTTACACATTTTTTTCAATGTGTTTTCTCAGAATAGATCAACTGAACTGCAGCATGTCATTTTCAACGGGATCCTGCTTTTACACCGTTTTGCAATATAGTTACTCATGACAGCCATGCTGAGCTACACTATCTCATTTTCAGTGGAATTCTGCATTTACCCTTTTTTACAATGTATCTATCCAGGATAGGCCAGCTGACATACAATATCTCACTGGGATCCTGCTTTCACACATTTTGCACTGCGTTGATTGAAAACAGTACAGTGGAGATGCTACATTCATTTTCAGTTGAGTCCAGATTTCATCCTTTTTTACTATGTATTTAGTCAGCATAGACTTGAAGAGTTGTAATATCTTTTTTTCAGTGGGGTCCAGCTTTTACACATTTTTACAATGTATTTAATTATGAAACATCTGTTGAGAGGCATTATTTTTTTGCTACAAATATATATTTAACCAGGATAGCAGAGCTGACCTGCAATATCTCATTTTAAGTGGGGTATTGCTTTTACACATGTTTACACTGCATTTATTCAGGTTAGCATAGCAGAGATGTTACATCTCATTTTCGTTGAGGTCCTGCCCGGTGGAGATGCAATATCTGATTTTCAGTTAAGTCCTGTGTTTACGTATGTTTACAATGTATTTACCCAGGATAGATCAGTTGAGATGTAATATATTGTTTTCAGTGGGGTCCTGATGTTGCACATTTTAAAAGTGTAGTTACCCATTATTGGCCAGCTAAGATGCAATATATTGTTTTCATTTGGGTCCTGCTGTTACCCATTTTCACAGTGTATTTGCCTAGGATAGGCTGAGGGACTTTTCCAGGTCCTGACACTGGGGATTGGACACCGCAGTGTCAGTCTGCTCAGGAGGGGGATACAGGGTGGTGATGAGAGACCATGGAGAGGAATGGAATGGGTAGAGATTTTTTTACACTGTGGGGAACTGGGATAGAGGGTAGGGGTGGGAGATCACACAGATGGTGGGAGCTGGAGGGAATTTTACTGGCTCCCCTATCCCAGGGTAGGCAGTGGGTTTTGGGAGTGGAAGAGGGGGAAAAAGTTGGGGGGGGGAGAATGACAGAGGCAGAGAGAGAGTCATGCATACCATTATGTGTGTGATTTAGTTCCACTGCTTGGAGTGTAGTGTGATGCCTGTAGCTGTCAAGACAGCCCCTGCAGTACTCTGCAAAGCACTTGGCTTAGCACAGAGATTTTCAACTATTGTTTTTACTAATTCATGTTTCTAATCTAAGTTTTATGTGATCTTCCCTTTGACAAGTACTGTGGTAACAGTTTGGGGAATTTTTGTCCCCCCCAACTCCTGCCTAACACTGGCGTATAAGGTCAGTTTTTAGGCAGCGGTTTATCAGCTCCCAGATCCTACATGGATTGATTTGCTGGACATTTACTCCAGCTACCGTTTACAGTATAATATTTAAGCAATAAGTTATGAGCAGGGGTTAAATTAACAGTCTGTTCAGCACAGCCTTGAGGAGCAATATGGCACAAGGAGCAGCCAAGTGCCATATTGCCACAAGGGGGTGATTAACTGACTGTTAATCTTACCTGGGGTCATACCTTGCTACTATTATTATAATCTAGCACTGTAAAATATATTTAAGAACTGTTACATTTATAAACAGAAAATATCTTATTCACAATAATATAGCCAGATAGATAGACAGACAGATAGATAGATAGATAGATAGATAGATAGATAGATAGATAGATAGATAGATAGATAGATAGATAGATAGATAGATAGATAACAACCTTTGTTTGTCAACAGGATATAACTTTTAGGACTACAAATCTCTGTTTTATGAAGTTGTCCTGAATTCAAAAATGGTTACAGGCAAGTCAGTACAGACAAGACATGATGTGACATACGTACAAGTTGAACAAAGCAGATTATACATTTTCACAGCATACAGATATAATAGTTGCAATAAAAATATATAAAAATAAAACATACAATAACACAGACCATCAACAATGATTATATTAAAATCATATGTTCAGCTTGAGAGTTTATCAAAATACAGTCACAAGATAGCCTATAACAGAGATATAAGAGACAGCAACCCTTAGATAGATATCTGGGGCCAGATTTTCAAAGCCCTATGTCTGACGTAAGGTGCTTGCAGCAAACAGTTGTGCCACAACTGGCATCTTGCATCAAAAGTTATGGCTGGGAGCTGTTCAGAAAAGTAGACTGCAGCGAACCCAGGCTGTTTGCAGCAAAGGAGGTTTGTGCCAGCCTTGCACCACAAAAAATGGCTGTGACATGGTGCAAGGGGTCTTGCTGCAGATGCAGGCTGCCACATCCCCTTAATATATATTCAGAAAACCCTCCCAGAGGACAATGGCCTAAGTACCATTAGACCAGCAAAAAGCAGGTGTAACAGTGCTTAGGCACCTTCTGGGAGGATTGGCAACTCTTGCACTCTCTGTGCCCCCCCAGGGGCTGTGTACCTCATAAACAGCCCTATTGATCCAGTAGTTCCCCCCTCACCCCAATCCCCAAACTAATGAAATATGTCAGCCACCCCATCCCCGATATTGTTATTAAAGATGCCCCCGTTGGGCAACCTGACCCCCATCCTGATCCCCATCATATTGCCATGCCAGTTATTAAAATAAAATGAACATGTCCAATGCAATGTTGCCCTGGTGGTCTAGTGGTTTCCAACCTGCCCACCCGGCAGTGCCAGACCACCCCACTCCCCCCACCCATACCCAGCCAGTGATTGGCACAGCCCACCTCTTACCACCACTGCAAGCCACCAACTGAGCTCTGCATGAGGATGTACAGTATGTAGTACATGCTCAGTGAATGACATTTGCTGTCATTCACTAAGTTCATACTATTTACAGTACATGTTCATAGCAGTGCTCAGTTTGTGGCTGGCCGCAGTGGTGAGAGTTGCGCTGTGCCAGTTGCCAGCTGGGTATGGGTCGGGGGTAGCAGGATGGTCTGATACTGCTGGGTGGGGGGGCACTAGACCACCAGGGCAACATTGCATAGGACAAGAACTTTCTCAAAAAGAAGGGAAGTTTATTGTAAAAAACTCAATGCATCAGTTAGGGTTGATTCCATACCAACAGATGTCTGGAAATTCAATATTAGGGTTACCAACCCTACTCACACACACACACACACACACACACACACACACAAACACCACCATCTACAGATCAACATGCGCCAGGGTGTGCCTTGGGGTCATCAGCCTTATCTCTCACCCCATTCCATATGTAAACAAGTTGATATGATACAGTACAGGAGAATGGGGTGAGAGTTAGGGCCCAATGACCCCAAGGCACACACCAGTGCTTGTTGTTCTGTGGATGGTGTGTGTGTAGGGGGGGTAGGGTTGGTAACCCTAACATCGAATTTCCAGACTTTTGTTGGTGTGGAATTAACCCTAACTGATGCATTAGTGGAGTTTTTTACAATAAACTTCCCTTCTTTTTGAGAAAGTAAATGTTACTTATATGGCATCCTTAGGTGGGAGCGTGGACCCTCTGGGTCCTGTTCTCCCACCCACCCAAAAGTGTAAAGGCATAGGACAGGAGAGCTCTGTGATACCAGTTTTGCTTAATGCGATTTGCATATTTGGGAGTGCAGGCCCTCTGGACCCTGCGCTCCCATCCACCCATAAGTGTAGAGACATAGCACAGGAGGGATCTGTGCTTCCAGTATTGCAAAATGGTTTCCATGGGTGGGAGCACAGGCCATCTAGGCCCTGTACTTCCACCTACCTATAATTATAGAAACATAGAGCAGGAGGGCCCTGTGCTTTTAGTTTCGCATAATCATGTCCATACATGGGTGAGCAGGTCCTCTGGGCCCTGCAATCCCACCCATGAGTTTAGAAGTATAGCATATGAGGGCCTAGTGCTCCCAGTTTAGCATAAATGGTATGCATAGGTTGGGACACAGGCTCTTTGGGCCCTGCTCTCCCACCTATCCATGAGTACAGACACCTAGTGCAGGCCTAGAGGCATTTCAAGAAACCCTTGTACTGCAAATGGGGAATATCTGGGTAACCATAGCAACTTTGGAAAAAAAATAATTTGCACTTGTATTCATGACCTGGCCACCTCCATGTTTTGCAAAACTACCATTAGTTTATATACAGGACTTTCACAAAAATTCCACAGACTTTTGTGAGAGAACTATTGTTTTATATGCGGAATGTTCCTAAAGGTACCACAGACTTTCAAGAAACAGTCCTGGACTTTTGTGACACTACTATTGGTTTACATGTGGGACTTTCATGAATGTACCTCAGACTTTCATGAATGAATCTTGAACTTTCGCGCAAATACCATTGGTTTACATGTGGTACTTTCGGGAAAGTTGAGCAGATTTTTGCAAAAGTCCCACATGTTAACCAAGCTACTTTCAAAAAATATATAATATTATATATGTGTGTGTGTATGTGTATTATATATATATATATATATATACACACACATATATATATTTAATGTTAGGGTTACCAATCCTAACCCCTCCACACACACACCACAGACCAAGAGGCGCAGGGGTGTGCCTTGGGGCTGAAGGGCCTAACTTTTACCCCATTCCACATGTAAACAGGTTGAGATGGTACAGTATAGGAGAATGGGGTGACAGTTAGTCTGACAACGCCAAAGCAGATCGTGGCACCTGCTGGTTTGTGGAGAATGTGGGTGGGTGGTGGGGGGTTGGGTTGGTAACCCTAAAATTGAATTTCTGGGCTTTTGCTCATGTGGAATCAACTGTAACTGATGCATTAACAGAGTTTTTTTGCAGTTTCCTTTATTTTTGAGAAAGTGAAATGTTACTCATATGGTATCCATAGGTACAAGTGCGGACTCTCTGAGACCTGCATTCCTACCCACTCATCAGTGTAGAAGCATATTGCAGGAGGGCACTGTGCTCCCAGTTTTACACAATGGGATGCATATTTGGAAGTGTGGGCCCTCTGGGCCCTACACTCCCACCCACCCATAAGTGTAGAGACATATTGCCTGAGGGCCCTCTGCTCCCAGTATTGCAAGATGGTATACATGATGATCCCTCTGGGCTCAGCACTCTCACCTACCTATAAGTATAGAGACTTGGCACAGGAGGGCCCTGTGCTTTTAGTTTTGCATAATCATATCCATAGGTATGAGCAGAGCCCTCTAGGACCTGCACTCCCACTTACCCATGAGTGTACAGGCATAGCATAGGAGGGCCCAGAGCTCCCAGTTTAACATAAATAGTATGCATAGGTGGGAATGTGTGCCCTCTTGGCCCTGCACTCCCATCTACCCATAAGTACAGACACATAGCACAGGCCTAAAGGCATTCCAGGTAACCTTTGTAACACTTATTTTGCAATATCTCAGTAACCATAGCAACTGCAGAAAAAAATATTTTGCATTTGTATTCATGACCTAGCCACCTCCATGTGTGCTTAAAGGAATACTAAGCTGCACTTAGCAAAGAATACGTATCTTGAACCATTTTTGAGACATAAGTGCCGAAAGGCACCACGAATGCCACAATGTTATCCTATTGGAAAATTTACAACTTTGGACTCCTGTAACTCTGGAACCAGTGTAAATGTGTTCACCTAACCAGCAAAAGGCACATCTGTGGGACAAGGTCTTGCCAGCCTGCAAGTTGCAGCCACAAAGTATTAACCTTTGTCTTGCTATGAAATGACAAAGAAACTGGTGTTTTGGGGCTGTTGAACTATGAAACATTCCTGAACGTTCCATGGAATTTTGCAAAAATCCCATTGGTTTACATGGGAGAACTTTCACGCAAGTACTGTGAAGCTGTCATGAAGGTCCTGCCATTATAGATGGGGAACTTTCGTGCAAGCACTGCGGATCTTTTGTGAACGTCCACAGAACTTTCACGAAAGTTCTACAGCTAAGGTTGCGTAAAAACTTTAAAGCCATATTTCTGGGCATTCTGGTGAAAAACTAATGCTGAATAATTTATTTATTTAGGAAATCAGAATTACAACCCTTTGAGTCATAGACTAATTTCCAAAGGCTACACATAAGAATAAAACATAAACATTCATACAGTACATACATAGAATAAATGTGGGTAAGCAATCATACAGACTATAAGTACAATGAGCATGGGTTAATGCCTATACATTTGGTAGCTAAAACAGGAGAGAGCTATCGACATATTCACATAATGAGCGGTTAAGACCGATACAATTGGTAGCTAAAGCAATGCATGATATGAGTTGGTAGTAAGCTGCCTTATGGAAGCTTGTCTTATACAACAACAAATTACAACATTTTTTGTGCCTCACTAACTGAAAACAAGACAGTAGCAGCATGAAAGTAAAAAGCCCAAGCACGACACTAAACAGTGCTTTTGCGAAAGTTAAAAGTACTTTTGAGGGGAACATATATTTTTCCCCTTAGGCTATAATGGGAAACTTGAAACTTTAATAACTTTTGAACAGATTAATATTTTTTCACCAAACCTTCAAAAGACAATTTCCTGACCAACTCCTCATATACCCTGAAAACTTCTGACCAGACGAACTAACTGTTCGGGCTGTAGAGACAAGCAAAGAATTGCCAAAAATGGCCAAAAAAGTGTTGTTTTGCCCTTTTTTGTGGCACTCCACAGCTCTGCAACTGCACATCCAACCAGATCGAAGCTTTCCAGATCCTGAAATCTATGGTACAAGAATGCGCATGCAAAATTTCAGACAAATCAAAAGAATGGTTGCAAAGTTATTAAAGTGCAAATTTGTGGGCTTAACATAGAAGTGGCCATGCAACCCTAACTATAGCTGCACTACCGTGTAGCTAATATATACTGTATATAATTATACCATTGTATAATTGCAATATAACAACATAGGCCCACACTGTTATCAAATCTTTAATTTATCTTAAAGAGTACCATATGAGTGATAAGGCAGATGTATTGGTAGTTCTATCTGATATGCTTCTAGCACATCTCGCTGTATGCAGACAACAGACTGAGATGCGAGGACAACTGATACAGTTGGTGAAACATGATGATGGATGCCTGTTGAGGTATGTTTCAGAAGCTGTATGTTATTTCTGTTGCATTATGGTGTCTGTCTGTGATTGGTTGTCTTGCCTTGTACTGCCCCCCATAGTTGTGTATGTGTGTGTGTGTGTGTGTCTGTGTTTGTGCCTGTGTGTGTGTGTGTGCCAGTGGTGGGGTGGTGGGGGGTTGGGGGGAAGCCAGAGTTAGGGATAAAAAGCCTAACGTCGAATTTCCTCGCTTTTGCTGCTGTAAAAAACCCTAACTGTTGCATTAACACAGTTTTTTGCAAATAATTTCCTGACTTTTTGAGAAAGAAATAAAAATGCAAGGTTCTTTTACCATACTACATCTTAAAATGTTTATATAAGACAGGTTCAGAACAATGCCTTACTGCTTAATCTGGTTCAAGGTCAGTTGGCATTCATCTGTATCCCCCTCACCCGGGTCGTGCCTGAAAATAGGCAGGATTTGTCAAGTGCACTTACCCGGTCAACAAAAAATAAATAAATGAAAAAAACTGCCTCACCCAAGTTATCATCCCATCCCTGCATAAGAGCTACTGCATCATAAGTCAAGATTCATAGCCCAAACAAGACCATGGCCATCAATACTATATTTGTCTGATACCAACTCTTCACTAGATCTCACAGTCATGATTTTCATATTGTCAGCTATGCAATGAACTCACCCCTCTGTAACCAATAATTCCATTGTGAGTGCACAGCAACACGCAAATTAAGGCCATACATGTTCATGACACACCTTCATCATTGGACCTGCATACAAGCCAGAACACTAAATACTGTACATACTGATGCAGGCAATGCCCCCCCCCCCAAAACATGTGGTACATGCTTAGTGCGAAACCACAGCTGAAGTAAATGGATATACATCAACATCACATAGCTGTTATAGCACCTGTGGATTATTCCTAACTGTCATGAATTGTACGGTCTAAGCCAGGAAATGACACGAACCATAACATACCACTAATTTCATGCTGAGTAGAGACATACAGTCTAACTAAATGCATGTACATCAGTGGCATTCCTCATTCATAGCATTGGCTGGAAAGGTAGAACACTGACAAGTTGCATGGTGTTAGGCAGACAATGCCCCCACCACACCGCAAAGAGGTACTGAATATTCACTGAAGAGTGTGGGTAATTCAGAGATTTCTCGACACTTTGTGTGATGTCACAAGGTGCTGACAAATTATTCAACCACACAATAAGTGGGTAAATACCCCAAAAGCCCAAACCATGGAGTGTCTTATTGTCAATATACAATGGACCCATGTGTAAAATAAATTCTAAATTTGTTAAAGTAAGTTTTTTTATAAGTGTCATTTCTCAGGTGTGAGTTATTACCAGATATACCATAGACATTTGATCTGTTTTTACTAATGAGTTTAGAGGATTTGCATACCCCATTGCATAACTGCATGTATACACCTGTTAAAACACAGAGCAGTTAGATGCTGCCACACAAACAATGTCCCACTCCTCCCAATCCTAGGTACTTAATGTTCACAACAGAGCCACAAGTAAAATGAGGGTGTAAACATTAACAGTGTATGTGATCGGTATCAGCTGTATACATCCTAAGACACTCAGTAGTTGGACAGCGCCAATCAGTGAATACACCCGTCCATGTGCACATGACTCAGTGTATCTTGAGTACACAGCTAAAGTCAACAAAAAGGTGTTGACAGATACATGATACATTGATACCACTTACACCTGTTAGGACAGTGGTAAACTGCACTGGATGACCCAAACAATGCTCTGAAGCACCATAAACCAGGTACAAAACCACAGCTGTAGACACAGATGCAAACTAAACTGCACTTTCTTATAGCAGTTGAACATACATATATGTAATAAGGAGTCAAGGACATTATAGAAAAACTATTATATTTAATAACATATTTTTTGTTAGAAAAATATAAAAGTGCTATATACAATATTTATAAAAATCACAAATCCAAAAATAAATAAATGTGTTTCTTCATACACAGAAGGGGGGAAGGAATAATAAATAAAATGTAAATTAAATAAAAGTACTGAAAAATTAAAGTGTTACTTCACACTTGTACTGGGGGGGGACATAGAAATAAAAATTAAAAATAAATTATGTAATTAACTATTTACAAAGAGTGGCCAGGAGTGATAGAGAGGTGCTGGCCATTCAGGCTGTTGGGCCTTGGGGAGAGGATGAGGAGGAGGAGGAAAAGGAAGGCTGTGCAGGAGTAGGTGCGGCCTGGTGCCCCTCATCTGGAGCTGATGGTGGTGTTGTTGGAGGGGCACCTTCGAGGGGCTCTTGCTGAGGAGCTGTAGAGGGCTGGTCATCTTGTAGATGCTGCAGGTCCTGATGAAGCAGGTGGTGGATAGCTTCTGTGGCCTCCAGCTAGTTCTCAGCCAGCCACACCATGAGACCATGCATGGACTCATGCAAACCAACAAAGGCCTTTTCCAGTTCTCTCAGTGAGTGAATAGCTTGGGTGAGGCCCCTGTTGCTCTGCTCAAGCCCACGGGTGGCTACTAAGGCCGCATGCCCCACACGCCCATGACGCTACAGCAAATCTATTATTTCTGCCCCATGATCTATTATCTCCCCGGCTTGTCCAACTATATAATTTAATTGTGCTGCAATGTCATGGACGTGTTCGGCTGCAGCCCTGTTGGCACCCTGCATGGCCTCCAGCAGATGGCTGAGGGTGTCACTGATTTTATTTAGAATGGCTATCTGCCCTGTGGAGACAAAAAAATAGAATAGACATGTTATTAATATATTACACTGAACTGTGTTTATTTGTTGTATTAATGATAGGCAAGATGAATTTACATCTATGTCACATCAGTAAACCTGTGTTAATGTAATAATACTATTATTTACATTTCTTGGTCACGCATTTGCCCCCACCCTTTCAGATACTATGATGTTACACTTCTTCCAGCAGAATGTGGTACTGTAAACCCCAGGATAGGTGTCAATTAATGCTGTTCCTTGAAAGACCTCAAGAACCTTTGTATGGCAGTATATGCAAAAGTTGTATAATGATGAAACCTCAGCAGCTGTACCTAGTTGACCCCCCCACCCTGGTGTGATGTGTCCTGCTGTTAATTGTCTGTACTGTGGCACTATAATGACTAGGCAGCCTCTAATGATGCACAACTGTATACACTCATTATTGCTAATTCATGCTGTGTGGGAAGGCCTGTCCAACAAGGCAACAGATCTGAAAGTGCAATAGTTAAGGGGCCAGAGATGCCACTCCCCCATCACAGAGGTACACAGATGTTCTACATTCCAATCACACAGTATTGCACAGGTACACTCCCTAGCCAGTTGTGTGTCTCTCACCACCATCTGTGTGTGGTTCTCTCAGGGTGTACTGTTGGTCACATATTATCGCTCGACAGGCAAGGTAGTCCTGAGAGCCCATGTGGCAAGACTACCATTTGTACACTACTCTATGATCCCTTCCCACCTGATCAGGTTTCTCAAGGTCAGACAGCATAGTTCAAATAAATTGATTGTAACAGAATAATAGCACACATATCCCGGATGAACATACGGTAACTGTGCTTCAACAGTACATTTGAGATCAAGCAACATGAATACAAAAATAATAAATTGTCGTTATCTGTATAACCAGTAGCTGTCATACCTACAAACAAACATTCAGCAAAACAAGGAAAATTAACTACCTGTTGTTAGATTTCTATTCATACAAAAAAACAACAT
Organism: Neoceratodus forsteri; assembly: GCA_016271365.2. Lineage (NCBI taxonomy): Eukaryota > Metazoa > Chordata > Ceratodontiformes > Ceratodontidae > Neoceratodus > Neoceratodus forsteri. The sequence continues at coordinate 1,647,202,221 of CM057453.1, forward strand.
CCAAAATGTGTACATTCATTGATTAAACCACGTAACAAGAGTTGTATAAATGCAGCACTATATTCACAAAGCTGGAAACAAGTCCATAAATAACAAATGATTTTAAAATTGAACAATAGTAAAATGCTTGTATACTCCCTTTCCACCCACATACCAACATAGTTTCAGTGACAATAGATCTGTATAGATAGTGTAACTCAGTGGGTTAATATTTCTCAGATATACTAGTCTTCCAGAGAACTCCTATTAAGTACAGTATGTCTGTTCAATATGCTGGTGCAACTGTTCATCTCTGTGAATTGAGGTCTCAAATATCAGCTATAACAGAATATCATTAATATCACACCAGCAAAAGGAGTGCTGCAGTGTAATGGAATGTAATGCAGCAGTGCAACTGTGACTTGATATCCGCCCATGAAGAATATCATTCACAATCAGAAATTTTACCTTGATCTCTACCTACTGTACCTCCACTGAACAATATGCATCATGTCTTGTTTAAAGTGTTAAAAAGTACAAGAAATAATATTGTGATTCAACTTCTTGCACAGAGATATACACAAAAACATATCAAATTGATAAACCCTACATGGGTCACCAGCAGTCAGAGGGTAGAAACATGATTGACCATACCAACAGATGCCCTGCTCCTGCTAATATAGGTTCCTTGAGTACATTTAGCACCTGACGCAGCAGTGTCACTAGAAGAATGGGTATCAGGGCACTAGGCGTCTCTACAGATTTGGGTTGTTAAAGACATTGTGGGCATTTGACAACAGTGTGTGTTAGCATGGCAGCTTTTCAGCCACCAGTTGTCTTATTATCTAATAATGCAGCTTTAGGGTAATGAAGCCACTTCTATACTAAATTTGAAAATTTAACAGTTTTAACTTTGTACTTGTTCAACAGTTCAGCATTTGTACTGAAAATCTAATGGCTGGTATGTAATGTTTGTTGCCTAAGTTGTGTGCAGCTGCTATCAGTGGACTATAATGATGATGTCAATGGCTTTAGTTGGGCTGTTGCTCTCCACTCATGATGTAGTGCCTGGTCTGGACAGGAAAGTGAGGTGGGAAATGCCTGGCTAAAGCTGTTCTACTGGTCACTGGTTAACTTTTCTGCACATGGTATCAGTGAAGTATACCAATGATATCCATGGCTTTAGCTGGGCTGTGGCTCTGTACTAATGATGCAGCACTCGGTGTGTCTCGGGCAGCAGGGGATTGCCTGGCTAAAGCCATGCAAGTGCTCAGTATCCTAACTTGTGTGTAATTGCTATCAGCAATGTCTACCAATCATGTGCATGGCTTCAGTCGGGGTGTGGCTCTGCAGTCATTATGCAGAACCTGATCTGTTCAGGGGGGAGCTATAGTGGAATTCATCGGTCCAAATGAGTGTACTGAGTGGCCAGTAATGCTGTTTAAAAAGAAACTTAAAAACATGATAGAAGTTACTTATGTTCCTCAGCTGGAGGCCCAGCTGGACCTGCAGCACCCGATGGATGACCCACTGCTGGAGATTCTGGTGTCACCTCCACAGAGGGTTTTATCTCCACAATCTCAATACCCTCTGTGGAGTCTCCTCCTCCAGCAGCACCCTCCGTAGATGGTTCGTCCTCTGTAAAAAAACATAGTAAAAGACAAAACACTACTTTTCTGTAAATATTAGTATGACTATATATATCTCCGTACTATCACTTGTACTAAATTCTTAATTCTGATGACTCCAATAATATCTACTATGGAATTTGCAACCCACTGTACACCTGCTCTCTGAATCAGTAGACTAACTGGTATTCTTGCCTTGTTAGTAGCTGCAAACAAGGTAACATGATGAGCAATTTGAAGGCCTCATCAAGACAGTCTGCTGCCCATTCTTCCCATTTGGGGCAACTAGTTTAAAAGTATCAAGCACAGAATACTCCATGGAAGCTTCATCTTTTTTTAAACTTGAACTTGTAGAAACATCTGCAGCACACTGTGTCACTTTTAAAAAAAGAAAATGTTACAATTTCTATTCTCCATTGTCTTGTCCAGTTGGTTTTGTGTGATTTTCTATGTTGTGACTGCCAACACACTACAAAAGATAGTGTATCAACAGTGATATACAAACAAAGAAATTCTTCTATCTTGAGGTTCCCTTGACAACAGAGTACCTCTCAAGCTACGCTCAAGAGGTCATCTGTAACCAAGAAAACCTCTTAATACAAGAATATGGTCACACACAATCCTCAATATCTACTCTCTTTCTAGAAGATGTACTACATACTAAGTATACAGTCACAGACTAGCTAAACATTTCTACATGAATGTAATACACCCATATAATGCCTGCACACAATGTACATGGGTAAATAGTCTAAAATGCCTACTGAGAGAATGGCCCCCACCCTCCCCAGGCAGCCAATGAAAGTCATGCAAAATCAACACAGAAGCTTCATTTATAGGAACTCCACACAACTGCTAACAATACTGATGACTTGTATGACATCACCCTGCAATGGTGTGACATATGTAGAACAGCTATAGAAACATAGAAACATAGACTTTGACAGCAGATAAGGCCCACTTGGCTCACCCAGTCTGCCCATTTCCCTACCTATTGGATAAGCTGCAGATTCTAGTTAACCAACAGCCTACTTCCTGCAACCCCCCACTATAATTGCCTTGTGTCTGTCCCATGCATATTTGAATTCCCCAATTGTTTTAGACCACACAACCTCTCCAGGAAGGCGGTTCTATGTGTCCACCACTCTCTCTGTGAAAACGCATTTCCTCACATTACCCCTGAGCCGTCCTCCCCTCTAACTTTAAATTGTGCCCCCTTGTTCTATACATCTCTTTTCTGAAAGATGCTACCCTCCTGGACTTTGTTGATTCCCTTGAGGTACTTAAAAGTTTCTATCATGTCCCCGTCCCTCCTTTCATCAAGGGTATGCATATTAAGCTCTCAGTCTCTCTTCATATGGTTTCTGATGTAGACCCTGCACCATTTTAGTTGCCCTCCTCTGGACTGCTTCCATCCTGTCTATGTCCTTGTGTAGATGGGGTCTCCAAAACTGCACGCAGTACTCCAGATGGGGTCTCACCAACTGTCTGTCATGGAGGATAACCACTTCCTTTTTCTACTTGTGATGCCCCTCCCTATGCATCCCAGTATCCCCCTGGCTCTCCTTACTGACTTCTCACATTGCTTACCCACCTTCAGGTCATCTGATATGACTACACCCAGATCCCTTTCCATTATTGTTGTTGTTAGTACCTCCCCTGCTATTGTGTACTCTTCTTCTGGATTTTTATTTCCCAAGTGCATTACTTTGCACTTCTTTGCATTGAATCTAAGTTGCCATATGTCTGATCATTCCTCCAACCTTGCCAAGTCCCTTCTCATCCTTTCCACACCTCCTTGTGTATCAACCTTGTTGCAGATCTTTGTGTCATCTGCAAAGAGGCATACTTTTCCTTCCAGTCCCTCCACAATGTCACTCATAAAGACATTAAAGAGGAGCAGTCCCAGTACTGAAACCTGTGGTACCCCGCTAGTATCCCCCTTTCTTACATAGAAACATAGACTTTGACAGCAGAGAAGGACCACTTGTGTATCAACTCTGTTACAGATCTTTGTGTCATCCACAAAGAGGCATACCTTTCCTTCAAGACCCACCAGAATGTCACCTATAAAGACATTAAAGAGGACTGGACCCAGTACTGAGCCCTGAGGTACTCCACTGGTAACCCCCCCCTTTCTTCAGAATGTGTTCCATTCACTATTACCTTCTGTGTCCTGTTGTGCAGCCAGTTTGCTACCCAGGCTACCACCCTGGGACCCACTCCCAGGCTGGCTAACTTGATTATTAATCTTTTGTGCGGGACTGTGTTAAATGCCTTGCTAAAGTCTAGGTAGGCCATATCCACAGCCCCTCCCTGGTCTATTACTTTGGTCACATAGTCAAAGAAATCGATTAGATTCGTATGACATGACCTTACTGCTGTGAATCCATGCTGCTTTGGGTGTTGTGCCCCACTGGCCTCTAGGTACTCAACAATTCTTTCTTTCAGAAGTGATTCCATCATTTTCCCTACCACTGAGTTCAAACTAACAGGTCTGTAGTTTCCTGCTTCTGCCTTGCTCCCACTTTTGTGAAGGGGAATCACATCTGCCCTCCTCCAGTCCTCAGGTACCACCCCATCTTCCCATGATGTGTTAAAAAGTGTGGTTAGTGGTGTCACTAGGTCCTCCCTTAGCTCTTTTAGGATTCTAGGGTGAATCCTGTCAGGCCCCATTGCTTTGTCCACCTTGAGTTTTAGGAATTCTTTCAGTACTCTTTCTTCTATAAATGGACTGGTGTCAACCCCACTATCCAGAGTGCTTCTACTGTTTGGTTTAGGTAACTCCTCCTCTTCTTCTTTTGTGAATACTGAGCAAAAGTATTCATTCAGTGTCTCTGCCTTTTCACTGTCTCCTTCTGCCCACCTCCCCTCTCCTTTATTAATCTTCACTATCCCTCCCTTAACCGTTCTATGCTCCCTAATGTACCTATAAAAGGTTGTATCCCCCTTCTTAACTGAGTTTATTTTTATTTTATTTCATTTTTGTTGACCGGGTAAGTGCACTAGACAAATTCTGCCTATTTTCAGGCACGACCCGGGGGAGGGGGATACAGATGAATGCCAACTGACCTTGAACCAGATTAAGCTGTTGGTGGTATTTTTAGTGAATGAGGGGAAATTTGGCCAGGACACCGGGAAAATTCCCCTACTCTGTGGAGGGGGAACCTTTGGTGGATGGACGCAAGATGGCCACTTCTGCTCTGACTTTGGAGGAGATGGAGGTGACTGGGACAGGGGAGCAGGCCTCCTCCCCCGCTCCCATTGAACCTGAGGCTGTGGATTTACTTGTTGCTGATCAGGAAGCTTCTTTGCCTATGGAGTTTTTTGACACGGTTCATGCAGCGCTTGAGGATGCACCTTAAGGTACCTACACAGTGCACTTTATTGAAGGAATTGAGTTCTGCACTTACTGAGAAGGAACGTTTGCTGAATGAAGTGCAGGATGCAGCTGAACACTGCTCACATCGTAAGGCTTAGCTTCAGTCTGAAATTGCTGCTTTGCATGCTGGCTTGACTGTTTTGGCCACATCGACCTCCCTTACTTCCGGGTCACGGCACTGTGATGCGAGTGTTGGTGCACAGCAGAGTGTTCCTGCCTCTCAGGTACAGTCTAGCCTGGCTCCTACACTTTGGACTGATCCTGCCTGTTTTCCTGACCAAAACTTGAATTCTGGTAGTTGGGAGGATGATGCGACTACATCACACGGCTTGGTTGTTGCAGCAGCGACATTTTTGATGAAACGGATGAGTATGACTTCCATTATTAAACAGAGCGAGGTTGTGTTGCATGAAACTGGTGTTTTTACCGAGATGGGGAGTACCTTGCTTGTGGTAAAGGGAACTGTTGGACTTGGCCCTGCTTCACCTTTACCCGGTATCTGACTTACATCTTTCTCCTGCTATTCAGTGTCCTCCTGCTGCACAGAGCTTAGCTCCCTCTTTGCCTCATAATGACTCTTCCTGTTGGTCTCCTGAAAGAGCGATAGCTGCAGCAGGGTGGTTGCCTAGCTCTAATGGTACCTGGGTGCCGGATCCAGCAGATGCAGCTGTACAACGCTACCACTCCTCTGCTAGTAACTCGGTGGTTACATGTAATTTATCTAGTACTGACTCTGTGCCTGCTACTTCTCAACAGTCTGTTTCTATTCCACCTGTTTCTGTGGTTACTACTCCAGCTGTCTCTTTATCTACTTCTGGTGTTGTTCCTCAAATAGCTGTTTCTGTCCCTGTGCAGGAAAACAAAGGTCACCCCCCCATTTAAACTTTCTGATTTGTTTTCTAACAAGGGTGAACCTGCACCTCATAGGAATGCTGTACGTTTGATTTATAAGGGGGGTTTGGAGGATTTACCTGATAGGCTCTATATTGCCAAAGGTTTGCTAAAAGGGTCTATGAAGTTTTTGTCTGCTGATATTTATGCTCTGATTCATTTGGGTAATTCTAACTATGATGTTAGTTTCAAAACCCCTTCAGGTTTGGAGTGTTTTTGGTCTCTTTTCCAGATGGTTAAGAATTCTCCACTCTGGATACCTTTTTTTGCTGTGCCCCTTACCAAACCATCTGTTAAGTTAATTACGATCATGTTCCGTAATGAAGGAGTACATATTGAGGATATCCTTTTCTGGCTGCGGAGAAGATGTGAAGTACTAGATAAACCTGTACCGATTCTTGATAGTGAACAAATTTGGAATGGGGGTTGTAAAATTAGGGTAAAGCTTTTTGCTTCAAATAATGGCCCTCAACATTTGCCTAATAGTTTTTTTGGGGGGAAGGATAGAGGGAGTTTATTTTATGTTGGTCAGCCAAAATCCTGTTTTAACTGTGGTTCTGGGACTCATCTCAATACGGCCTGTGACACTCCTCGCTGTTCCCATTGTTCTGAATTTGGACATTTGGCTGCCACATGCCTTCACCTGTTTAAATGCAATTTATGTGAACAGATCAGACATGGCTATGCTAAATGTCCTTGGGCATCCCATAATAGGGATGATTGCCCTTCACATGAAGGCTTGATTGTAGGAGCTCAACATGCTGAATCTGACCCTGTCCCTCCCCCTATTGGTGGAGACTCACTTCCGAGTTCACCATTACCTAGTGCATCTTCTTTAACAGTTCCAGACATGGGTTTGAGTGCTTCGGTTCCAGCTGCTCTGCCAGCTGCCGGGACCCTGCATTCCTCAGTAGTTCCTGGGGTTGTCTCATTCCCTGTCACCTCTGATTTATCTCTGTGTGACAGGTCGGAGGATCCAGAGATGCCTCCTCTTCCGTCACCAGTGTTGCCTTTTAAAAAGGTCATTGCTAAAAAATGTCACAGATCAGGGAAACCTGTTCCTGCTCGGCCGGTACCTGTGGCCTCTACTAGTGGAGTTGTTTCTGAATCTTGGAAACTAAGTAACAGCTTTGCTGTTTTGCAGTCGAAGGATGAATCTGATGGTGAAGACTCAGATCTTTCTTCCAGAGCTTCTGTGATTACTGACGCTTTTTCGGAAGGTGATGATGGTGAAGTAACACAGGTGGAGGGTCTACCTAGATGCTCTCAGCATAGACGTGTTTCTAAAGTCTCATGAGGCTAGTATGATCCTGAAATATTGTTCTCCCTTTCTTTGTTTTCTTATTATGGCTTCTTTGTCATTTACTACTATTAATGTTAATAGTATTCAGAGTCACAGGAAGATGGTTACTACTATGTCCTGTTTACATGGCTTACGCAGTGATGTGATTTGTCTCCAGGATACACGTTTAAAATCTCTTTGTGAAGTGCAATGCGCATGTAACCTATGGTCTTCAGGTGTCTTTCTGGTCGAATGGGGAATCCCCTTGTGAAGAGGTTGGGGTACTTTTTGCCAATCCAGAATTGAAAGTATCAAGGATGGTTGACATTTCTCCGGGATGAGCATTGTTGCTTGATCTTAATTTTGGAAGGGAAAGATTTTGATTAATTAATATTTATGCTCCACAGACCAAGGCACTCCGTGTTGCACTATTACAAGACATTCAACCCTATTTGTATACCTCTGCACTAGTTTGGGCTGGAGAATTTAATTGTGCTCTTAGTACTAGGGATAGAGGTATGAAGACGTCCAAATTGTTTTGTGATTCTCTAAATTAATGCAGATATTAGATACTGCCCAGCTCAAAGATGCATATCATAGTGTCTATTCTGAGGGTGGTAAGACGTTTTTTAAGAATACATTATCCACCAGGATAGATTTTATTTTTCTTTCTGTTGTTTTACAAGTTAATAAGGTGGATTTACGGGTATGGGAATTTTCTGACCATAAATCTCTTACTGTTTACTTGACGTGGAAGGTATTCCAAGATGTAAAAAGAATGTATGGAGGTTGAATTCCTCCTTATTGAATGAGAAACCTCTTCAACGATCTTGGAAGTTAGAATTACAGGCTAGGCTTTCTGTCTTTGATTTTTATGAAGATGCTGCTTCTTGGTGGGAAGATTCTAAGATGGACTGGAAGACTTTTTTCCAGACTTACTCTCACACCAAAAGCACCGCAAAGTATCTGGAATACTTACGTCATAGAGCACAGTTACAGAAATTGATCTCTTTGACGGAAACTGAGGGGTGTGACTATAGTACTCAAATTAGAAATGTTAAAAATCATATGATGGAATATAGGTATGATAGGGCAAAGTCTTTAGACCATGAACATCGATTTGGTCTGAAATTACGTAAAGGTGCCTTAGATCCCTTTCAAGATTGCAAAGACAGGGTTGGTAAACGTTTCATTTCAGAATTACAAAATGAATCTGGTGACTTGGTTAAGACTCCTTCAGCTCTACTTGAGATAGTTGGACGTTATTTGGAATCTTTATATCAGAAGGATGATGGGGTTCAGTGCGGATTGATAGATTTTGATGGATTACAAATACCACAATTATCTGCTGCTGACGGTCAGCAGCTGTTGAGAGCTATTTCTGAATCTGAGGTTAAGGATGCTATTTTCTCATTGAATGTAGATTCTTCGCTGGGTACAGATGGGTTTGGAGTGGATTTCTACAGGACCTTTCATGTGGATTTGGTTCCAATATTGACTGTGGTGTTTTCCCAAATGTTGTCTACTTCTCGATTGGCTCCCTCAATGAATCAAGCGTTGGTGGTTTTTCTGTATAAAAAAGGTCTGAAAGCGGACTTGAGTAATTAGAGAACATTGAGTTTATTGAATACAGATTTAAAAATTTTGAGTAAAATTTTTTTGCGTAGATTGTCTGTTCTTGTGGATAGCTTGATAAGTCCCTATCAGACGTGTTCCATACCTGGTAGGACCCAAAATGATAATTTATTATTGTTATGAGAACTTTTCTCTGCATCTCAGTTAGGTTCACTGGAAGGGTATTTACTTAGTCTTGACCAAGAAAAAGCTTTTGATCGTGTTTCTCATGAGTTTTTGTTTTCTGTCTTATGTGCGTATGGTTTGCCACAAGGTTTTATTGATTGGATACGGTTATTGTATCATTCCGCTTCCCTTTTGCCGGACGTGAATGGATGGATTGGTACTCAGTTCGGATACGGAGAGGGGTTCGTCAGGGATGCCCCTTGAGTCCGGTCCTGTATGTGTTTTTTATTGATGTGTTACTTCGTCTGATTAGTGTTCATGATGGTCTGGTGGGAGTAAGTATTGCAGATGGAGTTGTGCCTATCGAGGTCCTTGCATATGCTGATGACTTAGTTATTTGTCTTTCAAAGGTTACGGAAGGTCCTATATTGAGTAATGTGCTGAATCTATTTTCTAGTGTTTCTGGTTCAAAGATTAATTATGAGAAAAGTAGGGGTTTTCCCTTTGGTACCTCTAGTATCCTGGACACCGGTCTCCTTGCTGATGTTTTAATCTCTAAAGCTCTGATACATATCTTAGGAATAGAATTTGGTGATGGTGACATGTCGTATACCAAATGGTCTCATAAATTGTGTATAGCTCAATCAAGGGTAGCGAGTTGGAAGGGTAAACAAATCGCTAAATGGAAACGGGTGTTGCTTATTAAAACCTTGTTGTTACCTATTTTTTTGTATATTAGTTATGTGTTTCCACCTCTGATGTCCCTTTTTACTTCCCTATATAGTGTTTTTTTCCAGGCCTTTTGGGGAAGTAGACTGAATCCCATTAAAAGAGGCTTCACTTATAGGAATATTCGACAAGGTGGGGTTGGTATGGTTCATCCTGTGGCCTTTTTTCTTAGTGTTTTTTTTTCTTACAATTTTAGTGCGCTACTTAGACCTGGTATGAAGGTTTGGTTTCCTTTGGTTCGATTATGGTTTTTGGTTGGAATGCCTCTGTGGAAGCAGGGCAAGTCGACTTCTTTTGCTCGACTTCCCCTGTTTCCCAAGTATGGCATGGAAGCCTTTCATCTTTTATTAAAATGGAAGATCACTGTTTCTTGTTTGGAAATGAAGACTAGGAAGCAGTTGTACGATTCCATTGTTTTAACTGATTTCTCTGATATTTTGACCTTTCCGGATTGTCCTCCCCAGTCTCAAGATAGAGTTTTATTGTTACTCTCAGTAACGGTTACCTGACTATATATGGGATAGTGTTTGGTTGGGTTCCTATGGCAGATTACCAGTGGGTAACACGCACAAACATAAACAGCTTAGTGAGAGGCGATGTACCCATGAGTCATGTGGATCATTGTTAGAAGCAGAAACATCTTTTTTGGATTGTCCGTATATTAAATCCTTTTGGGTTTTGTTAGCTACTCACTGGAATGAGCCTCTTTCAGTCACTTTCTTATAGGACTCTAATGTATGGTACAAATGGGGTGAATGGTCCGTATCCTGCTGACACTTTACTGTTGGTTTTTTTGTCATTCGTTTTTATATTTGGCAATCCAGGTGTTATTGGTCCACTCAACAACGATGGTTTCATTTGAGGAACTTCTTTTCAATATTAAGTCTACTTTATGGAAGATTTATGAATCTGATATGACTATCTATGGCCATGTTAAATGTTCTTCTTTATGGTTGCATTGTGAAAAATGGCTGACATGAGTTCCTTTTTTTCAGTTTCTTCTGTTTAGTTCAGTTATTTTTTGCTCTGTTTTTGTATGTATTGGTTTATGTATTTTGTATTCCTTGCTTGTCTGGAGTCCTCTTTTCAATAAAAATCCCCCTACTCTTTTCAAGTTGGCTATCTTTTCCTTGGTTTGGACCTCTGCTTTTCTGACTGCCTTCCCCACTTCTTTCTGCTTTAATTGATACAGTTCCCTGTCATGCTCCATCTGTGATTCCTTGTACTTTTTGAATGCAGCCTTTTTCTCCTTAATCTTCCCTGAAGCCTCTTTTGACAGCCATAGTGGTTTTTTATTCCGCTTTGTTTTCTTTATTTGTTTCACACAAAGACTTGTTGCCTCCATGATGGCAGTTTTGATTTTTCTCCATTGTTCTTCCACCCCTCCTTTCTGGCCATTTGCTAATGCATTCCTCCAGTATTCACCCATTATGCCAAAGTCATCCCTTCTAAAGTCCAGTATCCTTGTCTTTGTATGGCTTGTCTCCATGGTTGTGTTTATTGTGAAGCACATTGTGCAGTGTCGCTTGTTCCCAGATGTCTACTGACTTCTAAGTTTGTGATCCTCTCTCCATTTGAGAGTACCAGGTCTAATATTGCTCCCTCCTGAGTGGGTTCCACCACTAGCTGTCTAAGGCATGCTCCCTGTAGGGCAGAGAATGACCCTGCTCTTGGATGTGGCTGCAGTCCACGTCGCCCAGTTAACATCTAACATATTCAGGTCCCCATCAACAGTATCTCCCCTTTTCAGCAATTTTGAGAATGCCTCTGTCATTTTCTTGTCCATTTCCTTCCCTTGAGACAGGGGTCTGTATACAACCCCTGTGCGGATTGTGATGCCATTCCCTGTCTCCAAGGTGACCTAGAGTTCCTCTTGTCCTCCCCTTTACTTTTTAGTTCTGTAGCTTTGATCCCTTCCCTTATGTAGAGAGCTACGCCACCTCCTCTTTCACCCTCCCTGTCCCTTCTGTAGATTGTGTACCCTGGTATGTTGACATCCCAGTCATGGTTCTCTGTGTACCATGTTTCTGTGACTGCCACAATATCCAAGTGTTCCTCTTCCATCAGGGCTACTAGCTCTGGAAGCTTGTTTCCAAGACTACGGGCATTGGTACTCATTGCCATTCATTTAATGTTGGCTTTATCTTTTTTACCCCATCCCTGCTCTTATTGCCCTTGTCCATTTTTCCATTTGCCCCTGTCCTGCCCTCTGTCAAGTTCTGTACCTCAGTGTTTACCCTACTACCTGCCATGTTTCGTGGGGGGAGGCTTGAACTTTCCTGTTTCCTATCAGCACCTCCCCCTTGGCTAGTTTAAAAGCTTGCCAAGGAAGCCTTTAAACCTGTCACCTAGGAGCGTGTTTCCCTTCCTGGACAGATGCAGACCATCATGCCAGTATAGACCTTCATCTCTCCAGGTGGACCCCCAGTCCCCAATGAAGCCAAAGCCCTGTGATCTGCACCAGTTTTGCAACCATTCATTAAACTGCACGGTGTGCAGTACCCTAGCCTCACCCCTGCCATAGACTGGCAGCACCTCTGAGAAGGTTACCATGCTTGCTACCTGTCTGAGGCCCCTCTCCAACTCCACAAATTCATCCTGCACTGCACTGATCTCATGCCTAGCTAGGTCATTTGTCCCAAGGTGGACAATGATATTTAGTTTCCTCTCCTGTGATGCTGCTTCTGCAATCCTGAGGATTCACTTCCTGTCCCTCCAAGCCATGTCAACAGGCAGGCACCTTACTTCCCTCTCCTCTCCCTTCCCCAGGTCTACATCCCTAACAATTGAGTCCCCTATCAGAAGCTGTTTCTTTCCCCTGTGGTGTCCCTTGCCACTCTTTTGTGGGTCTCCCTTGTGGATGTCCCCAGCATTTTTCTTGGTCTCCAATGAGGGTGTCATCATAGAGGAACCTTGATTTGCCAGGCTGACATATGATTTGTGTAGAGGTACAACTCAGGGGCTATGTCTCTGCTCCACCACCCTCACCCTCCCTGAACCTACTGTGGTCCATCTGCTCTTCACACATAGCAACCTCTGAGGCAGTGGTTGTGGAACTGGTGCTCTTTGGGTGGGGGAGGCCTCCTTAGTCCTTGCCAGTTCAGCCTGGAGGTTGGAAACCTCCTCCCTCAGAGCTGACAGTTGCCAGCAAATAGGGTAGCAATGCAGGTTCCCAATGTCTGCCAGAAAATTGCTGCCCCACAGCCAGTGCATTGCACCACTCCCCACATGTCCCTCTTCCTTATAATATACAATGAGTAATATATATTTTTTTTGTTGTTTGTGTGTACTTACCCTGTATGCACTGTGCTGGGTAATTAAGAATATGATAGTTCTGCTCCAAGACCTGTTGAGGAAGTGATGTCAGAACTTTGGCTATAAAGGAAATGCCATGCCTGGGGTGGGCAGGGGAGGGAAGGTGGGTGGGTAGGCCACAACCACTGGTGACTGTTAGAAACAATCAAATACACCACTGCTCCACCACCCTGGTGAGTACAGCCCTTTATAGTAAGTCAACCAACACCACAATGTACTAGACCACTGCTGCTACACAAACCACTCTACTGAGTCCAGGGATAAAACAAACTCACTGTTCAGCCAGCAGGACACTTCTAAAATATTGCACAAATATCCTTCAAATCCTATGTGTCTAGCACAGAAATCAAGCAACTTCAGTTGTATTTTAACCCCTCTGGTTATAAAATTGCTACACTTTAATGGAATCCTGCAATTCTTAATGCCAATAAGAAAATAATGAAACTTTCTTTAGAAAGTGTAGCTTTCCTTCCTAGTCCCCTACAATATTATGTTTTGCTAAGTTCCCAGTTCCTCAAATGCATTCTAGTTTGTTCTCTGCAGTATAGCAAGTTTCTCAGCTTCCAACAGGAGCAGGCAAGTCTTTTCTGACTGGCTTTTCTCTTTGTAGTTTGATTAAGACAGCAGTGATAAAAGCCCCACCCAGAATCAATTGATTGACTAGTGACACCTGTGATGTAAGCAGGCCTTTCAGTGAAGACAATTAGCTATGTCTGCTTCTAATACACATACAAACCCTTTATCTGAAACCAGGGATAAACTCACTGCTTAGCCAGCAAGTCACTTCTAAAATATTGCACAAATATCCTTCCAAATCCTATGTGTCTAGCACAGAAATCAAGCAACTTCAGTTGTATTTTAACCCGTCTGGTTATAAAATTGCTACACTTTAATGGAATCCTACAATTCTTAATGCCAATAAGAAAATAATGAAACTTTCTGTAGAAAGTGTAGCTCACCTTCCTAATCCCCTACAATATTATGTTTTGCCAAGTTCCCAGTTCCTCAAATGCGTTCTAGTTTGTTCTCTGCAGTATAGCAAGTTTCTCAGCTTCCAACAGGAGCAGGCAGGTCTTTTCTGAATACTACAATGGCCAACTATGCAGCTACTAGATCCTGAATGTAGAGACACAGGTAAGTAAAACTGCACATATTGAACACATACCTCTTTCGCATCAGCTGTAAACATAGAGAATACTACAATGGCCAACTATGCAGAATCACATGTTCTCCAATAGAGGGATTCTGATACCCTTTAACTTCAAGAGCAAAGCTTGAGTAGTCTATGGTAATCAGAACCCCGAATACACAAAACACTCTATTTCTGCATAGAGTTCCTCATGCTGTATTTTTCTTAGTGCATACTACTCTCTGAAAATGTGTTTTCTGACTTCTTTTGTTCTCAAGGAAAAAACTTACTCATACATTGTCTAGAGGTTCTAGAATGCTGTCCTACCACAGCAGCGTAGAACAGCATCCCATCACCTTGGAACTGTGGAAGAACAGCATTCAGATAGAGAGTGGAATTCAACACAGAACAACATTCCACTATTCACTACATATCAGGTATGTGAGAAGTTGTACTGTCTCACTGAGACAATGTGCCCCATCCACAGAGCAGTCCATCAGAGCACAATGTAGTGAAGACTTTAATAGTATGACCCAGACAGTAAACCCCACTCTCATCCAAAATTAACTATATCATCACTGGATACCTACTGCTACATAAAACTATGCATAGCTCCAGTGAACAGTATCTGTAAGACTGTGAACATTGGGCATAACATCTGGAACACAGACCCATACCAGAAATAAAACTCTTAACATGAAAATTATATTTTAATATTAATAATTGATGATATTAATAATATTAACATGAAACACCATAAGTAACAAAATAAATTACCTGTACAGTCTGTTCGACACACTATAATCACAGCATGTAACACTAGATAGTGGAAGTTGACTTAAAAGACAGTAGTCAGTATATTATTGTAACTCACCAGCAGAGTCGAGCACAAGCAGCTGCTCAATGGAAGCCCCTCATGCCACACCTTCTGGGGGTGTCATCAGCTGTACCCAATGGGTGGAAGCAGGGGCACTTGGTGTAGTGGCTGAGTGAGGAAAAAATAAATCAATATTGTTTCTAACCATTTCATAACTAACATCAATACCACTTTACAAATAAAAAGGTTAATCCACTTCATTACCTATTCAGTTCAATAGTACTAGCAACTGCATACCCAAAACTGTATTTTTTTTAAAAAACAGATGAAATGCAATATCACTAAATTCCATACTATTCAGTGTATTTTTCAAACAAAAAACCAAAGCACATCAACCAGTGCCTGGTAATAATAAAGACAAAATGTTAAAAGACACTTAATGGTGTGAATGACACCAGGATGCAGCCATACTTCCTGTGTACATAGAATCTTGGGTGTATGCTGCTGTCAAAGAACACATCAAACAGACTGTTTACTGATGCAAACAACCTGTTCATATGTGTTAACAATCAATCCAATAGACAAAAAAATTAATGACGATTAGCAAATCATGTGGCAAAAGTTCACAATTTTTAAGTGCTAACACCCTCAATTACCAACACACTAAGATTGTTACTTAAATATTTCACTGCTCTAATACATTACTTGCGCAACAAACTGTGAGGAGGTAGTATAGTTGTTGTGGGGTACTTCAACATGCCAGTAATGTACTGGAGAATGCCAACAACCACTAATAGTATTTAGCACATGCTGCTGAATGCATTATAGGACAGTGTTTTGATGCAAATGGTCAGTGAAGAAACTAGGTTAGGGGATACCCTAGACCTTCTCCTGTGGAAGTTGTCATATCTGACAAACTTACCATGTTAGAAACACTCTTAGTGAGTGAGCACCACTCACAATGGCAAACATTGCATATGAGCATGAAAGCAGTGAACTGTGGCATAAGGTTGCTAATCTTGCTACGGCTTAGAAAACATAGGGATAGTGGTCAAAGGGTGTCTGACCAAAATTCAGCCTAGTATTTCCAATAACCAAAGCTAAAACTCATAAAGCTGTCAGTAGGAAACACAACTACAACCTCCAGAAAGGCCGAGAGGGAAAATGTGCCAGAGAAGAGCAGCTACAAAATAAGTACTGCTAGCTCTACATTGAGCCACACTTGATAGAACTCTAATACCTTATCTACACTGAAATTTCATATGTTAGTATGTTTTGCAGATATAATATTGAGAACATTTAAAGGTAACTCAACGTCATGTCTTCTAAATGTGATATGTTCCCATAGCAGTATACAACTCTCATACTGTAGCTTTTAAGGAAGTAAACAAATGTTTGTGTCTGCCTGGTAGTTCAAAATAGCCTTATCACTGCAATGGCAGTCCTCAGTTCATGGCTGTTGAAATGAAATTGTGAGTGAGAGCTGCATTACTGTATGAGAAATCCCAGGACAATCACACAGTCTACCATAAACTGGAAAATCAGGCAAAAACATTTGCATACTTAAAAAGAAAATCAAAGGAGATGTCTACTCACATGGCAACAAATACCACATAGAAAGTATGAAGGTGTATATTTACATTAGCACCAGTAGTAAAATATACTTACAAGTATGGTGATGGTCACCAAATTCAGGCTTCCCTGCCTCCTCCCACATAGCATAAGCTATGTCGTACCACTCCCTCATACTCCTACGTGTATCACCTGCCGCAACCTTCACTTTAAAAAAGGTCTGGTGGCTGATTTTCCATTTCCTCCTGTACTCATCAGGAGATCTTGTGATCTCCTCTCTCCCCAAGACATGACTAACCTGCATAAAAACAGAAAAGAAAGTATTGTGAATCATTTTGTACTAGTTAAATATGTAGATTTACAAAAAACACAACTACAGCTGTCACTAACAAAGTGTGACAATATGCCTTTGCCATGCGCAGATCATAAAATATTCACACAGAAGGTCTGTCACCAGTTAATTGTCTAGATAGCAAATCTGTCCCACTATCACAGGATACTTCTTGTACTTGTTGCGCTCTACTAAGTACCACACTGTACTGGTCAAACTGAAATATGTCTCCGTGGCTTGACATCACTCTTAAAAATAAATGTTTCTATGCATGCCATACATCAAAACAACATATAACAGCTGTATAATTTGTTCTCTTTGCACATGTTAACATAATGAGATCTACTACCAATGCAATATGTCTTACTAAACTGTACTTGAATGGCATATATCCACAGTTATCATTATTGTAGTATGTTTAACACTGAAAAAAAATAGTGATCTCTCAATTAAATTAATGACCTACCATGCCCCAGGTATGTATCAGGCTTAGGTCAGTCGCTCGCATGACTATCCCAGGATTAGCATGCTCTTTAACAGCCTGAACAAGGGCCAGCACCTCTCTATCACTCCAGGACTTGGGCAGTTTTCCATCTGTAAAAAAAATGCATTTGGCTACAAAAATTTAAATATAACATATATTATGGTGTGACTATCTGAGATCTGTTTCTGTATCTTAACACTCAAAATAGTATATTTCTGACAACTAATGAATTAGGAACTTTAAATGAGTGCATTATTCAAACAATTGAATGCCCCCCCCTCCAATTGGCAACACAGAATAGTAAAATGAAAGCCACAAACTTTCATAATTTGTATATATCTATATCTATAGATATATATATATTCATATATATATATATATATATATATATTTATGCATGCAAACGTTGTGTCCATGTTTGTGACACATTAGAAAATCGATTGATTTACTCTTCAGTGACTTGTCCTGGCTGACAAATACTTGTTTCTCCCACTACCAGCGCTTTCTAAATGCAATGTATGCAACCAAGTCTCATCTTATCATGGCAGAGGCAATTCTTTCTCCACCTCATAAAGATGTTGCAACCAAAGGCATAAGTGCTCTGTGATTCAAGCATAGTGGTAGTAAGGAGGATGTCGTATTCAGACCTGCTGTAGTGTCATTTAAAAAGCAAGTTCAAGGTCTATTAGTAATATACTGAGTATGTGCTTCTAAAACATAAGTACAGTGACCCTAGGGTTATTTAACTGCTGCGTCACAAACATGCAATCACAGTCTACACACCACCATAACACCATGCATTGTCTCCAACTGCATAAACTATCATGAGCCAGGCAACAGTACTATAGTGCCTGACAGTTAGTATGGCGCCACATGATTGTCTGATTTTCCTTTCTTCATATCTGTCTTGGCCACAATGCACAATTTAACTAATCTGACTAGTAGTAGTGGTGGTCAGTACTCCTTGTTCTACTGACAGCTGCAAACATATTTAAAACATTAGTGTTTTAATAGAATAGCGTCATCCACCCCTCACACTGTTGTCTGTACCTAAGACAGCAGAACCTAGAAAAAAACAGGCTGACAAATATTAAATTAAAATAGTTCTTAAATCATCATTCAATGTAACATCAGTGTACTGACCTGCTGAGCATTGAAAGAACACAAAAAACAGGAGTACTTACTTTTGAGTTGTTTGACCAGAGAGGAATATGCCTGCTAACAATTATCCATTATCTGTTGAAACAAATAGACATAAGGTATTAGAGAACTGTCAGTAGAAAAAAAATTGATATCTGAGTCACACAATATCACACCACATCTCAAAAAAAAAACATGTACTAGACCTGGACTGCATAACCACAGGTGAACCAAATCAATGCATATAAATGGTATAAATCTGTCATACGACCAGCACATTATTTGCAACAATAGGTAATTGCACAGCTTCGCCCAGGGAATACCTCCCTCCCTCCAACCAGACCAGGTACTACCTGGTTATTATAGATATACAGCTCAGATAAGCTCATACATCAATAGTATAGCTCTGTCATACCAGATGCATACAAGTTAGAACACTAAGCAGTTTCACGCCTTCAAGCAGCTAATACTCCCAATACCCCATCTCCAGAGCAGGAAATGAATGATGAGTGAACTTGCACACCAAAACTAAAGACATGTACATCAATAGTATACCTCTGTGAAAACAGATGCACACATAGTACAACACTTAGAAGATGAACAGTAGCATCCAAGCAATGCCAACCCCTTCCCATGTATTAAATCCTTACTACAGAAAACAACATAACTGAAGACTTGGACAATAATAGTATAACTGTATCACTTTTTGTTTTCCATTGTAGTTCTATTTTTCCACAACTGCAGCACCTTACCAATGAGGGCATCTACCCATATACCCCACCTGCAGAGAGAGCCACCATATCAGTAACATGATATGGTGAGGCTCTGGCATAGCCATAGCCAATACACTGAAGGGCTTCCCTTTCCCAAACCGCTGTAAGTTTCCATGACACTGCTCACTGCATGTCAGGGTACAGCCATCAAGCTACTTTGTTCAACCCTGCTTTTTTTCATTTTCACCACAATAGGAGCACAGATGTGCAATGGCATCCATGCACCAACATCCAGATGTCCACCGTGTATCCCCCTCTTACAGACACGCGTATGTTCACGGTACTAGCAAGCTTCCCCAGAGACTGTCAGACATGGGTCTGTATCCCACCATTTTCTGCACTACTGGCAGAGCAGTGATCAGCTGCTTGATCCCAGTCTTCCCCTACAAACCCCAAATGGTATCAGCTCATTCGCAAAACCAGGTCACCAGTGTGGATGAAGGTGTGGCATCCAAAAAGTAAAGCCTTACTACCACTGGTTCAGCATAAGTGGCTGATAGCAATTTAACAGCACTTAAGACACTGAGGAATTGCACATCCTTAGTCAGACAATAGACCCCCCTTTAAAATCAACCATACTCCATCCTTTGTGGAGAGTCACACATCAAGAAAAACTTCAGAATAGTGGCAGTACACATGTCTCTGACCAGATGAACACGTCACAAAAACAAACAGTTGCACAGCAACAGCCAACCAATACATCACCCCCCTCCCAAAGAGGTACAACATCCTGAGTACAAATCGACATCCCAAGCAACTGATTACCATTAATGTAATACCTCACTGATAGAAATACCATACACTGTATGTTGAGCGAACACTCACACTCGAAGCTATAGACAATGATGTGTATAGTGTAAGTTCTTCTAATTTTTGACCATTTAGATTGGCTCTTAAAAGAGCCATTTTTGTCACTCCCTATGTCATGTGCTCGAGACATACAGTTGTACAGGTACACAATCACAGAAGTATAAGGATGC
The DNA here is from genome assembly GCA_016271365.2 of Neoceratodus forsteri. NCBI lineage: Eukaryota > Metazoa > Chordata > Ceratodontiformes > Ceratodontidae > Neoceratodus > Neoceratodus forsteri. Next base: position 1,647,222,393 of record CM057453.1, read on the forward strand.
CATTTCTAAGGTCCGCAACAAAAATGTTATTACCTGTCCTTGAGAGATACACACCATCTTTTAGACACAACCAATATTTGTCATATGTAATTTGGAGGTGACGAATGGTATGCATTCCCAAAGCACGTAGGAATCCAGATATTTGTATGTTTACCTTCCTGTGTGATCTTTCAAGTGCAGTACAGCAATCCTCACCTCTCCAGATCATGCACTGTGTAATATCTGAATACAGAATTTTACAAGCTGGTAGCATACTCATAATATGCTGCAAGTCAAACTGTGCAGCTTTAATTAAATCAATAGCCCTTTTGTTCCCCAAATCATTACCTCCAAGATGTATAAGGAGTATGTCTGGTTCTGGGTGTGTCTCCAGCAAGTGGTACATAGTAGGCATGAGCTGCTCCCACTTCATGCCACCCTTCCCAAACCAAGACACTGAGCAGTCAGGTAGCTGCAAGTCATTGCCAAAATGACTACCTCTAATAAAAACTGCTACCCTTCTCACCAAACTTGATCCCACTATCCATACACTCAGTCTTGATTTTTCTGCCATGATGAGTAAGAAACCAATAAAAACTCAGATGAAGAAATATCAAAATTGTGCCTGTCTGACTACCAAGCCTATTCAGCAGAATGACTAGCATTCACTTGTATCTGTAAGATAAATACAGTCAAAACAATCACAAGTAATATTCTGATCCCAGATTGGCTCAAACAGCCTAAAAGATTTAGTTATGTCTTTAAAGGCTGTTTCTTTTATTAAACATTCTTTTTATTTTGGTGGGAGAACACTGCCTGGTCATTGGCCACACTTAATGACTTGCCAACAACAGCGATTTCCATTGGATAGACTTAGTAGTCATTATGGTCTGTGAAGCTCAACTCCCTCTCTTTCTCAGCTAGCAGCTTGAGTGGTGAGTGGAAGCATAGCTATGTACCTCACAGACATAGTCTTCAACAGTTTAAAAATGTACTATCTCTTTTCATTCTGTTACTGTACTATAATTACAGCTGTGATTATTCAGTGCTTAGTATGTATTTTCAGAGAATTAGTTATTTTATATATGTGAACTACTAATAAGTTTAAAACTCTCTCTCTAATAACAGTAAAACTGTTAGTACCATCTTGGCCTAGCCAGCACAGAATGTAATTCCCAGGTAGCATTGAACATGTGCATATTTAAACAAATTGTTGTACTAGTGTCACATAACAATTAAGCAGCTAGCACAAACTGTATTACAAATAAAATGCACTAGATCTCCCTTTCTGCAACAAGTGTAAAATGATGGCAAATGTCTCATTAAAATGGCAAACTGATACAAGCAATAGCAAACCTGGGGCAGTATGAACATCCACTTATAATAATTCTCACAGTAACACTCTTAATATAACTATCATAAGCACTCAAAAAGAATATCAATCAACATTTAACATTAAACTTCTCACACCAATCATACTTATACTTTACTTCTAATGTGCTTTTCTTAAATCAAAGCGCATTTACAATTTAAAATAATCAACAAATAGTTAAAACACACAGAATTAAAAGACAGCATACATATAGCTAAATATCCTCCCCCAAATGCTAGATCGAATAAATAAGTCTTCAAGGAGGATTTAAACATCTCAGTGGACAGGCAGTCTCTAATCCAATGAGGTAAAGAGTTCCATAGGGTCGGCTACAAAGGCAAAAGCCCTAGCACCTGATGTCCATAAATGGACCCTGGCAACCTCTAGCAATCCTCATTGGCAGAGTGGAGAGGGTGGAGGGGGCGGTAAGGTCACAGGAGGTCTTGCAAGTAACCCGGTCCCTGTCCATGTAGGGTCTTATAGGTCAGCAATGCGACCTTGAAGATGATCCTCCATTGCACCAGCAGCCAATGCAGTTCGCACAGCACAGGCATGATAGGGCAAGATCTTGACTGCCCTGTCAACAACCTGGCCGCTGCATTCTGCACCAACTGCAGATGACGGAGATCCATCCCGGTAACCCTAGGAATAGAGCATTGCAGTTGTCAAGATGAGAGGACACAAAGGCGTGAACCAATATAGGAAGGTCATTGGCTAGAACAAGGTGCTTTATCAAGGCGATGTTCCTCAGATGGAAAAATGTGGACTTGACAACAGCTGACACCTATGCTTTAAGCGTCAGCTCATTGTCAGGCACAACCCCCAGATTCTGTACCTTTTCAGAAAGTCTCAACTGGTCACCCCCCCAGCACCAGATTGGGTTGTTGCCCATGAGTCAGCTTCTCTACCGGTGACCAGGGTCCACCACCAACACCTCAGTCTTATCCAGATTTAGTTTCAACCAGTTAGCACTCATCCAATCCTGAATCTCAGCGAGGCAGTTGTTAAATACTGAGACAGCACTACTCTGTTCAGGTTCAAAGGAGAGGCAGAGCTGAGTATCATCTGCATAGCAGTGAAAACTCAGCCCATACTGCCTTATGATATCTCGCAACGGCAGCATATACACTGTGAACAGCATGGGGGACAGTATGTAACCCTGTAGAACTCCACAAGGCAGGACCAAGAGGGCCGAGGAAAAAATCCCAAACACCACCCTTTGAGACCTGCCCATGAGAAAAGAATGGAACCATCTGAACCATCATCAAGAGATAACAACAGATTGGCAAAAAACAGCATGAAACATGGCACAGTGCTTCTTATGCTGTTTAAAAAGCTCATAGATGCTTTCCAAATACCTAATAACTTATTAAAAGTGATTTCAAATTGGACTGTGATCACTAATCACTATTATAGCCCTGGAGTTGCTGCTGCTAGAGTACTAGTCTCAAAATGACCCCCAAACTGTTATTCTTTGATTCTATTGGCTCAGAGAAGTCACATGATGAAGTTAGCCATTTCTTTGTTTGTGAGACTGCAAAATCTTTGATCACGACTCACATTAGTCACGAGGATCAATGTGAGCATGCAAAATCTTTGATTGCGATAATAACATGAGACTTCATTGCTGGAGCCTCTGGAGCTGCAAAAAATGTAATAATTTGTATTTTTTAACAGAGTGAGCAGTCCTGAGTCTTTCTACTACTTATCAGACATAAATATTATGGGAATAATCATTTTTACTAAGTTTTGCAAAATGTAACAATATTTTTACGATCTTTGATCGCAAGTGTGCAAATTCTTTGATTGCGACTTGGTTTGACCGTGAGGATCGTTCACAAGCCTGCAAAATCTTTGATCGCGAGAATAACATGAGACTTCAGTATTGGAGCCTCAAAAGTTGTAAAAATCATAATTTTTATTTTTTCAGCAGATTGAGTGGTCCTGACTCTTTCCACTACTTATCAGAAATTAATATCATGGGAAGAATAATTTTTACAAAGTTTTGTATTATTTAACAATATTTGTATGATCTTTGATCACGAGTGTGCAAATTCTTTGATTGTGAGAATAATGGGAGATTCAAAGTTTAAAAGATATCAAATATAAAATGAACATGTTTATCATTAGTTTTCAATGGACTGTGTGGTCATGTCCATTTTAATTACTTATAACACTTGTATGTAGTAGAAATAACAATAGTTCATCGTTTTTTTAATAAATAATAGTACTTTTAATTCATTGATCACGATCGAGCAAAATCTTTGATCGCCACCCGGATTGATCGAGAAGATCATTCATAAGCTCACAATTTCTTTGTTCATGAGAATAATGCAAGATTTCAACTGTTTCAGACGAGCACTTGAAAAAAACTCTGTTTTCTTTTACATTTTCACCACAACATATAGACACATGTATATTTATAGGTTAGAAGAACTGTCTACCGCAGTAACTATACTAAATAAACACTTAGTACTATTTTATTGTGTTTTCACAATCTTTGATCCCTAGTGTGCAAATTCTTTGATCGCGGCCAGCTTTGATCGCATGGATCATTTGTGACGCAGCAAATTCTTTGGTCGTGACAAAAAAATGTGAAATTTTGCATGTACAACTCCTGTACTTTTCTGTAGCTTGAGTTTCTTACTCAGTTAGCATCTCATTCATGGAAATATGTACTTAAATTGATCAACATAGGTAATATAATGCCTTCCAAACACTATAAAGAGCTCCAGGTACACCTTCATGCATAGTAATACCATTGTGCACTATCTTCATTGGACAATAGTACCCACCCTATCACGTCATAATTACTTCCTTATATATCTTATCTTTTCTAAAGAATTGGCTTTCAAATAGGATAACATCACTTCAATTCTACAATGTTTTGCAACTTCCTGCCAAAGACAACTACCACCAAACATTATTACGACATGCACCCTGCAACTTATTCTGTAAGGGGTAGGTTCCGTGCACCTAATTGCTCCAACATGTGACGTGTAAACACAGACCAACCAACAACCATACCTGACAGGCATATCACAAGTTGCAGCCACCCCTCCCAGCAAGTATAAGGCATCTTTTAAAACTCTGCAAGGCAGCTGTGTCCCCACCCCACCAGTCAGTCTGTCACTCAAAGTAAACACCAAAAATGACTATTCAATTACCCGAAGATACCTGGCAGTGTACTAGCCTTTGCCCAGCCATTCATCTCAGATCACATGTATTCAGTAAGGACTCATGCATTGCTCACTCAGCAGATGACCATCCAGTAGAGAGATGGAATGTGCCAGTCACTGGCTAGCAATCATGGTGACAGTGACATGTGTGTACACCATCACTAGTATTTGGGGAGAACTATTGTGATTATACTACCAAGCATCACATGGCAATGTTATTATGTACCATTTGCATCAGTTAGTTCATAATAGTTACTAATGTAGGTGGAGGGGGGGACAGCCACACCACATGATCAAGGCCACTGTTTTTCGGTTTTTACCAGAAAATCCGGTAAAATTCTGGAATTAGAGCTGCCTGAAAACCGGTAAAAATGAAGATTTCATGGAATCTGGCATTTTCTATCAGATTAGTACATCTATAAAAAAGTCTGTTTTTCTTTTAATTCCTTCCTGTACTATTTTCAGTTTGCTTTATTTAATGCTCTTTATATTAAGCCTTCTTTAATTCTGATTATTTATGCACATACTAAAAGAAGGATAACAGAATCCCGGTAAAATCTGGAAATTAGAGTAACAATCACCGGTGAAATTCCGGAATCTTAAGTCTTGAAAACGGAATTTAATTGTTTTAATCACCGTAAATCAGTGGCCTTGCACATGATACTAGTATTGTGGGATCAAAGCATGATGCCTGTGGGCTATCCTCAACTGCATTGATGTTTTTGAGATTCTGACAGCTGGGTATGCAAGATTCTCTAGACGCACACATCTGCCATGGTGGATCACATGTTGTGTTGTACTTCTGGGATGCGTTGTGTAGCACTCACAACACTATTTTCAACAGGAGAGGGAAGGAATCTTCTCCTATGAACAGGAGGTCACCCAACCTCCACTCACAGGACATACTTAAAGTTAGACCACTCCACAATCCTCATATTCTTTACTTTCTTTATCTTCTAGTAGACTATGCTGCAACTCCTCCTGTTAAAAGTATCACACTATGTTGCAGCATGTTTAATGACACACCTGCTGTCATAACAACTGGTTAACACAAGTAGCCCGCAACATGTTGCAAGTCACAGTTTACAATTTTGCAACGTGTCACTGTGTTGTAAGCAGATAATTGCACCACTGTACTTGCCACAACTGGTGTTTTGACAACCGTTACTTTTCTAGAATCTGACCCAATGTTCAGATAACACTGTAGTGCAGAGAACTATTGAAACTGCTTACACACTGTGATTAAAATTTTAACATTTAACAAAAACAGCATTTTAATACTATTACATGCTGTTAATGACATATGCAGTATGCACTTCTTATGAACCTATAGCACATTACTCTTACACAGGACTTATTTTTTTTCCAATTGTTTAACCAGGTGATACACACTAAGCTGAAAGCTTGTTTACAGGTGCAACCTGGGAGCACAGGGAAGTTAAGTGACTTGCTCAGGGTCACACAGTATGCAAGTGGGGGCTGTGGGATTCAAACCCAGGTCTCCAGATTTGCAGATCAGAGCCTTAAACCACTGCGCTAGACTGCCTCCAATCAATCGGTAATACTAATACTTGTTGTTTTCTTTATTCTTTCTTTGGAGACTGCAACAGACAAGAGGATTGACCACATACTTGCAATCTTCCATCATGACCATTTGCTGTAAAGTCAAAGGACAAAGTAAAAGTGCTAGGTGTACTGCTGGTTCACTGTCAAGCCATGTAAACAGTAAAGGTGTAAAATATCAGCAGAAGAAGACAATTTCTTCTGTTACAAGTAGACATATCACAAAACTTGCACATGTAAACAAAGAGAACACCTCCTCTAGTAATATAACAACCAGTAGACTTTCTACAGGTACTGTGCAGACACAACATCTAGCACTGTCATCAGCAAAGCATACATCTGTGAGACAGAGAAAAAATGCTGGACTTGTGACTTCTGCTACTGCACAGCACAGTAAGGCAAATTTTCTCAAAAAATGTGTCCATAGAGCTAAAATTGACCGTGTGATCTCTAGTATAGTGAGACGCAAAGGGAACAGACTGTGTAGTAAGGTTGCATTAATGAAGTTGCGATTGAAAGTAAAATGATTTGTTAATGTAGTTCTTGCAATCCATTCCCAGTTATGGGCTGAAATGATGTCAGCTATTGATAAATTAAGTTTAAAAATTAAGGAGATGAGAAACAAACTATTGTCTTTTGAATGCTTGAACAGAGAAAATATCTCTGTGGTGTTTCAAGGAGACTGGCTTCATTCAAAATACTCAGAAGCATTCTTCTGGGAAGAGACATACCATGTACCCAACAGAAATGTAAGTTTGACAATTGATGAACATGGTAAACCTCAGAATGTCTTAGTTGGATCCCATGAAAGCCTTGACTTTCATGATGACACTAAACTTGAACAGGTTGCAAGTAACCCAAAGTCATCAGCTAAGAAATGGGCATATGACACTACATGCAATGTCAGGGAAGAATCAATAATGTCAATTGAAACTTTCCTGTCAACATTTCTAACCACAAAGAGATCTGAACGACACAGACTGAGTCACACCTTTGACAAGTGTGAGATTCGGCCTCACACAGGCCTAATGGATCATTCCCTTGCATGCTTAGACAGCAAAAACTGTGACAGTGTGTTCCATCACTTTTGAATGGTAGCAGTGCATAACTCTGGCATACAGAAATTTGTACAGAGATTATATCGAGTATGATCTGTTGTCCGAGACTATATGCACTTTCAAGCATTGCTCGATGAAGGAGATGTAGAAGGACTTATAGACTTCATCAAAGAGTTGCAAGCAACCCATAGATTGAGGTCTGATGCTACTGTTTGTGAACACACAAACACGATGCCCACATCACTGGTGCAAGAAGCTCAGCTTCTGAGGAATTTTGGTTGTGAATTTGCTAAATTTGAAATTAGCAAGACACAAAAATTTTATGTGACCTGCGTATCGTGTGAGTGCCTGTTGTACAAAGACTTATGTGTCAAAATAGACCTGCAGAACATTTCATGCTGGAATGTAATGTGGGGGTGTCTTCATGCATATCTTCTCTTAAAGTCAGACTTTGGAGAAGTTGAAACTGTGTCACTCTGTACTTACTGTTGTAACAAGATTAAGAGAGACACTTTACCTCTTCGGCCTGTGCTTAATCAAATGGAAGTTGCACCAACTCCTCCTGAGATAGTAGTCTTGAACTTGTTTGAGTGGATTCTAATTCAGACCATGAAGCCATTTCAAACAATCATCAGGCTGAATACAAAGACGCGAGACCTGCCGAACAAAGAACTGTTACAGTCTTTGAGGGCTCTGTTGTATATTTGCCTTTCCAAGAAAATGTCAGCACTATTTCTCAGGACAATAGTGTAGTCATCTTGGTGAATGGTATCCCAACTAAGGCAAAAACAATATGGCAGGACATAGTCAATGTTGAGAAGGCAAAGTATGCTTTGCAATACCTAAAGGAGCAAAATGTTTTTTATGCTGACATTGACATTGATGCATTTGCTGGTCTTTCTACAGGTAATGCTGTGGAAAACTCTGACAAAGCAATATTGGAGAAGGTTGACATCGCATCTGTACAGATCGTCTATGAGCAATTCACCATACACCCATTGCATGGGAAGGATCTCGTGAGGATAAAATTGAATTGTATCAAATGAAGCAAGTGGAGGGCAATCCTGTAAGTATATGGGGCGCTACTTTAGAGGCTCATTGTTTTCCTGATCTGTTTCCACTTGGCTCAGGTGGTTGATTAGATGAATGAGAAGTTTATGTCCCAGGAGCTGAGTATAGGACCTCAAGAGTGCTACATAAGGATGACAAGTTTCAAAGAAACCTTGCGTAGCTGTTCCACCTTCTTTGGGAAAGTGAACTTAGTGTCCTATCTGCTAGTATTGCTCATACATTGAGACTTGGTACAGAGTTCACCAATATGACAGCTGCACAGTTATTAAATAAGCTGCAGAACAAATATGAAACACTCCAAGTCAGTCGTTCTTTCATTTTGTCTGGCATGCATGGTACTAAAGAATATTGGTACAGGTGACACTCTGAGGTGATGTGTATGCTGAGAGAGTTTGGACCAGCAACATGGTTTGTGACACTGAGTTGTGCTGAATATTATTGGGATGATCTGCTTGATCTTGTCAGATGGGCAAACTCTCTCATACTGTGTAAGACAAATCCTCCTCTTGGCATTGTCGAGCACTACTTTTGGAGGGTTGAGTACTAAGTTTGTGGAGCTCCACACATACACATGTTGCTGTGGATAAAAGATCCCCCATGTATTGGTGACAATGAGACAAGTGAGATCCTAAACTTCATATTGAAATATGTCACATGTCAGATTCCAGATAAGTATGACAGTGCAACACTTTGGGAACTAGTTCAGAAATTCCAGCGACACCTGTGCAGCAAGTACTGTCGTAGGAAAGTGAAGAATAAGGGACAGTGGTACACTCGGTGCCATTTTGGTTTCCCAAGATGAGCTTGCCTGGATACTTGTCTGAATGATGTCTTTTCTGCCATGCAACAGCACTTGAAGGCAAAATCAACAAAGCGAGTGTATGAACTACCTAGCAGAGAATCAGAAGTCTATATCAATGACTATAGCCCTTCTCTTCTGTTGATGTGGCAGGAAAACATTGATGTTCAGTTTGTTGCTGATAATTCAATGGCTCTGGTGAGGTATGTCACATCATACATTACTAAACATGAGCAGACAAACCTGCAAGAAATGTGGGAAGAGTTGTCTAACTGTGATAGGTCAGTGTCTTCTAGGCTATGGTCACTGGGACTTAAGACTCTGTTACACTATGAGTGTGGAGCCTATGAAGCAAGTAACTGCCTTACAGGTGTATGTCTATATGGCAAGTCAGACTCCATTCATTTTTTGAATGTGAACTACAAGCAGAACAGGCGTCGCATCCTTAAAAGCCATGAAGAGATTGAGGATCTGGCTGCTACAAGACCAACATCCACAAATATTCTGAAGAGCACCTTAATTGACAACTACTATCCACAGTGCCACAGTACTATGGAGGATCTGTGTCTCTTTGATGTTGTTCAATGGTACGATTACAAGTGGGGTGTTTCTTCTGACCCAGAGAAGAGCATATATAAAGTCACTGGGTTTGACGGCTTACTTGTGAAAAAGCAAAAACCATGGCTAATTGACCACTGCAAACTCAGCTTGAACACAACAGAAAGCAAAGAACATTACTATTTTGCTCTATTGTTTCTGTTCAAGCCTTGGAGATCATAGTCTGAATTGAAAGGATTATCTGACACATATGAACAAGAGTTCATGGAAACTTATGATACCTTTAAGAGTCATGTCTCTGACACTTACATTGATAGACTTGAAATGGAAAAAAATCAGCTGGAGAAAGCTAAGCAATTTCTGGATGATGACACCCCACTAACATCACAGGAAATGGTTGATGTTGAGGGAGAAGGGACTCTTGGTGTCCCTCTTCCTCCTAATGACCCAGCTGTGCTAATGTCAGATGTAGAGGGTACAATGCAACAAAGCACGCCGTCCTCAGAGTCAGCTAAAAACATTGTTGACAACTTGAACTCACATCAAAAAGTTGAGTATCACTTTGTGGTACATGCTGTGTGACATGCTAGTCAGCACAGTACCAGACACTGTGTTTGTGAGGAGCACACACCAGTGAGGATGTTTGTTAGTGGTGCTGCTGGAACTGGAAAAAGTTTCTTGATTGAAACTATCAGCAGACAGCTGCGTGACCTTACTAACTCTACAACCTCAGTTATTGTTGCTGCTCCTACAGGTTTGGCAGCTTATAACATAGGTGGTATCACACTTCATAGGTTATTCATGTTGCCAGTTGAACACGGCAAGAGTGGTGATTACAGGAAATTGTCATATGACGTCTCTGAACTGAGGTCAATGTTTGACAAGATGCATTTGCTGATAATAGATGAGATCAGCATGGTTTCAAATGTTCTCCTTACATATGTCCACCTTCATCTACAGGAGATACTTGGTACCAATGATGACATACCATTTGGTGGTAAGAATATTCTTGTTCTTGGGGATCTCCTGCAGCTGGATCCTGTAAATGGCAAACATGTTTTCTGTACTCTTTCCTTTGAAGTGGCAAAGAAAACAATTGGATGCATAGGTGTAGTCAATCTGTGGGAGTTCTTCTCATATGTTGAACTCTCACAGAATATGAGACAGCAAGGTGACATGTCTTACAAAGCATTGCTTGATGAGGCTTGCATTGCTGCACTGTCACCCACTCATGCTGAAATGCTAAGACAGAACATGATCATTAGAAATATTGCTCCTATTCAGGATGCTGGTGATATCTTTGCACATGTACAGAAATCTGGAGTACATGTTGTATGTCTATTCCCAAGACTTAAACAGTGTGCAGAGCTCAATGAGATCATGATGCAAAGAGAACAGCAACCTATTGTCACTCTCACATGCATAGATACCATAGATGATGTAAGTCTATCGTGAACAATGGTATCAAAAATGGTTGAGTGTCTCACAGAGCTCACAAGTGATGTGTCATGTACTGCTGGCTTGGAAGATGTGCTACCACTGTGTAGAAATGCATGCATCATGCTTCACAGAAACATTGATGTTGAGCGAGGTCTTGTGAATGGAGCCATGGGGTACATCCATGAGTTCCATTATAATGTGCAAAAGACAACTGTGGAGTTTGTGGCTGTTAAGTTTGACAATGTGAAACTTCTCAACCAATAGATAGAGTTACAGTCAAGTTTGAGCTTGTGAAAGACATATATGTGACAAGGAAACAATTTCAATTGTGTGCTGTTTATGCAGTGTCCATACACACGTCACAAGGGGGAAGTCTTGATAGTGCCATTGTAGATATAGGCACTGGTATATTCAAGAATGGCATGTCTTATGTTGCTTTGTCTCATGTGAGACAGTTGTCTGGACTACACATAGTAAATCTTGCAGAAAGTAAAATACATGCTGACACAAAATGCATTGTTCAGCACAATAGATTATGTATATTGTACCAACCAAATGCTCCTTTGTTACCAGTTCCCAGATGTGCATCAGGAACAGATGTGCCAATGGATGAAGGGCACAAATTAAAGGGAAAGCACACTAAGACTCCACAGTCATCATCTCACCATTCTATTGCTAAGCAGTCTCTCCATAAACAACTCGCATCTCCGCCTGTGAAGAAATGTATCAGGGTTCACACACTGCCAATATCTGACAACAGCACATGAGTAAACTGCTATATGAACACTACAATGCAGGCACTTCTCCTCATCCCTGAGTGTGCTGATGTCTTGAACTCAAGTCAGTCGACACCTCTTTCTGAAGCATTAAAGAGTAATTAGAGGTAGTCAAGAGCAGTTGCCCAGTTTACAAAGCTTGACTTCTCTATGACTAACTCTTGTAAAATATGCAGGACAATCAATGTTTGCTGACAATGCTCAACAAGATGTCACATAGTTCATGATGGGAATGATAAACAGTTTATCAGATGATGACATTGATCTGCATCAGCACTTTAAAGTTGACTATGTGTGCAAGTACACATGTTTGTCATGTGGCCACAAAGAATCACAAGCAACTTAGGACATGCAGTGGCTGTCTGTCTATGTCCCTGAACAGAGAACCATGAAGTTCCATAAGTTGTTTGCAAATACAGAAACTGGTTGGCTGTGCCGAAGATGTGGTCATTCTTGTGTTTCCTCTCTGAGAGTTACATCTTCAAGTTCATATATAATGATTGTATTGCAACGTTTTAACTCTCAAGGCATGAAAATAACAACACCAATTTCTCACTTTATTGCTGGGAGAACTATGTTCTCAGGAAGTCAATTTGACACCCATGCAATTTTCTTCAATCTGGGCTTATCCATTCACTCTGGCCACTATGTCACTTGGATAAGGTTCAGAATGGCATGGGTGGAGTGCAATGATACAGTATGCACTTTGAAAGAAAGACTACCAAGGTATCTGAAAGATTCATATGTCATCATTTTCCATTGCACCAGTGTTGCACAATATGTGGAGGAGTGATGCTATCTGATCACAGCACCTCACTTAACCAGCACCTTTGCAACAATAACATTCCGTGTGTGTATTCCATCTAGATGGCATTTTCTTTCCACCAGCTAACATATTTATTTTTATTTAATAGAAGAAGTAACACCTTTCATCTGAAACTACTGCTGTGTAAAACCACTCATGGTGATCTATGTGTTTTACTTGTACACTATCGCAACAGCCCATGTTGATTACTCTGATTTCTCTGCCATTGTAGAAGACAACCACAACAGTACATCAATGTATCAGACTGTAGTAGACAATTACTTGTTTATCTCACTGTTATTCTGATACGTTGGTTGCAAAACAATATTGTTTTCATCATTTATTGCAATACAATTTTCAAAAATCAGTTGTACTGCAATATTAAGCATTTGAAACATTGATGTACTTACTACAATAACTGCCATGTTACTGCTCAAGTAGACTTGAGGGTATTGAGCTGAAATCATTAGACAGTCAGTGAGTCATGTCTCTTTGCAGATGCCTCAGTTAAGCTTGTGTGTCTTTGCACATATTACCGTGTATTCAGTTGTTTCACAGTGCAATTTTACATGGTGATGACAAAATCAGTAATATAGTAACATGCTTATCAGAGTTGAAACCACTGTTCTCCACATATTGTGTGGAGAACTATACTTGTTTGAACAATACACATCAGGTTAATTTCTGACTCCTTTTCCTTTTGTTGTCTACATTCTTGACCTTGACTATGATACTTACTTAACTGACTTCCGCCAAATCCAAGCAGGCTCAAGGGCACTGGATATTACACGTACGTCAGTTAGTGAGTTATTTCTTGGCAGATGTAGTTATTAGACTCACATTAACAGCATGACTTCCTACATTATGGTGTCATCTGCTAGCGCTGAACTGCATTTCTTGAACAGTATCTGACAGGATTATCTGTCACTGTTCTTGGACTACACTCTCAATACTGAATATGACAAACTCTACCAAAAAAATGTGACTCAGACTTGTACATATGTATATAGTACTGAACTATATGTATATAGTGCTGGGACCGGTCCTATTCAACATCTTCATCAGTGACATGGCGCAGGACCTAGAAGGCAGAATTTTGCTGTTCGCTGATGACACAAAGCTCTGTAACAGAGTAGACACACCAGAGGGTGTAGACAGAATGAGAAGCGATCTGCAGAAACTTGAAGAATGGTCAGGGGTTTGGCAGTTGAAATTCAATGCAAAGAAGTGCAAGATAATGCATATGGGGCACAAAAACCCTGGCACAATATGTCAGTTGGGGGTGAGGATATAGCATGCACCAAGCAGGAAAGGGATCTTGGGGTTATCATCTCTGATGACCTCAAGATAGGGAAACAGTGTGACAAGGCAGCAGGTAAAGCAAATAGGATGCTGGGATGTATAGGCAGGGGCATTACCAGCAGGAAAAGGGAGGTCATAATTCCGCTATACAAGACACTAGTGAGGCCCCACCTGGAGTACAGTGTACAGTCCTGGAGACCATACCTACGTAAGGACATAGACAGGGTAGAGAAGGTTCAGAGGAGGGCAACAAAGATGGTGCATGGATTGCATCACAAGTCCTATGAAGACAGGTTGAAGGAACTGAACATGTACTCCCTGGAGGAGAGGAGGGAGAGAGGGGATATGATAGAGACATACAAGTATTTTACAGGGAGGAACAGGGTGCAGGAAAACACTATTTTTAAGCGAAAAAGATGTTCCAGGACTAGAGGGCATGGGATGAAGTTGGAGGAGGACGATTCAGAGGAAACATGAGAAAGAATTTCTTCACAGAACGGGTGGTGGACAAGTGGAACACCCTGCCAGAGAGAAGTGGTGGGGGCTGAAACAATCATGGGATTTAAGAATGCATGGGATAGACATAAAGGAATTCTGGAGATCAGGGGTAAGGTGAAACAGACTTCTAGGAAAACAAACTGAACTTACAAGCTCAAATGGGCAGACTGGGTGGGCCATAGGCCCTTATCTGCCGACACCGTCTATGTATCTATGTATCTATGTATAACTACAAATTTAACATATATTGCTTACATAGATTCTGAGCTATTTATGTTTGTTGAAGAAAAATTGCATGCATTTGTTCATTAACTGTACCAAAACTGCTGTTTCCAGGCATTTAATGTTATTGCATTGCATTAAGTGCTACTGTTGACATTCTTCATAGCTGAGTATAGAGGTGTATACATGTTATAATCCACTGTACAGTGCATTTCTATATATCTGTGCAGATGTGTGCAACTGATAATTCGACAGAAAATGTCAAACATGATTGTGTACTTCTGCTCCACAATGCAAGCAATTGGTATGCTCTTGCTTTTACAGGATCACCCATATTTTAGAGGTCAGATGAGGAATTTTTCCCAGTTCCATATATGATAAATAGTTCAAAAAAGACATTGATTTGATGATGGGCCATCCTTTTCAGCATCAGTGGAAAAATGACTGTGATATGAGCTATCCTCACCACACCATGATATTGTCAAATTTTCAACAAATTCTTTACTTGCTTTCATCTGTTTTTAACTTCTTGATATTGGTTGGTCCACTTTCAAATAAATACCTGCTAGCAAACAAAAAATAGTTTCAAAAGATATCAAGAGATTGCTTAAAAAGTACAATAATACTCAAATAGAAAATGTTACAATGTCTGCTGTATTACTAATACAGAATAAATACATAAGGACAAATAAAACTTCATAATGTTTCTATTGACATCAAAGTAAAACTGTCTAATCATATATAAAATATTGCTACCTACTTTAACACTGTTGGCATAATCTACACATCTTGCTGTCCTATAAAACAAGATATTTATATGCTCATGAGAACTACTAAATATTTCTTACTGTCTCATGTGCACATGCAGTCAATAACTAAATGTCATAAAATCATAAATTCTGTAAATTTTGCTCCAATAACTTGTCTTAAATAGGTGTCAAATGGTGTTGTCCACATGTGCAATAATCTATCATTAGTCTTGATTCTCTTAATGTCTAAGTGTGTAGTCTATTTTATTAATGCAATTGTGTAAATGGACACATTACTAATACTACTCAGCAATAAATGTAAGCAAGATTAAGAATAGCTCACTACATGTTCTCTAACATAAATGTGCATATGGTATCACTTACTCATTCTATATTAAATCTTAATTGATAACATAATACATAGCAAAATGAAACAGTGTAGATTAACTTTGTGAAATACTAAAAATCAGAAAGCACTCGAAAATTATTAAGAATATATATGAGGAACTGTTTTTTTGCCCATCCCAAGAGCAACCAATCAATTTGGCCTAAAGATATTTAAATAGTGAAATAATAAAACTAATTATAAATCTTATCCTATGTGTCTTGAGTATTATTTAAAAATAATTGGTGTCACAGAGGTACAGTATTGGTCTGCATGTGTTTTATTGGGCTGTGCTTGTGCACTAACAGCCCACTACCTGCTCAAGGTGCTGTGACAGACATTACCTGCCTCAGCCTGTCTAACCCCTCAGTTTGATAACTACTCTGTATTTTATATATACATTTACACCATTCAAGATCACACTATTGTTTCAGCTGTACCTCTGCACTCAGTATCCACTGCATAGTCCAGGGGATGGGGTGGCACTGCAGAGAGGCTCTGCTGGAGGGGGAGGGGGCGGTTAAGCTGATGCTGTGCAACTCCTCAGAGTTCTAACTTCTCTGCAGATCATATGAAGTAGTTATAGCCTTCATGTCAATGCCATTAGCTGGGTTCTGCACTTGTACTAAAAATTAAACTCCTGGTCTGTAAGTCTTACCACACTGCCTGGTTAAAGCCGTGCAACTGATCACTGTTCTAACCTCTCTACTGCTGGAATGAGGGATGTTTAAACAATAAGGTACAACACAGTCTGGGTTACTGGGAGTTTACCCACAGCTTGTATGGTATCTCATGAGGAACAGCCAAGTGACTTCACCACACAAAAAGTGGGCAAATCCCCAATAACTCACACCCTGGATTGCCTCGTGCATATGTGTGTGTGTGGGGGGGATATTGGGTGACCCAGCCCATACAATTGTTCAGTGTTCTAAGTTGTGTGCAGCTTGAATGAGAAAGTAATACCATTTATTCACATGTCTTTATTTGCCTGTGCATCTGCACTCAGCATCCAATTCCTGGTCAGCAGTGGCTGTGGGAGGAAGCATTGGTTAGCTAAAACCATGCAGCCCCTCAGTGTCCTACATTCTGTGCATCTTCCATGATGGAGGTATAACATTTATGTCCATGTGTTTATTTGGGCTGTGACTTCGCACTAGCCATACAATCCCTCCTCTAGGTAGGTGGTGGATATTACCTGTCTGATGCCATACAAGTCATGAGTGTAGTAACTACTGTGCAGATGACATTGCACAACTACACCAGTGATCTTCATAGACAGTCCAACTGTCATTTCACACTCACCATCAGGCACCCATTTAATATAGAAGGGGTGGTACAGTACCTGAGTGTATCAAAATCATCACTATTCTAATTTGTGTGCAGTTCATAAGATGAAGCTATACCAGTTATATCCATGGCTTAACTTGGGCTGTGGTCTGCACTCAGCATCAAATTCCAGGCCTAGTTGGGTGGAGACATTCCCAGTGTGACACCGTACAACTTATAAATAGCATAACTACTAAACAGGAACTATCTCAAAAGTACACCATTCATGTGAATCACCTTATTTGACTTCTACATCTGCAATCACCATCATGTGGCTGTTCACAGGCAGTGTTTGTGGGGGTGGGTAGAAATCTCTGGCTGAACCCTTGCAACTCCTCACTGTTCTAAGTTGTGTGCAGCTGGTATGCAGAACACATACCATAAATGTCCATGTATTTATTTCTGCTGTGACTCTCAACTCAGCATCCAATTCCTGGTCTGATGGGTTCAGAGCATTCATTGACTGATGCCATGCAACTCTTAAATGTAGTGATAAGTATGCACTTGCTATCACAGAGCAATACCATTAATGTAAATGACCTTACTTGGGCTCTAGCTCTGTACTCACCACACAGTGCCTCTTGGGTAGGGATGGGGTAGAACATTATCTGCCTGACTCCATCCAGCTTGTCAGTGTTAAAACTTGTGAGCACCTGTCATGAGACACCTATACCATTTATTTCAATGGTCCTGATTTTAGAACGGTGGTGCAAGTCACCATCAAACACAACTTGTGCCACCTGCAACTGTGACATTGACCCTGCACCCTATTCTAGAAGGGGCAGAGTCTCCACAACTATGTCCTATGACTTGTGACATGTAGCCAGGTATGCTGAACTGTGGGTGCACCTGGCAAGCATGCCACAAGCCACAACGCAGATTGCAAGTGCCCCACATGCCAAGCTAGCCTCAATAGGTGCCCCACACAGCTACCCACATCAACTGCTACCCCCAGTTGTACACATAGAGCCCCACAGGGCTGCCCACCCCTGCCACCAAAACCTACAGTGACTGCCCTGCAGAGCTACCCACACCCCAGCACCCCAAATCCCCCATTGTAAAATGCACCACTGGGTGGTGCTGTCATCCCCACATCCTGTGCCCCAATCTCCAAGTCACTAGCCAGAAATGCAACAAATAACCTAACAACACCTGATACTCTAGTGGCCCCCAAGCACCCATGTCAGCCCTCCCAGCACTCACTCACCCATCCCCAGCTAGTGACTGGCACAGCCCATCTCTCACCTCCACAGCCAGCTGCTGACTGACTTATGTAGGAGCGCTACTGAAAAGATGCACTCAGAAATTAATATCTATGTCTTTCCAGTAGCACTCCTACATAAGTCAGTCACTGGCTGACCATGTAGGTGAGAGTTGCGCTGTGCCAGTCACCAGCTGGGGACAGGTGGGGGTGCTGGAAGTGCTGGAATGACTGACCGGGGGGGCCGCTAGACTACCAGGTCTTGTTAGGTTATTTGCTGCATTTCTGGCTGGCGACTCAAGCATTGGAGCACAGGTGAGGTAATGACAGCGCCACCCTGGAAGGTGTTTAACAATTGGAGATTCAGGGTGCTGGGGGTGTGGGCAGCCCTGCAGGACATTTAACATACACATGTCCATGTATTTGGTGTGAGTGGCCCTGCAAGGCCATCACTGTACGGGGAGGCATGTATACTATGGAGATCAGGCAGCATCATGCATGATGCCCAGTGTGGCAACAACAGGAGTGGTCTGGCCATGTGAGGTGGGGGAACACAGATCGCGTTCCACAGGACCCTCGAAGTACAGATGTAAGTTACACCAGCTAAATTCAGGTGTAACTTATGTTGCCGGTTCACCTCTGGAGGTTCTTGTAGAATCCCGACATTGGGTACTTTGTTGCTGCCATTCTGGAATGGGACACAACTACTGCCATAAACCCCCTAGCATCATGTCACAGAGGGTTCATGGTAAAACTACTGGCATAACAGCCATTTGCCACAAGTAGCCTGCGGCATGTCACAAACCACTTAGTAGAATACCACAAGTCACAACTGCTGACATAAGTTGCTACTTGACCCATTCTACTTGGTGCAAGTGCAATTACAACAGGTGTAACCTTTCTAGGATCAGGGGCCATGTCTCTATTTGGAAGAATGTAAACTGCACCATGCCATATCTCCACCCAAAAAAATTTCCCGACATGTAAACACTGTAATTTACATCCACGCAACATTCCATAAACACCCTCCAAATTTCAAGTAAAAAAGACCAAACCGTTTCCAAGATATTCAATATTAAAGATTGGTAAAGTTTCCCTATTTATTCCATTATAAAAAAATCTGTCCATCTTATCCCTCCCTCACCATCAAAGATAACCTATCAAGGAATCTCACAATCAAAGAATTTGCAGGCTTGTGATCAAAGAATTTGCAGGCTCATGAACAAAGAATAAAAAATGCTATAAATAAAAACATTAAAGGAATTGTGGTAAACCACCACCATGGTTCAACAGAACAAAGCCCCCTGAGCAAAATCCACCCTCATTTCACTTCCCAGGGTACTCCAGGGCTTAGAAAATGTATTTTTTAATCTGGCCATCTTGTACCTCATTCACGAAGCATGATCGCGATCAAAGAATCTCGCAATCAAAGAATTTGTGGGCTCACGATCAAAGAATTTGCAGCCTCATGATCAAAGAATAAAAAGTCCTGTAATTGAAAAAAATACAAAATTGAGGTAAACCACCACCATGGTTCATCAGAACGAAGCCCCCTGAGTAAAACCCACCCTCATTTGTCTTCCTAGGACACCCCTGGGCTGAGAAATAATCATTTTTAGTATGGCCATCTTGTCCCTCACTTGCGATGCACGATCACGACCAGAGAATCTCGCGATTAAAGAATTTGTGGGCTCGCAATCAAAGAATTTGCAAGTTCGCGATCAAAGAAATTGCACGCTAGTGACCAAAGACTGTAAAATGATGAAATCCAACTTTGTCACCAATTTGAACCAAACCAATGGCATGCCTCAATAGAACCAAGCCCCCTGATCAAAACACACCCTCATTTGTGTCCCTAGCCCATCCCTGAGCTCATGATCAAAGAATCTTGCGATCAAAGAATTTGCAGGCTCGCGATCAAAGATTGTTAGCGAGCCATGATCAAAGATTTTCAAAGCTTATAACTCTATTTTTTGACCAATTTGGATGAAGCCAAAGACATGGCTCGATAGAGCAGAGCTCTCTGAGTAAAACCCATCCAAGTGTTACTTCAGGAGTGATCCCTGAGCTGAGATATTTGTGTTTTTCCCGTCGGTAAACTAAAAACAAGATGGTGGACCTCATGATCAAAGAATTTTAAAAATTCTCAGGGACAAAGATTCTTGAACTGCAAGGCTGCAAATTCTTTGATTGCCAGATGGGACCAGATGGCCAGAACCCCATTCTTTGTTTGCAAAACTTACATATAAATATTCCAATTAACTTATAATGGGAACTTAAAACTGGCATAACTTTTGAATGCCTTAATATTTTTTCACCAAACAAAAAGCGGCATGTTCAGCCACAAAAGCTCTTTCAAATGAGCCATATCATAGAGCAGCATGCCACACAACAGCTGCTCAGGGCTACATCCAAATTCCCAAAAGCAGCCTCCAAAAATGGATAATTTTGCATTTTTTCAGCATTTTGCTGAGCAAAGACCGTAAACCTGACTGAAACAAAAGTTGGCAAATCAAGAGATCTACTATGCCCTACTGCACATACCAAATTTCAGGCAAATCCATTGAATGGGTCAAAAGTTATTAATGCACAGAAGTATGACTTTAACATAAAAGTGACATGTGAACCCTAATATATATATATATATGTATGTGTATATATATATATATATATATATATATATATATATATACACATTATATATATATATGTGTATATATATTATGGTAGCACGGTAGTGCTACCATAGTTAGGGTTGAGGTGCCATTTCTATGTTAAACCCCAAAACTTTGCACCTTAATAACCTTGCAACCGTTTGACAGATTTGGCTGAAATTTGGAATACTTGATCAAGAACCATAGGCCTGGGCATCTGCCAAGTTTCGTAGTGGTCAGATATACGACTCTGGAGTTATTAGGCGTGATCTGTGCGCACATTTACGCTTTTTCTGGAATTCTATGGTCGCGCCTACAGGTCGTATGGTTTGCACGACCGGTCTGAAATCTTCAGGAAATGTGCAGCCAGGGTCCCCAATGTGCCTTTCAAAGATTTCATGAAAAAATATTAAACGGTTCAAAAGTTATTCAAAAAACAGTTTCCCATTATAAGTCAATGGGAAAAGTTAACAGAAAGTTCAACACTTTCGCAAATGCATTTTTACTTTCGCAAATGGGCCTGTTACTTTCGCAAATTGGCCATTTTTTTTTCAGTTGGTGATCAGAAAAATGGTTGGCATTTAAATTTGGGACCCTCTAGCAACCTACTTCTTTTGTATTCACCTAGTAGGACCCTGAGGATGCTTGCAGTATCTTTATTTTGTGGTAAAACACACCCCAAATATGTTTTCAAATTTCTGGAAAAGTACTTTCGCAAATTACTTTCGTGCTCATGAAAGTGTCGAACTTTTTTGAGAAGCTTTCGCAAATTGAGACAGTAGTTTTCCATCTGTGGGACAATGACAGCGATTCTTTGGCACTGTGCTGCAAAAGAACCGTTGGGAGTTTTGGGCTGAAATTTGGAAGGAACGGAGCCGACATCTCACAGATATGCCTTTCAGTGTTGTATTGAAAAAATATTACATGGCGGCAAAGTTACGGCACTCCAAAGTTGACAGTTTTTCCCATAGGATAACATTTCGGCGCCCAACGCATTACAGAAATCCTTTGAATCCCTGCTGCAAAATAACGGTTTGGTCTTTTTTCCTGAAATTTGGAGGGAAGACAGCCAACAGCCCACAGATGTGACTTGCTGTGGTTTGGTGAAAAAACATTACAGGGAGGTAAAGTTATGGCACTCCGAACTTTTCTTTTTTTCCCATAGGATAACATTATGGCATTCGCTGCGCCTTTCAGGGCCCGTATCTCGGAAACGGTGGGAGATACGGACGTTTTGTCAGAAAATTTCTTAGTCCCACTCAAATTAGCCAGGACAGTTGTAAATAACATGACTTTTAAATTTTTTTCCTACGTCATACGGTTCCTGAGATATAATGTATTTAGTATTCCAAGGTCTCATTTTCTGCACCAATACTCATTATTATGCATACATTATTTGTACTCACTGTCTTTCTCTATGCAGGTTTTGGGGAAAACCAGCCTGTGCACCATTACTGTTACTGTTGCCCTTTCGCTTGTGATTCCTGCCTTTTCACTTTCACCGTTGACGTCTGCGCCACCATGTGCGTTATCCTGCGTTTTCATTTGCGCTTGCGTTTCTGTTATTTTTTGCCATTTGTGTCTACAGTACTGTTTATCTTTCTGTTTCACTTTATGTCACCATGCCCATTGACATTCTGTTTGCAGGCACCATGTTACTATGTGACAACACATCACATGGCAGACCATTCCCGTCAACGCTACCATGTGCGTTACACTTTCTGTTCTCATTCGCGCTTGTGTTACCATGTGTGCCACTGTTAGCATTTCTGTTTGCGTTGCTGTCCCTGGGCCCCGTGCTCCCGCCACCACATTATGCGGTGGGAGTGCGGGGCCCTTTGGGCCCCGCGCTCCCGCCACTGCATTACACTCACTATTTCTCATTATCATTCTTAAAGAGAAGGGAAATTAGAGGCAAAAACTCAGCCAATGCATTAGTTAGGTTGTTCCACAGTGACAAAAGTGAGGAAATCGCTGTTAGGTTGAACCCCTTGCATCCCCCACCCACCCCCAACGGCATTGGGGTGTGCATTGGGATCGTGGGTCCTAACTCTCACCCCATTCTCCTATACTTCTGCTGCTTTACATGTCATAGGGTGAGAGTTAGGGCTGATGATCCCAATGCACACCCCAATGCCACAACGTGCATGCTATCCTTGAGTTTTCATTTGCGCTATGCTTGTTACTTTTTGCCATTTGTGTCTACCGTACTGGTTTCTCTTTCTGTTTCACTTTGCGCTACCATGCCCATTGACATTTCCATTTACAGGCACCATGTTACTATGTGACAAGACATCACGTGGCACACCGTTCCCGTCTACGCCACCGTGGGCGTTACCTTTTCTGTTCTCATTCGCGCTTGTGTGACCATGTGTGCCACTGTTAGCATTTCTGTTTGTGTTGCTGCTCCTGTTACTATGCCACAAGACATCATGTAGCGGCCCTACGCTCCCGCCACCGCATTACATTCACTATTTCTCAATATCATTCTCAAAAAGAAGGGACATTAGAGGCAAAAAACTCTGTTTAATGCATTAGTTAGGGTTGTTCCACAGCGACAAAAGTGAGGAAATTCGCTGTTAGGGTTGAAAACCCTAACTCCGAATTCACCCCCCCAGCACCACACACACACACACAGACACACACACACATTCAAGTATAGGGGAGGACCAAGTCAACACAACCAATGACAGACATCCAGCAGCAGGTGACACAAATAACAAACAATTGTCTAAATGTACTACGAGACATCCCCACCCACCTGACCAGGTACTGCATGCTCAGTGGAGATCAACAGCAAAACTGAGGCCATGTACACCAAACGTACACATCCCTGATTGCAGCTGTACACAACATATCACACTTAGTAGTTGCATGGCCTTACCTACCGATGCCCCACACCAGACCACACCACTTGTGGTGGGCCACCTGAGCAATAGAGTTCAGCAAAACCAAGGAGTTGTACAGGTATAATATCTCTGATTATAACAAGGGTTTGAGAAATGCAGCTTTCTAATTGACTGTAAACATTGTAACAGCCTTATGTTTAGTTTTTATTAACATACATGAGAGCCTAACCATATGATGAACATGGTTTAATGTTGTTTAAAAACAGTTTTATTATGATAGCAATAAGCCACTCCAGGTATTATGTTAATGGTCAGTTTATCACTGTCTAGCGACTTGTGGCACTTGGCTATGCCTCATTCAACATTAAACCCCTACAGGGTAATTAACAGACCATTTAACATAACTGTTGGTCATGCCTTATTGCTTAATTGTCTTTATGAGTAGATACTCTCCCTCTGCTAGGCACTGCAGCAGCTTTGCAACACAGTGTCCCACCCAGTTACACCATACACTGTCTAGTTACTGGAGAATGGCTGTGAATATGAACTCATGAAGATGAACAGTGTAACTGATCATTAAGTCATCGAAACCCTAGTGTGATTATAACTGACAGAGTCAGTGATAGAGGATAACCCCTGCTGTCCTAGTACACTTACCCCATTGTGAGTTAAATCAATACTAAAAGACATTCTGTTTATATCTACACCATACCTACTTGATTCCTGTTGTACCAATTAACATAGTTATCACTTTGATAGCATCAGTGACAGAAGTGTAGAAACCCAAACAGTAGGCATACAGCCTGAGTATGAAACAACTGTTAAAAATCACACTGTGTCCATAAGTGGCATAGATCACTCATTGCAACAATAGTAAATGTATTACTATTTGAATAAGTTAGTCATCACAGATGCAATGAGATTGTCTTTATCAGGTACAACATACTCAGTAAGTGCCTACAGGAAAATCTATCCTATATACATCTCCGATACAGGTACATCACTGTTGGCTCAGTAGTGCTATGATATCTAGAAGTTGCTTGGCCTGATCCATGCAATTACAATGTTTCTTACAAAGAATACTTACTGCATCTTTAGTATTGAAACACACTGAAGGTCTATGTATGTACATCAGCAGTACACCTTCATCAGTAAGAATGCATGTGATACTGGCAGTATGAATTTCACAGCGTTGAACAGGCAATGCTTTTCTATACGTTTACATCAGTCTCTCTGTTGAGTAAACCATCGCAGTATATGTACTACTATGTAAATCACCTACTAAATGTATCACTACTTTTATCTTGAGCATGCTAGTGTCTTGTAGTTAATTTATGTGCTTCTCTTAATTAATGTATACTCACTAGTGTTAAAACCTTTCCACAACTGTCATCATGCACCTTCAGCATTTATATTGAATAACAGCACAGTACCAGTTGTGGTGTGGTGTGGGGCATCGGTAGATAAGGCCATGCAACTACTAAGTGTGGTACATTGTGCAGCTGCAATCAGGGATGTGTACATTTGGTGTACATGGCCTCAGTTTTGCTGTTGATCTCCACTGAGCATGCAGTACCTGGTCAGGTGGGTGGGGATGTCTCGTAGTACATTTAGACAATTGTTTGTTATTTCTGTCACCTGCTGCTGGATGTCTGTCATTGGTTGTGTTGACTTGGTCCTCCCCCATACTTGAATGTGTGTGTGTGTGTGTGTGTGTGGTGCTGGGGGGGTGAATTCGGAGTTAGGGTTTTCAACCCTAACAGCGAATTTCCTCACTTTTGTCGCTGTGGAACAACCCTAACTAATGCATTAAATGGAGTTTTTTGCCTCTAATTTCCCTTCTTTTTGAGAATGATATTGAGAAATAGTGAATGTAATGTGGTGGCGGGAGCGTGGGGCCGCCACATGATGTCTTGTGGCATAGTAACAGGAGCAGCAATGCAAACAGAAATGCTAACAGTGGCACATGTGGTAACACAAGCGTTAATGAGAACAGAAAGGGTAACGCACATGGTGGCATAGACGGGAATGGTGTGCCATGTGATGTCTTGTCACATAGTAACATGGTGCCTGTAAATGGAAATGTCAATGGGCATGGTGACGCAAAGTGAAACAGAAAGAGAAACAGTATGGTAGACACAAATGGCAAAAAAGTAACAGAAATGCAAGCGCAAATGAAAACGCAAAGGATGACGCACGTGGTAGCATTGAGGTGTGCATTGGGATCATCAGCCCTGACTCTCACCCCATGACATGTGTAAAGCAGCAGAAGTATAGGAGACTGGGGTGAGAGTTAGGACCCATGATCCCAATGCACACCCCAATGCCAGTTGGGGGCATGGGTGGGGGGATGCAAGGGGGGGTTTCAACCCTAACAGTGAATTTCCTCACTTTTGTCGCTGTGGAACAACCCTAACTAATGCATTAAACGGAGTTTTTTGCCTCTAATATATATATATATATATATATATATATATATATAAAATAAATAATACATATATTACAGATACTTTCCAGATATATATGAGGCCAAACCCATTTTAACATATAAGAAATATATCTCAGAAAATACATCTCTAATATATTGAAAACATATGTTTGCTAATATACACTTATTGTAAAAAAAATTACACTTGCATAAAACTGTTTTTTCATTGAGAGTCCATGAAAACATTAAAAAGTCAAACAACATATTTTCTTTGATAGTATAACAAAACACACACATTTAGTATATCAATGCCAAGTAAAATACACATCTCATTGAATTCTGTTAATATCTAAAATATAACTGGAAAAATGCACAGATACCTGAAATTTTATTTTTATTTAATTTATTTTTTTATTATTTACCAGGAAATGTACTGGGCATAGCCCTTCTTCAGCCATGCCTGACATGTAGACATTGGTCCAAATATTCAAAGGGGTTGCACCTAGTGCAACTGAATTGCACAAGCGCAACTCCAGAAAAGTGCCCCAAGGCAATATTCAAAAAAGGGAATTGCACAGCACAATTCTCGATGTGCTGGAGTGCAAAGATAATGTATACAGTGCATCCCCAGGGTGTGTACGCATCCATATGTGGCACATTCCAATATTCATCCAGGGATGTGCAGCACATATGGTGGTACAACCCTGAGACATGCCATATACCAATGCACAAAGCTGAGCCTGAAAAAAAGGCTCAAATGATGGCCACTGACAGGTGATCTGCTGTATTGCAAGCTGCAACACAGCAGCTGCCAGCCATGGGTGGTCATCTGCCCCCCCAGTGCAATGTAAACAAGCACCCACAATGTCCCTGATAGCCTAGTGGCGCTCCCGTCCCTCCCCGTAGCACCGATCAGCAAGAACAAATTTAAATAACTGCCCTGGCAGTCTAGTGGCACCCCTCCTTCCCCATAGCACTGATCAGGAAGAATATATTTAAATAAGTGCCCTGGCAGTCTAGTGGATCCCCCTCCCTCTCCATAGCTGTGATCACCAAATGTTAAGTAAAATACCAGTCCTGGTAGTCCAGTGGTACCCTCCCCCCTCCCCATAGCCATGATATACGAATATTAAGTAAAATACCAGCCCTGGTAGTCCAGTAGTACCCCTCTCCCTCCCCATAGCCATGATATCAAAATATTAAGTAAAATGCCAGCCCTGGTAGTTCAGTAGTACCCCCTCCCACCCCATAGCCATGTTAGTTGAATATTATGTTAAATACCAGCCTTGGTAGTCCAGTGGCACCCCCCACCCCACCCATAACCCAATCACTGAAAAGTAATGAACATTCCAGCCCTGGTAACCAAGTGGTACCACCCCACCCATAACCCCGATCACACTGTAATAGTAATATGAATCATCCTGGTGGTCTAGTGGTTCCCCAAACCTTTCCCCATAAACCCAATCACACTTAACAGTGCTGTACACAATTTCTGGTGGTCCAGTGGCATCCTGAGCACCCCCACCCACACAGGACCCTCGCCCACCCAGCTCCCCATTGTCAGTGGGCAGCAGCACACCACCTGCATACTCACCATGACTGCCTGCCAAATGACAGTTTACAGTAGCAGCTGTAAGCCCATTGTCTGACGCTAGACTATCGAGTTAGTATACCGTATAGTATCAGGCAAACATGAATGAATGGCTTATCTGCTGACATATTTGTGAAGTACTATTACAGTATGCACTGCAAGCCCATTGGTCCCTGGTGGAGGGAGGAGGGCTTTGGCTACATCAGGGACTGGAGTAACACATGGGTGGGTGGATGGAGGCCTGTACAAGGCAAATGGCCTCCATCCATCCAGGAGGGGAACAGCAGTCCTGGGTGGAAGGTTTAAATGCTACTTTGATGAGCATTTAAACTAGCCAACGGGGAAGGTAGAAAGACTTAGGGAGGCAGAGATTGCCCCCCAGAGACTCATGCAACAGGAAAGATTAACCCAGTGAGAAGAAATTTCCAAAAGGCTAATGGAAGCAAAGAGAATGGCAGGGCAAGCATGTCCAGAGAAGGAACTTCACTTGGAAGAGGGGACAGGCAGGAAGGGAAGACAATGTAACAGGGCAGTGCAGGACCATGGTAACAGAGGGGACAGGGGGAGCAGAAAGGAGAGAC
The DNA here is from genome assembly GCA_016271365.2 of Neoceratodus forsteri. Taxonomy (NCBI): domain Eukaryota; kingdom Metazoa; phylum Chordata; order Ceratodontiformes; family Ceratodontidae; genus Neoceratodus; species Neoceratodus forsteri. Next base: position 1,647,250,779 of record CM057453.1, read on the forward strand.
AAGTTAGAGAGAGAGACTAGGATGAAGAGAATGGAGAACCATGTATGCCAACACAAGGAATCTGGGAAACTAAATTCCTGACTTTGAGGCAATCATTGTGGAGGAAGATCTGGATCTGCTGGCCACAATGGTGCATGGACAACCACAGCTGGGAAGCGGCTATACTAAACTGCACCATGTTCCAGAAGGACAGGTCATAGAGGAAAGGCGGAGGGGCTGTTTTATATGTGAAGGAGGGTATAAGGGCCATTGAGATACAGGTGCTACAGGGGGACAATGAAGGGTTAAAGGTACTATGGGTCAGCCTTAAGATAGTGTCAAGGGCTGTTATTCACAAAGGGGGTGGTGTACAGGCCTCTGACACAGAGGCAGGATTTAGACAGAGCACCAGTGGAAGCCATTAGCAAAATGGTCAGCAAGGTGGAAGTTCTAATTATGGAGGACTTTAGTCTGCCAGACGTAGAATGAGGCAATCTTGCCACAGCTACAGTACATCAAGAGGCAAGGCATTTCTCAGGCAGCTGGTTTTGGAACCTACTAGAGATGGGGCAGTGTAGAAACAGAACTAATTTGATTAGAATATTTTATTATTATAATTTTATTATATTTTTAATTGCTATTCTATATCCTTATATTGGCTTAATTATTAAGTACTATCAATGTTTCTGGTCAAATTAATATCTACAGTACATGAACTCTAAAACAAGGACAATGCTGCTTAAGACTTGAATACTGAAAGGGAGGAATGATGCCATGAACACGAAAAAAGGGGATATAGCATACATGGACAACTTCAGAAAACAAAATGGTTCAAGAATAGTCTTTTTAAATTGGGAGCCCCTTGGCCATTCTTCCAATGAATAGCAGAAAAGCTTGAAGCTGAGACTAAGAGATTAGTGCCATGAAAACCTGACATAATTTATGAACGTATCTTCTTATGCCTGCCAACTCTTGGTACACCAGAAGTTAACACAGACTGAAATACACTGGCTTTAAGAAATTAAGACTTTTATTTATAGAAAATATACAAAAACTCCGATACATTTCAGAATCACACAGGTTATTGGAAATACATGAACCTCCTCAATGATTAAGTTTTAAACCTATCAGCAAAGTGTAGTGTGAGCTATTTACACAATGATGTAGCAACAAAGCTGTTAAGGCTATAAATTACAGAATGGTGTCTAAAGCAGGGTTTTAAATAACTCTAAAAATTAATTAGCGTTTTGCTCATGAAAGTTCTAAAACATTGTGAAAATGCATATCACTTGCCTCACTGTGCTTAACAAACATGACACTTCTAGAAAACCTATATAAATGCTTTCTGTACAGTTAGTATTGTCCCAAGGAAAAAACTGCTAATCAATTATTTAAAACCCTGCAAAGTAAGTTGACTTTACCAACTATTCAATGGAATGAGTCTTGAGTGTTTGTCTAACAAGCAACACCTCGTTGCTTGGTTTGTAAGCCTCTTTAATGAACTCCAAAGCAGCATGAGGTCATGGAACATTAACCACAAACAAAATAAATCATTGTCTTATAGTAGTTTACTAAGATGATAACGTTTCTAATAATAGCAGGTATGCCAAACTAGCGTCATTTTGAACAGGAAAAATGTACTTCTGGAATATGTAACTACTTTTTAGATATCTGTAAAGGAAAAAGTTTTATAATGTTTTTATAAATTACAGATTTCATATTAGAATTGACACCACCCTGTTTGGTCTCAAATTAATCCTCTCTTTTAGCTGCATCTGAAATGTAGGTTTTACATTTGTAACAATGTGCACATAGATGCAAGAAAGAAAATGTTTTTATATCAAAAATAGTTTTTGAAGATGAAGTCATATTGAGGAAAAAAACAGTTTAGGAGGGGCTAACAGTAACATCTTCAAAGAGTACTCAGAGCAATCATAATTTAATGGTGATGTTGTCCAGCAAGAGGGACATAAATGGGATGCTGGCAAAGCTGGCCAAGAACTGCTGAATCCTTTGCTGTATGAAGACCTGTGTTGGCTGCTTTGACAATTTTGAATGAGCTTAAAAACTCTTACTAGACCACAAGCCTGAAGCCACACCTGCTTGGGACCATCATTTGGGTTGAGACATTGCATCCACTAGGAGGTGCTAAGCAAGTTTAAAAGTTTGTACAATGTTGCAACAAAGCCAGCCGCTAAAGCTGTTCAGGAAAGACCTACCATTGGATGAAGCAAGGCCTATGTTTTTCATACTGAGACTTTGGACTAAAGTAATGTTTTGGAATTTCTGTTAAAAGCCTGGGCAGAGATTAATTCTGGAATTTACCAGCCAGCAAGCTTCAGTGCTGGTAAATAACAATGATTCCAGAGTTGCAGGTTCAAGAGCAGAAATTAACTGAAACAGAAGAGTCACAGAGTCCAGTTACCAAAACAACATTGCTGTGCACAGGGAGAGATCTTCCTACAAACGTTGCTGCTAAACTGCTGTCTGATTTTTCCCACTAAATCCTGATGTGACTTTTGATGATTTGTGACAACAAGCAAGAAGGATCCAGCCTGTATTGCTTCATTGATGTCAGAAGATTCTACAGTTCCAGGTTCAAGGGGAAAAGACAAAAGTCTAAAGCCAAGCCAACTACTAAGGACTTTTGTCATCCAAAATCAGAAGTTCTCACTAAGATTTTGAAAGTAAAAAAGTAGAAGACCACATCCACAGATAACTAAAACTTAAGTAATCCTTTAATCATTCCAATTTTAGTACTTTTATTTGGCTATCTGGGGATAGTAACTTAATATATTTTAGCTCCAAAACCTTGGGTACAGTATATAGTTAAGCTAGAATTTAGACATAAAGAATGCCTTCTTACATACTAAAGTTTAAAACAATTACTATACAAAGATATAATCTGAAACACTAGTGTAATGAATTGCAAGTTCTCATAGTAAAAAGGTCATGATACTTATTAGTATGCTGAAGAAATAGTACAGTGTCATTTATTGTGCTGAATATGGTGCATTAATTTGCAGTGCTTATTTGTTGAAATTTGTTTTGTTTATTTGATTTACTTGATTTTCTAAAATCTGTTGTTTTGTTTACCTTACAGTTTGTTTACAGTATTTTATTATGCTTGATATTTATGCTAATTATGACTATTTAGGACTTGTACATATGTGAATAAAATATATATTTATCTTTTATATAATCCAAAGTGTGGCAACAGTATTTTTCACCATCATTTTTGAATCTGAAGAGCATAGGATAATATCATATTTGAATATTATTATGTTTGATAATTTATTAAATAATGTTTGGGTAAGGCTCAAGGTGAATCCAAGTGCATCATTGTAAAAAGTGATATTATAGCCTTTGTTCCAACAGCAGTGCTGGACCTGGTACATACAAACAAAGACAGCTTTGCTGATATCACAGTGAGTAGTCCCCTGGGTACACATGATCACCGTACTGTGTAGTTTGGCATATATATTTATTTAGTTTTTGTTTTCCGGGTAAGTGCACTAGCCATGAAATGACTATTTTCAGGCATGACCCGGGAGAGTACAACAATCATAAACAAATACATTGCATGAGTACAAGAAAATTACATATAGCAGAGGTCAAATAGTCAGTATAAATGATACATTCAGCCAAATAACATAACATGACATCATATGGATATATGATATGTATAGGACAAGAAAAAAAAACACTAAGATAAGCATCCTGGACTTTAGGAGGACAGATATTAAAGAAATGGGAAACTGCCTCAGAGAATGCCTCAAAGGAGGAAGGAGGAAGAAAGCAGAGGGGGAGTGGAGGCTCAATGGAGAAAAATTAAGGAGGATATAGTCCAGGCAATGGCATGCTGTTTGAAGGAAGTAAATAAGGGAAAGTAGAGGAAGAGGCTCTATGGTTTTCTAAGGAGGTGGCAAAGGCAGTGAACGAGAAGAAAACAGCATTTAGAAAGTGAAAGCAGATCAAGAAAGATGAAGACAGGGAGATATATCTGGCAAAACAAAGAGAGGTAGGAAGGAGGGTGAAGCAACTAAAGTACTAACAAAGGAGAGGATAGCTAAGGAGGTCAAAACAGGGGACAATATATTTTTCAGGTATGTGGGGGAAGAGGAAGACAAGGGGCAGGATCTTGATAATCAGGAGGGTGGGAAGGAATGCACAGAGGAACATCAAGAGAAAGTGGATGTAATAAATTATTACTTCCACTTGGTCTTCACAGTAGAGGGTGTGGCAGTCAGACCAACATGCTGCAGTGAGCACCAGGGAGAGGAGGAAGTGGGCACAAGTCCATTCTCCATGAAGAGGATCTGGTAGAGATCGGAAGCCTTAAAGTTGAATAAGGTTATGGGGCCTGTTGGGATTCATTCAAAGGTCCTATCGGAACTGAGTATGGTGCTGGCAGTGCTTTTTTAGCACCTCAGTGGAGGTCTGGAATGTTCTGGAGGACTGGAGGAGGGCCAGTATGTTCCTCTGTACAAAAGCAGCAGTAGGCAGGATGATTGTAAATGCAGGCCAGTCATTCTCACACTAGTAGTGGGGAAGTTAATGAAACCACTACTGAAGGAGAGGCTTGTGGGGCACCTGGTTGCAAAAGGGCTGCAGGAACACCAGCAGAATGGCTTCATGTGGGGTGGTCATGTCAATCTAATGTCATAGATGTCTTTGACTGGGTTAGCAAGGAGGTGGATCATGGGAGAGCAGTGGGCGTGGCCTTTCTGGACTTCAGTAAGGCTTTCAATGTTATGATACACAGGAGGTAAGTTAAGAAACTAAGCATCCTGGGAATGGGTGAGAAAGTGACAAGCTGGGCATCCAACTGGTTAAGGAATAGGATGTAAGGAGTGGTGGTAAATAGTAGCCACTCAGGTGACTAGAGAATGATTAGTGGGGTTCCACAGGGTTCAGTGCTGAGACAGGTCCTCTTCAATGTCTTCCTAAGTGACATTGCAGAGGAGTTTGAGGGGAGGTGTGTTTCTTTGTGGACGATACAAAAATCTGTAACATGGATAACACTCAGGAAGGGGTGGAGAGAATGCAAAGGGATCTGAGGAAATTAGAGGAATGTCCTAGGGGGTGGCAGCTGGGTTTTAATGCCAAAAACTGCAAGGTTGTTCACCTAGGGATGCAGAACCCAGTGGATGTATATACAGTGGGGAAGTAGAGCTTACAATCACCAAGCAAGAAGGAGACATAGGGGTCATCACATCTAATGACCTCAAGGTAGCTGGGCAGTGGTAAAAGCAGTGAGAAAGGCTAGCAGGATGCTGGGATGCATTGGGAGAAGGATTTCTAGCAGGAGGAGGGAAGAGGTGCTGCCATTGTATCGTGCACTGGTGAGGCCCCACCTGGAGTGCTGTGTCCAGTTCTTCAGGCTGCACCTCCACAAGGACATTGAAATGGTGGAGGCAATACAGAGGAGGGCAAATGAAATGATGAGGGGGTTGCACAAGAAACCCTATGAGGAAAGGCTGCAGCAACTCAGCATGTGCTCCCTAGTGGCCATAATGGTAAAAGCTGACCTGAACATTGTGCTGTTACTGAGTCACGGTGCAATGAGAATCATGACTGGGATATAGCCATGCCAGGCTACACTCTGTTCAGGAAGGACAGGGCAGGTAAGAAGGAGTGGGGGAAGACTTTTTTTTGTTAGCTATAGTATAAAAGCAACTGAACTACAAGGAATACAGAGGGGGCAGAGGGACCATGGGTCACCCCTGAGGCAGGAAATGGAGCCACTATTCACATTGGCATGATCTACAGGCCTCCAACACATGGGAGGAGATGGGCAGGGTTCTAGTAGAAGCCATCCATAAAATGTCAGCAAAGGGAAGGTGCTGCTGGTGGGGGACTTCAGTCTGCCAGATGTAGATTGAAGCATCCTGACTGCAGCTTCAGCTAGGAGCAGGGACATCCTTAACTCCCTGCAGGGGGCATTCCTCAGGCAATTAGTAATGCAGCCAACTCATGAGGGAGCAATATTGGGCCTAGTACTCACCAAAATGGACAGTGTTGCAGAAGTCACAGTGGGTGACCACCTGGGGACCACTAATCACCAAGTAGTGTGGTTCAATATAAGAACAGTGAAGGAGCTGAATTACACAAAGGCATAGGTCCTGGACTTCAAGAGGGCTGACTTTATAAAGCTGGGTGAATGCCTCAGGGATGCTCTGGCAGAGGGGAGGACTTGGATGATATAGAGGAACAGTGGGCAAAGCTAAAAGGAGCCATAGTGAAGGCAACAAACCTCTGCTTTATGCAAGTAAGCAAAAGCAAGAGGAAAAAAGACCACTATGGTTCTCAAAAGAGGTGGCTAAGAAGGTAAGGGCAAGAAAAGTTAGCATACGGGAGGTATAAGGAGTCACAGAGGGAGAAGTATAGGGAAGTGTATCAAGAGAAGCAGCAGGAGGCAGGGAAAGCAGTCAGGAGTGCAAAGGCACAAATGGAACAGAAAATAGCCTGGGTAGTAATGAAAGAGGACAAGGCATTTTTCAGGTACGTAAGCAAAAGGAGAAGGACCAGGGAAGGGATTGTAAGAATAAGAAGAGAAGGAGGGGAGTGTATGTAGGGGACCAGGAAAAGCAGAAATCCTGAACAAATATTTTCATTCAGTATTCACAAAAGAAGGGGAAGGTGAGGGACCACAGATAAGCGACAGGAGCATCAGTGGAAGGAAGGTGGACACCAGTCCATTTACGGAGCACGGAGTCCTCAAGGAACTCGCAAAAATGAAAGTGGAAAAGGCAATGGGGCCAGACTGGATACATCCAAGGATATTGTAGAAGCTTAGAGAGATGCTGGCAGCACCACTCACAGTTCTGTTCAACCACTCGCTGGGGACGGGGGTGATTCAAGTATGACTGGAGAAGGGCAGATGTAGTCCCACTTCACAAAAGTGGGAGCAGGGAAGAGGCTGGTAACTACAGGCCAGTCAGCCTGACTTCAGTGGAGGGGAATTAATGGAGTCACTACTGAAGGAAAGGACTGTAGAATATCTTGAATCAAGTGGCTCACAGGATCCATGGCAGCACAAATTCACAGTGGGGAGGTCATATCAAACAAATCTTATAGATTTCTTTAACTAGGTGACCCAGGAATTAGATCAAGCAGGAGTGGTATATGTAGCCTACCTAGATTTCTGTAAGACCTTTGACACTTCGCTTCTGGAGGGAAATGAGAAGACACTTTTTTTTTATGGAGAAGGTGGTGTATGGGTGCAACGCATTGCCAGAGGAAGTGGTATCCTGTAGAACAGTGGGCTGCTTCAAAAGGAGATGAGACAGGGTAAGGGGGAAGGCCACTGGAAGTGGGGGACAGGCAGCTGCATTATATGGGCTGCTAGCTGCACAATTGAGCAGACTTGATAGACCATAAGGCCTTTATCTGCTGGCAATTTCATATGTTTGTATGACACAATTTCACATTGGAGACTCATAAACAAGCTGGGAAGCCTGGAAGTGGGTCCAAAGGTGGTAAAGTAGATTAGAAATTGGCTGAGGGGTAGGCATCAGAGGGTGGTGTTAAATGGAGTGCACTCTGAGAAGTGGGGTTGACCAGCTGGGTGCCACAAGGATCAGTACTGCGGCTGGTCCTCTTTAATGCCTTTATTAATGGCATTGCACAGGTATTGGAAGGGAAGGTATACCTTTTTGCAGATGACAAAGATGTGGAACAGGGTTGACGCTCCAGCAGGGATTGACAAATTTCAAATTTATGTGCTATTCCATGGACAACTTGCTTAGCCAAAAATGGTATCCCAGTCTTGCGAGTGGTAGTCCATGTTCAGAAGGCTATATTTTAAGGGGAAAAAAAATACATAGCAACAAAGTAAATGGTGTGGGGTTATACTATTAATACTAAGTAGATCTGAGTTTTTTTTTCTTTATTATGACTTCTTTTTTAAATAGAAACATAGAATGTGTCAGTCTATAAGGACCATCTGGTCCACCCAGTTCACCATGCTGATCCTGTCTATAGCGCCTCCTCAGCCTCCTTTTAAGCCCTCAGATTCTTCCCATGTTTTCCTTGGTGTTAGGATTACCGTATGCCTATCCCATGCACTCTTGAAGCCTGTGATCATTTTAGCCTCTGCCACTTCCCATGGGAGTCTGTTAGTACAATCTTCGTCACCCCAAACTGCCCAAGTGCCCCATAGACCCCCACACACAAGGCAAGTCCACCAGTCCCACCCCACACACCCTTGTGGTCATTGTTTATCTACTTAGTTTTTACAGCACCCTTTGTGACCTTTCTCACCCCAACAACTGCCCCCGGCCAACTACCCCACACAACACAAATCCACGTTCTGATGAACTGATGGTTCTGTTCTTTTCAGTATTCTCTTTCAGTGTTTTTTTTCTTCAATATATATTTTCCTTTTTTTTTTTTCAAATTACAAGCAGCCACTACATAGAAACATAGAAACATAGAAACATAGAATTTGACGGCAGATAAGGACTGTTTTGCCCACCCAGTCTGCCCATTTCCCTACCTACTGGATAAGCTGCAGATCCTAGTTAACCAGCAGCCTACTTCTTCCTACCCCCAACCCCCAGAATTGCCTTATGACTATCCCATGCATGCTTGAATTCCACCACTGATTTTGACTCCACAACCTCCTCCGGAAGGCCATTCCATGCACCCACAACCCTCTCTGTGAAAAAATACTTCCTTAAATTACCTCTGAGCCGCCCCCCATCTTCAAATTGTGCCCTCTTGTTCTTGCATACCTCTTTTTTTGAAAGATGCTACCCTCTTGGACTTTGTTGATTCCCTTGAGGTACTTGAAAGTTTCTATCATGTCCCCCCTCTCCCTCCTTTCCTCGAGGCTATACATATTAAGCTCCTTAAGTCTCTCTTCATATGCCTTCTGGTGCAGACCCTGCACCATTTTAGCCTCCTCTGGACAGCGTCCATCCTGTCTATGTCTTATGGAGATTGAGTCTCCAGAACTGCACACAGTACTCCAGATGGGGTCTCACCAGCTGTCTGTACAGAGGATAATAACTTCCTGTTTTTACTGGTGATGCCTCTCCTATGCATCCCAGTATCCCCAGCCCTCCTTGCTGCCCTCTCACATTGCTTGCCCATCTTTAGGTCATCTGATATGACTACCCCCAGGTCCCTTTCCATTTTTGTTGTTGTTAGTATCTCACCCCCCATTGTGTACTCTTCCCCTGGGTTTTTGTTTCCCAGGTGCATTACCTTGCACTTCTTAGCATTGCATCTAAGCTGCCATACATTTGACCATTCCTCTAACCTTGCCAAGTCCCTTCTCATCCTTTCCACCCCACCCTGTGCATCAACTCTTTTGCAGATCTTAGTGTCATCTGCAAAGAGTATGCCTATCCCATGCACTTTTGAAGCCTGTGATCATTTTAGCCTCTGCCACTTCCCATGGGAGTCTGTTAGTACACTCTTCATCACCCCAAACTGCCCAAGTGCTCCAAACTACAGTTTTTCTTTCTTTGTAGATGTAATATGGCTTGGGATCCTCCCTCCGATTTTGTTTATATGCTGTACTGTATACTGTACTATGCTGTAGACTCCACCTTTTTTACTTTTACTGTTTTTATAGTTCATTTTTTCTTTGTTTCAACTCAATCCTGCATGTGTCCCTCCCACCAATACAGACACACAGTCTGTCGCCCAACTGCCCAAGCCTTTTCTCGCCTCCGCTCCCACTTCACTGTCTTTTTTTCTTACAGTCATAAAACACAGACTATTGATCTCATTTTTTTAAGCCCCTGAATTTCAATGCAAAGCATGCAGTAGGACAAACAAGTCCTATAAGCAAGCCCTATAGCCTTACAGTTTAAAAGACACTACAACCCCCAAAGTCACTCCCGCATACCAACTCAAATTATTATGAAATGCGCCCTTTCTGCACTTCTCAACAGCTAACAAGAAAAGGGTGCATCTTCACTTTCTGGTTCAATTAAGTTTCAGTTTCAGCCTGCCCAAACACCCCCCCCCTTCATGCCAGGACTGACAGACACCCTTAAGCAACACAGTACTCACCGACTAACCTGTCAATCCTATAGGTGCACTGGGTGCTGTTGTCAGTTGGCTGGGCACAGAGTGGGCTGGTCAGGAGGAGATTCCATTGCTGCAGGCAAACTCCTTCTGCTCCAGCTCCCTCTCTGATCCCACAGTGCAGTGCTCTCTGCTGAGCAACAACCACGTGGTGCACCAGAGTGGTGATCTTGTTACGGAAGTTCCACAAAGCTGAACAAGGGATATCTATCGGCTGCAACACCAAACTGCAACACAAAAAGAGACAAAAAAAGGTCAGCACTATTTTTTGTCAGTGGGACAACCAAGAGCAGTGAAAGTGATTGCCTGATGACAGGAAATGGTAGCCCGGGATGTCGGGCTATAGGATTTGTCAAACGTGCACCCTGGGGGGCGGAAAGAATGAGGAGGGATCTATGTAAGCTTGAGGAATGGACAAGAGTGTAGCAACTAAAGTTCAATATCCAGAAGTGCAAAATCATGCACTTGTGGCACAGAAACCCAGGGGCAGAATACATGATGGGAGGAGAAGTACTGTGGAGAAAGCCAGTGGGATGCTAGGGTACATAGGGAGGGGTATCACCAGCAGAAAGTAGGAGGTGGTGATAGTGCTGTACAAATCATTGGTGAGACCACACCTTGAGCATTGTGTCCAGTTCTGAAGACCACATCTCTGGAAAGACATAGACAGAGTAGAGGCAGTCAGAGGAGGGAAACTAAAATGGTGCAAGGATTGCACCAAAAGACCTATGAAGAGAGACTAAATGATCTCAATATGTACACCCTACAGGAAAGGAAGGAGGAGAGATATGATAGAGACTTTCAAATACCTCATGGGTATAAATGAGGTAGAAGAGGGAAGCATTTTTCAGAAAAAAAGATGCTCAAGAACAGGGGAACATGATATGAAATTGGAGAGGGGGCAGACCCAGGGGGAATGTAAGAAAGTACTTCCTCACAGAAAGGGTGGTGGATCCATGGAACAACCTCCCAATGGAGGTACTGTAGTAGGAGCAAAAAATGGTAACAGAATTCAAGAATGCATGGGACAGACATAAAGGAGCCTTAGTGGTTAGGAAAGGGAGGATAAAGCCAGAGATCAAGTAGGGTCAGCATTATTACAGTAGGTTGGAAAAATTGGCAGACTAGGTAGGTCAAGCGGTCCTTGTCTGCCAACAGTTTCTATGTTCCCTGGAAAACATGACAGTGGGAGGGGAATGATTAAAACCTACAAGTACCACTCAGGAGTGAACAAGGTGCAAGTGGAGAGTCTATTTCAGAGAAAGGAAGGCACTAAAACCAGGGGGCATGCAAAGACGCTAACAAGGGGAAAGTTTGCGAGAGATGTGCAGAAATACTTTTTCATGGAAAGGGTGATGGAGCATGTGATGAGATAGGCACAGGGGCATATTAGGTAGAGGAATGGGGGAGGGAGTGACACCTCTGACCAACTAGATTCAGTGGTGATGAAATAAGCATGGACAGGGGGCAGACTGAATGGGCATGAAGGTCCTTTTCTTCTGACGAAATGTGTTTCTACGTTTCCATTGCATATTTTTTTGTTTTGTTTTTTGGGTGGGGTAACTTTCAGTTATGAAATCTGGGCAGAAATAATAATAAAACAACTTAAATGAGTTCAATGTTTGGTGAGTAGCATAGTGCTTGTGTATACTTATAAACTTTCAACGTTGGCCTTTCTCTGTTCCCACCCTTGGTAGGTAAGCTGGGTAGTGTGTAGGGAATAGAAGGCCCAGCACTAAGAGTGAGCAGAGTGCCGGAGGAGGAGGAGGAGGCAGGGTTGGGTGTTTGACAATGTGCAAAGCAAGATCTGCCTGGAGAGGCTGACCTTTATTTGGAATGTGGGAGAAGCTATTCCTCCACATTGAACCTTGGATTTCAGCCCTCCCATTCAATGTTTGGTGAATAGCGTAGTGCTTGTGTATACTTATGAACTTTGACCTTTCTCTATTCCCACCCTTGGTAGGTAAACCAGGTAACGTGCAGGTAATAGAAGGCCCAAAAAGATTCAGTTAGCAGTTCATAACGGTTACCTCCTCCAACTTAAGGACAGTGTGACCAGTAGCATGCAGGAGAGGAAACCCACCCCCCCGTGAAGGAAACCTCTGAGGACTCACAGGTACAGTACTGACAGCCAGTCCTCAGGGCAACCTAAGAGGAGATGATCCTAAATGCTTGAATTGAGCTTTGATTCTAGTTTAGGATGTTGTGTTCATAGCATGATGAAGTATATCTTCTGAGTCTTTTGACGATGTGTGCAGAAGGTCAGTTCTTGAAGTTGAAAAAGCAGATCCAATCTGGATGATGAATATGGATTAAGTCCAGCTGTTGAAGGAAGATTTGAACAAGAGCTAGGATTTATTTGTGGTATTAGCTGATAACTTATGAGAGGTACACAGAGGACATGATAGATATGAGCATGAGAAAAGCATGTGTTTGTCTACATGGGCTGCCAGACTCCAGTAATTACAGAATGGATAATAGATAATGTGAAGTCCTTTCTGTAATCTGTTGGACTATGAAGAAGGAAAGGGCAGGACAGAACGATCAGCCCCTTTTGTAGATCAGCAATTTTATGGGCGTTGGCCAGGTTCTCATAATTGCTTAAGTATGATGAGATAGTGAATCTTCAGAATGCATGAATCCAATGAAGGCTGGATGAAATAGTGGATAAACCATGATGTTTGAAATAGAGTTAAATGAATTTGAGTTCATTAAATTAACTTTGTTTCACTATGGAGGTACTGTATCTACAGAGAGATGGCACGGAGTCTAAGTGAATGAAGCTCTTTAGATGTCTAGTTGAAGAGTGCAACTGGAGGATTGAAAAACAGTGAAAGTGAGGATGAAGTAGGCTGAAGGACAGTAACTGGATACCTGATAGGCACAGACAAAATGTTCTGTATGAAGTTTTTATTTTTTTTTATTTTATTGAAGTAATCAGTTTTACAACCTTTGAGTCAGGGACTCGTTTACAAAGGTACCTCGTCATTGGGGGGGGAGACAACTATTAAGTGAGGTTTAGGACAGAGGTCACATACAGGTGAGATACATAAATACACACGTAGAGTTACAGGCAGCAATTATACAGGTACATGCATATGTTGAGTTACACACATCATTATATAACATCATACGCATCATTATATGACATCATTGTTACGGTCTGTTCTATTGTACCAGCATCCAGTCGTCTATGGGACCCAAAGGGCATAGGGCTAAACGAGACAGGGTTTTGGTCCACTATAGGCATTTACAACATCGGCTGTCAATAATGTGTTGGCGGAGGGCTATTTTGAACCGGCCAATCCCAGGGATCTTAGTGATAGCCTCAGGAAGGGAGTTAAACCAGGCCTGGGCTTTATGATGAAAGGATCTTTGGCAGCAAGAGGTCCTTGCCCTGGGAACTATGAAGGTGGAAGCGGTGGAGTTAAGGGTTGGTAAAGGCCGGACAGCCAGCTGCAGGGATGCAGAGACCCCTGGTGGGCAAAGCCCTGACATGGATTTTTTGGCCAGTAGGCAGGTGTGATATTTCAGTCTTTCCTCAAGAGTGAGTATGTTAGCAGCAGAGTATAGCAGACAGGTGTGAGTTCTGCTGTGGGCACCATTGAGGAGCCTACAGGCTTTGTTAATTGAGGTCTGGACTTTTGATAAGGAGGAGGTGTCAGCCGCTGCGTAAATTGGAAGGCCGTAGTCAGCCAGTGACAACACAGATGAGGTAATGGCTAGTTTTAAGGCAGATTCCGGGAGGCAATCTTTATGGCGGTAGAGGAGCCCGATCCTGGAGTTCATGGCTGATGACAGGGCTTTTAGGTGGGCGTGGAATGTAAGGCCTGAGTCAAAGGTGATGCCCAGGTACTTATATGTTGTTACCTGTTCTAGCGTGAGGAGCATGCTGGTGGTGATGTGAAGGAGAGTGTCCTTGGTGCTGTTTTGCCGATGTGAGAACAGCATTGACTTTGTTTTTCAGGTTCAGGACTAGTCGATGGTTATTGAACCATTTTCGGCTTGGAGGCGCTTTGCAGCGTGCCTTGGGAGTAGGAGTGGGTCAGAGTGTGATGCTAGGATTACTGCATCATCAGCATAGAGCAGTATTTTGTTGGAACAGGAGCTTGGGAGGGTGTTTAGGAATAGACTGAAGAGGGTGGGTCCAAGGATGGAGCCTTGCAGGACCCCTGAGAGTACCGGTAGGTTGGAGGAGAGGGTCCCATTTAGCTTAACTCTTTGGGACCTGTTGTGCAGGTAGCTTGAGAACCAATTCAGGGGGCCGGATAAGAATCCCAGTTGGCTTAGGGAGTTTAACAGCAAGGGGTGGCACACAGTGTCAAATGCCTTGGATAGGTCTATGAAAACTGCCCCTGCAAGTTGACCCTTGTCAAGCGCAGAGTGTATGTGGTGGGAGAATTCCAGAAGGGCAGTGGACGTGCTGTGGCCAGGACGAAACCCATGTTGCTCAGGACATAGAAGGTTGCATTTAGATAGGTATTCTGTGAGCTGTGTGGTTACTATTTTTTCTAAAGCTTTGGGGGGGGGGTGGAGATGGGCCTGTAGTTATTTGGTAGTATACGGTCCCCAGACTTATGGATGGGGGTTACTTCAGCCTGCTTCCAAGCATCTGGGAATTGGCCTAAGCATAAGGATTTATTTATGATAAGCGTGAGGGGGATAAGCATGACATCCAACGTGAGGCAGAGCATCCTGGAGTCAAGAGGGTCATTACTTGGGTTATGAGAGGTGAGGGACTTTAGAAAAAAAGGTTTGGCAACGTGGGGTGAGATCATCCGGAAGTGGAATTGTTGCCTGGAAGTGTGAGTGTGGGTGGGCGTGGAAACGGGTCAAAAAAATGGGCAGGGAGAACTGCACTTATGTCCGTGAAGGTTTTATTAAGGCAGTCTGCAATACATGTTTTGTCCATCGAGACTGCTCCATTTATGACAATCTGAGACGGAGGAGGGGAGCGGGTTTTACCATTCAGTTCTTTAATGTTGTCCCAGAAGGCTCTGGATGAACCCCAGGAGGATGTCAAAGCAGCCTGATAGTATTTAGCTTTTGCCTGCTTGATGGCCCAGGTGCATTGGTTGCGGGCTGCCCTATAGGCTTGCCTGTCTGCTGCCCTACCAGAGTCGTTTGCTATGTGCCAAAGATTATCTCTCTTTTTTAGTTGCTGGATCAGTGCAGGGGATATCCATGCAGCAGACTGTTTTTTTTGTCTAGATGTGGTGATGGGGGCAAACAGGTTGCAGGTGTGTTTGAAGGCCGTAGTGAGGTAGGTTAGGGCAGAGTTTATGTCTGATGCGTAGGCCACTGGGATCCAGTCGACTTGTGCGAGGTGACATTTGAGGTTGTTGAGACCCCTGGTGAGAAATCTGTGTCGAAGGGTGCTGCTGTACACAGGGCTGAGTGTGGGGGAGGACCAAAAGCAGATGACAGGGGAGTGGTCACTAAGTGAGTCCGCAAGGACTCGTACAGATGCCAATTTATGTGGCCGGTTAGAGAGGACTACGTCCAGGAGGGAGCTGGTTCCCATTGCTTTGTTAAGTCTAGTGGGCCGAGTGACCATTTGAGACAGGTCAAGGGCTGCAAGATCATCCTTTATATTATCAGATGAGGGGCTGAGCCAGTTGGTGTTTAAGTCTCCCAATATTAGTTGTTCAGCCTTCTGGGGTAAGGTGGATAGATAGTCAAGGAGGGAGGTGACCGCTAAATTTTTTTGTACTTGGGGGTATGTAAGCCGTGGTTAGGTATAGGGGGCCACGACCAGGGTAAGGTGTGATTTTAAGAGTAATGGCTTGCGCCTCATGGTTGAGCTCAGGGGTAGGGAGGGCATGACCCAGAACTGAGTCGCGCAAGTAGATAGCACACCCACCTCCGCGCCTGCCCATCCTATCAGCCCTGAACAGGGAAAAGCCTGGTAGAGAGATGGCTGAGTCAGGCATGAGCAAGGAGAGCCAGGTTTCTGCTAGAATGAGAATGTCAGGGGAATATTGCTTAACCCAGCATTGGAGAGCTGAAGTTTTCTTAGGGAGACTACATATGTTCATAAAAGCAATTCGGAGACCTTTGCCACAGGTGGGCTGAGGCATGGCAGAGTTGGCGGGCCCAGGGTTTGGGTGCACATTGCCTGAGAGCAGGGGCAGCAGAAAAATTAGGTGCCTCACAGGGTAGTGGTTGCTGAGGGTGGGGTGCATATGCAGCTGCCGAGACCCCACAAGGGTGGTGCATGGGATGGGAAGAGAGAAAAGAACCGGAGACGCTAGCGAGGAGAGTGACCATTTGTGATAGAATTCATGATACTGAGGGTTGCGCTTTGGCGGTGGGTGGGGGTAGTGTGGCAGTCCAGGGTTCGGGATGGATTTGGGGGGATGGACTGAGAGGTAGATGTGCAATAAGCTGAGAGAAAAACAGGGTATTGAGTGTGGGGGGATTGTGGTTTGGTCGGGGGCAGGTCAGTGGGAGATATGAAGGGGTTGAGGATGAGCAGTAGGTGCTGTGGTAAGAGAAGTACCAGTATAGCAAGGATCATGTTTGTGAGAGATATATCAGTAGGGAAGGTAGAAATTGAGTTCAGGCTCCCTCTAGTGCTGGAAGAGTATAACCAGCAAATGGGAAAGTCGACTGATTGGTTCTGGCACCCCATGTGAGTAAGCCTATATAAGGGAGAGCCGACCAAGGGTGGTGGTGGGGGCAGTGGGGAGCCGAACGCGCAGCATTCGGCGGGGCTTCTCCTGGCACTGAATGAGAGAAACTAGAGGTGTGCGAGCCAGGAAAAGGTGCCAAATCCAAGTTCAAATAGATTACAAGATTGTCCACAGCCAGGCTAGCTCCCAACGGTCACAACTGCAGCAGGGCAGTTTTCAGATAATTTTACCTTGCAGCTTCTGGCTTGTTACAGTGGCAGGGAGGGCTTTTCTGTGTAGCCCTCGCGACCTCCAGCTTCTCAGGGGAGGGGGGGCTCGATCTGTAGGAGAGGGAGAGAGAGCACAGGTTAAGTAGGCAGGTAGGGGGGATTAGCATTAGGGGGTGGGCAGGCTTGGGAAGGGTGAAAGGCTAATGGCTCTGCAGCTGCAAAACCAAGAGAGAAATCACTACTTCAATTTTGCTGCTGCAAAAACTAAGGGAGAAATCACTAACTTAGAGAGAAATCACTGATTCAGTTTTGCAACAGGCTAAGCACTTTACCCTTTCTTTTTTTTTTCTAAGGTTACAGAATTAAATCAGGCAACTACATTGGGCACAGGCACTTTACAGGTATTATACAGTTAACCAGGTCAATCTGGCACCGAGTGAGAAAAACTAGAGGTGTGCGAGCCTGGAAAAGGCGCCAAATCCAAGTTCAAATAGATTACAAGATTGTCCACAGCCAGGCTAGCTCCCAACGGTCGTGACTGCAGCAGGGCAGTTTTCAGGTAATTTTACCTTGCAGCTTCTGGCTTGTTACAGTGGCAGGGAGGGCTTTTCTGTGTAGCCCTCACAACCTCCGGGGTCTCGGAGGGAGGGGGGGACTCGATCTTGCAGCTTCTGGCTTGTTACAGTGGCAGGGAGGGCTTTTCTGTGAACCTCGCGACCTCCAGCTCCTCGGGGAGTCTAAGCGGTTTCTCGGCTTCGGAGACTGTTTGTAGCAGAGAGGGTTCAGTGTAGTCCTCGCCACCCTGGCTCCTCAGGGGAGGGGGCTCAATCCTGCAGCTTCTGGCTTGTTACAGTGGCAGGGAGGGCTTTTCTGTGTAGTCCTCACGGCCTCCAGCTCCTTGAGGGGAGGGGGGTGAGTCCTAGCGGTTCTCGGCTTCGGGGCTCGTTCTAGTAGCAGGGAGGGCTTTTCTGTGTAGCCCTCGCGACCTCCGGCTCCTCAGAGGGGGGGGGGCTCGATCTTGCAGCTTCTGGCTTGTTACAGTGGCAGGGAGGGCTTTTCTGTGTAGCCCTGTGATTTCCAGCCCTCAGGGAGTGGGGGTGAGTCCAGCAGTTTCGGCTCGGGCCTGCCCTAGTAGCAGGGAGGGCTTTTCTGTGTAGCCCTCGCGACCTCCGGCTCCTCAGAGGAGGGGGGGCTCGATCTTGCAGCTTCTGGCTTGTTACAGTGGCAGGGAGGGCTTTTCTGTGTAGCCCTCACGACCTCCAGCTCCTCAGGGGGAAGGGGGGCTCGATCTGTTGTGAGGCTTGTTGATGAATTAGAAATGCTAGTACATGGTTTACATGAGCAAATTTGTAGGAAGGACTGGGATGTCCAAGATAATGGATACGTTTCATCCTGTAGTAAAAGTAGCTCATGGCAGGAGCCTGAAAGGCACATGTGGTGTTCACTTGCTGGTGATTAAATTACAACACATTGTGGAAATATTAGAAAATGAGTCTTAACAGAGTCTTAACATAGTCTGCCATATGATGGGGCAATAAAAGGCCTACTGTTGGAAATGGTATAACTTATTGAGTGAATCAATTGCATGGTTTTGATGTGGAATCATTTCATTGTGAAACTGTGATAAAGAGATAACTGAGTCAGTTGTGTATGAGTGGTGTGATGGAATGGAACAAAGACTTGCTCTTCGTGATGATATTCACTGGAATGAGTATGAGGAAGATAGATACTGAATGATGGGATCAAAGTCATATAGGAAGGCAACTGGCATGATTGGTGAATCTTGAAGAAGAGATGAAGATGACTTCCGGTTGTGATGGCTACTGAGTAGGATGCGCAGTGAAGAGCTCCATTACCCGCTGAGCAAAACTCGTCCTTTTTGTGACGCTATAGCATCTAATTTCTTAGTTGGAGATGTGTGAAACTAATTCATGTCTGCTAAAGATCTTTCCATGCAATAGTCTGTCTACATGGATGCTGAGATGAAGGCACAGAGACCTAAGCATATGCCGCCGCAGTCTCTGGCCAAAGGTAAACCTGCAAAGTGGAACAAGGCCGCAGGCTCTGGGGAAGAAATTCCAGCAACTCCCCAGACCCTTCTTACTGAAGCTATATTTTTTTGAGGGCTTACGTCTATCAAGGAATCTTTTTATGCATTGGTGGGAGACCTGCAAACACTTAAATCATCCCTGCAACAGCTTACCTTAAGGACAGGGGATAATGAAATGAGGATATCCTCTTTGGATGATTGGAGCACCCAACTTGAGTCTGATCTCACCACTATGCGCCAGCATCTCAGGAAAGCCGAAGACAAACTCGAGGATCTGGAAGGACAATCGAGAAGGAACAATCTGGTGGTGTTGGACCTACCCGAGGGGGAGGAAGGTACAAATTCTATATTATTTGCACAAATGCTCTGTCTGAAAATTGCGGGTTCATCCCCACACAGCCCCAACTACATAGCTGAGTGAGCCAATCACTCTCTCAGGCCTACCTCACCACAAGGCTCTCCTCCACGCCCCCTGATCTTTCGACTTCTCAATTATCTTGATCGCCAGTTTGTCCTGGACAAAGTCAGAGAAACCAGGGAAATACAATGGGAGAATACAAAATTAAGAATCTCACAGGACCTTCCCCTTTCAGTGCAACAAAAAAGAATGGAAATGCATCCCCTGGTTGTGAAGCTTATTGCAGCCGACATCAAATTTCAGATGCAGTATCCCGCTGTCCTGCAAGTAAACCATGGAAGCCGACGGATCTCATTCGAATCCCTAAGTGAAGCAAGTACAAAACTTAAGAAGCTGTTCCCAGATTTACTCAAGTGATTACATACCCTGGTTTTTTGTTGCTTGGAAGATTTAATATGTAATCCAGAATTTGGCCTTAAATCATAATTCGGCCAGCCTGAAGCCTGTTGTGTGCTCACTCACATTCTTAAAGTTGTGGGGAGAGGTTAGCACCTTTGACTGACCAATTTATTTCTGAAGTTTAAAAGTTTTGATTACTGACTCTTCTGTATTACTTCATTGTGGCCCAGCTTTACAGTTCGCTTTCTTTAAAAGCTATTTTGGCCTGTTTGCTGCTTGTTATCAGATCTGTGGTGTGGTATTAATCCGAACTTCCCACACACCCGCCTGAAGGATATGTGTTCATCCTCCTACTATTTGACTCAGTAACATGAACACTTTGTCAATTTTAGATTTCCTTACATCCTATGATCTCCTGCAGGAGATCCTTGCCAAAGGGTGACTTACTTAGTCCGGGGGCTGTAGCAGTTGCGGACTGCTCGGTGGTTTATGAAGATCGCAGACAAGGAATATTGGAGATCAGTCGTAGGGACTGGGGAACTTGTTGCTTGTACGTAGTTGTTTATTACTTGAGTTATATGTTTAAGGGATGTTCTGTGTTTGGGGTTGGGGTGCTGGGGGGAAGGTTGAGGGTGGGGCACATGGATCTTCATATCAGCTAGGCTTTGATGGCTTTTTTTTGTAATTACTTGTTCTATACAGGTTACAGACAAATTGTATTCTTATTGCACATTGGTTTTGAGTACTATGTACTAGCTAATAATCTCTACTGACCACTTCCTGCTCCTGTGCACATAGTGATCCTGCAATGGAAATGAGATATATCTCCTGGAATGTGAAAGGAGCTAGGAACAGGGTTAAAAGGATCCAAATTCTGAAACATTTGGACAAGCTACATGGGGGTATAATTTTCCTTCAGGAGATGCACCTGCTTGAGAGAGAAGGCATATTATTTGGATGGCATCAAATTGGTCAGGTTTTTGCTGCAGGGAAGGCTATGGCTCAGCAAGGGGTTGAAATCCTTTTTTCCAGGGGCACACAATTTCAAGTGCAACAGTGCACCGCAGATCCCCAAGGGCGGTTCATTTTTGTGAAGGGTATTCTTAATTTTACTGAGGTGATTCAAGCCTCTATTTATAGCCCTAACACTGATACCCCTACATTTTTTACTGACCTTTTGCTAGCTTTAGGCTCCTTTCCAATTTTACCAATGGTGCTAGCAGGTGATTGGAATTTGGTTTACTCCCCTGAGCTTGATAAATCCCTTATCCATGAGAAAAAATTCCTCTCTCTGGCACAACTGGTGCTCAGAGAATTTATGTGTAATCATGGCCTGAATGACCCTTGGCACCTCCTAAATCCAGACACCAGAGGGTATACCTTCTTTTCACCTGTACACAAGTCTCTATCTAGGATTGATTGCTTTTTATGTTTGCTTGCACGCATGTGCAAGAAATATAGTGCCACCATACAAGTTTTCGTATGCCTTGAGGGTTTTTGCAGGCGTGGCCCCACCACACCAATGAATGTCCCAGCTGTCTATAACAGCAGTTCAAATGCAGTTGCGTACAGTTGAAAGCAAATGATCGCTACAATCAGTGGTGGTAAAGTGTAGGCAATTAGCATACTGCTGTGCCATCAGCAGTATGCAAATTAACCTACACGTCACCACCATTGATCAAAACGGTGGTTGTATGAATGCCCCGGCCTCATTTGTTAAAAGCAGCAAGTGCTCTAATCCCCCTCGGCTCATGCACACTTCCTCCTTCCCCAAGCACACTGTATCTCCAACGGGGGTGCCCAATCCCCATCAGCTCCGGTGGCCCCCCCAAAAAATACAAACTTCCAGGTGCCACGCTGGGATCCCACCCCAGCATGGCATAAGTCCAGCGTCCTCATGGTCCCCCCAACACTGTATGGCCAACAATGGTGCCCAATCACCTATTGGCTCCACTGCCCCCAAAACTTCCAAGTGCCAAGCTGGGAGCCCACTCCAGCACGGCAAAAGTCCCATGTCATCTATGTAAAATTTAAAAAATCCTGTAACAAAAGAAAACAGTCCCTCGTTGACTCTCTTGCCCCCCCAATCTGTGCCTACCCTCTGCATACCCAACCTCCCCCCACCCACCTCACCCCATACTTATCTCCGGAGGCCAGCACGATGATCTTCAGTGGACTGGGAACACATCTACACTCTTCAAAGTCGACCGCAAACTGAAGAAGTGCCGGTAAGCTGTATAATGGCATAAATAGGGTTTTTTCAACTGTGGTGCATATCTCGGTCATTTTTTAAAATTTTTGTACCAAATTTTCAACATGAGGTTCTTGGGACCCACCTCATGAATTTAGTGACTGTCATTTGGTTATTCAGTCCTGAAAGGTGATTTCGTGGTCACTGCATGGAATCACCATTTGGGACTGATTAATGAAACCAAAGTGCCACTGTTCATGAGGTGGGCTCTCAAAAAGTCTATGTTACAAATTTGGTGAAAAAATCTCAAAATGATCATTGTGTTAAGGAGCATGTGTTGTGTAGCTCTATGCACACTCGCAAATTTTGTGAATTTGTAATATTTTCACTCCAGATTTTCAACATTGGCATTTTTTCACTCCTCCTTATGAACAGTACAGCTGTCATTTTTCACATATTGGCCAAAATTTTTCGCACTTCCAGCACAGAATAGCGTGGTCACTGTTGGAAATCAGTGTTCAGGACAGATTAAGAACATCACAGTGACACTGTTCATGAGCAGAGGTCCTAAATGTCTATGTTGAAAATTTGGTGAAGAAAGTCCATAAAATGACTGTTATGAGCGTGCATTGCACAGTTTTTACACACCCTCATAGCTTCACAGATTTGTAATATTTTCACTCAAGATTTTCAACATTTACATTTTTCCACACATCCTTGTGAACAGTACAGCTGTCATTTTTCACAACCTGGCCAAAATGTGTTTTTGCACTTCCAGTGCAGAATAGAGCAGTCACTGTGGGAAATCAGTGTTCGGGACAGATTAAGAAAATCACAGTAACACTGTTCATGAGTATAGTCCCAAAATGCCTATATTGAAACTGTGGTGCAAAAAATCCCCCAAATAATTGCATTACGGGTGTGCATTGCTCAGTTTCTATGCACGCTCATGACTTCACCAGTTTTTTTATATTTTTGCTCCACATTTTCAACATTACCATTTTTTTACACCTCCTTATGAACAGTACAGCTGTTATTTTTCACATCATGTTGGAAATGTGTTTTCACACCCATGGTGCTAAATGGCGCAGTCACTGTGCAAAATCACCTTTCAGCCAACAAACTGATAGTGTCATTGTTCATGCGGTGGGGTCACAAAAAGCCCATGTTGAAAACTTAGAGTAAAAATTCCAAGACACAGGGCATAGGGTTCCCGACCATAACGCCCTACCCTGTAGGGTCTGACAGGCGTCCGCCCTACCCTGTAGAGACTGACAGGTGTCAGAAGTGTGACATGGGATTGTCGACAGTAATGCTCATGCCATTCCACCCCCACCCTCACCCTGCAGCCAGTGACAGGCATTGAGGTGCAACTCGGACTTTTTGGTCCCAAAGTTCACACCATTCTCCTATACTGCACCCATTTCAGCATATTTCTTTATTGAATGAGGTGAGTGTAAAGTCCGAACACCCCAAGGCACACCTCGACACATGTCAGTGTCTGCAGGGTAGGGTAAAGTGAAATGCTGTGACCATTATGGGTGATGACCCAAAGGCATACCCCAATGCCTGTCCATCTCTGCAGGGTGGGGGTGGAGTTGGCATCAGTTCAATACATCACTGCCATTCCTATACTGCATCTAACTCCTGCACTTCCACTGCTAATGCCAGCAAGCAACATTCGGCATTGAGAAATGTTTGTTGGTAAATAATCCAGTGTTATCAGGACTCAAAGGATGTGGCATGGCTCCCAGGACCCTGTCAGATCATGCTTTGATTTGGCTCAAGGGTTCTTTTCAGTTTAGTACAACTAAAACCAGTACCTGGAAACTTAATGTTCAAATGATAAATGATCCCCAATATAGTCAAGTCACTTAAAGATGCAATAGAGAATTTCATGTCTCTCAATCAAAATTCTTTAACACACACACAGACAAAATCTGGAGTGTTCTAAAATGTGTCCTGAGGGGAGAGTGTATTCGACTGGCTTCAGTTAGAAAGAAAAAAAGGAACTCCCTCTCTACCTCCCTTCTTTCCACAATCCAGGCGCTGGAGAGCTGTCTTCAAACCACAATGAGGACATCCTCTTGCAGCTGGCCCAAGCTCGGAATCAATACTCATACCCAATACACTGAGTAAGGTGAAAAAGCCAGCCACTTATTGGCCCTAAGATTAAAAAAGCAGGAGGAATCTAGACTGGTACTGAGTCTTAACTCACTTTAGGAAGGTTCCCTTCTTACTTCCCCAAAGGCGATAGAACAGGAATTTGAAGAGTACTATAGGTCTCTATACACTCCTCCTGACAATGCTCCCCACCAGATGGACATCAGCGATTACCTAAATGGTATTCCATTACCAAGTTTAGACGAGTCTCAGTAACAATTTCTGAGTCACAAAATATTCCAAAAAGAGCTTTCCGAGGCCATACACTCTCTTCCTGGTAACAAGGCTCCAGAGCCTGATGGATTCCCCCTTCCCCCAAGTCTACAAAGTATTTCGGGAACAGATTTCTCCCCTGCTTCTTCAAACTTTTAATTATTTTTGTGAATCAGGCATCTCAGACCCTACCTTGCTGGAAGCACTTATCATAGTGCTCCCTAAGCCTAATAAACACAAGAATATGGTCACCAATTATTGCCCAATATCCTTAATGAACTATGACACTAAGCTTTTTGCGAAGATTTGGGCGACCAAATTAACAAAAGTTTGGCTCCCTCTACTTATTGCTGACCAAGTAGGTTTTGTGGCACACTGCTACTTTCCGGACCATATAAGGAAACTGTTCCATGTCTTCTCTGCATCCAGACAAGCACCTAACTCTATGGCTCTGGTGTCTCTGGATGTGGAGAAGGCATTCGACAGAGTATCTTGGCCATTTTTGTTTGCAGTTCTAAGCAAGTTTGGATTCCCTAAGGCTTATGAAGATTGGATCAAAGTCCTTTATACATCTCCCACAGCTAAAATATACTGCAATGGGATCTATTCAAGGCTGTTCCCCCTTCACTCAAGCAGTTATCAGGGCTGCCCGCTCTCCCCAGTGCTCTTTAATTTGTATCTAGAACCCTTGCTCTACCACCTCCAGACCTCACCCCATATAAAGGGCATCCAAATAAACGGATCTGATTTACGTCTATCTGCTTATGCGGATGATATTTTATTGCATACAGTGGACTTGGGAAACATGCTTCCAACAGTCCTGGATATAATTGATTCCTACGGTGTACTCTCCAATTATAAATTGAATAGAGAAAAGTCTACGGTTATGCTTCTAAATTGGCATGCACACCCATCTCAGATTGTAGGCCTATGCCTAGACTGGTCTCCCCAAATTAAATATTTAGGCCTTACACAGTATGTCTCAAATGAAAAAACTTAACGTAGATTCTCTCCTTACCATAATAGGTCATGATCTGGATTGATGGGCCCCGCTGTATCTTCTGTTATAGGGGAGAATTAGTATAATTAAAATGAATGTCCTCCCAAGGATTTTTATCCTCTGAATATGTTAAACTTCTACCTTCCCCAGCCTGGTTTTGCAGCCTTCACAGTGTAATTTTCCAATTGCTCTGGTGTAAAAAAACCCTAAAATGGCCATATGCTCGATTGGAGGCGTCCAAACAACATGGAGGCCTTCATCTCCCCAATTTCTTTCATTACTACCTTGCGAGTCATGTTGCCAAATATATGAAATGGATGTGCTTTACAGTCTCACAAGGTGACCCTCTCTACACTCCAATCTGGCTGCAAATAGAATGCCAACAAATTAGCCAGAGTGGGATCTCCATGCTCAGTTTATTATATATCTCTCCCAAAATGTGTTCTGCTTTTCTTAAACAAGAATTAATTCAAACCTCCATTAAGGTCCACTCCCACCTTTGCAGGGCAATTAAATATGACCAAACTGAGGACATCTCCCAACCCCTGTACTGGAACCCCAACCTTAGTCTAGGGAACCAATACTTGACCCCCAAGGAAGTTCCCTGTCCACTGGCCTTATAATTTTGGACCTACTTGATAATGGCCTGCTTAAATCTACAGTTGAACTTCTCCCAATTCTGAGCCTGACAGCTAGGCAGGTGTTCAAAGGATATCAAGTGTGGCATCTGCTGATCTCTACTTTTGGGTCTGGCCCATGGGTAGTGAATCAACTAGGTCTCCTTACTTCACTTCATAATATGTTCTGGCAGCCCCTTGCAGTATCCCAGATAGTATCCAATCTATACCTCATTCTTCATCCAGAGATACAGGGAACCTCAACATACTGGTCTGAACAATTTCCTGAAAAACCTTTACATTGGGAACAAATTTGGCAGGCAATCTATACCTATACAGCAAATGACAAATTTTGGATTATGCATTATTACATAGTACATAATATCTATTTCACGCCTGCGAAATTGGCTGATATGGAAAGTCACCAGGACCCAACTTGCAGCAGATGTGGCCTAGGCAAAGGCACCCTATTACATGTCCTCTGGGACTATCCTAAATTTAATTAAACCCTTATGGGCTAAAATTAAGTCCAAAGCAGACTCCCTACTGAGATTGGAAAACCTCTTTCTCCCAAAGATCTGCATCCTAGGTGATTATTCACTTGTATCAGTTAAGGAAAGAAGGTTCAGCATCTCCCTTATCTCCCACTCAGTTAAAAAATTAGTCCTTAAGCATTGGAAAGACTAGATAGTGATATCCTGCTCTGAATGGTTAAATGAGCTACTCTTTAATCTCTGAACAGAAAAATGATAACCTTTCTTAGACATACTCCAGACAGCTTTGGGAAACAATGGGGTAAGCTTTACACTCTCTATTCCATGTCTAAGTAGTTCCATGAATTTCCTTACTTATAAGAGTAAAGAATGCCATTACCTGTGAGTACCTACATGACTATGAGTGGTCCTATTACCTAACCAAAGTACACACCTGTCAGAGCTCCATATGGCAGTGGGGATCACCATGTATTATGTTGTGGACAAAATCATGTGCAGGTGGTGGGTGATGAGGGGGTGGAGGGAGCGGGGTAGTTAATATAGTAAATGGTTTATCATTGAAGTTTGTCTTAGGAGCCTCTGCAACCCTTGGCTTGACAGCTACATGTAACTGTGTTCACTCATTGCACTACTGTAATGTCAACCTTATTGAGCTCCTGTGAGTCCTCTAAATAAAGTACATAGAATAAAAAAAAAGAAGAGATGAAGATGACTTTGTGAAGTATGATGATGTCTGGAGGCCAAGGAGCAGGATTCAGGATTGCGCAAAGATAGCAGGATAGCTATACTTTAGAGATACGTTGATGCATATTCTGAGAAGCTGGAAGTAGGAAGGGTCTTTGAAGAACATCAGATAGCTATTCCAGGAAGATATGAGTGGGATGATATAGTCAAAGCTGATTTTCTGCTGCCAAGAATAGTATAATATGGTGCAATTCGAAAAATATGATGTTAGACAAAGTGCCAATAGGTAGGGTATGAAGGACTTCCCTAGAGGAATTATGGTTATTGTGCAGTTGAGGTATCCTGGTAGGGAAGTAAGTTCATGTTTCTGTTGCAAGCAGATCAGTTTGAAGAGAACTCCACTAAAGCTTGAAACCTGTGGAGTAAATCAGGACGCAATGGCTTCCATACAGTCTAAATCCAATAAGATGTCTCAGGAATGATCCTGTGGAGTTGGTCAAGAGGTAAGAGCTTCTTTACAGTCTGAATACAATAGGATGCTGAGGAATGATCTTGTAGAGATTATCGGAAGGTAACAGTGCTTCCATAGTGTTTGAGTCCAAGATGCCATGCAGGTTAATGGTTGTTGCTATACTAGGGATTTTCTCTTTGGTGAGAGGAACTGACAATCCTTGGAGTGCTGGACAGTAGCAGTAATGCCAGCTATGGGAAGTGAATAAGGCAGATCAGTCAGAAGATGTAATCAAATAGATGACTGAGTGCTGGATGGTGGCAAACATGGATAACTGCCAAAAAGAAAAAACATGGAAGCAAACGTGCCAAAGCCCGGGACCACTTGAATAACAGAGTGGAAATACACCCCAACGAATCAGCATTCCTTCCAAAACTTGCCACAGAGATGCCAGAGAGATGGATAAGCAGGAAACAGCCCAAGGTGACTGGGAACCAGCCGTTGAGAGCCAGGTGTCAGGGCCAAAGAGCCCAAGGAGTGCAGTGGTGTAGGGGAGACAAGCATAGGGTGCAGTACAATCAAACAGAGGGAAGCAATGCCAGGAGTGGAGGATGACCATGGAGTCTAACAGCTGATGAGGAGACATTGCAGGTCAGAAAATGCCCAAGGAGTGACATTGAGATGACTGATCCAAAAGGGAAAAATGGCAGGTGCTGAACAAGATCCAGGAGAAATCCAGGTGGAGTGTTAGAGAGGGACAGGTGAACTACAGCAGGGTCCTTCACAGCAGACTGAAGAAGAGGATGGTGGGCTCAGAAGGAGAGCACAGAGATGCCAGAGGGGTACAGGTGTAATCCAAGGGAGAAGCTGCATGCAGATGGAAGGCCAATGCCACATGGTGTGGAATAAGTTCCGACCAGATCCAGATGCAGTAGAAGCAGGAAGGGAGTATGGATGCAGACAGAGGCAAGTCCTGGATGAAAACTAGGAGGAGGAGAAACATCTAGAGCACCGATGATGGAGGAGGTGGCAGCAGGAGCTGAAGGGTCGGAGACTGGAAGAGGCAGAGCTGGGAAGCAAGATTCAATCACCAAAATGCAGGACTGCAGGATGGAAACTGGAAGCAAGCAGAGTCATGAAGTCCGGAATGTCAGAGAACAGAGAAGATTCTAGAAATGAACAAGCAGGTGGGGTCCAGGATCCAGAACATAATGAGGCTAAGGAGCGAGGACAAAGTACACAAATCCAGGGTATGAGCAGAAACCCAGCACAGGATAGCTAGGCAAATGAAATGCAGCCATGAGGCTAGAAAAGTCCAGTCTTCAATGTAGTAGTTCAAGTCAGAAACCCATGGATGGGCTGGTGGAGCAGATGAATAAGGCCCAGGATACCATGCAGGACATTCTTCAGAGATCAGAGGCAATGGAACTGTAACTGTGACATGGCCAGGTACAGGAGAATGAAAGTTGATTGGTAGAGGGACCCCATTTCCAAACAAAGATGGTGGACCCAAATCTCATTTTATGGGATCTACAGAACTGAGAATAAAGCACAGAAAGGAGTGGTAGGTAAGTGAATGATGCCAGTAGAGAATGGAATTGGTAGACAATGTGATTGGATGAAACAGATTCCCATCATCAGTAAACTGGGTGAGCCAACCTTCATTCAAATGCTCAAAGCATGCGTCAGGGATAGAGACTGTCAGAATGATGTAAGTGGTTGAAGTCAGTTGGTAATATGATAGAGTTGGATGAACAGAACTCCCAACCTTGGTAGATGGGGCAAGTCCACCTTCACTCAATACCTGAGTAGGTAGAATTAAGGATGGAGACTGTAAGAATGATGATAGAGGCTGGAGGCTGATGGAACAAGACTCCCATCCCCAGTAGACAGGTCATGCCTACCTTCACTCAATACCCCATTAGGTAGAGTTAGGAACAGAAGCTGTGAAACTACTAATATGTGCTGAGCAAGGACAGGGCAGCTGGCTGCTGCATAGTAACATACTGACAAAGCAGAAACAATGAGCAGCAGAAGGTATAGGAGCTAGGAAAGGAGGATTGGGAACAGCAGAGGAGGACAAACTGACTGAAGAGCAAAAGAGGACAAACTAAAGACATAGGACAGAGATGTACTAGGAGGACAAATATGAGGTATCTATAGCTTTAAGCTGGAAAATGAGAGGAGATGAGCATGAGGCTATGACTCCAAGGTTTGCTTGACAGGCAACAAAGTCAGCACAAAGCATGTAACAAATGAACAATGAATGACAGTGGAAATAGGATCAAATGAGATGGGGCATAAGGAATGATAGGACTGACATGTACAACATGAAAAATGTCAGGTAAAATGAGTTAAACAAATGAAAAATGAGTATTTCTGAAGCATTAACCAAAAGGTGTGATTGTCGCTACTGCAGACATTTGGATTCCAATAGGTACAGACGTGTAATGCACTATGAGGATATGTTAGTAGGGGTACAACATAACATGCAAAGTGAGAGTTACAACTCCTCAAGACAAACGAAGGCTGCAACCAGGGAAACACAGGGGAAGCGAACGCTCTAATACTGGGCATGTGCAGAAGCACGTATGGATGCAGAAGCAAACTGGAAGTGCCAGTGCAGAGATGGAGGTGGCTCTGTAAGGAGTGAGAAAGCCCAAAAGGAGAAAATAGGTACAAGGAGGGAGCAGGCATGACCACTGACTGCCGAGAGGAAGATTGCTGACAGGAGCGCCACACAGAAATGAGCTGGAGAGTCTCCTCACCACAATTGTTGCAACCAGGGACCAGACTGGAGGAGTGGAACCACAGAAAAGCAGACGGAACATGACTTAACACGACAAGTAAGCCATAGGTCCTCATCGCTTGTCCATAGCTGCCTCTGTCCACAGCTCAGCAACACTCACCAACTGGCAATCCAGCAGCAAACAAAAATAGAAGGCATGGGGGGCACAGACAAAAGGCACAAGGAGCAAGAAAATGGGCATGGCAGTGGGGGGAGTAGGTACAAAGAGCAGACAAATGAGGAATGAAGCAAGACAAAGGCAACAGGCAGAGAGCAAAATGGAAACACACCAAGACAGGGAACAAGACAACAGAAAAGCATGAAACAAAGGGGCTCAGCCACACAGCCATGCAGAAGTCTAGAGCACCGTCTAACACCAGTGCTTCGAAACACATAAAGCAAGAGCTGCTGGGAGAGGCTGACCTTTATTTGGAATATGGGAGGAGCTATTCCCCCATATTGAACCTCCGGCTTCAGCCCTTCCATAGAAATGAAAACGTATGGATGGCTGAACTAGGTCAAGAAATTATCAAGCCCCCTAAAACCTGTCATTACAGGTTGTATTTTTTAGCCCCATGTGTCTTTTTTACATTTTTCCTCTTTAACCATGAGTTCAAAAATTGGTTCTGAAACTAGACGTTATTCAGCTGTCTTGTTCAGTTCTTGGACACAAACTTGAAAAGGCTCAGTTCTTGCTAAAACAGCGGAGTTGCCTCAATGATACATTTCCTGAACTGGATCACTATCCACAAATAGCTTCAGTATCTGTATTCAGGGTGATGGTTGCAAAATAAATACATTGATTAAATAATGACCAAAATGCATGGTTATCTGATCAGGACTGAAATGAAATATGATTTGAAGTATTTAGAAGAGGTCATTGGAATTGTGAAAAAGATCATACTTTTGTCTGTTTTAATGAAAGCTTATTCAAAGCAAAAGAAGGGAAACAGTGCCTTTTAATAACATTTGGATAACCTGCAAAAAGGGAAAGAATGGAACATGGGAAACGTTTTAATAAGGAGCCTTATTTCTGCAAATCACAGAAATGACCTGGAAATGATGATCTAATTCTGTCTCAAATGGGAGACTTCAAATTGCTTGTGCAGGTGTGAGCCTTTGTCCTGAGAGATTAATTACTAAATTACAATTACTGTATGTTCTAGCATGCCTCATAAATAACCAGCACTAAAAATATGTAGGTGTTTTAATCTGATGTGATCTCCCACCTTGATTGGGTTTCGAGTTTCATGTAAACTGATACCCATGTGTCTGGTGTGATGAGTGAAAGCAGGGTGGATCTTAATTTACTGTAGAGGGTTACTGATTATTGATCCTTACAGATGTCAGCACCTGTTATTCTTATGATGTGCTGAGGCAACTCTTAAGCCATAAATCTGCTGGTTGTAAGCCTCCTGTGAGAGAAATATTTTTCATTTGACAGCTTTAAAGGCTGTCTTGCTCACCTTTTTCATATCCGTCCATGGAGCACCGTTTCATGCTGTTCATTCTTACAGATACATCTGCTCCCAAGGTATACAGCGATTTTCTTGCTTATGGTTTTGGAAATCAGAACATGACCTGAAGAAAAGAGTATACACTAATAACTATAACATTTTCTTCCAATTATATTTGTAAGTCTAATAAAAGGTATCAACAACTTTTGTAATAGCCTAAAAGAAGGAGAACATCATTTCTGCACACAGGCTGTGACATATAACACAACTGAGTAGCCCAGATAATGATTCAGAACAGTTTTTCCTCCTCTAGACTAAAACAAAACTCATTATACCAATTATTTTCCTATTACTGCCTGATTTCATGGGGCTACATTTGTGTTCTGAGGGTCTGGCGAACCTGTAGAATAATTTGAATTATTATGCTATGAAATGAGAATTGATCAGCATACAAACCTACCTCAGCCTGCAGGATTTAATCAAGATCATTGCCGTGAAGAATTGTATTTAATTAGGAATCTCCCAGCTACTACAGAATGCATTACCATCTCATGAAGTGAAGAGTACCAATTGCCATTCTGCAAAGAACTGCCAGCAAAGAGGCACTGGGTCCGGCCTGGTGGTGCTGAGAGTTGAGGCACTGGATGCCACACCTCGTGCCACGCCGGTGACACATGTTTGGGAATGGACAGGGGTCACTGGGGGTCGGCAGGGGAGGAGAAGGATTGAGCATCTGGAGGACTGCTCTTCTTCTCCTGGGAGGGCTAGGGAACTGGTCCTGGTGTCGCTTACCCCCTGGCAGAGGCCAGGGGACACGGATCCATGCCAGAATGTGGGTGGAGCTTGGGCGGACGCTTGCCATGGCGTCAGCATCATTGCATGCTCCCAGCTCCAAAGGGACTCCTTTGAAAAAACATGTATAAGCTGGGGCTCAGTGCCGGACCCTCCAGTCACCTTTGGCAGCCCCACTCAGAGGGGGGCATCCCCGGGTGAGGGTATGGGTCGGTGAGCCCATTTGCGGGGCTAGGGGTTCCGGCAGGAAACAAGCACAGTATGATTAAAAAAAAAAAAAAAAAAAAGGCACTGGAGGATAGCCCCTTCCACTAAGGAAACAGGGGCAGCTAGTGTTTTCCACAGCTCCTGCCCACCAGGAAGGACCTGTCCCCGCACTAGAGAGGAGAGTAGTGGGGTGGGCTGGTGGGAGGGGTCAGTGGGAAGACTATGAAAGATGCATACGGGTAAAGTGGAGATAAACCAATCTAGATGGGGAAGAGGAAAGGTTAAAAAGATATGCACAGCCATGTGCTCCTTTTTTCCTCTCCTGGATTCACTGAAGAATCTTCACTCTGGCCTGTCCCAGCTGGTAAGTGATAATTTTGTTTGCAAGGTTGCAGCATAGCCAGAATAGTTACTTAGGTAGATAAAATAACTAGGGGAAACTTTAACTGCCTGAGTTTACAATATTCACACTTGTGGCTTTAAGCTAAGATTTTTTCCATCCTGCCCATTGTTTACATCAGCTTCATGACTGTTGCCATGGTCAGTAAATTCTGATTCAGGCCAGTAATGGTAGATCACCTGCCCTCTTTTGCATTCAGCTATCTGGGGCACTAGAGGGTTTTGTTATAAAGAAGTTTGTCTCAGCAGCTTACACACTGCACACCCCCAGACTACTGGCAGGCAGACTTGACTAGTGTTTGGCTGTCAAAGTGGTCGACCAGGATGGCACAGGATTTTAGGCCACAGGTATTTGCCTGGGGTGTAGGATACATTCTTTTGACCTGCTGAAAGCAAAAGCCCAGTGGTTGAGACTCCCATCCCCCAACTGCAGTTTCCAAGAGCTAGGACATGGAGCAGCCACGGACTGGTAGCCAGAGTATCATGTGGTCTGTGGCATGAGACCAGGACAGAGAGCAGAACAGCATTCAACATGCATGCTAGCAGCACAGGAGACAGATGAGCCACAAAAGCAACGTGGGTGGCACTGATATTCGCTGCACAGTTTGAATGAGCCCATGCACAGCCATACAGTTGTCAGGCAAGAACAAGGCAGGAGGCTGTGCTCCTCAAAAAAGCATAGTTTTGTTGCCTCAGGCCCCCCCCTCCCAACACACACACACACACACACACACACACACACACACACACACCAGGCCAGATATTCAACACTTTGTGCTGGGCACAAACTATTTGCTCAGGGTTTGTGTCGGGTTTGTGCAGGTCCACTATATTCAAAAGGTCAAATAGCATGGGCAAACTGCATTAGCGCCGGACAAAAGTATAATGTATGCAAGGGGCCAAAAGAGGGTGTGTGTACATATATACAGGTGCAATACTATATTCAGTGCATTAGCACCATGCAAAGTGTTTTTGAGTGACTTAGAGTGACACTTTGCACAGTGCAAATTACGGCCCAGGAAAAGGTAGTTTTAACTCTGGGCAAACCAGCTTCGGGTGACATTGTGGCTTTGTGTGGCTTTGTGTGACTTTTGCATGGCTTTGCATCACCCTAACCAGTAAATATTAAAGATAGAATGAAACTAGACATGGAAGAAACATTCTGCACATAGG
Organism: Neoceratodus forsteri; assembly: GCA_016271365.2. Taxonomy (NCBI): domain Eukaryota; kingdom Metazoa; phylum Chordata; order Ceratodontiformes; family Ceratodontidae; genus Neoceratodus; species Neoceratodus forsteri. The sequence continues at coordinate 1,647,285,082 of CM057453.1, forward strand.
TAGCACCTCCTATGTTGCCATCATCTGCCACCAGTCCCAACCATGCAGGCATTAATTCGTGACCTGGTACCCAGTAAACACCATGGCAGTGTGTCCATACCGCACACACCTGCAGACCACACTTCAGTGGACACCAACAGAATCCAGCACACACATGCAGCACTTGGAGCATGGAGGGTGTTGAGGGGAAGGTGTAGCTAAAAGGGGGGAGGGTGTACAAGTGGCCAGTCTGCATCACATACTGGGTTCTGCCACAAGGCTGGGACAATCCACACAGTGCAAATGGTCCAGTGTAGGGAATACCCCAACACCAATGTGCCTGTCTGATGGTATGTGCCCCCCCCCAGCCAAATACCTCACATCTGTACAGATACCACAGCACATACAGCCAGCCATGTATATGTATATGCCACTGTGAGTATCCCATGCCAGTGGTGCAGCATCTGTGGGTCACACAACAGCATAACAGTAATGTCCACTGTCAATGTACACATGCAATACTGGCCTGTCACTGTGTAAAGTGCAGCAGTCATTGATGCCCTACACACCATAGGCATTGTTGTGTCCCTCACACTACTGGCCCCCTTGTTACTGTAGTGTCTGCTGTGCACTGTAGCAGGACCTACAGTTTGACTATTGCATACAGCACCACCACCTGTGCCTGTGCTATGTAGTCCCCTGGGGCACTATATTCTATGCTGTTCTGCACAAATGTAGCCTGCAGCTACCACCATTCATTCAAAACTTTAGTGTTGGAATAAAAAGTCATCAACAAGTTTACAAAAAAGATTAAAAAGGACTATTACATTTAAGTAAATGAAAATAACTTATACAATATTAGACCTGTTAATCTCATATCTAGGTCAAACAGATATACATTACTCAGATAGGATATCCAGGATATTGCTCATATACGTTTTAAAATACCAGCCTCTTTCCTAGTCACACAGTCACAGAAGACTAATCGCAGCTTTCAATTAATCATATTTAAATTCCTTCATGTATCATTGTATTGCTAATTCTTTATTTTGTTTTACTAATTGCTAAAAAAAATTTGCCACTCTCTCTACAGACCATGCGTCTTCTGTGTGAATTAAAATAGAAGTCAAAGTTGCAAAGTCAACATTATATCTGGTATCCATAAAACGACCCAGCCAATATGTACGCTTCTAGATATACCAAGTACAATACCACATCATATGCATAACATCTTCCCGATCACTTCCAGAACAGCTACAATTCTCATTGTTAGTCAGTGCCTTCTTATGTCTGCACCTGAATACACTACTGTCAAATTGCTCGAACTTATAAATTATAAACATCCTTCTTAGGATAGGATCTGTTAGAGTGTCTAAATATGCCTTATATCCAAAGTTAAAGTTATTATAAATAAACCACTAGCAGCTACCACCATGCACTTCCAGACTGACTTACAGGTGGAGCTGTGGGCAAACCCAGTCAGCCCCTGTACTTCCAGACTGACCTACAGGTGGAGCTGTGCGACCCTGAAATAGCGCTGGGCAAATTGCATAAAAATCAGGACATAACGAGTAGCTAATCTGGAAGTTTGCCCACAGACTGCCTAAGTAGGCTCATTTGCATGTCAGTTTTGAGTATAGCAAATTTTTGCCCTGGCCAAACATGATAGCGCTGGGCAAATGGCTTAGCTCCACACAAAACCTGCACTGATGTGTTTGTGCTGCCCAAATGTTTCAGAAACATGGCACATTTCAGCAGAATTTCACATGCGCTGGTGCTTGCAGCTTTAATGAATCTGCTCCTTTGCTAGAACTCACATTGGCCACATAGTTTACCTTTACCTTCTTTCATGTTGCTGTGCACTGGGATGCTGTTGTAGTTTGCACTTCCCTGGGTGCTATATTCAGAGCTGTCTTTTCCCTGGGCTATTATTGCACTGCACTCCCAGCCCAGTTCGCCTGGCTTACTTAACACACTATATTCAGCAGGTTTAGCATTGGAGCTATCCCTTTTGAATATAGCAGGCTATTGGTTCCAGGATAATTTAGCATGCCGGGCAGTGCTAATTTTGCCCCGGGGTGAGGTTTTGAATATTTGTCCTTTTGTGTGATCTTCAGCCAAGTATTGGAAAGTCATTTGGCACCATGAGTGACGCTTGGCCAGCTGGTTATGATTGCTCTATGATTTGTAATATAGAATGTGGTATGTGACCTGTCTCATAGGAGACATCCTGTGCCCCTGGGATGACACCCCCCCCCACCCAGGTTTCAGTTCAAATGACAAGATATGTTAAACAGCAAATCTCTGTAATGTGATTAACTTCCAAGAAGTCACATTTTATGGCCTTGTTGATGAGCTGTGCTTCTTTGAAGCTAAGAACTAAAATATCAATTTAATGACATCTTCAGAGGAAGAATAGTTAATTTCAGGTGGTGTTAAAAAGCTATATGGCACCTTAGTGAGATATGGCAGAGTTAGTCATAAAAGTCCTGTGATGTCTTTGAAAAGCAGGAAACAACACTAGATCAAAGGAAAGACTTGAGAAGTCATATGGGGAAATGAGTTTTTGCTGATTTCACCTTATTAAATAAACCTCCAGATAGAACATCCTGTGTGTATTATATTTTTTTATATTTAACAGGGAGGAGCTAGGTGACATCATGGAATAGGTTTGCAAAGAGACAGTTTTAAACTATTCTGTGGCTGATCTTAGACACTTTACGTTGTGGGTTCTTAGACACAACAGCTACTTTAAGCACTTTTTAGATGGTAATACATTAGATAGGAAAGTCTAACTATATTGTGGTAGGAGTTTCATGTGTGTACTTTAACCTTGTTCTTTTAAGTGACTGTATACTTTGTGATATATGGTTCTGTGTTTACATTTTACATATTTTTATCCATTTTCTGAGTAAACCTCTTATTTTAAAGAGACTGCCTGGTGTGCCTTCAAACTTCTTTCTTTTGCATGTGAAGTCTAGATGGTTAAAGCTGACAACGGTTCATAAGCTTAATTGTGTTACAGAACTGGAAAAATGTAAGAATACCTAAGGTCTTTTCATAGAGTTTTAAGGGTTCATTTTGGATACCTGGTTAAGTGCCCTTAGGCAAAAGATATCTGGCATCCCCCGAAGAGCAGAATTATCTGAGCCTGTACATTTGGGTGTGCTAGCATAAGGTTCACAGATTGAATCCCCCAAGAACTTGAGACCAAAGGAGATTCGGACCCACAAACAGACAGGTGGGTTACCCTGTTCACAATACTGTGCTCAAGATTAGCACTGTGGGAGCAGAGGACCTGACCTGCTTAGTGGGTTTGTGACACCATGCACTCCTGCTTAAAGAAGAACCAGTCTAAATTATTTCATGGTGATTTGCAGATACATCCCATGATGCTTGCATTATTGGCTATGTGTGGTTTTGTATTTCTTTGAAACCTACTGTAGCTTTGTTGCCAATGCCCTTTCTGGGTAACCCCTGCCTTGATACTTTTGTTCTGACGTTCTTTGTCTTTTTAGATTGCTATCATATTTTGTGCTCTCTGTAACCCAACCCAAAAGACCATCATAAGGGCCAATTCATTTTCGTCTGGTTGAAATACAGATGGGGCACAATGATAAGTGCTGAAAATGACAAAATACGTGTCTGTATTCTGTTTTCAACCTTTGCAGTGCAAGTGTGTAATAGGCAATTTGGCACCATGTATTTCTGCTTAAAGTAGAACCAGTATAAAGTCTTGCATGACAATTTCCTTATACATCCCATGATGCTTTGCATTATTAGTGCATGTGAGTTTGTATTTCTTTGAAATCTGGCTTCCTACCAATGTCCTTTCTGATAACCATTGCCTTGGTACTTTTGTGCTAAGGCTCATTATTATTATTTTTTAATTATTTTTTAGGTAGTTTTCTTTTGGTGCATGTTTAAAATGAATTGTACCAGACTTGGTATAGAAATATAGAAACATAGAATTTGATGGCAGATAAGAACCACTTGGCCCATCCAGTCTGCCCATTTCCCTACCTGATGGATAAGCTGCAGATTCTAGTTAAACAGCTTACGTCCTCCTGCCCCTCACTAGAATTGCCTTTTGCCTGTCCCATGCATTCTTGAATTCTCCCACTGTTCCTGACCCAAAAACTTCCTCAGGAAGGCTGTTCCATGCATCCACAACTCTCTCTGTGAAAAAATACTTTCTAACATTACCTCTGAGCCATTCCCCCTCTGTCTTCAAATTGTACCCTCTTGTTCTTGCACATCTCTTCTTCTGTAAGATACTGCCCTCTTGTACCTTGTTAATTCCGTTGAGATACTTGAAAGTTTCTATCATGTTCCCCCTCTCCCTCCTTTCCTCAAGGGTATACATATTAAGTTGCTTTAGTCTCTCCTTGTATGTCTTCTGGTGCAGACCTTGCACCATTTTGGTTGCCCTCCTCTGAACAGCCTCCACTCTGTCTATGTTATTGAGGAGATGGGATCTCCAGAATTGCATGCAGTACTCTAGATGGGGTCTCACTAACTGTCTGTAGAGAGGGATAACAACTTCCTGTTTTCTACTGTTGATGCCTCTCCCTATGCATCCCAGTATCCCTCTAGCCCTCCTTACTGTCTTCTCACATTGCTTGCCCACCTTTAGGTCATCCGATATAATTACTCCTAGGTCTCTTTCAATTTTTGTTGTTGTTATTAACTCACCCCCCATTCTGTACTCTTCCCCTGGGTTTTTGTTTCCCAGATGCATTATCTTGCTCTTATTTGCATTGAATCTGAGCTGCCACGTATTTGACCATTCCTCCAACCTTGCCAAGTCCCTTTTCATTCTTTCCACCCCACCTTGTGTACCAACCCTGTTGCAGATCTTTGTGTCCTCTGCAAAGAGGCATACCTTTCCTTCCAGGTGCTCTCCAATGTCACTTATATAGATATTAAACAGGACCGGTCCTAGTACCAAACCCTGTGGTACCCTACTAGTTACCCTCCTTTCTTCACTGTGGACTCCATTTACTATTACTCTTTGCGTCCTGTTGTCCAGCCAGTTTTTTATCCAGGCTACCACCTTGGGACCCACTCCAAGGCTGGCTAACTTGTATATTAATCTTTTGTGTGAGACTGTGTTGAATGCCTTGCTAAAATCTAGGTAGGCCATATCCACAGCCCCTCCCTGGTCTACTACTTTGGTCATCCAGTCAAAGAAATCTTTGTATAGCATTGCTTTATTTGTAAAGCCTTTTCTTGATGAGAGAAAATAAGCAGGAAGAGTGTTCTTTTATTAAAGAATAAGCACACTTGTAGTGTACCACTTTTAAAATATTCTGATGCTTTTTCTCATTCCTCTGTGACCTCATCTAAGCATGAAGATCACAGTGACAGTGAGTAGATTCCTGCAAAAGAGGCCCAGAGATTCTTTTTTTTTGGTAACTCTTTTTATGATCTCCCACACCTGGGCATCCTTCAGGGGTGTACCCTCGATATCAGCCTCCACTCCCTTGCCTGTACCCTGCTACTGACCAGAGGAACTCCCCAACCACCCAGGCAGACCTAGACCCCCAGAGCACCCCCTGGGTGTGAGCCCGTCCTCCCTTGATGGCCTTTCTGAAATTAGAGAGGTCCTACCTTGGGTGGTGGGCTGGGCATGGAGTCCTCTGGTTGCAGGGCTGACAGTTGGAATGTGGGCCCGTGTCCACCATACCCCCATCATCTCCACGGTGTGTGGCAGGGATTATTATTTCACTTATTTGTTCCCTGTGGGGCTCAGCTGGTGAGGCAACATGATGCCATAGCTCTGCTCCCCAGGCATATGCCATATCGCTATGTTGGCACCCTCCAGCCACCGCCAGAGGTCATGCAGTGAGCAGATGCTCCCCTGAGCCCTCCCTGGGAAGAGAGAGTAGTCCATCTGTTGCTCGATCTCTTTTCTCCCCTGCTGACCCCCGATGACATGGGCTTGTTCCCAAACCTGGGTCACCAGCATGGTGCGAGGTGTGGTGTACAGCACCTCAACACTCAGCGCCACCAGGCCTGCTTAGAAACTTGTTATTGTATGAGGTCAGACTAACAAGCCTTGGGAATGTCCATTAGAGGAAAGGCCATTAGGGGCCAGTAAAAGTTCTAAGAAAGGTATGTCTTTCTCACGTGCGGAGGGTGAGCTTCTGTTTGCTACTGAGGCTGAAGAAGTGGAAAGTACAGAAATTAGCATAGATACTGTACACCAGATGATTTAGATGTTGCAGTGCCTGGGGCAAAAGCACAAAAGGCATCCTCTGCAATTTGGTGTTTTTTCAACTTTGGCCCAAAGAATAGTCTGCCTATAATATGTTTGTTTGTGTAAGGCCTCATACAGAAGAGGCAGACAGGTAGACAACCTTGGCACTTCACCCTTAATAAGACACTTACAGGGAATGTATCCACAATAGTTTGCCACAAAGTATAAGGCAATGCAACTTTGTTTTGGTTTGTTTGTTTGTTTGGAAGCATTGCTCGTTTACAATGACACCCATTTATAAGGTGGCCTACCTCTTGGGCTTCAAAAGCCATACAATCAAAACAAAATAAATAATTAAATAAAACCATCAAGCAGAAAATTTAAAATCAGCATTGAAGAATATAATATTCAAACCAGGTGACGTGGCAGAAGATGGGGCAGAGTTTGACAGTGGTACACAGTTTGGTATAAGTAACTCTTTCAGTCTCCAATGTGAAACAACACAGACATCGAGCGAAGATTTGAATTTAGCCAAAATGCCATCTCCTTTATTTGCTATGTCTTTATCAGAAACAGAAGGCAACCCAGTTGAAAGCAGTAAGAGTTTCTCTTCTTCTCTTCTAGTGTTTTTCAGTGTGCCAGCAGCACCTCAGAAACAGCTGACAATGCACAAGGCTTTTGAATGGACATAACGAAAACATGTTTTGGGCAGGATGTAAAAAATGACAGCTGTACTGTTAATGAGGTGTGCAAAAATGGCAATGTTGAAAATCTGGAGTGAAAATATAAAAAATTGGCGAAGTTAGGAGCATATGTAAAAACTGCACAATGCACGCTCGTAACGCAGTCATTTTTGACTTTTCTCAAATCAGATTTGCAACACGGCTTTTGAGATTTCTACCTCATGAATAGTGGCACTGTCATTTATTAATCAGTCCCAAAAGGTGATTCCAGGCAGAAACCGCAAAAATCACCTTTCAGGACCAAGTAATGAAACAACAGTGACAGTGTTCATGAGGTGGGGTCCGAAGAACCCCATGTTGAAAATTTGGGGCCAAAATTCCTAAAAATGGCTGCAATATCAACCTAAGTTGAAACCCCAGTTGACTGGCATTATATGGCACTTACCTTTGATTCTTCAGTTCCCAGTTCAGCTTTGAAGAGTGTAGATGTGTCCACAGAAGGTGACAGTGCTGATCTCTGGAGGTAAGTATGGGGTAGGGGGTGTGGTGAGGTGGGTGCTCGGTCGGAGGGGTGGGGATGGGGAGGGGACTGGGGTGCCATTGAGGGACCATTTTCTTTTCTTACAGGTAAAAAAAACATCTGGGGACAGTTTTCTTTATTTACAGGGAAAAAACATAAATTTGGGCACACTGGGGTGGGCTCCCAGTGTGCAACATGAGTTGGGGAGACATGATACTGACACAGGGATTGGGCATCCTGATGTCAGAGGGGTGGGAAAAATGAAAAAAATAAAGATAGGCACACTGGGGTGGGTTCCCAGTGTGCCACATGAGTTGGTGGGGGGGTACATAATGCCAACTTGGGGATTGGGCACCCTGATGTTGGCAAGGGGAAAAAACAACATAACTTTGAGCACACTGGGGTGAGCTCCCAGTGTGCCACATGAGTTGAGGGAGTTACATGATGCCAGCACTGGTATTGGGCACCCCGATGTTGGTGCATGGACAGGAAACAGAGGGAGCGGGGAGGACAGAAGCAGTAGGAGGGAGTGGAAGGCTTTTATTACCCTCCGAATCGAGGAGGGCATGGAGGGATTGAGGAGGACAGGAGTAGTGGGAGGGTATGGGAGAAGTGCCATTCACAAGATGGCACTCCTCCCGAAGCACTCGTGCATGCATGGCATTCGGGCATGCATACTTGCGGTGAATGGCCTTCTGGTGGTGCCCAGAGAGCTGTGAATGTGCGTGAGGCATGCATGTATTGTTCTTGTACCAGGATATAGAGGAAACAGTCAAAATAGTGTGGTTGTTACTCCATAACAGCCGATTGTGGCAGAGTGTTACAAGCTCCCTTGGACTTTCGGAAGGATGTTTCCAAAAGTCCAATGGAAGGTTCCACAATAGGCCATTTTAGGAGCAACAGACCGATCCCAAAATGGCCATAGGCTCCGCCCGCAGCTGTAATAAACTCTGTGATAAGTTCAACCTGTACTTCACTTTGGTTTTGTTATATAAATGTATACATAGTCCTTCCACTATTATCAATGTCTATTCACCCAAGTGATCTGAGTGTGCAGATCTTGAAGGCCAGTGTGTGTGTGTGTGTGTGTGTGTGTGTGTGTGTGTGTGTGTGCGCGCGTTTAGCTGAACTCCTATATGGTATCTCAAGTCAACCAGCCTCCATATGTGACAGCAGCACTATGGCCCCATCTCTCAGCATCAACCGCAAGAGCTGTACTATGTTCCCATCCCTCAGCGGTGACAGCAGCCTCACTATGGCCCAATCCCTGAGGGATAACAGTGGCAGCAGCAGGAGCAGCACAATGGCTCCCATCCCTCAGGAGTAATGCCAGCAGCATTACAGACTTCACCCCTTGGGGGTAATGGCAGCAGCACTATGGCCTCTATTCCTCAGGAGTGATGGCAGCACCACTAGTGCTCCTGTCTCTTAGGGGTGGCGGAAAAAAATACCTTCACACCTAAGGGTTTGGGACAGTAGTGGCTGCCATCACACAAGGAATGGGATGATGTAGTGCTGGCTTTGACGCTGTTGCAGCACCCCACACACCCCACACTGGTATCATGCATTGACAGGTAGGGTAACAACAGTACCCAGTTCATACAGTAAATTCAGGGGCACACAGATGCTAAGCCCTGATTCACTCAGGGGCACACAGCTAACAGCAACATAGAGAATTACCAGTGCTTACACCATCAGCAACCCAGCCCACCCACCTAGCTTAAAAAACCTCTCAACATTAAAAACAAAATAATGTTGAAGGCTGATAGTGCAAAACATTCACAAGTGGGAGAACTGGGTTTATGACCTGAGCTGATCCCGACTCCTCTGCCCTGGACAGGTGGAGTTAAGTGTGTGATGCAGAGACACTGCATGATGACCTCGAAGGGCCATACCTCAGTGGGAAGTGGGGGCTGTCTTGATGCGGGTACCGTACAGTGTTGTAAAACCCCCTACGGTGGTTGATCCTACATAAATAGCCCCAGTCAGCAAGCATCCCTTGAGCTTCCTAGCTCAGCAAAACAGTTAAACTTCCCAGAGACACACATTTAAATAAATACAATTAAAGATACCTGACTGAACACCACCCCACCTGATTATCCAAGTGTGTTGATGCTAAGCTGTTGCAGGGGTTTAATCATGCAGTGTAAAAATAGCTTAGGCACATACTTTTTTTACACAAAAACTTTACTGTCTGAACAGACAGCACTTGCATCAGCTGATCAAAGAGTTAGATGCACAGTAGCTAAACTTTAGACCTGACACCCCTGCCCATGCTGCCCAGCCTAATTCTGCAAATGGGCTGAGACTTAACTTTTTTGTTCTTGTTACATGGACTGTGATGGCAGATGGGGACCATATGATCTATCTGGTCTACCCATTTATACAGACCCCACCTCCTTATTGGGCCTCACTCCTGAGTGCTCAAATATGTTTGTCCCAGGCCAGTTTAAATTCCCTGACTGTCTTTACTGCCATGACCCCCGGCAGTAGGTTGGTCCATGGATCCACCACTCTCTTTGTGAAGAAGAACTTCCTCACTTTTCTCTTGAACCTACTTCCCTTTAAGTGCATGCCATGTCCCCTGGTCCTACTTCCAGTATTGACATGAACAGGTCCTGTCCCTGAACCTTGTTTATACCTTTAAGGTATTTGAAGGTTTCTGTCATATCTCCGCTATCCCTACATTGCTCTAGGGAGTACAGTTGAGTTCCTTTAACCTTGCCTCATATGGCTCCTGGTTTAAACCCTGCACCATCTTCGTCGTCCTCCTCTGTACTATCTCCAACTGGTCCTCGTCCTTCCCGAGGTGTGGCATCCAGAACTGAATGCAGTACTCTAGGTGAGGCCATACCAATGACCTATACAGTGACAAAATCACCTCCCGTCTCCTGCTGGTGATGCCCCTCCCTGTGCATCCCAGGATGCTACTAGCCTTCAGTGGAGCCTTTTCACATTGCCTGCTAGTCTTTAAGTCATCTGAGATGATGACCCCTAAATCACACACATGTTTTGTAGCTATCAGCTTTTCCCCTCCAGAAAATATTCTTTCTCTGGGTTCCATCTCCCAAGGTGCATGACTTTGCATTTCTTAGCATTAAATTTCAGCTGCCAGTGTCTTGACCAATTCTCCAGTTTTCTCAGGTCAGACTCCATTTTCTGAGCCCTTCAAGTGTTATCTATCCTGTTGCAAAGCTTGGTGACATCTTGCTGTTTTAAATCATCTAGTGCAAAAAAATGTGTAAGCATATTTTTTGCTATACAAAAACATTACTTTCAGGGCCCAGGCTGGTGAGCAGTCACATCGACTGACTGAATGGAAGGTTACATGCAAGAGAAGTTAAATTTTAAACCTGACAGCCCACCTCCACTGCTTAGTCTGATTCTGGAGTGTGCTGATATTTATCTTTCTTTTTTTTTGTAATATATCATCCAGTGTAATATAAATAATAAAAGAAGTTTAGCCACATACTAAATGGAAACTGTGCTTTCAGGATGGAGAGCAGTCCTCAACTGATGGGAAGGCTGGAAGGAAGCATGGGTGGTTAAACTGAAGCATGGATAGTTACAATGAAGCCACGTGAGTGGTTTCCTTACTGATTCTATAAGCAGCAAAGCAGAAAGAATGCACAGCAGAGCAGCATTCATTATAAGATGCCAAAATCTTCTGAATTCCTGCAGTGAAATGTGATTTCCGTGAGGCACCGGTGGGAGAATTCAAAATCCACAAACCAAGCAGGATTCTATGATTTTTACCGGTTTTGCAATGAAAAATGGAAAACCAAGATCCTTTCCAAATATAAGAAAATTAAAGTCAAGTCGACTGTTGACAACTGGTCAGCTGGTTTTGTCATTTTTCCAGCACAGTCTGCCAGATAGCGCCAGAAAGGGGTGTAGACCTCTTCAATTACTAGAATAGGACAATGAGCATTAACTAATTAAAAGTGGTTAGGGCATGGCTAGAATATGATGAGGAATTTTGTAGCTGGGTGCAATATGACCCTGAAAAATATTGGGATACCCTTGACATGCTGTCGTCGGTAGACACCGTTAGCAGCAGAGTGTGACATATAGGCAGTTGGCTGCCTGTGTGAATTCCTTAGTCTAGAGGGAGACCTGAGCATGCCAGATGCCATGACTGATGCTTTGCCTGCAATAAAGAAGGGTGGCCAGACATCCCAATTTATTGGAGGGCAGTACCAGTTTTGAATCAGCGTCCTGGTTAATTTTTAGGAATTTTTGTATTTGTCCCAGTTTCTGAGACCATTTACCTAATAAGAAGCAATAGTAGATGTACCAGCCTGCTATAGACCTTGTCATGTATTCTGCTTGTTATCTGGAAATTATGGTCGCCCTACAATAAAAGGACCTGCACTCAGACTAACTGCAGCCGAGTACCATTGCTTATCTTGCATCAGACCTCATCCAGCTACCCAGTGCCAGGCAGGGCAGACCTTCTATAGAAAAGGGGGTTACTTTTGAAAAAAATGGAAACTTAAATGTAGCAACACTAATAATGGTGAATTGGCATAGGCTTTGGCTTCAGACCAAGACATCTGAGTGAGGCTTTCTGAAAGGGTTAAGAATTCCATATGAAAGCCTATGGCAGCGGTATGAGACAGACAACCTCAAATTGGTGAGGGACAAGCCCGAGACAGTCTGGGCAAAACTGTGAAAAGAAATAACCTGAGGTAGGGTTATGGGGTCTTTTGACTATTCTCCCCTTGCCCAAACTGAAGGTTTCCCAATAGAAATAGTTCTAAAAAAAGTTCAAATTGAATTTAGGATGATTAATCATTTATTGTACCCAGATCGGGAGTCAGTGAATGACTCCATTTGATCCTAAGTGCACAATGGTATTACTGGTATTAAAGAACTAGAAAATCACACATACCGAATAATGCAAAGCATCATGGGATATATATGCAAATTACTGTGGGCATTTAGAATGGTTCTGCTTTATTCAGGAGTGCATGATACTAAATGGATTCTCACACAACCTGCAATGGTGGAGAACAGAAGACACAGACACGTGTTTTGTCCTTCTCAGGACCTCACTCAAATGTGTTATATGTGCCCCTGGATGAGCTGATTGAGAAAGGCTGGCACTGTGTCCAGAGGACACTCATAGAAAAGGTTAATACACCATTCACTTGCTACTAGTCCATGTGGCAGATGAGCAGCTGTTGGGCATGAAATTTGAGTGACACTATTATTTAGACAAATGCATGCCTATGGCATGCTAGTTAGCATGTGCTATCTTTGAGCATTTTACAGAAGCACGTTCTTACATTTAGTGTTCACACAGGAATTGGATGAACAGAGGTTGTCTATTATTTGGCTGACTTTCTCTGTTCATCAGTCCTGCCAGGTGTGTGTGTGTGTGTGTGTGTGTGTGTGTGTGATGAGTTTGTGGTTACCTCGTTAAAAGATCAAACCAAAGGCCCCATCTACAAATTTGTTGTATCACTGCATTTAAGTGTGATATTCTGTACCTTGCTGTTATACTGATTTTTTTATTGAACTGCATTGTCCCCTTCCCCCTCCCATGATGGATCTGGACATGAGCTGCTACCAGTTCAGTATGCATGTTCTGAGAGAACTTAAATAAATAAATACATAAATTAAATAAATACATAAATTAAATATTTCATTCTTGGGGATCAAAAATGATTTACATATGAACATATGAAGAAGCCAGCAGAAGAAGGCCATTTGGTCTATCAAGTCTGCTCGTATTGCAGGGTCCGCAGCTTGAGCAAATGTCCCTGCCCTCCTTCCCCACTCTTTCTATCCTCCATACCCATGATCCTTACCTTCCCCTATGCCTATCCCAGCCTCTCTTAAAGCTGCTCATTGTCTTCAATGAGATGACCTCTTCTGGCAGCGCATTCCAAGTGTTCACCACCTTCTCTGTGAAGAAGTGCTTCCTGACCTCCCTCCTAAACCTCCGACCCTCTCGCTTAAGACTGTGCCCCCTCATGTCACAGTTGCTACTCAGCTTAAAGAAACTGTTCTTATCAGCCTTATTTATCCCTTTCAAGTACCTGAAGGTCCCAATCAAGTCCCCTCACTCTCTCTCCTGTCTTCCAGAGAGTACATATTCAGTGCCCTCAACCTCTCCTCATATGCCTTACCTTGCTGACCTGCTATCATCTTTGTAACCCTCCTCTGGACCTTCTCCAGCAGGTTAATGTCCTTTTTGAGGTGTGGGCACCTGTATTGAACTCCATAATCTAGATGCGGCCTTAGCAATGACCTATACAAGGGCTGTATAATCTCCTCTCTCCTACTACTGATCCCCCTAGATATGCATCCCAGCATCTTGTTTGCCTTTGCTGCTGCTTTCTTGCACTGAAAGGAGTACTTCAGGTCACTAATGATCATCACCCCCATGTCCTTCTCCTCCTCTGATGCAGGTACTCGGACTCCACCCAGGTAGTACTCTGTCCTAGGATTCTTGGCTCCAATATGCATAAATTTGCATTTCTTGGCATTGAAGCCAAGTTGCCAGATCCTGGACCACCTCCCCAGCTTTTCCAGGTCTTCCTGTGGGTCCTGTGTCCCTTCAGCTTTGTCCACTTTCCCACTGAGCTTGGAGTCATCTGCAAATAGGCACATTCTTCCCCTAATGCTACCCCCAATGTCATTGATGAAGACATTGAAAAACACCGTCCCCAGCACCAAGCCCTGCAGGAAACCACTGGTTACTTCTCTGGTGCCAGATAACTCTCTCCCCACAACCACCCTCTGGGTTCTGTCTCTCAGCCAGTTTTCTACCCAACTGGCCATCTTTTCCCCAAACCCAAATCCAACAACTTCCTGATCAACTCTGTGTGAGGAACAGAGTCAGAGGCCTGGCTGAAATCAAGATAGAGGATGTCTGTTGCTTGGCCCCTGTCTATTGTCTTAGTGACATAGTCAAAGAAGTCAATCAGATTAATTTCACATGATCTCCCTCCAATGAACCCATGCTGCCTTGCATTCTGGAGACCATGCTCCTCTAGATATTTCATCAACCTTTAATTTAGTATGGTCTCCATGAGCTTGCCCACAATGGAGGTCAGACTGACTTGTCTGTGATTCCCTGGATCATCTTTGGGACAGCTTTTGTGAAGGGGCACTACATGTGCTGTTCTCCAGTCCTGCGGTACCATACCTGACTCTAGTGAACAATTAAATAATTCTGCCAGTGGTCCTGCCAGCTCCTCAGCCAGTTCCTTTAGTACCCTTGGATGTACTCTGTCTGGGCCTAGTGATTTGTCCACCTTCAATGCCAGAAGCCCCTTCCTCACTTAATCCTCCTCTATCACTACATCTGTGTTCCCTTCCCTCCATGTTCCTCTTTCCCTTCCTGAAGTCGCTGGTCTGTCCCTCTCCCTGGTAAATACAGAACAGAAGTATCCATTTAGTATCTCTGCTTTTCCCCCCATTATCCTCCACCAACTCCACCCTTTTGTTAAGCCTAACAATCCCTTCCTTCTTGTCCCTTTTCTAACTTACATAGTGAAAGAAAGACATCTGCCCCTTCTTAATTCCATCAGCTATCTGCAGCTCCTTTTGTGCCTTTGCTTGCCAGACTTCCTTACTTGCCTCACTAGCCAACCCAAGGTAATTTTCCCTTTCCACCTCTCTCTTGGTCTTCCTGAATCTTCTGTAGGCCAACCTCAGAACTGAACCAGCTAGGTGATTTGACCCTTATGTTCTTCCCCCCTCTGCCTAATGCACTCATCTGTGGCAACTAGTATTCCTTCCTTAATGATGGACCACCTTTGGTCCATCTCCATATCTGCTCTGATGCCCATCAGATGGCTCCGTAGCACTTTGCCCATTTTTCTGAAGTCCACCCTCCTAACATCCAAGATTTTGGTCTTAGTCAGGATGCTTTCCCTGTCCATATTCAACTGGAACCACACTGAGCAATGGTCACTTCCACCCAGTGGTTCCCTGATGATTATTTCCTGTACATGCTCAACATTTGTGAGCATCAGATCAATAATTGCCTCAACTCTTGTGGGTTCAGTGATGCCCTGAGTCAGGAACCCACTCTGCAGTCCTTTCAGGATCATCTGACTCCTAGCACATGTTGTGGATGGTATGCTCCAGTCCACCTTGGGCAGGTTGAAGTCCCTCACAATTACCACCTCTCTCCCTTCCCTGCAACTTCCAATATTTGTGAGCTCAGTTCCCTCTCCCTCTCCTCATCCTGATTGGGTGTTCTGTAAACCACCCCAACCTCACCTTTCTCCCTTTATTGGACCTAAACTGAACCCATAATGCCTCTACCTCCCCCTTCCTCTACTCTTTCCTCGTGCAAGTTATTCCCTCCATGATATAAACTGCCACCCCTTTCTGACTGCCCTGTCCCTCCTGTATAGTTTATATCCAGGGATCGCAAGGTCCCAGTCATGGTGTGATGTTGCCCAAGTCTCAGTTACTACAGGTGTGTCTACCTTCCTGTAAGCTTGGTGAAGACAGAGTGCCGACTACCAAAGGTTAAGGTAAACACCTTGCAGAGATTACTTGTGGCAGCCATGGGGCCAGGAAGAAAAAAATAAGCATTTAAACTTTGCATGTGGGGTCATCTCAGTGAGATAAAAATGTGTGCATTGTTTAGCCAAGGCAGGGATTAAGATAATGAAGCACACCATAGGATACAGGTCACAGAAAGCATGAGAGAGAACCTTGTCCTCTGACTGACTTTTCTGGCATGGTATAATGCAGTGTCAGCGTGTGGACAGAACAGGTGCTTAGTAATGACATGGAGTGTTACACTGATGCCTCAGAGAGTCAGTGCTTGTGGGCACATTTTGTAGGGTCCTGGCATGCCAAAACATGGCCTCAATGCTTGATTGCCATGGGAGTCACTAAGACTGTCACCATTTTGGATATTTTCTTGATCATGGTAGAACTTATCATTTGGGGGACATACTCGAGATGGTGTTATTCCATACGGATAACACAGAGTAATGCACATGATAAATGGACAGTTGGTGTCCAAGGCATAAACCAATGGAAAATTTGTGTTTGTTGAATGTGCTAAAAATTGGTATTTTTACTTCAAACTGGCTCAGTTAAACCTTTGTGTGACTTTGGAAACACTTCAAAATATGGTCAGTTAAGGTTAAAAAAAATCTTTAGCCCTTGCCAGTTGGCCAGGGCTAGTTCAATGACCACTCCTTCACCCACCCTCAGTCATACCTCCCAGACATTTTGTTAAACAATATTTCTAGCTCCTGGCCCTATGCCGGATTCTAATTGAGTTTTTGGTTTTAATCTTTCTGAAGGACCAGGAGCAAGTGGAAGAGATTGTGACTGACTGGGTGGGTGAAAAGTGGTGGAGGGTTATAGCGTAACCCTGTTTTTAAACTGCTAAATCCTATATCAAAGAACCAAAGTGTCTTTGGCCAGAATGTTGAAGCCAAACCGAAGACAGAGGATCAAGTGGAAGTCAAACAGAAGTTGCCAATTTCCACATTTACTCACCCATAGTTCAAGGGCCCACTGAAGCCCAATATTAGAATAGGCGGACGCATACTGCCATCGACCTGGCTCCCACAAATTCAGGACCTTTTGGTGGAAGATCTCTACTTTCAGGGGGCTCTTGGCTCCTCTAGTGATATTCTTACCAAACTGTGTCTACCCTCCCAAAATATCTTCAAGATTTATCAACTAAGACATCTAATAGGTAAAAATTTTGGGCTGGTGAGTCTACCCTCTCAGGTTAGGCCCTTCCTGGAGCAACTTAGGAATTATGTTGCTAATCCCCACTGCTAACTGAAAAGTTTCCTGATCCCCTGAGTGGTTCCAGGTCATGGGTCTCTCAAATCTCTGGCCTTTCCCTTTCCTGGACTCAAGTTTGGCGTGATGTATACAGATATCTTACCTTAGACAGAAATAGACTAACCCAGTTTTACATACTAAATAATATGTACTATACTCCACTGAAGCTTGCCAAATTTGACAGATCAAAATCTGACAGATGTATCAGATGCGGTTTGGAAGTGGGGGATTTACCACATATATTTTGGTCATGCGTCAAAGTTGCCCCATTGTGGCATGCAATTCGTAATGGCCTGGATCCGATTCTGGGTCTGGACGATCTAATTACAGCTGAAATTTGTATTTTTGGTGTGTACTCGAATATTAGGTGCACAGAACGGAAATTTCACATAGCCATAATTTCAATGGCGGTTAAAAGGCTAGTGCTTAGACACTGGCTAGACCAAGTAGCTATTTCTTACAATGATTAGTTAGAAGAAATTTCCTTGTGTTTTAAGATGGAAAGATTAATAGCCAATTCTCGACATGCCATGCCTATGTTCCAGAAAAAATGGGGCAAGCTATACGCTTTATATCTTCATTGAATTCTATATTTTGTGCCTCTGGCGGGTTCAGTGTGAGTTGTTTCAATGTGACCATCTGCTCCTTGTTGGGTACTGCTCCATGGCACTAATTGATAGTTCTCCAGGCTCACCTGGAGTTGGAGGGGCACCTTCCGAGGGTGGGTCGTGGTGGGTTGGGGGTGGGGGCTTTTGTCACTGTCTCTCCATTCTCTGTTCACAAATGGATTTTGAATTTGTTATGCTACAGCACTTGTACCATATACATGTTTTCTTTTGTAAATCAATAAAGCTTTGAATTTCAAGGGCCCACTGAAGGATCTTACTGGTGTATTCATGCAGAAATATTTGTTGTTGAGAATATAGTTCAAAGCAAAACATGTATCAGGTGATAACATATAGAATAATGGAAAGGGAACTGTGCACAACAAGGCTGTGTTCCCATCGAGGGTTTTGATGACATCATAGACCTTGAGAGAGAAGCTCGAGAGGTCCCTATGTTGTCATCAAACACCCAAGATGGAAACACGGCCTTGATGTGCACAGTTCCCTATCTGTTATTTTGTATAGTATATGGTTCCCTACAAACTGTGCCACATTAATTTCACAAGTATTTGTTAGTTTCTGTACCTTGCCCAGACACTGCCGTTTTCTCCCAGTCCTCGCTGCAGTTCCACTTCACTGCTGACCACGAAGGTACCATTGCTTACTGTCGTCTGGCTTAGCTTTGTACAGAGGGACCACTGATTTATTTAAAAAAAAAAACTGCTGACAAACGGAGGCAGTATAGCACAGTGGTTTAAGGCTCTGAGCTGCAAATCTGGAGACCTGGGTTTGAATCCCACAGCCCCCATTTGCATACTTTATGACCCTGAGCAAGTCACTTAACTTTCCTGTGCTCCCAGGTTGCACCTGTAAACAAGCTTTCAGCTTAGTGTCTCACCTGGTTAAACAATTGGAAAAAAAACAAAAAAAAAACACAGGGTGCCGGCTATGGCAGTCCGTGTCCAAACTATCTGAAAAGCTCGTGCTCAACTGCTCGCTTACCAGTGCCGCCATGCTGTACAGTATTTTTGAAAAGCCAATGTTTCAGCCAATCGGGAAACAGCTGAAGGTTAAGAAGTTGTTGTACTATCGTTGAGACGTCAGAACGATAGTACAACTTTTTTGACCTTTGAACTGTCCTACAACAGAATTTGGAAAACCATAATTTTCCATCCACAATAAAACCTAACCATATACTATAATGGGATTGCTGATGTTTTGTCTTATTTTCAGTGGCCAATGCTCAAAGTCTTGGTGCCAATGGATATAGAATGGCCACACAGGGTATTGCAGTACTTGTGGGACCTAGTGATCCTGGAACTTGGCAGCTGATCAGCAGTTTTAATTCCACTGAGCACAAGATGAACAAACTGCAGAAGGGTAGAATACTTTCTTTGGACCAAGGCTGAGAAGGGGTAATCAGAACAGTGGCCAGTTCCAGAAAATCAGTTGTGCCAACACATTATCACTGCAAACAGGAGAGCTTGACTGATAGGAGTCTGGGGACAACATTTGGCAAGGATAAAAAAAAATCAAAAAACAAAGGGACCATTATTCAAAGGGATACACTATACACTAACATGGTTAATGTGTACACTAACCAGGGTTTGCACCAGCACTCCTGACCAGCCCATATTTAGAAGCCTCAGGAGCACCTCGCAAACCTGGCAGTACCAAAGAACAAAACTGCAGCACCTCTGCACCTATGCAAATGGGGGGGTCCACCTGTGCATACCAGCACAGTGGTATATTTAAAGGTTTGTGGAGGCAGTAAAGAGCCCCCATGCAGCACTGTTTTCTGCCACTGGAAGCGCTCTCTCTTCACTGTATACTAATCCTGTGCCCCCCCCGATGGTAGGGTGGCTATACTGCTGCAACCTGCCCCTGAACTCCTGTTCCACCACTTTCATATTCCCTGGTGGTCTAGTGCATCTCCCCCCCTCCTGATTGTTCCTTTGAGCTGATGCCAGCATCTCCTGGTGGTCAAGGGTGTCCCCAACCCCCAATCACTTCTCAGAGCTGATTTCAATATACCCTGGTGGTCTAGTGTGTCCCTCCACCCCCTGATCCTGTGTTTCAAATATCTAAATATGTTTTGGTGTCCAGTGGTTCCCCACACCCCCTAATCACCCATTTCAAATGACTAAATATGCCCTGGTGTCCAGTTGTTCCTCCTCCCCCAGAACACTCATTTCAAGTGACTAAATATGTGCTGGTGTTCAGTGGCTCCCCCAACCCCTGGATGCCAGTGTACACTGTAACAATGAAGCAGTGGTGGTCCAGTGTCCCTGCCCGACTCAGCTGCTCACATCCTACCTCCCTGCACCTTCCGTATTTCAGAATCTTATGCTGCAGTGGTGAGAGCACTGCAGTCAGAAATTATATTAAACTGAAAACTGGAAACTTTATATTTGTTATAAGAAACACATATTTTAATGCTTTGTTGCTATTGTGTGGGTTGGAGGATTGGTGTTTTTTTTCTAATTAATAGGTGCATGATGGTGTGTGGAGTTGTGGAGTAAGTGAGAGGTAAGACTGAGTGAGTGTGGGGTGAAAGTAGAATTGTTGGGGTTGAGTGAGTGGGTGTAAGTAGTATTGTGGAGTGTTGGCAAGGGTTAAGGAATGTGCCTGGGGTGGCTATTACGGTCAGAAGTACTCCCTCTTGAGACTAAGGGATCTTTGTCCTTTTGACTGCCCCCCCACTTCCTCCAGAGGTATATGGCAGATGGCAAGCATTGAGCATAATGAGGAAGCAGAGGGGCAGAGGGTACTGGAGGTCTCGAGAGAGATGGGAGAAGGTTGGGCGGATAGAGAAAGTAAGGACCAGGAGGTGCCCTGGGGTGAAATGGGCATGGGTTCGAGATTCTACTTGCCTTGTGCCCTACCCAAGGACTCTGACTTGATCAGGAAGGTGGTGCAGTCATCCTCGGGCTCTTGTCTCTCTCAGGGAATGTTATGCAATGCAAGGTCTATTAAAAAATAAGACCACAGTGGTTGCAGATCTTGTAGCCTCTGCAGACCTAGCTTGCATCACTGAGACCTGGTGGGATCATAATGCATGCCCTATTTTGGCATCTGCAGTTCCAGCCGTGTTCGCCGTGATACACTGCCCAAGAATAGACCATGGAGGTGGGGGGGGTCACCCTTTGCTTTAGACAGGAACTGGACATCAGGGTAGTGCCCATGGGGACTACCAACTCCTTTGAGTGCATAGCTGGTGTGGGTGCAGCTTTCAGGATACTACTCATCTATCATCCATCAGGTGATGGGAAAGTTTTCCTGAAGGAGGTGGCAGACTTCATCACCAAGATGGTATTGGAGGCCCCCAGATGGTTGATTCTGGGGGACTTCAATGCATGGGTCAATGATGAGCTCTTGCCCTTTGGACAAAACTTCCTCCAATTGATGGAATCATTGATGTTGGGTTGTTACCACTACAACATATTGGAAGTGCACTTGTTGGACCTGGTGTTCCATCTGATAATGGAAATCTCTGATATGGAGGTGGATCCTATCAGGAGATCTGACCATCACACCCTGAAGTTCAGTTTTGTGACCCCCTGAAGTTGGCCAGCTTCTAAGGAAATGGTAGAGTATCGTCCCTTAAGAGGAGTTACCTCAGAGGGCCTAATGATGTTACTGGACCTTTTGAGAATTCAGACAGATAGCAATGACCCAGGGTCCCTTGTGCTAGCCTATAATAGGGCAGTAGTCAGGGCCCTGGATGTCATTGCTCTGGTATGTGTTCACCCTCTTACTCATCGCCCTGGGTGCTCCATGGTTTGATGGGATGCTATGGGAGTTGAAGAGGCAAGGGTGAAGATTGGAGAGAAAAAACAAACAATAAGCCACGATACAGTCAAACAGCCTGGTGCTCACAAATGAGCAGCCAGCTCATATGATAGGATTCAAATGAGAGTTTACTGCCAGATAAAATGTGCAACTTGATGAGTGAATTTTGCTTGGTTTGAACACTTCATTGCAAGCCAACTGACCAGGGTGGTCAGGGGCATGCAACTGAGTGTGTCTTGGAGCCAGGATTAAAGAATTACTTTGGATTATTTGCTCAATTTGGTGCATTTTGTCTGGTGAGAATACCACACATCTTTGTTTAGTTCAAAGGTTGGAGACACACTGGAGGAAAATTCATCTGGAAGGGGACATACTTAGATTGTTAGACCACTGCAATGTCTACCAATCAGCAATTTCTCATAAGAAGGCAGGGTTCCTGTCCAGGGAAATTGCTACAGTGATGAATAGGCCAGGCCAGCTCTTCAGAACCGTGGACAGACTGTGCAGTCCAGTCTGTCTGTGATCTGGTCGAGCATTGTCACAAGAAAAGTGTGAGAAGTTCGTGCAGTTCTTCTCTGATAAGGTGTCCTCCATCTGGGATGAGATCAGCCAGTGCCTTCTCATTGGACCTTGCACTGGCCAGCCAGGTGGTACAAATACCCAGATGACCTGGTCTACCTTCACCCAGCTGGTAGTCACAGATACAGTGAGGATCATCCAGACTTTGTGACCAACTTGCTGTAGTTTGGACCCAGGCCCAACTCACCTTGTTGTATGGTGTGTTGAGGTAATTGACCTGGTCCTAGCTAAGATAGTAAGGGTTTCATTGCAGAGAGGGATCTTTCCTGATCCATTGAAGGAGGCAGTGGTGTGCCCCCTTTTGAAAAAAACTCTCTTGATCTAGACTGCCCAGCTAACTACAGACCAGTCTCTAACTTACCTTTCATAGGTAAAGTTATAGAGAAAGTTGTCACTCTGCAGCTGGAGGATCACTTATCCATCCACAATATCTATGGCCCTCTCCAGTCGAGCTTCTGGAAAAGGCATAGCACCAAGACAGCCCTGGTAAACATAGAAACATAGAATGCAACAGCAGTTAAGGACCGCTTGGCCCACCTAGTGTGCCCATTTTCTTACCTAACTGATAAGCTGCAGATCCTAGTTAACCAACAGCCTACTTCCTCCTACCCCCCACCAGGATTGCCTTATGTCTGTCCCATGCATTCTTGAATTCCCCCACTGTTTTTGACTCTACAACGTCCTCAGAAAGGTCATTCCATGCATCTACAACCCTCTCTGTAAAGAAATACTTCCTCACATTTATTTATTTATTTAGCTTTTGTTGACCAGGTAAGTACACTAGACAAGACAATTGCCTATTTTTAGGTACGACCCGGGAGAGTACAGGAATTACAAATTTAAGTACATAGGACAACATGATATAGATTAAAACAGCTTATAGGTCAGTTAAGGCATAATTTTGTACAGTATATACACAACAGAATAAGACATGTAGAAACTAAGAGCAGTACACTAGGTACAAGTTGAGATGGAGCAGATACAACACTATTTACAAATTAAAGGCCCCAGGAAGTGTAGTCTCAGTTAAAGCAACATTCCTTTATGGTACATTATATACCCAACAAAGAACCCATACTTGTACAGAACACAACCAAGAGAAAGCAGTGCTGTGAAGGATCAGGATAGATCACGGGGGTTTGGGACAACCACAGGCCGAAGAGAGTTTGAGGTGGCTCCATAGGGAGGATCGAAGGCACACCTGTGAGTGGGAGGAGCGAACTTGGGCAGGGAATGAGTTCCACAGTTTGGGAGCACGTGCAGCAAAAATCTCTATCCCCCATTACAGTCCGGGTAGCAGGTATCTTATGGATGGTGGGACCCAGAGACCTGAGGGAATAGGATGAGGAGGCTTCCACAACAAGGAATTTCGCCAGCCCCGGAGGGTTGCCAGTGCCAAGGACACCCCAAGACAAAATCTGTGTGATTTGAGGAGGAGAGTCAGTTCACCTTGCTATAAAGGTCACAATGATGGGTGAGATGAGGGGCAGCCAGAACAAAGGGGCAGACATTATTGTAGGCAGTAGACCACTTAGAAAAGTGAGCTTTGGAGGAGCGGGCAAACAAAAGGAACCCATAGCAAAGCGAAGGGAGGAACACACCTCTGGCAAGAGCAAGATGGGCAGCAGGAGTAAGGTTGCTCTTAGCTCTGTAGGACAGAAACAGTTTGCAATTGACAGTCTTACATACATTCTGAATATGGTGGACAAGGTCAAGCTGCGGGTCAAGTGTCATCCCAATGTATTTAAAGTTGTCAGTAACAGGGATAGGAACACCGACGGTACCAGTAACACATAACGAAGCAGGAGAGTTCTTAATCTTGGCCTGGGAACCAAAGAGCATGGCCTGGGTTTTTTTAAGATTAAGAACCAACTTATGGGATGAGATCCAGGACTGAATGTTCCCTAAATCCTCACTCAGGTGGCAATTAATGACCCCTATGTTGGAGGAATGAGTGAGGATGACCAGGTCATCTGCATAGAGGATTGGCTTACAGTGGACAGAGGTGGTGGGGAGATTGTTTACTAAAATGGAGAAGAGCAGGGGCCCCAGGACAGAGCCTTGGGGGACACCTATGGTTACAGAAGTAGAGCCTGAGACATCCTTGCCATATTTGACAAGCTGCTTTCTGCTGTGTAGATAGTTGGAGAACCAATGGAGCATACCAGGTGATAGACCATAGGACCTAAGCTGAGTGTAGAGCATGGCATGATCAACAAGATCAAAGGCCTTGGAGAGATCTATAAAGATAGACCCAGAGAGTTTGCTCTGGTCCATAGCCACCCTGATCCAGGATTAGACAGTGACAAGGGCAAAGGATGTGCTGTGCCCTTTCCGAAAGCCATGCTGCACAGGTGACAATAGGTCATGTGACTACAAATACTCTGAGAGTTGCCCTGCCACAACTTTCTCAAGAAGTTTGCTGACCGCTGACAAAATGGCTATTGGACGGTAGTTTTCAATCAGTTTGGGGTTCCCCTGTTTAAGGATAGGGGACCACCCTGGTGACCTTCCATATGCCTGGGATAACCCCATATGACAGGGACAGATTGAAAATATGGGCCACTGGGGGGCAATACTATAAGCACCAAGACAGAGGAGCTTCAGTTCCAACCCATCATGGCCAACTCTCGAGAAGAGGGAGAGGCCCGAGGCAATCTCTGCACCTCTTGCACCATCATAGACTTAAAATGAAAGGGCGGGTGGGCTGGTGGAGGAGCAGGGACCTGTTCACCGTTATCACGTCCACCAGGGGGAATGACGAGGTGATAGCAGACAGGTCAGAGAATTACAGGTTAAATGCATTAGTGATGGTTAGTGAGTTGTTGCAGCTAGCACCATCAATAAGCATATCAGAGGTCTCACCACTCGGAGAACCACTATGTTTTTAATGTTCCTCCAGAACCTCCTGGGGTCGCTAGCTGATCTCAGCGGTACAGTTTTACAAAACTTGCTTTTAGCAGCCCTTATTGTTTCTTGCAATCATTTCTGCTTCTCCTGTACTGCTGAAATACAGCCTGATCCGTTGTGGCCCTGAAATTTGCCCAGCACTTATCTCTAGACTTCATAAGGGCTAATAGGCTCCCATGTAACCACTTTGTAGCCGACCTCCTGACCCTCCCTCTGATGTGGGGGCATGCTTATCCTGCAGAGCTCTGAAAGTGCTGAGGAAGTGACTGACAGCAGATGAGGAGTCCTGGGCATTCCATACTGCAGACCACTCAGTGTGCTAGAGATCATCTTGGTAGGATCCAAGATCAAACCCAGAGTAGTCTCTGACCTGAATGATCTCATGAGGAATTTTCAGGGAGGGAATCTTCCACACACAGTACTCAGGGGAGTGGTCAGAGATGGAGTTGGGAAGGATGCCTGATGAGCTGATCCTCTCCAGTCTGTTTGTCAGGACCCAGTCCAGAAGAAAGCTCACTCCACCACTGGGAGAGCACCTGGTAGGATCCTTGATGAGCTGCAACAAGGAGAGACCAGCAAGCAGCGGCTCAAATGCTTTAGTGTTACTACCAAGCCAGTTAAGGTTAAGATCACCCAGGATCATTAGCTCATTATGGTGGGTCATGGCACCATCTGTGTCGAGGAGGACGGACAATCCCTCTAGGCCCCCCCATGGGAGGATTGTAGGTAAATATAATATGTACCTTTTTGGTCATCCCAAGCAACAGTACCGTGTGTAGTAACTCACAGAGGGACTGCAATGGCTATTGACAGGGTAAAACCAACAGGCTGAGGTGGCTTCTGTAACAGACCAAGATGCCACCCCCCCTCTTTTTTCCTGGACAGTCAAGCCTGACAAGGTCATAGTCAGGAAGGGCACATGCGGAATTTGGAGCGGAGGGTTTAAGACAAGTTTCAGTTATGTCAAGGACGTCAGGTCTGCGGTAGATGACCCAAGCAAGAAGTTCCACCAAGTTGGGCAGGAGGCTACGAATATTGAGATGAGCTATTTTCAGCCCTTTGACAGCTGACCAGCCCATAGCTGATGGGGAGGCTTGACAAGGTGGACCAGGGTTAAGCTCAATGTCACCCGCGAGTGCTAGGGTCACCAATAGGAGCCAAAGGAGATGCCTTAAGGGAGGGGAGACATCCCTGGCAGGCAACTTGAGGCCACATTGCCTGGCCACAAGGGCAGGGCACAGGAAGCACCTAAGGTCAAGACTGCAAAGAACCTGGGGGGGGGCATCTGCCTCCAGCTATAAGGTTAGAGAATGTGAAGTCTGACTCCTCAGGCTGGGTACAAGTGCCCCAGGGTTCTCCCACAGGAGGAGCACCGACACCAGTAAACCAGGGGATGATAAGGACAGTGAGGAGACCAAAGGTGAAGGAGCACATGACTGGAAGGGCGACACTTTCATAAATAAATACTCAGGGTCCCCCATGTCAATACCAGGGACAGTTGGCAGGGAGTGATGGTAAAAACTATACTAACCACCGGGCCCCAAGTTAGCAGCCAATGCACCCTCCCACAAAAGGAAAAAACTGGATGTCCAGCAGCTGCAGTCCACTTTTACTGTGATTAGAGAGCTCACTCAACCAAGAGAACACTGTTACATCCCAATTAGAGAGCACCCATGATATACAAAGGTAATAGCCACCATAGGAGCAGGGTTTGTAAATTTGTTGGTGGGGCCCAGGGGTCAGGGGTCAAGGCCCCGCCTCCTGACCCAGGGGTCAGAGGTGAACCATTGGGGTTCTAGGGGGTCAAAGCACATATGGCATGCGGCAACAAAGGAGCCATTTTGATGGCATTATGTGCATATTAGCATCTCCACCATGTACCATGCATGATTGCATGAAGATATTGTGTGGATCTGTGCTTGCCCCATACCCCCACCCAAATCAGCTGTCCCAATCAAAATAATCCTACTTTCATAGTTTCCTGGTGTGTAGGGATCCACCCCACCCCCCAGTCACTGCTTCAAACTTAAAAAAACCTTAATCTCAATAATCCCTGGCATCTAGTGGTCCCCCCACTCCAGACTTGCCAGTCCAAGCCCAAATAATCCATTAGTCAATAAAGCCTGCTGTCTAGTGGTCCCCACACCCGATTGCTAGTTCATATTCCCCTTCCCATCCTACTCACCATGTTACTCGCCCCTTTCCTGTGTCCCCACTCATCCCAGTCGTCAGCCCCGTCCAGTGATGGGGACTGGCACATCCCCTCCATTCACCCCCTTGACCAGCTACAGTCTGAGAAATAGGGAGAAGGTGCTCACCTACTGTAGAAACAGCTGTTTCCACAGCAGAGACAAGCTCACTCCCCATCATTCAGACAGCAGAAGGCAGAGGTAGTGAGCAGAGGGTCTGTGCCAGTAACAGTCACCCAATGGAAGCAGCCAGCTTGGGTAAGTGGAGGAACCGATGATCGGGGAGTGGGAAGCCACTAGACAGCAGAGATATTTGGGCTCAAACCAATGACCAGGATGGGGTGGGGTGAGGTGACCGCTAGATGCCAGAGATCTTTGACATAAAGGGTTATTTGAGTTTGGACTGGCAATCAGGGGATGGGGTGGGGGTTGAGAAGATGACTAGACACAAGGAATTATTGAGATAAAGGGTTATTTGGGTTCAGTCCAGTGACTGAGGTGGTAGGGGTCCACAAGATGCCAAGGAACATTGAATAACATGTTCATGGGGATCAGAATGAGCAATTGAGGGTGTATGACCAGTACAGTAGATGCCATGGATCTGTAGAAGATGAGGCTATGGGGACTGGACTGGTGACCGGAAAATGGAGGCAACACACTGCTGTGCACTATGGTAAAGTGAGCTGTGACTTTAGCTGTTTAGCATCTTTCAGAACCACTGTATGTAAAGCTGTACCCTGTAATGCAGGAGAATTCTTTGTATGGCACAGCAGTATACAGTGTGTACCTACATTAGATTAGATTAGATTAATGGTATGTACCAGGTGGCACTGACCATGCTGTTCCCAGTAGCATATCCCTAGCATGTTTAGCTCCACATGGTCTAAAAATGGGGCTGATGATTTGTTTGGCAAAATATAAGTTAAAACAGAGGAAAGAATTCTCATATACTGAGATAGAGAAGTGGGACAGCAGTACACAGGTGCGGTATATGTGGCCTGAGCCAGCATGCTTGCTGAGCTTTTTTCATAACTGACCTTTGGGTCAGTGGTGGATCCAAGAATTGACAGAAGGGGGGGTGCACTTGGCTATGAAAACCAAATCTTTGCAGGGGAGTCTAGGGGCTCCCCCCCCCCAGGAAATTTTGGAAATGTAGGTTTAAAGTAGTGCATTTTGGAGCATTTTAGGCCCAGTTTCAGAAGCAAGGTGTTGACTACCAAAAAAATCTCCTATTTCTCTTTCCATCACAGAGCAGCTGCAAACAGTAATGGCTGTCTCACATAGATATCCCGATTCTGAGGGAGATGTCTGGTTGTTCAGCTAGAACAACCAGGCATCACCATCTTCTTCCTTGGAAGCAGCCACTATCAACTTTAGTGAGCCACTCCGGCATGCCCAGCACAATTTCAGTTCAGTTGCATTAATACACTTATATTTTTAATAGTTGGCTGCCTGCGAGGTAGATCCTTCCCTTACTCACTTCCTTACAATGCCACAGCCAACAGTCAGGAGATTTACAAAAGAAAGACAAGCAGTTGTGACATTGCTAAAATACAGCAAGTTGCCTTTATAACACTTCTCTTTTAACAGCTCTGCTGCCAATCCCCATATGTGAAAGGGGATGTATTTAAAAAAAAAAAAAAAAAAGAAAACCCTGATTGTTAGGTCTTAGGGTGGTGGACAAAAGAACAACTAAAAATAAAGGAGCTGGGGGGACGTCAATAAAGTGAAGACAATGTATAAAAGCGATTATTTTATTTGACCTTAACCATGCAACTACCAACATTCTTCCTGATCCTACACTGGGGCTGGTTGGGGGCAAAGCATACCAGATATGCTCCAAGTGTTGTGCCGATTGCAGAAGCAGAATGTACTACCAAATCTGAAAGGCTGGGCTTTGCATGCAGTCTCTGAAATCTCATACTACACAGCTACAGTACAGGACAGCAAACCCTTGACAAAACTATGCTGTATTCTCTGTAGCTCAGTCAGCGTAACGCTATTAGAAAATGGGCCTGAAAAATAAAGTATGCTGATTGGCTGAAAGCCATGGTTAGGCATGCATTTATTTTTCACTAGTGCCTGGTTAAAAGCGAGTGCCAGTTCAGGGGTACCACATTACTTAGTGTATCTTTTTGGCACCACGAACTGAGCAGTCAACATTTTTCCCCACTAGCTTAGTGACAGGAAAGACCAATCAGACGTTCTCTTTAGTGACTGGTGACCACCCCAGCAATGCACCTCAGTTGTAGCAACTTGTAACTCAAAGAGCAAATATTCAGTAGGAATGGATATCTGCTCTTTAAGTTTTCTTCTACCTTGTTGTTGAACTGAAATTCCATAAACACAGTGGTACTCACTTGAGTCAGTAGTTGCATATCTTCCCTCTCCCTTGGCAAAAAAGGCAACCCTAACTTTATTTAAGCAATACCGACAGAGAAACCATTCATTTCTGAAGATTAATGACCGGTTGGGAAGATGGGGCATAAGGTGTAGCCGAGGGCCACTCCCTCCAGCCAGTCGTTAATCCAAGGAAATGACCAGCTTTAAGGTTGTTATTGCGATTATAAGTCTAATCACAATAATAACTGTTTCCCTAATTTATTTTTACTGCATTTCAAACAGTGTCATGAGCTGTGCATGTCGCACAGAGTCAGTTGGCAGCTGGATCTGTCATTTCTAAGATATTAATGACTGATCCAGTAGCCAATCAGGAGCCTCATTATGCTCATTAGTAATTAATTAGACAATTGAAAAAAAAAAAAGAACTTAGTATAGGTACCACAACACTTTCCACGCATTCCTGGTCCAGATCTTGTCTCCCTGCTTGAGGCCATCCTTCAAACTGCAATTTAGCAGCATGAACTTTCAGTGTCAGTAAAACTTTCTGTAGCAGCGATAGTCTCCTGCACAGCCATTTCTTCCATCTTCCCCCACCCCTGCTGCCTCCTGTATGCATTTTTCTGTTTCTGGTATTGGCAAAAAAGAAGCTGGCACACCCACACTTAAATATACATACATACATGCATAAACACAACTTAATCTTCACCTTGTGATTTTGTCTCTGTCAGCTGCCCTGCCAGATCCTGACAGGAGTCCACATGAATTATGGTAAAATGGAGGTAATAGGGCTTGCGTGGGGTTAGAGGCAGCAGTAAAGTACAGTTCATGAGAGCCCACAAAAAAAATTTCAGGGAGACTCCTAGTAAAGAGATTTTGAAAGTATAGTCACTGAGCCGGACCTCAGAATTCTGCTTGGGCCACATATCTCAGGGACATACCATAGAAATACTAAACATTCAAACATAGAAGACATCAACAGATAAAACCCTCATGGCCACTGTAGTCTTTCCAACTTTTCCCTAGCTACAGCTACACCGCAGACACTTAATCAGTCTTCAGACTCTCCTCCCCCACATACACACACACACACACACACACACACACACACACACCTGACCATACCACACACATCCCATGATACATTCGTAGCAATTCCTGAATGCCTGTTAGGTGGGAATGACCATACATTATATGAAACAAACAGTTTATGTTCACAGACTTCCTAGTTTCTTATGCCTGTATTTTGAACTGGAAGAGCCACTTTAAATAGTAAATCAAGCAAGATCAGACAGCCAAGCAAAAGGACTTCTGGCATGGCAGCCGCATGTACACAACCTATGGTAAAAGATAAGCTGCAGCATATTCCTTACAGAATCGATAACACTTTCTGGATGTAGGGGAAAATGGCAACTTTAGTAAATCCTCCATATGTGGTTCTACAAATTATAAACAGCACACACTTCAAAATAATCTAATTGCTGAACAAGAAACAGTAAGTTATGTGACTGAAGCTTCTACAGACAGTAGCAAAAGTTCATATTCTGCCCCATGGATGAGGCTTTAGCTTTTTTTAATAGCCCATGCACATTGATGCAGTAACTAAACATTATTGATACCAGGCTGACTCTCTCCTTCCATTTGTTCATGATCAGTGCATTCTCCTTGACTTCCCCTTACCCCATCCTCACCTTGACCCCTAGCTTGATCTTGTTGATGGACTGTGTAGAGGACCCTCCCCCCCATCTACTGTGCTGTTTGTGTATAGAAAAAACACAGAGCTAAATCACTCCTCCTGTCCTCATCCTCATTAGACTATACAACATCCTCCTTGGTGCCAGTGATGCCCCTTACTGGATCCCTTTTGCACATCCCAAAGCTTTATCTTTGACAATACCACAGATCCCTGGTACTCAAGTGCCCCTCCCCCCATGCTCAGTGCCAGTGATGGTAACTGGCACAAACTCACCATTCACCTCTGCGGCCAGCTGCCTCTGTAATGCAGAAGACGCTGTATCACTATACCTCTCCTTATAGCAACATAGTACTTGTGAAATGTCTACGGAAGATCCTGATTTTTTTTTTATATTTCTCCCCACAAGTATTGTATTGCTATACAGAGAGATACAGTGATACAGGTACTTGGATGTGGCAGATACTGTCCAGAATCCAGATAAAGAGGTCAAGGGAGAGTATTTGCCAGTCGCTGTTACTGTACAGAGGTACCTACCCTGTAAGTGCTTATGAATCTATTAACTATACCAGTGCCTTCATTGAATAAAAACATGGTATCAGTTAGGAGAGGTTCACTAATCCAGAGCTCAATTCCAGATAGGACGGGGGGGGGGGTAAAGGAGCTGGATGAAGAAATACAGCAAAGAGACAACAAAGAATACAATAGTAAACAAAGCGCAAGTTACAATTTCTACCAACTTGCAAGAATTTATAATGGACAAATGTAGAGTAATACCACCAATTATCTCTTGGTTGGTAGAGGGTAAGGGTATAGTTACCACCACTGGTGCTGCTCTCTGCTGCTTAGTGCTGCCTTGTGGACTGCTGGCTGGCCTGCTGCTGGTCCTGTCCTTACAGGGGTTCCTCTACTATAGTACCGGACCTGCTATTCTTTCTGTGTGAGAGGAAGGTGGTTACTCCTCTCTGCTCCTCCTGACTGCTACAGAGGCTGCCTGGGCCCTGGCTGGCTCCCCTTCAGCTCCAAACTTGCCCTCTTCTTTATGCAGCTGCTAGTGGCTGCCTGCTGGCCTACTCAACCTCGCCACCCGACCAGCGCTGACCAGACGACTCCATTCTGGCCAGAGCCACTACCGGCATGCAACTACCGCTCTAATCCTGTGAAAATCAGCACAGTACACCACTGTCTGCTTCAACCACCATACTCACCACCACCCATCATCAGAAATTAGATAATTTAAATTTACTGCGTACAGTGCACTCAATGTAGCGACAGCAGGCAGCGAGGTCCCCCGACTCCCCTCAGAGCACATCCATCCATTTTTACTCACCCTGGCCTCACACTGTACACCTGCTGGTGCTGGCTGCTGCTCCTTGATCTCGTCGCCTGGCCCAGATGCCTACTCACCCCACTCACCTGGTGACTGCTCCCAACCGGAACCGAAGTACTACTCGGTCGACTCACAGACTTACTAGTGTCACAGAGTCAGACTGCAGACGCGGTATGGAAGGGAAAGAAAGAAGGGAACTACTCATCCTCTCCTCGTCCTCGGCTCTCTCTCACCGTCACCTTCCTCTCGGACTGGTTGGTCGTCGTCTTCTTCTTGCTGGAGTTGCTGCTCTGCTCATGCTGACTCGACTCCACGATGCCTTGAGACGCACCGTACACTTCAGTGACTAATCAGACACCAGCCGCACATGTATGGTGCCTAGTAAAACCTGCTGGCTGGTTGCTGCAGTAGCCAATCACAGGGAGCGGTGCTGGCAAATTGGAAAATGCCACCAGCTGCCACCCAACCAGAAGCACTGAGTAGTAAGGGGTCAAGTAAACATGCAAACACCTAATCCTCGCCAGTACTGTAAATTTAAATAATGCTGCCAGCAGAAACTAGCGCCAACCACCTCGGTGGTACCAACAATTAAAAAGGCGGGGGTGGCAAGCCGAATCAATGCCATTGCCGGTCATGCACTGCGTGCACAATTTAAGGGCAAGGGCCAAAAGGGGAGAAAGAAGCAGAGCAAGCACAAAATATTGCTTGGGCTCAGCCCAACTCAATAAATATTGATGGGCCCCGTGCCCCGTGGGCCCATACAACCCAGCGCCTATGATAACCACTACAGAGGAGCGTCCAGCCCCACTAAGGGGATCCCACCCATGGACAAGCGGCAGGGACCTCAGCTTAAAATGCAAGGATAACTAGCCTAGAGTGGGTACTAGGGCAGACTCAAGTAGACAGTAGATATGCGAGCAATACAGAACAAAAATTAACATTGCAGAACAGTAGACAAGATTAACCATGCTAGCAAACAGTAATAGAATAGTAAGTATGCCCATGTGAGGTAAGTGTACATTCTACTGACAGACTGTATTAACAAAATGATTTTAGTTAGGATGGCAGCTGAGTTGCCGCCTATTGGCAGACCCAATTGTCCCTGGACAGAGGGGGGGCATGGCTACCAGGCATTTAAAGGGAGGAGGGAACGGGTGGGTGGGGGGCGAAAATCAAGTTCAAGTAGCAGCTGCTTCTTCATCTGCTGCTGCGCCCTGCCAGGAATTGCCATCAGAAAATGTCCCGCTTTGTCGGGGAGGATCGCCCGGACTTCAAATGATCGCCGGTGCCTCAGCCCCGAGGTGCTCCATCTTCAGTCATTGCGAGGGAGTAACTAGCAAGAGCTGCCCGCTCCCCCCTGAAAAGATCTGTAGTAGCCCAAGTCCAATCTCGAGCACAGCCTTTTAAACCAGGCCGCCCGAACATCACAGCAGCTGTAGTCGAATTGGGCACTGCTGCCTTTTTCAAAAAACAGGAAGTTTGGCACCAAAAGATTGCTGGGGCTCAGGTTGTCGGCAATGGGCCGGCGAGAAAATCAAGTTCAAGTAGCAGCTGCTTCTTCATCTGCTGCTGCACAGCCCCTGCCAGGAATTGCCCCCAGAAAATGTCCCATTTCGTCGGGAGGTCCAACAGCTAAAATGATTCGTTGCTCTCAACCCTGAGGTGATCGGTCTTGGTCGCTGTGGGGAGTAACTAGCGAGAGCCACCTGCTCCCCTGAAGTGATCCATAGAAGCCCCACCTCTGAACCATCCCCCCTCTATCTTTAAATTGTGCCCCTTGTTCTTACACATCTCTTTTTCTGAAAGATGCTACCCTCTTGGACTTTGTTGATTCCCTTGAGGTATTTGAAAGTTTCTATCATGTCCTCCCTCTCCCTCCTTTCCTCGAAGCTATACATCTTAAGCTCCTTTAGTCTTTCTTCATATGTCTTTGGTGCAGACCCTGCACCATTTTGCCCTCCTCTGGACAGCCTCCACCCTGTCTATGTCTTTGTGGAGATGGGGTCTCCAGAACTGTACATGTATTCCAGACGTGGTCTTACCAACTGTCTGTACAGAGGGCCAGCAACTTCCTGTTTCTACTGGTGATGCCTCTCCCTATGCATCCCAGTATCCCTCCAGCCCTCCTTACTGCCTTCTCACATTGCTGGCCCACCTTTAGGTCATCTGATATGACTATCCCCAGGTCCCTTCCTATTTTTGTTGTTGTCAGAATCTCACCCCCCATTGTGTACTCTTCCCCTTGGTTTTTGTTTCCCAGGTGCATTACTTTGCTCTTCTTTGTGGTGAATCTAAGCTGCCATACATTTGACCATTCCTCCAACTTTTCATCCTTTCCACCCCACCTTGCGTATCAACCCTGCTGCAGATCTTTGTGTCATCTGCAAAGAGACATACTTTCCCTTCCAGTACCTCTGCAATGTCACTTATAAAGACATTAAAAAGGACTGGCCCCAGTACTGAACCCTGCGGTACCCCACTAGTAACCCACCTTTCTTCACTGTGGACTCCATTTACTATTACCCACTGTGTCCTGTTGTCCAATCAGTGTTTTACCCAGACTACCACCCTGGGACCCACTCCCAGGCTGGCTCATTTGTTTATTAATCTTTTTGTGTGGGACTGTGTCAAATGCCTTGCTAAAGTCTAGGTAGGACTTGTCCACAGCCCCTCCTTGGTCTACTACTTTGGTTACCCAGTCAAATAAATCAATTAGATTTGTCTGACATGACCTTCCTGCTGTGAATCCATGTTTCCTTGGGTCCTTTGCCCTGCTGGCCTCTAGGTACTCAACAGTTCATTCCTTCAGAAGTGATTCCATCATTTTCCCTAACACTGAGGTCAAACTGAGAGGTCTGTAGTTTTCTGCCTCTGTCTTGCTCCCACTTTTATGAAGGGGAATCACATCCATCCTCCTCCAGTCCTCAAGTACCACACCATCCTCCCATGATTTATTAAAAAGGGTAGTCAGTGGTGTTAGTAGTTCTTCCCCTAGTTATTTTAGAACTCTGCGGTGAATCCCATCAGGTCCCATTGCTTTATCCACCTTCAGTTTTAAGAGTTCTTTCATAACCATTTCTTCTGTGAAAGGACTAATATCAACCCCCCTATCCAGTATGCTTCTATTGACTGGATTAGATATCTTTCTCTGCTTTTCCATTATGAATACTGAGCAGAAGTATTCATTCAGTATCCATGCTTTTTTACTGTCGCTCTCTGCCCAACCACCTTCTTCTTTATTCAGCCTCAGTATCCCTGCCTTAGTCTTTCTTTGCTCTCTAATGTACCTATAAAAGGTTTTATCCCCCTTCTTAACCAAGTTGGCTATTTTTTCCTCGGTTTGGGCCTTTACTATTCTGATTGCCTTCCCCACCTCCTTCTGCTTTAACTGGTACAGTTCTCTGTCCTGCTCCTTCTGTGGTACTGGTACTAAATGATCTAATGGTTAGAGATCGGACAGCCCATTCCATCTTGGTTGTCCTTGATCTGTCAGTGACATTTCACACTGTAGACCATGGAGTATTGCTTGAGCAACTGACGTTTTTCTGTGGACTGTGAGGGGTGGTCCTCTGCTGATTTTGATCCTTCCTTAAGGGCAGATCTCAGAGAATGGTGTCGGGGATTTATTCCTCAGACCCTCGGAGTCTGCCCTGCAGGGTACCACAGAGCTCGATGCTATCCCCTATGTTGTTTGCAGTGTACATGCTGCTACTGGGGAACATTATAAGATGGTACAGATTGAGTTTTCATTGCTATGCAGATGATTCTCAACTGTACATGTCTTTTGTGCCCGCCTAGGCGTTAGATACTGTCTCGGTGTTTAACAGCTGCCTATTGGAGATACAAGACTGGATGAGTGCTGGCTGGCTGAGGTTAAACCTAGAAAAAATGGTGATATTGGTTGTGGACCCTGATCATAGGACAGCCGAGACATAGAGGGGAAAACCCTCTGGTGTACATCTTGGAGGGTTCCCAATAAATTCCTCAGGCCAGTTGAGAAACCTAGGCGTGATGCTTGACAAGGGCCTAACCCTGAAGGCTCAGGTGTCTGCTGTCATTAAACCTAGTTGGTTAACTAGGATCTGCAGCCTATCCTGTAGGTAGGGAAATGGGCAGACTAGGTGGGCCAAGCGGTCCTTATCTGCCGTCAAAGTCTATCTTTCTATGTTTCTATGTTTCCTTTTACCATCTAAGGAATATCGCCAGGGTAAAACATCTGGTACCATCCAAAGATCATCCCATCTTGGTTCGCGCCTTTGTTACCACTCATTTTGATTACTTCAACGCTGACTACCTAGGGCTACTGGGGGTGGATATCTGCTGATTGCAGCTGGTGCCGAATATGACAGCTAGGCTGTTAACTGGAACCCCTAGATCCAGCCACATAACACCTGTGCTGCGTGAGCTGCACTGGCTGCCAGTACAGTGGTGAATCACCTTCAAGGTTGCATTGTTGACCTATAAAGCCCTACATGATCAGGGACCCCATTACCTGCAAGACCAGTCTCCCTACTGCCCCAAAGATCTTCCAATGAGGGATTGCTGGAGTTTCCGGGGGTACATCTTTATACATCTGGTGGAAGATCATTTGCCTTTATGGACCCTACCTTGTGGAATTCTCTACCTCATTGAATATGCGCTAACCTCACTGAGGAGGAATTTAAAAGTGCCCTCAAGGCATATTTGTTCTGACAAGCTTCTGATGGAACTTAGGAATACTGATCAGGAACCCTTGAAGTTTGATTTTAGATAACTTATTGTATTATTGTGTTTAATGTGTTAGTATGCTGCTGTGTATATTTGCAAAGGCACCCTGAGCTTGGGAAGGGTGCCTAATACAAATAAAGTTTTACTTACCTACTTACTTATCACGGTGGGCAGTGCTCCTCCAAGTTCAATATGACAGCCAGCACAGCCCTCCTCTTTCCTCTGTGGCTGGCCACCTCATGATCTGACAGTGAGTGTGCATAAAGTAGAAAGCTGCATCTGCTGCATACACGCTCAGACAGCTCAGGTGGCAGCTGGTAGCAGAGGTGAGAGGAGGGCTGTACCAGTCACCATATTGAGCTCGGAGGAGTGCCAGACATCCAGGTAAGGGGAGGCACAGGAGATGGAATGTGAGCGGGCAGATCAGGTAGGGGGGACACAGGACCACCAGTGGTTAGTTGTAATGGTGTTCACGGGCAATTGGGGGTAGGAGAACCACTGGTCATCAGGACATAGTTAGAATTTACTTTTTGACCATAGGTCTTCTTCAGGAATTATCTAAAAAGAGAAAACAGGAAATGATAGCAGTAGGAATAGCCTGGTCCTCAAAGGCACTGGGCTGAGAAAGCAATGCAAGCTTTAAGGGTATAGAAGTCCTTGGAAGGCTGGAGTTGGAGGTATAGAAACAAGTGAATGCTAGACACCCATAGAATTGGACTCTATTAAAAGTGGTTTGGGCAACTCTCACAGTGGTGTGTTGGTCACACTACATGGTTCTGATGTTTCACACAGTCTTTTTGATGCCTTCCTGTAGGGCTGTCTAGGTTTCTGAATTGGTAACCATGCTGAGGATGTCTCCAAGAACTGCAGGGTTGTGGAGTAACAATGTGGCAATAACTTAGGCTGGAGTGTTTGTATGTTTGGGCAAAACCAAGATGGATCAGTCAGGATGGCTGTGCTATTGCATAAATCAGGCACTGGAAGGGGCTACTTGGCCAGAGGAACAGGAGTTTCAGATTATATATAGCAGAGGTCCCAACTGGGGAAGGCTTTCTTCTAGCTGGTGGATGGTCCTCCTCTAACACAGTGCCAGTTCTGTCATATACAGTACTAGGAAGGACCCTGATGGCAGCAGGGCTTGCCCAACAGACTACAGGATGAATTTAGTATAGGTGCTGCAACAACCACAGGAGTTAAGTGGATAGCAGATAGCCACATGCAGATGTTGAGGTGGTGGAAATCATGAACCTTTAACATTTATGTTGGATGGCACTTGTTATAATCTGTCATTCACTGTGTTTCTCACTAAGCAGGTCCACAATATATGGCTCCAAATATTTGGATATATGGGCACTGCTATGTTCATTGGGTTGAACAGAGACTGAAACAATAGCCTGTGTGCAGGGTCTATACCTAAAGCAGTGGGAGTCCCAGATAAGATTGCTAGGACAGCTGAGCATGCATTGCAGGCACCTGCTCTTTAGGCTGTCTGTGGAAGATGACAATAGGTCCTCTGTATTTATTGGTGAAGTGGCAATGCTATTCACTAGATTTAGAGAGAGAGGATATTAAAATCAAGTGATCAGTATAGCTGATATGAAAGCCAAAAGTAGAAAGAGAATGGAGCTGCATAGGAAGGAATCTCATAAAGGGGAGAAACATGATAACAGAATCAGTTTTGTAGTGGATTGGCATTCAGAATCTAATAAGATTAGGAACATTATATGCAAAAGGTGGGAAATACTGACATCAGATCTAGATTTATGCTCCATTATAGGTCCTAAAGCTAGAATGTTTTATAGGAAAGGTACCAGTTTTCAGATATGCTGACTAATAGTCACTATTATGATGAAAGTAGTAACTTGAATCTTCCAAAAACATTTAAAAAATGTCATGGATGTAATATTTGTCAATATGCTGTTCAAGGGCAGATGTTTGTTCATCCTGTCACTAAAGAAGTGTATCCTTTAAATCATTATACAAATTGTAAAACAACACATGTAATATATGCAGCCAAGTGTGAATGTGGATTAATTTATGTGGGGAAACCCCAAAGACAGTTAAGAAATAGAATTCAAGAGCGTGTTAGGGCAATTCTTGAAGCAGGTGCTGAGCATGCCCTGCGATGGCATTACAAGGATGAACATGGACGTGATCCTAGCAATTTTACGTTTAGACCATTAGACCATTTTTGTCCCCAATTAACTGGTCTGGGATCAGTTAGCATCAGAGATGTGTCTAACTGTAGGCTTACTAAGCAGCGATAAACATAGCCTAGTGCACAGGCTGTGATCCTAGAGGTCTGGGTTTGAGTCTTGATTCCCCTAAAATTCCTTTAACCTCAGATTAAACTAGAGTGGTAATCCATGACAGTGAGGTGTGGATTAGTCAATTTACACTAAAGGATGTAAAGTGCAAGAAAAAAACTGATCTTGGACAGGAGAGGAACAATCTGTTTGGAGCTCCTGTGTGTTCCCGATTCCTGACTATGTGTAGCCTGCACTCACCAGCTTCTTTGTAGCACATGGCCTTGTGTTCTGTGTTCAGTGTTCTTATCTGCATTTACCATGTTGCTCAGATGTCAGGTACTTTATGATGCTGGTGTGCTTGTTAGTTGGGAGACAACTTCAGCTCCAGCATTTCCAGCACTATCTGTGTTTATTTCCGCACTGGACTGAATCTCTGTTGTTTGGATACCTCATGTGACCATGACCTGAAGAGGATAAAGTCCCATGACATGAGCAGCACCAAACCAGACACCTTCTAATCAACCAGTTCAGGTCACAATGCATGTTCACATTTTGGGAGTTTTGCAGCATCTGCCAGATGCCATTTGAATACAGTAGTTCCCCTCTATCAGATGCCCCGGTGGCATACCCAGTCAAGAATTAAAGGTACTGTTCCACCATTTTTAAAAACTTACAAAGAAATTAATATCTTTTACGATACAGAATCTTTAAAAGAATATGTAAATAAAGGCTGGGCACCAGCGGTCACCAAAGTGATAAAACACCAACAAGAAGGTTTGTAGTAGACAGTTACAGAAACAGGTGACAAGAAATGTTAGCTGTTTGTGCTAATGCATTGGTGAAAACACTTGTGGAGTAAGACAATGACACTTTTCAGTCCCTTTCCACTGAAATAGAGGAGATAAGGAAGGTTTTATTGAGCCACAAAAATAAACCTGAATTCAGAGCATATGAGAAAAGCTTACAACAAAAATGGTCCACCTATCAGAGGTATCAGAGTTTAAATTTGTTCCCATAGCCGCCATGTGGCATCAGAACCATCCATTGCTGCAATGGACCCAAAATGGCCACCAGGAGCAAATGAGTTAAAAGAAACAAATTTGCCTGACACAAGTCAGATTATGGAACCTTTTTAAGTGGCTTGTGCCAGATCTTTGGCACAAGCTGCCATAAAGTGTGGAAATTGCAACAACTGCACCCGATGTACTAAAATCGGGTGCAGTTGTGTCAAAGGAGTTTGGTACAGCTGTGCTAAACAACAGGGTTGATGCACGGCTTGACACAAGCCCTGCATCACCCTTTGAAAATTGGGCCCCATGAATCAAACCAGGTCTTTCATTGGCAATGCCCCCTAAGGTCAGCCAGCAGGGGGAGGGCATGTTCCAGATCTAGATCCAACAAAAGAGGCAACAGGGGTCATGCCACTAAGGCTCCTTATCACAGAGGGACACCAGCACTCCTGAAAAAAACTTACTGTTTTATCAAAGACCACGGACATGGGCACACAAAAGAGAACAGTACCAGACTTCCTGCTTGTGTTATATTCTAGAATGTTGGTCATTTACTGTACATCCTGCCAAAGGTGCACAAGGATGAGACCAAACCCCCCAGCAGGCCTATCATCCCGGCCCAGGAATCCCTAACAGAAAAAAATATTTATTTTCATTGACTTCTTTTTTCAACAGCTAGTTACTGAGTTACAGCATATATTCGAGATAGCAAGTCTGGTCCAAACAGTATTTTTGGCTTCTCATTGATGTTGTGTCTTTGTACACTTCACTACAGCACCATTTAGGCATTGAAGTGCTAAAGTTTCACTTTTCTGAAATAGATGTGGTATACAGGTATCTGTTTTCTTGTGACTCTTTATTGGAGGCAGTGGGACTTTGTTTTTCCCTTGCTCTGGCCAGGCCCTCCTTTCCACCAGCTCCTCCAGTCCCATCACCTGGCTCTTCATGGACTTACAGTCTACTCCATCCTGCAGTTGTCTTACCCCTCCCAGGATAGGGGGTGGTGGAAAGATCCTCTTGCCATATGGACCAGGTCCAGATTGGAGGAGCACCACTTCACCGGTGTGAGGCCTGCAGAGAGCTGGCGCTCATCCTGCCTGGCCAGGGCATTTCTGTTTTCTGGTCCCCCCCACAGGACACTGGCGGCAGGAGCGCGCATGCGTATGCATGTGACCGTGTGTAGCGCATGGCACCAGCATGCATCTTTCACTCCTCTTTGCCTCTCCAACTGCATCACCACCTATGGTCACCCAGGTGGTAATGGAGCAGTGGAACTGATGATCTCTCTACACGGAAGAGGAGAGTGTCCACGCAGTTGCTCAATCCTCCTCCCCCCAGCCAGCCCCAATGCCTTGTGCTCATTCCTGAATGTGGGTCACCAGTGTCATGAGTAGTAGCACTACTGCTGCACCGATAGGCCAGCCAAGGCAGTGGAACTTATTCTCACCGCCAATTCTTTTAGGTTTGGCAAAAAGTTTTTCTTGCAGACTTGTGGTACGGCCATTGGGACCACCATGGCCCTCCTCCTATGTCAACCTCTTTTGGGCTGGTGGGAGGGGGCCGTAGTGTTCAACATGGCCCATAACCCATGCCTGCCCCAGATACCATTCTGGGGTAGGTAAATTGATTATATATTTATTATATGGGAAGTGCTTTTGTGGAGTTTCTGAATATTAAGGATCTAAACCTAAAATTTATACATAATGCCAGTCGTGACAATAGTACATTCTTGGATTTACAATTTTCCTTCTAACCTAGAAACCTTATCAAATCAAAATATTATAGAAACCCAGTTTACACAATACTTTGCTCCAGACACAGAGCGCCCACCCACAGCACCTTAAGCAGGCTGTATGCTATGGCCAGTTTATATGCATTCAGCAGAATTGTTCATCGGTTTCAGCTTTTGAAGCACATGTAGCTGAACTGAAACAGTGCTTTCTGGTCAGAGGCTATAGCCTACCTGTGATGGAAAGGGCATTGAATAGATTTGAAACCTAAACAGACCGAGTCTCTGACAACCACAGGAGAACAGATTTTCAACCAGGTTAGTTTTGTGATGGAATTTAATCATCTGGCCTCTTCTGTTGTAGCCATAGTCCAAACACATTGGCACATACTCAGTGCACATATGGTGCCGAAAGACTTGGCAGACAATAGACTTTTTATTTGCTATAGATGGGGAAACAATCTTGAAGACCTGGTTACTAACAAATATGTATACTGAGACTGTCTTCAACACACGTCAAAAATGGTTACCTGGCTGTCCTCCAGGAAGTTTTCCTGTGGCCAACTGCAGGTATTGTATCAAAGGCAAGAAGTCTGTGCCCCTTGTTGATTCCAGCCATATTCACGTAAAGTACTGTATACACTGTTCCACCTCATATGTTCTTTATGTGGTTACTTGCCCCTGCCCCAAAATGTATGTGGGCAGGACAATCCACCCCTTGAGATGAGGAATACAAGAACATATGCATTCCATTATGTGAGATGACCTAAAGGTGGGCAAGCAATGTGAGAAGGCAGCAAGGAAGGCTGGGGGGATACTGGGATGCATAGGGAGATGCATCAATAGTTGAAAACAGGAAATTGTTATCCCTCTGTACAGACAGTTGGTGAGACCCCATCTGGAGTACTGTGTGCTGTTCTGGAGACCCCATCTCCGCAAAGACATAGAGTGGTGGCTGTCAAGAGGAGGGCTACCAAAATGGTGCAGGGTCTGCACCAGAAGACATACGAAGAAAGACTAAAGGAGCTTAATATGTATACCTTTGAGGAAAGAAAGGAGAGAGGTGATATGATAGAAACTTTCAAGTACCTCAACGGAATCAACAAAGTCCAAGAGGGTAGCATCTTTCAGAAAAAGAG
Source organism: Neoceratodus forsteri (assembly GCA_016271365.2). Lineage (NCBI taxonomy): Eukaryota > Metazoa > Chordata > Ceratodontiformes > Ceratodontidae > Neoceratodus > Neoceratodus forsteri. The sequence continues at coordinate 1,647,328,521 of CM057453.1, forward strand.
ATGTGCAAGAACAAGGGGGCACAATTCCAAGATAGAGGGGGGACGGCTCAGAGGTAATGTGAGGAAATATGTTTTTCACTGAGAGGGTTGTGTATGCATGGAACAGCCTCCCTGAGGAGGTCGTGGAGTCAAGAACAGTGGGGGAATTCAAGAATGCATGGGACAGACATAAGGCAGTCCTAATGGGGGGTAGGAGGAAGTAGGCTGTTGGTTAACTAGGATCTGCAGCTTATCTGTTAGGTAGGAAAATGGGCAGACTAGGTGGGCCAAGCGGTCCTTATCTGCTGTCAAATTCTATGTTTCTATGTTTCTATGTTTCTGTTACTCCTGCAGCCCCAAGCACATCATTAGGCATCCATTTTGCCACCAATAGCTCCAGTGATCTGCAATATTTTAGAGACATGGGAACTGAATATGTTCAAATCCCACAATGTGGAGGAGACTGAACTAAAAGGCAGTATAGCACAGTGGTTTAAGGCTCTGAACTGCAGATCTGGAGACCTGGGTTTGAATCCCACAGCCACCTAGGTGCATACTCTGTGATCCTGAATAAGTCATTTAACTTCCTTGTGCTCCCAGGTCGCATCTGGAAACAAGCTTTAGCCTAGTATGCTACTCCCTGTTAAACAACGTTCCCTTTCCGTTTCCCTAAAATTCTTCTACACAAAGAATCCCATTGGATTTATTTACTCAAATCACTACATCCAACTGGCCTAAATGATGCTATAGACATCATTCCATTTTTGTAATTTTCTTTTGAAACTCACTATAATATGGGCCAATGATTGGTGGTCTATACTGCCTTTGGTGACTGTACATTATTATGTGCCTAGACGGGTCTTTTACCCACCCTTGTAATAAAGACTATACATTTTTTATCAACCATGATGTATTTGGAACTTGAATTTGATACCTGGACAAGTCCTTTTGACCTGCCCTTGTAGCAATCTATCGCGGCTCAATGGCATTTATTTTTTATCTTGGCCTGTGAGAACAATGGGGCCTATTCGTGACACATAGCCACCCCACACCAACTGTGCCCCCTGCACGGGAGCCACTAACTGCTGCACACAGCCCCTATGCACCTGATCAACCAGTTGGCTGGACAGCAATGTGCCAGGGGTGGGTGGGGGCATGGTGGCACTACGCAGTAATCACTACAGCACATAGTGCTGTTCACAGGGGTACAGAGGACAGTGCAGGTTATAGCAGGGGGGACCCTGTCATTACACCAGTATGCACCAGTGTGCAAACAGTTCCCCACTGGGACCAGGCAGCCTGTGGGACACTCAATGGCACAGCAGCATCCCCACTATTGTCCCATATGCCTGCCCCCCCTCCATGGTGTTGCACAAGAACCCCCCTCACCCACAGAGGAGCCCCGGCATAACTTTCTCCCGGCCTGTGCCAGGCACTCTGCTAATCCCAGTGGTGGCCAGGCCCTGATAGCTCCCAACACATCCCCCACTGCCATGTGCCAGCCCCAGCCTTTTATGTATGGTTGGGCCCCCCCCCAACATACATCCACCCTGTTCCCACCAGTGCCAGTCATACCTACCTCCCAACACCAAGTCTACCCTGTCCCCATGATGTAACAGCCCCCCCCACACACACACACACACACACACACTCTCTCTGTGTGGCCCCAGGCACTAGTACCCCAATTCCGTGTCCCCACCGGATCAGTGGTGGCCAGTGAGTGAACCCCACACAGTACAGAACAACCAGTCTTCCCCCCCTTCCCTCATGACTCCCAATCCATCCTGACCTGTCTGGCCAATTATTGGTGGTCAGTGGACACCCCCTCCACACCGTCCCCCCATCCCCATACCTTGTCACTGGTGCAGCGGCTTGGGATGGTCAGCAGCACAGCTCTCCTCACACCTCCTCAGCCACTGGCCATCCAAGTGGTGCTGGGGGTGCAATGCCTATATATATAGTGGTGTGCTCCCAGCATCACTTTGATGGCCGACAGCTGAGGCGATGTGAGGAGGGCTGTGCTGCTGGCCATCCCAGGCTGCAGCACCAACAGCAAAGTATGGGGACAGGGGTGATGGTGCCATAGGGGTGGGGGTCCACTTGAACGCCAATGATCAGCTGGACAGGCTGGAATGGATCGGGTTGGGTAGGGTGGACCGATTGTGCCCTACTGGGTGAAAAGGCAGCAGCGTGAACAGATAAGGGTTCTGGGCTTCAGTGTGTTGGGGAGGCTGCCTTCATGGGGCCAGTGCCCCTATGTGATGGGGGGGTCTGCCATCCTGGGGCAGGTGCCCCACTGTGCAATGGGGGTCTGCACTGGTGGGGAACAGGGCACTGCCCTGTTCAGGGGCAGTGGACAGGCATCAGGGACAGGGGCAGGTGCTGTTCCATTGGAGGGGTGAGCACCTCTATGAGGACAGAGCTTGGATGTGTGTGCGAGGTTACTGCAGTGGAAGGGCTGGTGCCCTGATGTGTGTCTGGCAGGGCTGCCATGGTCCATGCTGGGGACAGGATTCTGCTGTGTTTGGGAGTGGTGGGTGGACATCAGGGAGCAGGGTGGTTGCCTTACTGTGTTTTGGGGGGGTACAGCTGTGCTCCAGGTGGTGGCAGGAGCCACTGGGGCAGGCATCTGGCCAGTAAGCTTTTCCACCAACAGTGACCACAGCCACGCATGGTGTAGGTGCCTGCGTGCAATTCAAGGGCCAGGATTCATGCTTAAATGCACTGGGATCCACTCTGGGACCCAGAACAGGCATCCAATTGGATGCCCACATGGGTCCGCTACTCTGCCTCCAGCCACCCTATGCAGTCCTGCGCACTGGGGGGGGGGACAGTCCATGGACAGGTGGTGGCTGGTGGTGAATACCAGCCTGTTCGCACCTGTCCACAGATGTGGAGCTACGCAGGCGGGATACGCACCTCCAGCATGTATTCCCACCCATTCACGCATAGGGCTCATTATTATATATTTTTTGACTGTTATGATATATTTTGCCTCTGAATACGATGAAATTTTGCAGTTTAATAACTTTGCTACTGTTTTACTGATTGACAAGAATGTTTGCATGTGCTGTTAGGGACAAAAGATCTTTTGTTGCGTCAAGTTTCGTTATAGTCAGATGTGCAGTTGCAGAGAGTGTCAACAAATGTGAAATTACCATTTAGGTACAAATTCTTTGTCAAGCTGTTTCTCAGAAATGACTTGGAGGTTTGGTCTGAAATTTATAGGGTATATAGGGGTTGGGTCACAGATGTGCCTTTTGAAGGTTTGATGAAACAATTTTAATCCACTCAAAAGTTCTTAAACTTTAAGATTTCCTATTATATCCTACGGGAAAAATTTGATGTGCCGTGCAAAAGCACTTGTTAGTGGTGCAAAAGCAACAGTTGCTTTCGCAAATGCAGAATGTAGTGTGAAGATTCCACCAACTTGCTTTCTGTTAATGATGCAGAAAAAGTTAAATACTTTAAAAAACATTGGCCCTAGGTAAACACCAACAGTTGTGTTTATCTAACCGGAGCCTGAGGAGTTGGATTCTGTGCATAGTTTTTGCCCAAAACACCCAGAAAAATGTTTATTTTAATCTGCAAATTTTTGCCTTTGCAAATTGTGGCACTACTACCACCTTTTATGAAAGTATTGCAAATTGTGTTCTGTTTTGCGAAACAACTTCGGTTACGCTGCCAATTGCATCACTATTTTGCGAAAATTGCTGCAATTTGTTCCACAACTTTAAAACAAATTGCATCGGCTGCTGAAAAAAAAAAACAACATTTCTGGCCATTTCTTGGCCAAATTGTCTCCAGAATCTGATTCCTTAGCTCCCGTTTAGGTAAACACCTTTTGGTGTTTACCTAAATCAAGGATTTTTGATCCTGTTACTGCCTCAAAGGGGGCAGAGGCATGTTACTGTAAAATATATAATTGCCAACAGTCTCTCTTGTATTCTTCTGCATTCAGTTCTATAACAGCGTACGTGAAATCAATGGAGCATTTGCTTCGCATTGCATCTTATCTTTCTGTTAATATTTTACAATGGTACCCAACATTAGGGTGAATTAAAATAGATAAACCTCTGGGTATCCTACAATTCTTAACATACTCTGTTACAGCAATTATATGGCATTCTAATTTCAGATCTTTTTCTTTTAAATTTGCCAACTTCCTTAATAGTGTCTTACTGTTTGGAGATTGCTGGCTGATCTTAGTGTGTGAGTGTTCCTCTACTATTTTTTCCAAATCTCCTGCACATCAGTTGAAGCAGCATAATGCAGCCAGCCTGGTGGTGCTGGAGGTTAAGGCGCTGGTTGCTACACCTCGTGCCACCCCGGTGACACCGGTTCAGGAACTAGACCAGGCCATTGGGGGTCGGCAGAGGAGAGAGAGGATCCAACATCTGAAGGACTGCTGTCCTCTCAGGAGGGAGGGAGGGAGGGACTGCTATCCTGCTTGCTGATCACCCTCTAGCGATGGCTGGAGGGAGATACCGGTCAGGAGGCACATTGCCAATATACAATGCTGGCACGGACATGGGATCAAGAAAATCAAGGAAGAAAACAGAGCTGGCAAGCTCCGTGTTGGCCCCACCAGCACCCATCCCATCCCCCGGAATCTGGATGTTGGTCTCCAGGGGGAAGGGGATGCTGGCACCCTTCACCCCGCCGTATCATGGGAGGTAACCCATGGGTGACCACTGTGATGATCAGGTGGGTAAAAGTGGGGCCGGAGATTTACCCCCCTCTGAGGGAGAGAACAGAGCTGCCTGCCAGACTCCCAGGAGGAAAAACAGATAATAGAAAAAAAACAAAAGAAATACCATAATGTAATGTTTAGGGGTTCCCAACCCTGTGTTAGCAGTAGACCCCCCACAATGTGGGACACTGGATAGCCCACTCCCAGTGTCCCAAGATGTCTCCTCCCCCCAACAGTGTGGGACACTGGTGGAGCCCACTCTCAGTATCCCAAAATATATAATAATTTAATACCTGAAAAGAAGAAAACAGTCCCCCAATGTAATTTGCCGACAGCAGGGTGCCCAATCCTTGTGTTAGCACTAAAAGCCCCCCCCCACCATTGTGGGACACTGAGGAGACAACACCCAGTGTCCCAAGATGTCTCCCACCCCCAGCAGTGTGAGACACTAGGGAGCCCACTCCCAGTGTCCCAAAATATATAATCATTTAATACCTGTGAAGGAGAAAACAGTTCCCTGATGTCTTTTTTTTCACCTGACAAATAGAAAACAGTCCCTCATCATTTCAGTCATCCCCCTCCCCCATCCCAATCCTCCCACTAAACAACCACCACCTCACCCCCCTTACCCTTTACTTACCTCTAGAGGTCATCCACTGTTATCGTCTATGGACCGGGACACATCTGCACTCTTCAAAGCTGAACTGCAAACTAAGGAATCAAGGTAAGAGCCATACAATGTATTTCAATAGCATTTTGATCTTGGGTTCATAACTTTGCCATTTTTTTGTATTTTTCCACCAAATTTTCAACATGAGATTTTTGTGACCCCCACCTCATGAACACTGTCACTGTTGTTTCATTAATCAGGCCCAGAAGGTGATTTGTGGTCACTGTGCTAAATCACCTTTCCGGACGGATTAACAAAATGACAGTGCCAGTGTTCATGAGGTGGGGTCCCAAAAAGCCCATGTTGAAAGTTTGTGGAAAAAAATCCAAAATATGGCCGAGTTACAAGTGTTCAATGAAATGTTTACACACACATGCCTAACTTTGGTAATTTGTAATATTTTGACTCTAAATTTTCAACAGTGCCATTTTTTCACACCATCTCATGAACAGTACAGCTGTCATTTTTCACATCCAGCCTGAAACATGTTTTCGCACCTGTGACATGGAATGGCACTTTGGCATGGAGTTGAACATTTTCACCTATGGGGTTTATGAGGTGGAGCCATAAGAAGACTATGTTCAAAATATGTGGTCAAAATATGAAAAAATGCCAATGTTATGACCATTTGTTGCAATTTCGCTATGTCCGCTCGTAACTTCGGAAATATTAGATATTTTGATCACAGATTTTCAAGATAGCCTTCTTATTACTCAACTTCATGATGTCACAGCTCTGATTTTTCAAGTCCTGCCAAAAATGTGTTTTTGCACCTGTGGCATGGAATGGCATTGCAGTTACACAGAATTATGTTTTGACTTGGATTTGAAAAATGTTCTATACCAGGGTACATGAGGTGGGGTAATAATATGGCTATGGTGACAATTTGATCACTGTTCTCCTATGAATATAAGCACAGGGTCTGGAGGGCCCTGTGCTTCCATGGCTACATACATATACATTTGTATGGAGGGATGAAAGCACAGAGCTACAGACAAAAAAGGATTTGATTATACTATCTGAAAAAGTAAGGAAAGTCATTGCAAAAAAACTTCATCAATGCATCAGTTATGGTCCTTACTAAATTGACAAAAGGAGAGAAATGTGGTGTTAGGGTTTCCAACCCTAACACCCCACCCCCACCCAGCAGACATTGACAGGCATCAGAAGTGTGCCTTGGGGTTGTCGGCCCAAGCGCTCACCCCCATTATCCTATACTGTGCCCATCTCAGCTTATTTGCTTATAGAATGGGGTGAGCATTAGGGTTGATGACCTGAAGGCACCCTCCCAACACCTGTCAGTGTCTGCAGGATAGAGGCTTCCCCACAAAAAATACAGAGAAAGCAGGGGGACCTCAGCTCTGTAAGGCAAGTTAAAATGTGATGCTTTTTTCCTGACTGATGGAGGTGGTCACTTTGCCGAAGTGATCAGGCTTAATTATAATTCAGCTGGATGACGATGTTACATGAGGTCCCTGCACCCTAACTGATACCCCAGAGGAACACCGCAGACAACTAGCATTTAGGTATACGTTATACTAACATATAGGGCTATGGACATCTACCGTACAAGAGTAGATGTCAGGATATGCATGCAAATGATTGCTATACACTTTACTTTCTAATACACGTATGTATTTCTTGTTTGTAAGATGCTAGGACACTTGTGTGCTTGTAGTATTATGATATATAAGTTGGCACTGCCATCTTCTGATGATTTGTATTATTATGCGACTATATACACAAACTGTACTTTCATTGTTCACACAAAGTGATGACTATAACAAAATTGTATAATGTTATCTAGGACTGTAGAGCCACCTCTAATTTAGCCAATAGGGCTCATCTCTGTAACTAGAAATGATTCTATCTTACAGTAACTATGGTAGCTATATTAGGTATATAATGGAAGACATTATGTCTTTTACCTTGGAGACCCCTGAGATTTCTACGCTTCTCAAGGTATAGGGAACGCATAGCACTGGTTCCCAGTTCCTAATGGTAAGAACTGCTTAGGGCAACTGTGATTTTTCCTTTGGTAGTAATAAACATGATTTATTACTCTTATGCAACTTGTTTGTGACTTCTTTGCATCCCTGTTATTGCCAAGAACCTGAGGTGGAGGGTTTAGACCTCCTGACAATGAGACTAAGAACCCTTCCAAAATGTATGAAAAGTAAGAACTTTGGAGTTACTTTTAAAAAATTGCAGACTTTGAAGCAGCAAAAGGGGGGGCTCTGGTACACTAACTATATACTTTTGTCTGGTTACACACAAGGTACCTCCCCACAAATTTTACTAAGATGCATTGTAAATGCAGGGGTTGAGCTTGCCAAACCCTTTATATTGATTTGAATGCAGGAGAATTGTGGCCTTCTTTTAATTGTTGATCTCCCCATTGAACACCTGTGAGTCTCTCATTGGCCAGAGCACACTACATAAGTAATAAAGCCAGGAGAGTAGCGTCCCCACAAAAAAATACATAGAATCTATTAATGTATTATTCATCTCAATTGTAAAATGAGAATTAATTTTATTTCTACCAAACATTTGATTTAAAGTTTGCCAAACATTCTTCTAGTGACCCAAATTGCTCCATTATTGCTACTTGAAAAAAAGAATCTTTGCATTCCTACAGGCTGTTTTTTGTGGTTAAATATTTTTATTGGAAACACACACAACACATCATACAGACAACCAGGGGAACACCGCAACATTTGGTGCCCCTTGGAGGATATCAAGCAATGGGTGACCACTACATGAGCACATGCGGCAGAAACCTTTACAGCTATGTTATTAAGTGAGATATCGCATAGGGTATGCTGCTCTTATCCATTCCAATGTTGCAAGGTTAGCTTAGGCAATCAAAACATTGGAAGGGATCCCTTGTCTGCTGCCCTGTCTCTGTGTTATCAGTTGCTATGGACCTGCAGCTTGTGGTTCCACCCTGCCTCTAGACCATCTTGTGGGCCAGACCTGCTATAGCAACATAGGAACAAAAATGATGTACACTTAGACAATCAACTAGGCAGTGGGTTGCAGTGATGCATGGTCAGGGGAAGGGGGACTAGGTGTACCTGGGGGGATTTGGGGGGAAGGTGGAGGCTGAGCAGTCGGTAGGCCCATTCATCCCCGGTCAGCCTGGGGCATATGGCAATAAGCCAGTCAAGGAAGCGCTGCCAGCATGTCCTGTATTTTGCCATAGTGCCATCTGTGAAGTTATAGAGTCTCTCACACATAGCCACCTGAGCAAGTGATAGCATTAATTCTGTGAAGATGGGGCACTCTGTGGAACACCATCTCATCAAGGTTAGCCTCTTGGCAGCCGCACCCTCCACGCGGCCCATATGACCCCTGAGCAATGTCTGGAGAGGCCTCACCACCCACATCCTAGTAGCAGCAGAGAGGGGTCTGGTGGCACCTCTGGTGTAATTTCCTGACACATGTTTTGGATCTCTTTCTAGAATTGGTGGAGACAGTGGCAATCCCATAGTATATGGTACATGTGGGCTCCAGGTTGGCCACAACACCAGCAGTTATCATTAGTGGACAAGCCAGTTGCTTGAGTTTGGCTGGGGTGTAGTTCCACCTCAGCACAGCTTCATTCATAATCAGGCATGTGCGACCATCTCTATAGGCCACAGAGATTCTTGACCAGCCATGGGTCCATTGTTGGTATGAGAGTGGAGAACTGAGCTCTTGCTCCCATTTGGCCCCGGCAGCTTGGCTTGGGTCCATAACAGTGTCCTGAAAGGCCTTGTAGATACTGCTCACTCTTCCTCTGGGCAGCACCTTCCATGTCCCCAGTGGATGGGAGCTCTAGGGTTTGTTCTCTAGGTGGGGGATCATTAGATGTGTGGGAGATAGCATCTCTAATCTTTAAGTACCTCTAAAAGGGATTTGCAGGGAGATGGTATCTGGCCCTGAGAGACTCAACAGAGTCTTGATTTGAAGCCGGGAATTAACAAATCACTGACCTGGCTGATGCCCCGAACCTCCCAGGCTTGCCAGTGAATAGGCTGCCTGCCCATAGTGAGAGATGTGTTCCCCCATAGGGCATGAATGCCCAGGGTGTAGGGGTCAACTGCATTGGGGAGTGAACCTTCTTCTAGTACTTTGTGGATATCGCCATTGGTGGAGCTAAGGGGTCTGAGATACACTTACCACTATATAGGAGTCATGCTGGAGAAGGGGACCCTGCTAAGGCTGCCTCTATGGGGACCCAGGTTGGAGAAGAGTATTCCACAGGTGTGAACCACCTCACTGCTTAAACAGTAATAAAAGCCATATGGTACTCTTGGAACCAGGGGAGATCCTTCCCCACTCCAGTGTTGCCACAGTTTCACCCTACTGATCCAAAGTGGATGCCCCTCCCAGAAGAAGCCCCCTATCATGGTTTCCACTTTCTGGAACCATTTTTGTGGGATTTGCACTGGGAGGTGCTCCAACATGTAGAGCAGCCGAGGGCAGTGATCAGCTTAATGGAATCAATCTTCCCAGCCAGTAAAAGCTTTAGAGCCTTCCATCTAAGTCACTTTGTATGGATTCGATAAGGCTTTGGAAGGTTGCCATTATCATTTTGTCAGGTTGAGGTGAATTGTGATTCCCTTGTACTTGATGCTGCCTGGTGACCATTTAAGGCCCAGTGTTGTAAAGGGTTGGTCTGATCAGGTGGAGTTAAGTCACAAGACTTTGGTTAACCATCCCACATAGCAGGCTGGTTAACAAGATGGGTAGTCTGGTCATGGGAGACAAGGTGTTGAACGGGGTTAGGAACTGGTTAACAGGAGACAGAGGGTAGTGGTAAATGGGGTACAATCTGGGGAGAGGGGTGACCTGCAGGGTACTGCAGGGATCAGTACTGGGACCAGTCCTTTACAATGTCTTCATTAGTGACATTGCGAGGGGATGGAAGGAAAGGTTTACTTGTTTGTATATGACACCAAGATCTGCAACAGGCTGTATACTCTAGAAAGGGTGCAGAAAATGAAGAGGGACCTGGAGAAGCTTGAAAGATGTTCAGAGATGTGGCAACTGAGGTTCAATGCAAAATAATACACTTGGGTAGAAGGAACCCTGGGGAGAGCTACAGATTAAGAGGGGGGCTGACTGTCACCAAAGAGGAAAGGAACCTAGGGGTTATCATCGTTGATGACGTTAAGATAGCCAAGCAGTGTACAAAGGTGGTGGGAAGAGCCAGTGGCATGCTGGGGTGCATAAACAGGGGTATCACTAGCAGGAGGCAGGAGCTGGTGATGTCATTGTCTAAAACATTGGTAAGGACTAACCTGGAATACTAAGTGCAGTTCTGGAGGTCACACCTGCCCAAGTACATAAACCAAGTGGAGACTATCCAGAGAAGGACGACAAAGATGGTGCAGGGCTTGCACCACAAAACAAATGAGGAGAGACTAAGGGACCTCAATATGTACTCACTGGAGGAGAGGAGAGAGTGGGGGGCCATGATTGAAACTTTCAAGTATCTCAAGGGCTCAAACATGGTGCGGTGGGGGACCTTTTCTAATGTAGAAAAAGTACTAGAACAAGGGAGCACTATATGAAATTTGATGGAGGTAGATTAAGAGGTAATGTGAGTACGTTTTTCTACACAAAAAGGGTAGTTGACACTTGGAATAGTCTGCCACAGGAGGAAGAGGGGGCAAGCACAGTGGAGGGGTTTAAGCATGCCTAGGACAGGCACAAGGAAACCTTGAGAGAAGAGGGAGTGATGAAAAACCATTGATCACATAGGGTCAGTGGCTACATACTATGTATAGGGCCTATGGGCAGACTGAATGGGCCTGGAGTTCCTTATCTGCAAACAATTTCTATGTTTTTATGATTACTCATAAGCCAGAGACATGTGAGAAGTTGGCTAAAGTGTCTAGGACTGTTTGGACCACTTGGGGGTTTAGGTGATGGTAATCAGGAGATCATCTGCATACAGGAATGTTTTGAGGGTGGACCCTCCCATTTGCATCCCTGGGATCTTCTTGGACTCCCAGACTGTGACAGCCAGTGGCTCGATTGCCAAGGCAAATAGCAGGGTGACAGGGGGCTCTCCTGCCTAATGCTCTTCTGTAGCTCAAAGGCCGATGACATCATCTCGTTAGTGAGTACCCAGCTTGGGGGGAGGAGTACAGGAGCTTCTCCCAAACTATCAAGCCAGGGCCAATTCCAGGGTATGCATTAAAAACGACCATTTGACTGAGTCAAAGGCCTTCTTAAAATCGATTGCCAAGGCTGCCATAGGGGATTTTGAAGTGTTGGCCTCATGCATAAGCGTAATCAGCATCATGTGATAGTCAGACCCCAGTCTCCCTTTGACAAAGCCTGCTTGAGCTGGGTGGATGAGGCCCAGCAGTAATTTTATGAGCCGCCCTGCCAACACCTTCACCAGTATCTTGGCATCAGCGTTAATGAGGGAGACGGGGCAGTAACTCCCAGGGGCATGTGGGTTCTTGTCTTTCTTGAAGAGCACTGTGATAACTGCCTCACTCATCATGGGGGGGGGGATGACCCCTTTGGCCACAGAGTCCTCAAACACCCTCACCAGGTACCATGCTATTTTGAACCCTTTCATCTGGTAGAAGTCTATGAGCAACCAGTCTTTTCCTGGAGACTTGTGAAGGTTCATAGCCTGAATCACTTCAAAGACTTTGTATTCTGTCAAGGGAGCATCCAGAGACCCAACCAAGGCCTGCAACACTCCGGGTATAGGAAGATTGGACAGGAATTCTTCTACCTTATGGGTGTCTGGGAGGGTCGGGGATGAGTATAGCTGCTCATAAAACTGTGCCATGATCTGGTTTATCCCCTTCTGCCCATGAGTTTTTCTACCATCTTTATCATTTAAGGTGTGGATGGTTCTGGCAGCTTGCTTGCTTTTGTGGTGGTCGGCCAGCACTTTTCTAGACTTCTTCTCTCCCTCTCAATAAGAGTGGCATATCCTCCTCAGGTTAAGTTCAACTTGTCCTGTGAAGTGTGCATTTAGGAGAACCCTGGTGCTCAAGAACTGTGCAAGGAGATTGAGGGACAGATCCCTGGATCTAACACTTTTGTATTGGGCCTCCAGGTTAGCTAGTTCTTTTTCGAGAGCAGCTAGTTCTGTCTCCCTCCATTTCCTCCTAGCTAAGGCAAAGGCCATTATCCATCTCTGTATGGTGGCTTTGAAAGCCTCCCAGAGTGCAGAGTCAGAGACTTCTCCATTGTCATTGTTGAGCCAGAATTCCTCTACCTCTGGTCCCATCCATTCCTGGAACTGGGTGTTCTCTAATAGCAGGGTGTCCAGCCACCATGAGGAGGTCCAAGGCTGGTTGGAGCCCCATCTAATTATCAATTCCAGTGGAAAGTGATCGATTATAATTATTGGGTGGATCTAGGCCCTAGTGACACCCTCATATAGGGAGCTGGACAGTAACCACAGATCTATCCTGCTGGAGGACCCATGTGTGGCAGAAAAACATGTGTAATGATGCATTCCTGGGTTCCTAGTTCATCAGACATCCAACAATGTGTGTTCAGTCATTAATACTTGGGCTGCTTTACTCACCTGTCTATGCGGCTCAGCACTCCTATTGCTTCTGTTCATCTTGGAGTCTAGGGTGAGGTTAAAATCTCCTCCCATGAACACTGGAGCTTTTTTGGCATTAAACTCAGAGAGAAGTTGGTTAAAGTCATGTAAAAACTGTGAGCAATCCTGGTTTGGGACATATAAATTCAAGAGGACGATGGGCCCCTCAGGGGTCTCCATCTTGGCCACAACCCACCTGCCTTCCTTGTCCTTATTCAAACAGACCACTGTCCATCCCAGGTCCTTATGAAAGAGGATGGAGACCCCTCTTTTGCGGGAGGGGCAATGCTGTGGCTGTCCTCACCCACCCATCTTTGTTGGAGTTTCCTGGCCTCCCCTGGGGAGATCTTAGTCTCTTTCAGAAATACTACCCAGGGGCTCAACTTCTTCAGCTGTAACAGCACTTTTTTTCTTTTGACTGGGGAGTTGAGCCCCCTGACATTCCGGCTAGTTTAGTTTCCATCAGGTGGGTGAGTAAACATGGGTTGGACGAATTGTGGGTGTGCTCTCCAACCTGGGACTGTGTAAACAATTAGACTTTTCCATTTTCTTACCTTTACCAACTCCCCTTCCCTCCCTTTTTTCAATCCTTGACTTAAATTGCCTAACACCTAATGCAAATGCATACACATATACAGAATGAGACATAATGTTGTCACAACAAGAAGATTTATTAGCAGTGGGGTACCTGGATGTAACATCATCCTCTCCCTCCACCCTCCTCCCCTCTTTATACCCTCTAACTAGACCAACTTCCACCTAAGGCATCAGCCGACCTTTTGTCCAGATGTCAGTGGGAGGCACTGGTTGTGCACCACCTGGGTAGGCTAACGAAACCAATGTCATGGGACCAACCTCTTTTCATAGCCCCCACCATGTTATGCTTCAAGAACTTCTGCAGCTTTGCTCATGAGCTCCTTATGTCATTCCTGTGCAACAGCTTACATTATCTGTGGTTAGAACATGGACAAGGCTGACTACTCATCAGGTCACCTATCAGTAGTATGTACCCGCCAGGAGGCTTGAAACAAGGGCTCCCTTCTCGTTACCATGTTCCTTGCGAGCAGGTAACTGTTCTTACTCAGCCTGTGCCCCTGGATTCAGGATTTTGATGCCGTGCCCCCTTTAAGGGAAAAGGAAAAGAGCCTGTCCATGACCCCCCCCCCAAAACCCCAGGGTGGGATAGGGGAGAGCAATAAGCAACGTTGTCAAAGCCAATGGGGTTAACTGTGAAGTCTTGCTTTGAGTGACTGTTCTTTCACCCCTAGTATAAATGATTCCCAGGGGCCCTTCTTCTCCATGGTGCCTTAGCCCATTTGCACTGGGTAGTTTCCTTGCTGTGGCCTGGCCGGCCCCATGCATGTATGAGGGTCCTGGCAGGGGGTCAGAGCAGCAAGATATGTACCCTCAAGTTTCTCCCATCCATCTGAAGGGCAATAGTAGAATCTACTATATGCAAACATTGGCTGGTATTCAGGCTCAAACTTCACCCCTGGACCCTACCAAATCAGTTTGCCGTATAAAAGCGGCATATGCTAAAAGTGTTCAACACAGACAGCGTGGGTGGGAATACTGACAGAGTGCAAAACCGCTAAATGGTCTATGCACAGTTGTACATCCTAACACTGTTCCCTAGCAGAGGATAAATTCTCCGCTGGGAGGGGGGTCTACCGAGCAGCTAGCTTGGCTCAACAGGGTGAGCCACAGGCAGCAATGGAGATGGTGCAACTGCAAACTGGGTATTGAATCCCTGTCCCAGACACATGGAATTTCTCTTTCATTTGTACTTTGTGCGAATTAAGTGTCCAATCCCCCCCTGAAGTTAGGTATTTTAGTTGGAGGGGTTTGGGGGCACCACCCCCCATAACAGGGGGTGTGGGGGTGGAGCCCCCCTCAAAACACAGAGATGTGCCACTGGCAATATATCATGCTGTATTGACAGCGCGGTATATTGCAGCTGCAGAATGTCTTGTGACATAATGACCCTATACCACCACCCCCGGACAGACCAGCCAGCATTTGCATTTAGTGAATTCTGTTTAAATTGAATGGACTTTCAAACGTTGAAGTGGACACTGTGCTTTATTGTAAGTGTTTGATTTTACTGAACTTTTACAACTCTTCTGAAAAATAAAGACTTTTGGCAAGGACACTGTGTTTGAATCCAAGGCTTTTATTTATGAGTGAGAGCCATGCAACTACACAGAGCCTTTAGAGGTGCTGGTTCTTCTGTACAACCAGGCCCAACATTCAGAAAGTCAGTGACCTGGAGTATTTGACTGTTAGTACCTTCTACCCATCCTTAGTTATATTAAGTTTGTGGGATGTGAGGGTTGTGATCCCACACCCCCAGAATTAATATAACTAACTCCAGGTTGCTGACTTTCTGAATGTTGTACAGTCCCTTGTTGGGATTGTAAAACTGTCAGGCAACATGCATGTCAGACAAAAATGTTGGGCAGTAGACTGCCAGGCAACAGCATGTCAGGCAAAAAATGTTGGGCAGTAGACTGTCAGGCAGCAGCATCTCAGGCAAAAAATGTTGGGCAGTAGACTGTCAAGCAACTGTATGTCAGGATCTCGTAGTGGATTCTTGGTCTTTATGCAGGATGTCACTTTTGTGGGGGATGAAATTAAAAAAAAAAGAAAACAGGATGGCGGCAATGAAAAAGGGTTTTTCCTTCGTGAAAAAGGATTGCCCCATATGATTACTTCATGCAGCTATTTTTAAAGTGCTTACTGAGCATGCTGAGAACCCCCCATTTTTTTAAATTTAATAACTTTGGAACAGATTAATATTTTTTCACCAAATCTTGGGGTTTATGAAATGTATGCCAGAATGAGGGTGTGAGTAAAATCGAGTTTTACACATCACCCCTATTTTATTTTATTTTATTTTATGTAATTGAACTGGGTTAAAGAATATCTGTCTTGCCGCTCTCAAAGAGTTAAGTTGGCTGGTTCCATCTCAGACCTTAGGCCCATAACTCATGGAGTCCCTCAGGGCTCTATTTTGGGTCCTTTATTGTTCTCACTCTTTATTAATGACCTTTCCAACTTTTTCGCAGGGGCCTCTGTACACCTCTATGCAGATGACGCTATCGTCTATCGCTCCTCCCTTGATATTAATCTAATCAACAGAGAACTTACATTTGACTTCACTTACCTTGACGGATGGTTCTGCCACAATCACCTTGTTCTTAATAGGAAAAAAAATGAAAAGTGTGCTTTTCACCCACCGACCCCGAACCATGTCTGCTGTACCTCCTCTTAGCATTACCTCGATCAGTGGTGATACCCTTGAGTATGTCGACTCCTTTAAATATCTGGGCATTACATTGGACACTACGCTCTCCCATAGCTTGCATGTCTTGAATGTCGCTAAATCTGAACCAGAAACTTGGACTCCTCCATCGTTTCCATACTTTCCTTTCCTCTGCCTCCTGCCACAAGATTGCTTCCTCATTCCTTCTTCTACTCCTAACTTACGGTGCTCCTTTACTGCTCTTAACTAATTCCGCCTCCCTGTCTCAACTAACCCAGGCTTAGCAAAGGGTGGGAAGGTTTGCCTTCGGGGTTAGTGCCCGCTCCCACCATTGTGACATCCTCTCCTCTCTGGGCTGGCTACTTTATGAAGCTAAACTGAGGGATTCATCCCTGAGTTTCATGTTTAAGCTTGTCCACAAATTCACGCCTCCATGCCTCAGTGAGACTATACATCTAAGACAAGCTCCACGTGCCTTCCGATTTGCCTCTCTCCCCCTTCTCATTAAACCCAAACTACACCTTGCCATTGCCTGAAGGTCATTCTCATTTGCAGCTGTATATGACTGGAACTCCCTTCCCCCCTCTGTCCTGTCCTGTTTTTCCCTCTCTTTGTTCCAGTCAAAACTGTGTGCCTCTCTCTCAGCCTCTGTATCCTGCTCCTGCTTCTGCTGATGTTACATCTCTCCCTTTGCCATTCTTCTTACTCCTACTCCTGCCCTTGTACCTTGTCCGAATCCCTACCTCCTGTCTTTATCCTTCTAGTCCCTCTTGCTCATTGCTTGGCCCCTTCCCCCTTCCCTATACCCCTCTTCTTTTTTATTTTTTACTTGGCTTTTAGTCAGTTGCCTTAGGTTCTAATGTATATACCTTGAAATTATGTTATTGTTGTCTCTATTCCTTATATTGTAATATTTTTGTATATACTGATATGCTGAATTTCAGTTTTTGCCATCACGTATATTGTTCTTCCATATTACTGTACTGTCTTATGATGTGTGCTTGACACCAGGTTAACCCTGAAAAAGGGACTGTAATTGTTTCAGTGGACTTACCCAGTCACCAAAAGTCAAAAAAATAAATCATTGCTGGGGAGCATTATTTCTACAGAGCTGCAGACCAGTCGGGTTGAAGTGCGGTCCGCTGCTCATGATTAAAACAATTGCTAATTTTTTTTTCTCCTGTTTTTTCCCTCTTACCCAGCTGATGTAAAAAAAATGTTGCCAAGTGTTTTAAAAATAACTTACTGCCACTTATTCCAAGTGTGGCGAATTGTGTAGAGCTGCCACTGAGGAGTGAAGGAGCGATGGCTGCACATGCTCAATGCGAGAGAAACCCAGTGTGTGTTCGCTGTTATATCCCACAGGTTATAATGACGAATTGTAACCGGGTCTCTCTATGGGAAAAAAATACTCCACAGTTATTAATATATATTTATGTGTGATATCCTTCGATACTGATGTATTCTTGAGGCTCTTGCATTTGTTATTATATTTACTTAGTTCTACACCCTCTCTTTAACCTTACTACTGTGTTGCCAATTTATCTTCCACTTCTTCCCAACTTATTCCCTCTGTTCCCCTTTTTATGTCTCCCCTCTTCCCCTACTGTTCCTCTTTTGCCCATGCTCTTCTCATCACACTGTGCTGTAGTGACCTACCCACTAGAATTTGACTATAATTTGAAATAACTATCAAAAAGTTAAACAGTAGACTCTGTGCTATTTCACATACAGCTTATTGCTTAAAAAATAATACGATGGCAAAACATCTACTCATGCCAGTCTTGGATTATGGTACTCATATTTATGGATATGCTGGAAATGTCACTTTAAAGAATGTTGAAGTCTTGTATAATTGACTAGCCAGGTTTGTTTTACAGTACTTTGAAACTTTAAAATGTATCACTTCCAAAGGAATGAGGCCCCGGGCTAGCTCTCACCAGAGAAGAAAAGGAAACTAATTTGGGCCAAACCAGTAAATAAAATTATGTTATCCAATAAACTGATTTGCCCGATGAAAAAAACTTAGTAAAACTAAACATAAATATAGTTTGAGAACTTATAGGCAAATACAATATACAATGCTGACACAAACTGGGGAAATTACTTTTTCATTTTCTGCAGCATGTTTTTGGAACAGATTGGATGAAAGTATTGAACTTCATGCAAAAACCCCTATGGCTTGATTCTCAAAAATTGATGCAGTGCTAGCACAAGCCCTGCATCAAACCTTGTACTGCACCGCACACATTGCTGCACCTTGCACCCGATTCTCAAAGGTCATGTGCATTTGAGGCACTTTACCCCATTATGGTGGCTTGTATCAGATATTTGGTGCAAACCCCATATAAAGTTCTGCAAAGTTAGACCAGCAAAAGTAGGTCTAATTCACGCCATGTGTGCATGGGATTAAGAATCCCAATTGCCAGCCATAGAATGCCACAAGCCCCATGCGCCATGTGTTCAGCACACCCAGGGCTTTTGTCACTCCCGACACATTTAAGAATCAGGGCCCTAGAGTTTTTAACTCTGCTATGATCCAAGAATTGACAGTGAGGTGTAATTATATTAGATGAAGATGGTATGTTTAGTTACAAACACTCTAAACAGCTTCCATTGTCATGTTTGTTGATCATTTATTTTATGTACTTACAGTATGTTTGTATAGATTTACTTTGCATTAAAAATGGCAAGAAAAAATCTAGTACTTTCATTGGCCAAGAGACATCAGCTGACCGTACATTAAATCTCTATAAATAAATCGTAAGTTGTAAAATGTCATTTTCCTCCTTCAAAAAAATCTTCTAACTGAACAATATAACTGAGCCTCAAAACAGAAAGTAAAAAAAAAATCTAGCAGCCACCATATTGAAAATACTAGCCTTTGCTCCATTGAAATTTAAATATTATGTATCATTAACTGCTCACAATCTTTTTAAAAGCAAACTGCACTGCAATACTTACTACACAAGGCAAAACACATCACACAACTCAAAGCAATTTACTTACCAATTGATTAAGCTACACTGTGTAGCTTCTTCACAAAAATAGCCTGACTTTAGTCATTCCATTCTAACTCACCATATACTGCTTGCTTCAGCATGCACAGAGAATGTTATCTCCTCTTCTGTTCATAGAAGACTATCAAACTTAACATTATTTCAAGTTGTTCTTCAGAGTTTCTGTCCTGCTGCCTGTAGTAGGCTAGGTTGAGTGAAGGAGAACCACTGAACTATGAGTCACGATAACCTGCTGGGAAACCGGGAGATGTACAGCAGTCCAACTTTTCATGTGGTTCCAGCTGAGTGTGAATACACTCCTCCTGAGCTTCCTAACCCTATTTGTACATTTGTGGTGCCGGGAGAACAACTATCTGATCCTCCTGCTGCTTGTGGTGAAGGGGGGGGTTCAATTGTAAATGCAGTTCATGCCGTGACCACCAACAATGACTGCTCCTGTGTTCCTTGGCCCCATTAGTACAGTCTCTGGGAACCAAGAGAACAATTCTTAGTGTGACCACTGCTGCAAGCATGAAACTGCTGTGGTCCTGTACTGAGCTTGGTGTTAAATGGCTCCTTGGCTTCATCTGCAAAATTTTTGAGGGCTAGGAGACAGAATCATTTCTTTAATAGCTGTAGTTATCCATCTGCCAATCTTCCAAAGTATCTCCCTGGACAGGACCTCAGGGAGTCAGGGTGTGGCATGGCAAACAAACTTTTCCAAAACTGCTCCTAACAAGAACAAGCATTTGTCAATGCCAAATGTTGATTGCTTATATGTGCTGTTTAGGTATCTGGAAGTGAAAGTACCATGCCTAAGAACTGTCATGTGACCCCCAAGACATCCACTGTGTCTTTCTATTCAGTATTCACAGAAGAGAGGGAGGGGCAAGGGCCACAGCAGTACAGCAGTTGCAAAGGCTATAGGCTGGTCAGCCTCACTTCAGTAGTGGGGAAGATCATGGAGACACTGATTAAAGAAAGGATAGTGGGGCATGTAGAAGCAATCAGAGCCCAGGACCATAGGCAACATGTAGTCACAGTGGGGAGGTCATGTCAGACAAATCTGGTTGGTCTCTTTGATTGGGTGACAAAGGAAGTAAATAAGGGTGGGGCAGTGGACAACGCTTACCTTGATGTAAGCAAAGGCTTTGACACTGTCCGACATAGAAGGGTGATAAACTGGCAGAGTAGGCTGGGCATGGGGGAAAGGGTGGTAAACAGGGTTAGAAACTGGGTAACAGACAGGAGGCAGAGAGTGGTGGTAAATGGGGCGCATTCTTGGGAGAGGGGGTGACCAGTGAGGTGCTGGTCCTGGGGCCAGTCCTGTTCAGTGTTTTCATTAGTGACATTGTAAAAGGGCTGAAGGGAAAGGTCTGCCTGTTTGCAGATGACACCAAGATCTGTAAGACAGTGGATACCCCCAAAGGGGGT
The DNA here is from genome assembly GCA_016271365.2 of Neoceratodus forsteri. Lineage (NCBI taxonomy): Eukaryota > Metazoa > Chordata > Ceratodontiformes > Ceratodontidae > Neoceratodus > Neoceratodus forsteri. The sequence goes on from CM057453.1 coordinate 1,647,349,134, forward strand.
GGAGAAAATGAGGAGGGACCTGGGGAAGCTTGAGAAATCGTCTGAAGACTGGCAACTGAAGTTTAAGTCAAAAAAGTGCAAAATTATGCACCTGGAACACAGAAACACTGGGGAAAGGTACAGGATGGGGGTGGAGGGAGTTGCTGACAGTCACAAAGAAGGAAAGGGTCCTGGGGGGTTGTTATTTTATATGACCTGAAAATGTCAAATTGGTAAGACAGCTGGGAGGGCCAGTGATGTGCTGGTTGCATAGGCAGGGGTATCACCAGCATAAGGAGGGAGGTAGTGATGTCATTATATAAAACCATGGTCAGGCTTCAAATGGAGTACTGTGTGCAGTTCTGGAGGTCACACCTTTGTTAGGGTATTAACAGGCTGGAGATGGTCCAGAGAAGGGCGAATTAGATGGTACAGAGTTTGCAACACAAGACTTATGAGGAGAAATTAAGGGACCTCAATATGTTCTGAGTGGAAGAGAGGAGGGGAAGAGGGGATAGGATAGAAACATTCAAGTACCTCAAGGGTATAAATATAACTACTGAGAAGCAGGAGACAGCTGCTATAGGCATATGTGCCAGCTTCTGTGTGATATTCTTTTGTTCTTCTAAATCTGTAATCTCCAGTATTTCAATAACCACATGACCACACTGCCTTCTGTAGACAATTTTATGCTGGTTGATACCTGGTGTCAGATGGCAGACAGAGGGCTCACCAGATTGTGTTGCCATTTGAACAACTTCATAGTGTTCTTTTACTGGTAAGAATTTTGGAAAGCTGGTGAAGGTCTCACACTTTTTATTATGATTGTATCTCCTTATGTCTGTCCCCTTTGGTCTCCCCATCCCCACACCCCAACAGTCATCAGTGGCCACAGCTGCAGCTTTCTTCTTGCCAAGATGGTGGGTGAGAAACAGAGAAACATAGAAACATGCAAGTTGCCGGCACATAAGGACCACTTGACCCACCTAGTCTGCCCATTCCCCTACCTGATGGATAAGCTGCCAATTCTAGTTAAACAGCTTACTTCCTCACTCCTACCCCCAGTAGAACTGCCTTATGTCAGTTCGTGAGCAGCTGCCCTCAGAGTCTGTGAAGTCTGATGTCTTTCAGTGCCACTTATTGGTCATCTTCCAACACAGGCGAGGCACTGCCAGCTGAAAAGTAACTCAGGACAAGCAGGTTTCAAAGTGGGGAAGAAATGGAGTGAGTAAGAATGAAGTACTCATTCAGATGTGGCATCCATTTTAAGATCAGCATACTGGTGTGGACACTGCAAATAGAACCCCAGCTCTTTAAGCAGCCTTATGATGAGTAAAGGCCTCTCGAAGCACTGGAGTTGTGTTTCTTGTACTGTAAGTGGGCTGCATCTAATTTGGTAATTTACTGTACCTTACCTCTGGATGTATGATAGGGCCAACTTTAAAGAAACACTGCACCTGAATTAACACATGATGCCACAGAAACATAGAAATTGTCAGCAGAAAAGGACCGCTCAGCCCATCCTGTCTGCCCAAGTGTTCTCTACCTACTTGTAACTCCTGCCTGTATATGTTACTGTATGTCTTATTCTGCCTGCGTCCATCAGGACCTCCCTGTGAATGAGCTTGCCTAATGGATTTTTCCTGGAATGAACTTGAACCTACTCCACTTCCATAGCCCTATTGATCTCCATTGACTCCGTCATTGACCTTTTTCCAATATACCCCTATGTTTATCCCATGCATGCTTCATGCCCCCTACCATTTTAGGTTTCACCACTTCTCCTAGCAGTCTGTTTAAAGCATCTACCACCCTTTCAGTAAAGAAATATTTCTTCACATCTATCCTGAACCCCCCCCCAGCTTCATTGTACGTGTCTTGGTTTGGGTGCTCATCCTCATTTGAAGGAAACTCCCCAACTATATCTTCTTTACCCCTGTGAGGTACTTTGTAGGTCTTGATCATGTAACCTCTCGCCCTCCTCTCTTCCAGAGTGTTCATGTTGAGATTCTTCAGTCTTTCCTTGTAGGAATTCCTGTGAAAGTTCTGAACCATTGTAGTTGCCATCCTCTGTAAAACCTCCACCTTATGTCGTTTCTGAAGTGTGGACTCTAAAACTGGACACAGTACTGCAGCTGGGGGTATACCACAGAGTTAGACAATGGCAGCACAACATCCCTCCTCCTCCTACTGGAGATGCCACTCATTATGCACCCCAGAATCCAATTTGCCCTGCCCATAGCCTTCTGACACTGTACTGCCATCCTGAGGTCCTCTGATATAATAACCTCAAGAACCCCTTCACGTCTAGTGATACCGGTACTCCCCCCCATCCTATACTACCCAGCCGGGTTCCTGTGCCTGGGTACATGATTTAGACTTGCTGGCATTGGACTGAGTCGTATGAAATGGAACTGATTTGAATGAATTGCAGGCTTTTAAGCAGCTCGGGAGAGATGTGTATGTGTGTGTGTGTGTGGGGAGGACTCTGCTACTAAAGCTATTTGCTTTTGATTTGGTATAATGTACAAACAGACGAACCCCTGCTTTCTGCTCTGTGTGCTATATCAGAGATAAAGAACCCAAAGCATTGGGCCAAAATATTGAGCCCCTCTCGGCATCCCGCTGTCACTGCTCTGGTGCCGAGCCACCCCACCACCACTACCCTCTGCATCCTCCCCTGTAACCAGTTCTCTATTAATTTAGTCAGACCACCTTCCACCCATACCCCTCCTTCTTCTCCTGTTTCTCCTCCTTGGTCTGTAGCCCTCACCTCCTGGTAGTCCGCACCTTTCTCCTTCTTATCTTACCAGGTGGGTGGTGCCTTTTTGTAATACATGAACCACTCTGCCGCCCCCTTCCAGGGTTACTACACCTCCGCCTTTACCTATATCTAGGGTGAAGAGCTCATCAGGCTCCCTTATCTGGACCTTTCTAGCAACCTCAGTCTTTTGCCGCCCCCCATTTGTTTAAATCCACCTTAGTATAGATATACCTCTCTACTCCTGGCTTTTTCATTTTCTTTAAACATATTTTCTCACAGGACTACAGTCAGCTCGGTCATCCCGATTGACCCCCCATCCCTGCCCCGACATCAGGCCGACCTGTCACCTCCTTAGATTACCCCATGCTGGGGTGGTGAGGAGTTTCCCATGTTGGCCCACTGGAGCAGGATCCGGTTGAGGATGTGCCATTCGGGAGGGGGCGGGGGAGTTGAAGCTTATGCTGCCTGACCATTGGCCATTTTCCACTTTTCTCCCCTTGCTGCCTGGTCTGGTGTGCAATGACATAGGCACAGCATTCCAACGATCGCTACACTCTGCCACCACTTACTACACTGCTGCTTATTAGCATCACGGTCATCACTTAGGGGCCGCTGGAGCAGTGGGTCCCTGGATCCCACCCCAGGATAGGAGAGCAGTCCTCCGGATGCTCAATCCTATCCCTCCCTTGCCTACCCCTGGCAGCCCAGGCTTGCATCTGAACCCGGGTCACTAGCATGGCATGAAGTGTGGCATCCAGCAGCTCAACCCTCAGTGACAGTGGTCCAGCAGCAATGCTGCCTTTAATACTCCCCTCCCCTTCCTGTTCCAGTGTACCCTGTCCCCCGCGTACAAGTCACTATTCCTCCCAGACCCTACCCCAGTTAGTCACTAACCCATAATGTTTCATGTGGCACCAATCTCTTAGCCACTTGAACTCCTCAAGCCTACCCTTCCTCCCCCATGCTTGCACATGGTACTGGCAGTACCTTCAAGAATGCAACTGACTTCCCCACCCCCTCACACTGCCTGCCCAAGTACTCAAACCTCCCCCTCACTACTTCCACAGTGTTCACTGCCAAGTCGTATGTACCCACATGCAACAGTAAATGAGGTTTCTTCCTCCCCCTTGCTGTACGCTTGAGCAGTGCCTGCCTTGCCCTCCTGCAGTCAACCTGGGGACAGCTTCAACCCAATTATGGCTGTGCCTTTCCACCTTTCTGCCCCATGTCACCCATTTCAGTATAGAATCCCCCAGGATGAGTATCCCCCTGCTCCTTACCTTTCTAATACCCCTTGCACCACCCCAGTATTCATTCTTCCCTGTCCCTTACCTCCTCCAACTGCACCCTCTGTGACTTCTATATCTGTACCCCCTACTTCCATCTCACTCCTTTTCTCTGCCTTATCCTCCCATCCCCCCTTGAATCCCTTTCCAGCCTGCCTACTTCCTACTGGGCTTCCTATGTTGACCTCTCATCCTCCCCTGCTGATTTCCAATCCCTCTCCTGTCCCCACTGTTGTCAATTTAGAGCCCCCATTCCCTTTTACCCCGATAGTGATGCCCCTCCCATCCTTCCCCTTCCTGTAGCCTTCTCTCTTTCAGCCATCACCCCCACTTTCCTTACTAGTCCCCTTCTAACCTTTTGTCCTCACTATATCTTCCCTTACCTGTTGTCATCCCTCTTATGCCCCATTTGTCCCCCCCTTCAGTATGTTCCTGCTCCCCCTCTCTGTCCGATAGCAGAGTTTTGAATCTATTCCTAGTCAATACCTGTCCTACATCTCTTCCCCCTATCAGTTCCCTCCTCCTAATTGTTCCCCTCCATGCCACCCCTGGTCCCTCCCTACCTGTAGCCATCTGCTCTCTCCCCTGGTACTCCTCGTGGTCTCTTCCTCCCCCATCAGAATGCCCCCCACCCTCGCCTCGGGCACCCCCTTCCTTCTCCTCTCTTTTCTGATAGTGCCTCTGATACTGTGGTTGGTTTCAGTCTGTAGTTATTCTTCCTCTGTCCCCCTTTGCCATCCCCTATTCCTCCCTCAGGATGCCTACCATACTCATCTGCCCTGCCACTTAGACTCTTCCCTAACCTCCACAGTTCCTCCCTCAAACTAGTCTGTCATCTACAGACCATACACCCCCTCCCCGTCCTCCAAGCCCAGTCCAGGATCATGGCAGACCCACACCCTGTACACCCCTTCGCCCTTCCAAAGATGCCCGCCCTATTGACATGTGGCACCTGCCCATTTGGCCCCCATCTTATGTTACAGGCTCTTACTCCCAGGTTCTGTCCCTACTACAACTGTTGGAGCCCATATTTTACTCACATTCCTGTTCCCCCACAGTAGTCCCTGCATCGACCCTTGCCGACTGTGGTAATTCTGAACTCAAATCTCATCTATTAGATACTGTATTACTGTAGCAATCCTAAAGCCTCCTTGTCCATTTTTCACCCCTCAGCTACTATACTTTTTGTTCTCGGCTCTCATATAGTTTCACTTCGCCCAGTTAGAAATCCTATTGTACTCCAAGTATTACTCAGCTCAGTTAGATAAATAAACATAACAAATACATATGTATTATTACATCAATCATAGCAGTATAGCTCAATACTTAGGTCAGTTAGAAAAAGAAACAGAACAACTAAATCTGTATTATTACAGCTATCCTAAAGTATCCAATCATTGCTCTGCCTCCACTCCAGAGACTCTGCTGTAATATAGGACCACAGAGGAACATGGGCGGGAGGGTAGGCAACAGTAAAGTCTCAGCATAGTTCCATTGAGCTCTCTAACTACCCCCTTTCTCACTCGCTCGTTCTATTCCTCCTGATGCTGCAGGCTGCCCTTTTGTGCTGGGGTCCTGCTTGCACTGTCGCCTTTGTCTGCCCACAAAGAAATCTGCAGCAGGCCCGACACAGATCCGTTGAGCTCGCTTGCTCCTCTCCCACTCACTCACTCACTCGTTCTGTTTCTCCCGGCACTGCACACTGCCCTTTTATACTGGGCTCCTGCCTGCTTTGGCACCTTTTTCTGCCCACAAAGAAATCCGCAGCTGTCCCAATAGAGCTCTGTTGAGGTCACTCACTCCCACTCTCTCACTCACTTGTTCTGTTTCTCCTGGCGCTGCAGGCTGCCCTTTTGTACTGGGCTCCTGACTCTGTTGGTGCCTTTTTCTTCACGCAAAGAAATCCACAGTAGTCCCGACAGAGCTCAATTGAGCTCGGTCACTCCCCCTCTCTCACTCGCTCAATTCTAATCTGTCCCAAACACTGATTTCCAAAAGAACCTGCGGTATTCTGCGCCGTAAGCACAAAAACACATTTTGGCCAGTACGTGAAAAATTACAGATTTACTGTTCTTAAGGAGGTGTGCCAAAATGCCAGTGTTGAAAATCTGGCATGAAAATATTACTAATTTGTGAAGTTATAAGGGTGTGTGGAAACTGCACAATGCACGCTCGTAATACAGTCATTTTATGGAGTTTCATTACAGAATTTTCGACATAGGCATTTTAGGACCTCTGCTCATGAACAGTGTCACTGTGATTTTCTTAATGCATCCTGAACACTGATTTCCCACAGCGTCCATGCTATTCTGCGCTGGAATGCAAAAACACATTTCAGCCAAGATGTAAAAAATTACAGATGTACTGTTCACAAGGAGGTGTGGAAAAATGGCAACGTTATTGCAAATTTGAGAAGTTACGAGCATGCATGGAACCTGCACAATGCATGCTCGTCACATACTCATTTTATGGACTTTCATCACAAAATTTTCAACATAGGCATTTTAGGACCTCTACTCATGAACAGTATCACTGTGATTTTCCTACTGCGTTCTGAACACTGATTTCCCACAGAGACCGTGCTATTCTGCGCCGGAACTGCGAAAACACATTTGGGCCAGGATGTGAAAAATGACAGCTGTACTGTTCATAAGGAGGTGCATAAAAATGGCAATGTTGAAAATTTGAAGTGAAAATATTGCAAATTGGCAAAGTTATAAGCATGCATAGCAACTGCGCAACACATGCTCATAAAACAGTCATTTTTTTTATTTTTCCCACCAAATTTGCAACATAGACTTTTTGAGAGCCCACCTCATGAACACTGGCACTGTCATTTTGTTAATCAGTCCCAAAAGGTGATTCTGTGCATTGACCACAAAATCACCATTCGGGAACGATTAACACCATGACAGTGGCCGATTTCATGAGGCGGGGGCCCAATAACCCCATGTTGAAAATTTGCTGCCAGAATTCCAAAAAATGCCTGAGCTATGGTTTTTTTCTTTACAGAGGCATTGGGCACACTGGAGTGGGCTCCCAGCATGCCACCTGAATGTTTGGTGGGGCTGTAGCTGACAATGGACTGAGCACTCCTGTTGGCACATATGTAGTGCTGAGAGGGGGACAAGAGCCAAGTGGTATTGTGCACCCCTTCAGCATAAAGCAAACATTTTGGCAGGGGGGGAACCATTATGCTGATGGGGAGTGGGCTCCCCGTCAGCAACCTGAACTCATGTGGGGACTGAAGCTGATGGGGTTGGGGTCCCCCTCGGCAAACAAACACTGTTGTGGGGGGCACATGCTACCGAGGGGGATTGGACCCCTCTTGGCACTGGGGGCTCAGTCATATTGTTTGTGAACACAGCAGCAAGCCACCACCATATTCACAAACATTATTACAGTACCAACGTTCCACCCAGCAATGGCAGGTCACTCCCTCATTGCAGTGGATTGGATGACAATGCAATGATAAGGTAGCCCCTGATTGCAATGGCTGAAACGTTTCAAGGTTGTGGCACACTGGCTGAACTAGTGCCAGCAGCAGCAGCATGCCACCCCATTGGGGAAAGCAGGCCAAGCCTCAAAAGGCAGTGAGGGCATTGGCCACAACAGTGCCGTGCCTCCACAACCTGCTTCTGCAGCAAGCTGCCAGAATGTTTCTTGTACATGAGTGCAATCAGCATAAAAAGTGAACGGCCATTTCTGCCATACTATTTTTTTGATCCGATCCTCTTGTTAGGGAGGGGAGTTTTGCACTATATAACAAGTCAGCCACTCACTGTGGAATGAATAACAAACTAACTAGAGCAGGTGGGGGGCTCAGGCAACCAGAGCTGCAGTTTCAGCTCTATAGCACAGCACCACCTGCTTGCTATATAGTGCAAAGAGCACCATTTTATCACCTTCTACTGCTTTAAATACTTTTAAATTTAAAATGACAATATTAGTTTAACTAAAAAAAAAACTCTTTTTCAATTATCTTATTAGAATTGAGACATTTTATGAGTGAAAAGCCACTCCATGGTATGGATCAAATGATTTTAATACACTTCCCAGGGGCATCAGGACACTCAGCTTTCAGACTCATGCCTTAGCCTGCCCCTGGGCTGTGCATTAAAATATTTTAATGCAAATGCTGTTGTGGCTTCTCTTGCTTACTTAATTGGTACTGTATTATTGATTTTTGCTGTAACCGTTCTTAATTTGTGAATTCATCTTGTAAAAAGGGCATTGTTGCCCTACAGTAATGGTATATCTTCAAACTTTCCTGACTGAAAATAAACATTTCTACTATTGTTACATTCTGTCACCGTTCCCCACTTACACCTCTTCCTTTTGACTTCCCCCTTCCCCCTCCTTTTTGCTTGAAACTCATTTTCTCACCTTATTCATTACACATTTCATAATGTTTATTTGGTCAGGACACTCATGTTTCCCTGGACTGGTGCTTTTATCCATAATTAGCACTATCTCTATATGACAGGTGTGTTGCCATCTGCACATCACCCTACTTTTAGCCTTACTGTACTTCCTGGCTGTTTCTGCTGTCAAGATTTATGTCTGCATTGCCTCCAGTCCTTAACAGGTGGTGTTCTGTAGGTCAAGGTTTTGCAACTCATTAATAAACTAAATGTGTTAATTGTATGTGGATTTTGTTGTGTGTTAGGCACATGAGCTCAGGCTAATACACCTTTAAATTTGATTGTGTAAATACCTGTGAGTTAGCCTGAAGCCCCACCTCCTGATGAAGATTCATTCCAATTAATAACATAATAAAAATAAATTTAAATAAAAGCACCAGGGTTCATACTTCCCTTTAACACCTACAGTACAATATTGCCGCAACTTATTCTGGGCTCCTCCTCCAGGCTTCTAAAGTCTGTCCACCTGAACTCTAGGACTAGCGTTTGGAACATTTGTCTTTATGCTTTCAGGGCTGCACTGAACCACACTGTGTTGTAGTCACCATGCCTGAGTGATCCCACCTTGTTGATCCCTCCAATGTTCTTATGGTTGGTCAGAATGAAGCTGAGTATGATCCTGACCTTGGTCTTTTCCTCTATATGTTGAGACAGGAAACTGTTCTTTAAGGTATCCAGCAACACCTTTTTTTGTGGTGCTCCAGTCTGTGTCTGATATGTTGTAGTTCCCTAACAAGATGACCTCCCACTAGTTGCTGCCTTTCTTATCTCCTTGGCTAGTTCCATGTTCACCTCCTCTGACCGACTATGGAACCTGTATAGCACTCTCATGTAGACAACCCTTCATCCATACGCTGTAAGATGGGTCAATTGCGACCCACCATACCATCCATTTCCTTATCCTACAGTACTCTGACACCTTCCTTACCATACAATGCAACTATCAGCCTTTTCTCTGTTCCCTGACCTTTCTGAACAATATGTGAGGTCCCATTCGTTGTTGGGTGATGCCCATATTTCCATCACTGGTATTATGTCTGGACTGCAGACTGCTGCCATGGCCTGGAGATCACTCAATGTTTTATCAAGGCTTCTGGCATTTCCAGAGACTTCCTTTCAGGAACCCTGCCTGCTACCTGCCCCTTGTTCATTGGCTAAATCTAATTTACTTACTCTCTTTTATACATTCTTTCTGTGCCACATTTGCCGTAGTTTTCTCTCTCTATCTCTTTGCATTTTCTCTCTCTTGCTCTGTCTGTTTCATTTGTGACTCTACCATGACTACTTTCTGCATTTCCCTCTGCTCTAAGATTGCCCCCTCTAGTTGGGGGAGTGCTTATTATGTCTCATCCTGTTGGGCATAGCCCATGGGTGACCTAAGTCTTAGCCTCCCCCTATTATTTTACTGCCATGGGATGTAAGCCTCAAACCCCTGGCCTGATACCCTTCCCTCACTGAAAGAAAAATAAGGTTTATGACTGATCTTGCATGATTTATCAGAATAACATAGGAATATACAGCTATAGTCAAAAATACTGGAAGTTCTTTGCATGGCTGTGCAAGAACTGTATCAGATACACAAACTGTCACTTTTATTGCATGAATAAATGCAAGTTTATTGCAAGTGCAGACATGGTTTTTGCAAGATCACAATATAACTTTTAATACTAGTCAGGAATGCCTCAAGTTTAACATGCAGGGCTCAATTCTTGAAGGTTGATGCAGGGCTTTCACAAACTCTCTGTCAAACTCTGTGCTGCCCTAAACTCTTTGTCGCATAGTGTGCCCGATTCTCATAGGTCACATGCCTTTGTGACACTTTACCCTTTTTACGATGGCTTGCGCCAAATACTTGGCGCAAACCACGTAAAAAGGATGTCAGAGTTAGACCAGCGAAAACTGGTCTAACTCACTGCATGTAGTGCATGGGGGGCTAGGGGACTGAGAATCCTGATTGCCACTCCAGGAATGCCACAAGCCCCCATTGCCATGGATTCAGTGCTCCCAGTGCTTGCAGCATTCAAATCCTTTTGAGAATTGAGCACATAATGTTTTACAAAATAATTATACTTGTCTATTTCTTGACTAGTTTAAGCAAAGGATTTCTTCTTGCATTGTTCTTATTAACATGTGTACATGCTTTTTAGAACAGTGCAAGAAAAAAAAATACTGTGCTTACAATACTCAAGAAACATGTAAGTGTAAAATGTAGTGTTTGAGGATGCATGCTATCTTGTAAGACTCATGCAAGGAGTATCGCTCTACTCCATATACTTACAGGTAAGAATGCATGTCTTTATAGTGCTGGTACAAATCTTTAGGTACAATCCGTGCTATAAAACACTGCATGCAGCTCAGTAAAAAAAAATTACTATTTAGTTACTATTCAGTTAATATTAAATATATCTTTCTTAGGTTTCCCCTTCCTGTCATCACTGCAAAACTTTACATGAAAACAAGGTTTTAATCCATCACAGTTTATAAATCCATGATTCTTACTCCCCACTTGAATTCCTATCCCTTTATAGCTACAATGGTTGTTCCCTCCCTCCCTTGTGGGTTGAAGGCCATCCAGTTTAAATGTGCTTTTATCCCACCAAAAGGCACCCAGTCCCCTAGGAAATAAAATCATTCTTCAGTACACCACAATTCAAACTAATCATTGAACTCAAAGATTTTCAGCTTCCTTGTCTCCACCTCCTGTGTACTGTGAGAACTTCTGAGAAGGTCACAGTACCAGCTAATCCCTTAAATCTGGCCCCAGTGCTCTGAGTTAGTAACTAAGTACAGTTGTGTGTGTGGGTGTGATTATTTAGCCATTATAGTGTTATTTCTTCCGTTGACTGTGGTTTAACTAACACTGACTGAATATGTGCTGGCAGGGGTTTGTATCAGTCAGGCATCATTTCCCTACTAAACTCAAGGACCTCCGTTCTTTCAAGTGTCCCGCTCTGCCTGCTGAAATATATAATCTCTGCTGAGTGTTAGGGATAATTTGGAGGCATAGAAGATGGAAGGGATCTCAGCCTGATAGTGGTTTAGAATGGCATAGTTGGATTAGAGCTTTAGGAATGAGAACTCACCCTGTGGCTAGATGGGTTCTAGAAAGGGGACCTTCATGCCTGGTACCCATTCCCAAATATACCACTTAACACTGGCAGGTTGAATTTTCTGTCTTGCACTCCCATCCTACTCGAGCATTGCTATGCAATTCCAGATTGATAAAAAACAAGTCTGCAATCATAGTGGATCTTATCAGTTCAGCCGACCTGGCTTGTATCACTGAGACCTGGTTAGATGAAAATGCTGGCTCAGTACTGGAGGCAGTAATTCCTGTTGGATACTCGGTGATACACCACCCGAGACAAGATCATAGGGGCAGTGGTGTAGTTATCTGTTCTATGTCTAATCTAAATTTTTCAGAAATTCCAGTGGGCATTACCCAATCCTTTGACTGCATAGTGGGTGCAGGTGTAGGTTGCAGGGTACTTGTCAACTTTCATCCACCCAGAGATGAAATGGAATTCTTGCATGAATTTGCAGAATTTGTCACCGATCTTGTGTTGGTGTTCCCCAGATGGTTGATTCTGGGGGACTTCAATGCTTGGGTTGATGATGAGTCCTGAATTCATTGGATCTGAAATGAGTAATTATCTTTGCCAGCCACAATTTTGGTCATGCACTGGATTTGGTCTTCATTTCGGAAATGGAGATCGCTGACCTGGTGGTTGAATCAGTTAATTGGCCTAACCATTATATTGTAAGGTTCAGAGTCGATACACCCCCCCCCAGGCCTACTCCCACAGAACTGGTTTGTTACCGCACTTTAAGGAGTATGACTCCTGACGGTCTTATGTCAGTGTTGGACTTCTGTGATACATTCATTTGCAATAGAGATCTGGAGGAGCTCATGCTTGCTTATAATAGGGCTGTGACAGTTGCCCTTGATGTCCTAGCCCCTGTCCGTGTTCGCCCCCTTCCCATGTGTTCAAAGTCTTCTTGGTTTGACAAGATCTTGAAGGAGAAAAGACATGAGGGCTGAAGGTTAGAGAGATGCTGGCAAAAATCTGGCTTGTTGGATGACAAAATTTAATTGATAGCGCATTATAAGGACTATCAGTCAGCCATCTCCAGTAAAAAAGCTGAATTTTTGTCAAAGGAGATTTCAGTGGTGAACAATCGACCTACACAATTCTTCTGGACTGTTCACAGATTGTGTAATCCAACCTGTTTTCAGCAGTATATAGCTTTTTTCACAGGACAAATGCAATGAGTTTGTTCGCATCTTTGCCAATAAGATCGCCACCATCAGATCTGAGATTAGTTCATCCTCCTCTACTGGATTATGCCATAATCAGCATGAGGTGACGGGCTCCCACTCTACCTGGTCCACGTCAGTGAGGTTGCAGTCAAGGACACTGTACAAACTGTCAATCGTAAGTGTCCTGCTTCTTGTAGCTTGAACCCTGGACCTACATGTCTCCTAGTAGGATGCATTGAGATCATTGGTCCAGCTCTTGCAGAGATAGTCTTGTGTTTGTTAGAGACTGGGATGTTCTCGGACTCCCTGAATGAGGGAGTAGTAGTAGTGCCCCTCCTTAAAAAAACCTCCCTTGATCCTGACTGACTAACCAACTATAGGCTGGTCTCTAATCTGCCCTTTGCATGCAAGATTATAGAGAAACTAATTGCGAAGCAATTGGACGATCACTTGACAATTCATGATGTCTATGATCCTCTCCAGTCTGGGTTTCAAGAGAAACACTGTACTGAGTCAGTACTTGTTCGGGTACTTAATGATCTTCTGGTAGTGAGAGATCAGGGGAGCTGGTCCATCTTGGTTCTTCTGGATCTCTCTGCAGCTTTTGATACTGTAGACCATGGGGTGCATCTGGAACAGCGCTCAGATGGTTTATATCTTTCCTCACTGGCAGATCTCAGAGGGTGGTTTCAGGGATCTAGTCATCTGCTCCCATTTCTCTGTCATGTAGGGTGCTGCAGGGCTCCATGCTCTCTCCCATGTTTGCAGTTTACATGCTGCCATTGGGATACATTATAAGACAATATGGGCTGAGCTTTCACTGCTATGCAGATGATATTCAGATTTATATCTCTTTTACTACTGAGCAGAGTGATTTGATTTTGGTTTTTAACAGCTCTCTCTCCGAGTTGAGTGCTAACTGGCTGAGGTTGAACCATGAAAAGATGGAAATATTGGTGATGAAACCAGGATGCCAAGGTTCCGGATCATCAGTAGGTCAATCTTCCTGGCTCTTGCTTGGAGGAACCCAACTGTTAACTTCAGAGTGAGCTCAAATTCTGGGTGCTGTTTCTCATTTGAAAGAACCCCCCCCCCCCGTACTCTGTTCACCTCTGTGAGGTACCTGTAGTATTTTATCACCATGTTCCCTCTGACTCTCGTGTCTTTCCGAGGTGTACATGTTGAGACTTCAGTTTCTCCAAGTAGGGTGTTTGATGTAACCCCAAAACCATTTTAGTTGCCCTCCTTTTGACTGACTCCACTCTATCTATGTCTATGTCTTTTCTGAGGTGCAGCGTCAGAACTAGACACAATACTCCTGGTGGGGTCTCAGAAGTAAGTAATGCTATGGCAACACTACCTCCCTCCTCCAGTTGGAGATAACTCTCCCTGTATCTCACTAGTTCTATCTACTGCATAGTCACACTATCCTGCGACTTTGAGGCCATCAGATATGATAACCTAAAGGTCCCTTTCCGGCTTAGTGACTTGATTGTTAGTACAGTACCTTTTCCCCATCTTATACTCAGCTCCTGACTTACCATGCCCTATTTGCATGATTTTTTCACTTTTTGACACTAAACCCTACTTGCCATATTAATGCCCACTGCTCAAGTTTCCCAAGCCACTGGATCGCACTCCTACAAGTGACAGAACATGATGCCAACAAAAAAAGCAAAACACAACTACTTCAGTGCTAACAAATACTTGAACTAAATAGGTACAGGTATAAAAAAAGATTACAGTATTACTACAGTAGCAGAATATTCTGCAAATCACACAGGCACACAACATTCCACTAAGCTTTAAGGAGGCAGTATAGCGCAGTGGTTTAAGGCTCTGAGCTATAAACCTATAGACCTGGGTCTGAATCCCACAGTCCCCACTTGCATTAATGTGTGACCCTGAGCAAGTCACTTAACTTTCTTGTGGTCTCAGGTCACACCTGTAATCAAGCTTCAGCTTAGTGTGCCTTTTCTGGTTAAACAATGTATCGGCTATATGTGTTTTCCCCTGATGTGATGTAATTTCCTGTGCCTGTGATTTAGAAAATGGATGCCTACAGCTATAAAGGGAGGGGCAACTAAATGGATTATAATTCTGGCCCTAAAAATGTTATGGGCTCAGTCAATAGCTTATGTAAAGCAGATTTCCATTGGTAACAATACTGATACATTTAATCCTACATGGACATTTCCCTTTAACAGGGTTTCCATTAATTTCCCCAACACTGATGTGAGACTAACCAGCCTATAGTTGCTAGTCTCCTCCCTGCTGCTGCTCTTATGGAATGGGACCACATCTTCTCTTCTCCAGTCCTTCTGAACCACACCTGTTTCCAGTGAGCTGCTGAATAAGGTTGTCAGTGGGGCAGCTAGCACCTTCCCAAGTTCCTTTAGTACCCTTGGGTATATCTTGCCTGGTCGCATGGCCTTGTCTACTTTCAGAGCTGCAAGTCCCTTCAGCACTCCTTTCTTAAAAATGGACTTGTAACCACCCCCTCTTTGTTCCTGCTGCTACCTGGTAGTATATCCCCCCTCCTTCCACTGTAAAGACTGAGCAGAAGTACCTGTTCAGGATGTCTGATTTTTCTTGATCCTCTTCTGTGCAGTCTCCTCCTGCCACCCTCCTTATCATCAGTATTCCTCTACTTGCTTTCCTCTTCTCGCTGATGTACCTGAAGAAAGTCTTACACCCTTTAACTAACCCTTTAGCTATCCTTTCCTCTTCCTGAGCCTTTGCTACCCTCACTGCCTTTCCTGCTTCCCTCTGTTTAACTTGGTATACTTCTGTGTCTTCCTCCTTCTGCGTTTCCTATCTCCTGAATGTCACCCTTTTTTCCCTAACCACCTTGGCCACTTCCCTAAAGAACCATAAAAGTATATTTTTTCTTTTGCGTTTACTCACTTCTTTCACACAAATGTTGGTTGCCTTAATTATGCCCTCCCTTATGTTTCCCCACTGTACCTCTGCCCCTCCCTGGCAGTTCCCCACTAAGAGGCAGTTTCTAAGGAAGTTTCCCATTTCCTTAAAAACCCATTGCAAAATCCAGAGTCCTCTTCCTTGTGTGGTTTTCCTTTGTTCCTCTTTAAATGATAAAGTACACTGTATGGTGTTTACTGGTACCCGGGTGTCTTCCCATACTCCACAGAGGTTTTTGCAAAAGTTTCTCTAGGTACCTACCAACAGACCTGAGTCCAAACCAGCAAACAGCAGAACATATACCTCAGCTAATATACTGTACAGTTATATCATAAACGACTCATTTAGAGTATCCACTGCAGGTGAACCAGTTGTTTTCTGCATTGGACCAGGTGAAGAAATGAACAGTGTCCTGCAGTCCTGTTGGCTTCCCTGCAGATGCCCTAAGGATACCATCCTCCTGCCCTGAAAAATTAATACTCTATGCTGATGACGCTGTAATTCTCTCCTCCCATAAGGATCCAAATCCACTATGACAGAGCTTGCAGCTTGCTTTCTCATGTGTTGAAAAGTGGTTCCTTGAGCACAAACTGGTCCTAAATAAAAAAAAAAAAAGTCATGCTTTTCGCCAGTCATCAAAACAGAAATAGGCATACTCCACTCATCATAAAAACTTCTCTTGGAAATACACTAGAACAAGTGAACACCTTCAAATACCTTGGTATCACTTTTGACAAATGTCTTACTTTTGCGGCCCATATAGATAACACTGCAAAAACAGTGCACCAACGCGTTGGAATTTTGTACCGGAATCGTCAATTTTTCAGCCAAGCTGCCTTGAGGATTGCTGTTCAAAGATCCATCATCTCAATCATAGACTATGGTCTAATTGTCTATGGCTCAGCTACTACCACTGCACTAAAGCGCATCTCAACAGCACTAAATAAAACCTGTCGACTCCTCACTGGAGCATAGAGACGGACCCACACTTGTGACCTCTACATGGAAACTGGTTGGTTGCATCTTTCCAATCGCCTCATGTATCTCACCTGCGTGATGGCAAAAAAATCAATCTTGGGACTCACTCCTCCATGTATCCGGGACCTGGTCTGCCTGAACAATGGCACTCATACCACCAGAAGATCTGACCACCAACCTTTCCTTGTCCCTAGATGCCGGACTGCTCAGGGACAAAGATCTTTTACATACCTTGCCCCTACCTGGTACAATGCCCTTAACCTGCCCTCTCTATCCTCCACGACATTGGGAGCTTTTAAATCCATACTTTACACTCACCTCACAGCCTCCAGCTCCTGTGACTGCTTTGACTAAAGTCTCATCCCACTGAGTGCACTTACATTTGTTTCACTCAACCACCATGGTCTCCTCTTGACAAAGACAACCTGAGTACCACTAACCTGGTTCTGTCTGCTCTAAACTTCTTATTTCTCCTCTCTTCCCTCAAGCTCTCAATCCTTATTCCTTGCCCTTGACACTGCCTCTGAGTTCCTTTTTCTTTTCTGTACATAAATGTTACTGTTTAAGTTGTGGCCTTGTTAAACGGCTTACTGATTGTTTGTAACACTGTCTTCTATGTTTTTGTACTTAATGATGTGGAACCTTTGTAAAAGAGCCTTGGCTCAAAGGTATTAATTCCTAGAACAATAAACTTCAAACTTCAACTGTTTCATGGTTCTCATGCTCAGTGACCTCTCATGGCTTTGGGGTCACTGAAATTAGCTGCACTGTAATAGTGGACTGCTCACATGCTACTCTCTGTTACCAGTCACATGATCTGCAGATTTTTCAGCTCTGCTTAACCCTTTAATTAGAATCCCCTATCTAATTCCAGCAACTCATAGTTTCAAGAACTTTCCTTTGCTCCTGCATCTTTTCACAGCTCCTTCTCTCTCTCTCCCTCCTGTCCTGAACTTTCTATTGAAAAAAAAAATAAATTCACATACTACACCCAACAACTTCTATGTTTGCCACCCAAGTTTCAGGTGCGAGATTCTAATATGGAATACTTGAGCTGTAATTGATGCCTTTACCTCTTAATAAGAATCCTGTACTTCCTACTTACAGTTTCCAAGTGTCCTTCATGTCCTGCCTCTTTCCGCAGCCCTCTCTTCACCCCCAGCTATGTTGGACTACAGTATTTGATGGTGATTTGGGGATCGTTTGTAATGGTATGGAAAATAGAAAGGGATGGGATGCCTGTGCCCAATTAGGCTGATTCATTTTGGTCAGCATGGGGGCAAGGCTGGTAGACTCATGCCCAGTATGGATAGGTTGCTGCACTCCCCATTAGATTGCCCATGATAAGTAGAGCTCTGCCAGTTAGGGGTGAGTGACTATAGAGCTGGCCAATAGACTTTCCCCTTGTTGTTGAAGGAAAGGTCCTCTAAGTTTACCTGAAATCCCTTGGAGAGGGGGATGTCCCACAATGAGAGGACAGACCCTCTTCTAGGGAAAAAACTCCCCATTTTAGAAGGGGCAGGGGAGAAAATAACAGGTCTCAGTTAGAGACTCACAACATCTGTACATACTGTACATCACACTAAATGGTATGTTATGGAATGTGGTGAACTATTAACATATAGCTGTGGCCATTCAACTCTAAGAGTTGTGGTGTGGTTATTAAGGGTAGCATAGAAAAGTTTGGCATGTCAATTTTATTGCCATTCTGCCAAAAAATGCCAGTAAAAGGGGTATTGGTAGACAACTCCATTCTGCACTAAGACAACAGGAACAGGTAGTGCCTTTCCCTGCCTCCTGCTCAGCTGGTGTGACCCCATCCCTGGGAGGACAGGGGAAGAAGTGGGGAGACATTTCAACAGGTTGGGGAACTGATAGAACAATCCAGGAGGAGAAGAGGCAGGGTTAAAAAATGTCTGCACAGCCAGGAGTTCCCTGTTTCCCTTCCTGGATTAACCAGAAAATCCCACTCACCCACCTGCCCTCACCAACTTCCTAAAAGCAGGACATCAGGCAGAGCCAGACCAGGGTACGGAAAACTTAATCTCATTATGGTGGACTGCACTAGGGTCTGGAGAGGAATTTCACTTCTTATTTTTCCCATTAGAGAGATTTTCCCTAGTCTTTTCACCTCATCCAAAGGGATGGGATAAATACAGTAGATCAAAAAGATCACAGTTAGGCAAAATATCCCAGTTTCTTTACTCATGGAGGTGACTTGGGAGTCTTTCAGAATAGTAAAAGTAACACAAGAGGAACAGTGGCGGAGCCAGGTTTGGGAGCATTTGGAAGCCAGGGGGGCCTTTCAGTCAATTATGGGCTCCACAATGGGGACTAAACATTGAATAAAGATGGTGGTGGGGCACCACTACTCACACTGGTGCAGCCAGAGGGGCGACTGCCCCCCCAGCCCCCCTCTGGCTCCTCCACTGAAGAGGAGGGGGAACTGTACCCTATCCAGACAAGTAACTCTTGGCTCTTGGTGAACATGCTGTTTGGGGCTGGTAGAGTCATGCCTTGTTTAAATGGGTCCCTCTTGGCACCCCCCATTGGGCTTGACCTTGTTAAGCAGAGCTCTGCCAGATGGTGTGAGTGGCTCTCCTATCAACCAATTAACTCCTCCTTGCTGTTAGATGAAAGGTCTTCTAGGCTTAACTGTAATCTTCTAGAGAGGAGGCCAGCCCATGATTGAGGGCTGGACCATCAGCTCAGGTGCCCCCCCCCCCATCAAAAGGGGAATTGGGGAATGAAGCAGAGCCACTGCAGTGAATCCCAACTGTGCACATCACGCTGAATGGCATGTCATGAAATGTGGTGAAAAGTAAACCTGTGGCTCTGGGCATTTAACTCCAAGAAGTGTGGTATAGTTATTCAAGGAAGAGAAGAGGAAAGTGGGGCCTGTCAATCCAAATTAGCTTAATGTAAGATATTAAGTCTGCACGGTGGACTCCGTAATCATTTTGTAAACTTGTTATTTTTCTCACACCAAATATTATGTAATAATTTACTTCTTCATTAGCTGATTCAAACAAAACCAATGCTGGTCATGCATAGGTTAACTGCTGTACACAATGCAGCTATTTAAAATGATTTGGTGTGTTTAAAGGATCTTAACATAGTCATTTTTAGCTCATGTTTTATGGCTAATGCTCTCTGTGCTCATGCATCATTTCAGGCTGCAGAACACATAAACCAACTATACAAAGTACTCCTTTAATTATAGATGAATAGTGTTCTACCCTTTAGGACCAGCAGTTAAGCAGCTGATTAATTTCTTCTAAGGGACATCTATGCAGGTGCAGACAGCTGTGTGTGAGCAACAAAGTAATTAAATCAAAATGCAAATGGAAGATGTCTCATTAGCTGATTCAAAGAAGTCAGCTCCATAGATGTGAGATTCTACAAAATATAATGCATGCTTAAGACTAACACACTAGTTCTCTACAGTCTCAGATTACAATATAAGTCCTAATTGTACCATCCCTAATGTTGCATCCTAGTAAGGCAATCCTAATTGTGCCATCAGGGTTGTAACCACTGTGGAATATTTGACCCCACCTCTACCCTCTCCTCTACCTCTTCATATACTACTGGAACCTCAGTGTGGAAATTGACAGCCTTGTCACCATGAAATATTACTGTACTGTGTCACCATAGATGTCAGTACACTACCCCCTGCCTTATGTACTCAAATAAGGTTGAAGGGCCTAGGTTGATAACTCTTGTGGGGATTTGCTACCCAAAGATGCTGAATTAAAGTTTAGATGTACTGCAGATTGTCCAGTGTCTACACCCAGGGAAAAATAAAGTGGGCTACGTTATACTTATGCTAGAACTGCTCCAGGAAAACAATACCAACCCACTGTGGTCTCCACTGGGTGCAACCCACCCAACTCCCATACAAAGCAATCAGTAGTTTACCAAAATTGTAACTCTTACTGCTCTGCTAATAATATGCACCAACACAAAATGTTATATAGAATAATATATGGGGTGGTGTGTGTAACAATTTTACACACACTGAGGTGTTGGATGCCACATGAACCCTCCAGGGATTTATCTAGGCATCCAACACCAAGAGTGTATGCAAAATTTGATTTTCGCCACATATTTTATTTTATGTAACTGCTGGATTTCTCTTTTTCACCATGGCAATTATATAAAATAAGAGACGTTTGAGTGCATCCACGGTCTGGTCAGGTATCAGCATGGTCTGCAGTCATCTTTATTTATTTATTTATTTAAATGTTTATTTATTTTGGTAACCTGCTGAAAGTTAACTTTTTTTTCCTGGTTGTTGATTTTGTTTTTTTAATATAACTTACCATCAAGTCCAAGTGGCGATTCAGTCTCCAGGGGCAAGACAAGGCAGCCAGTGGTCCGAATGGAAGAACTGTGGCTGACACAGGCTGGTGCATGCGCACAGCAAGGGAAACCTGGTATGTATTTGTTGTTATAAACTCTCCTTTATAATGGCAAATTATGCCATGGGTTTCCCTATACGAAAAAGGGAAAACCAGTTATTATTGAGTGATCAGGAAAGAGGTCCTAGTGAAAGGAACTGGTTAATACATTAAAATTTATATCTACAGCATATCTATTTGGCCCCATGCCAACACAGTGTTGGGACCAAACGTATTGTCAGTCCACTACCCAAATTTCCACTGGTACCAATTAATTATTACTCCTAGTCCTAGGGAGCTACTGGAGATGCCTTGGTACCCATGTGTTAGGTAATGGCAACCCGATGATGTTGCTTGTGGTTGGTGTTGGTGCACTCAAACAACAATTTAAACAACAACCCTAAACAGCAATTCTGGCTAGATGGCCTACTCCATTAAACAATGATAACCCCAAGCTGTGGCCTAATTTAAAGTTTAATAGAGGGTTGCAGGACCTGCAGTTCCTGCTTCATTGCTCATGATTACCATGAGGAATACAGGCCTCCATCTTCAGCTACAGACTTGGCTGGATGTATCCACTTCATTCCATAGTCCGATGCCACACTTTCAATGGCCTCCTCAGCAATCTACTTCTCATTACTTTCTCTGGCACGTCATACAGATTCAGCTCGAGTCTCACTCTGTTGGTCTTCTGGGGTGTCTATAGACTCCAGCTGGCTCCACTGCAGTTCAGACCCTACATATCCAATGAGAAAAAGTTTATTTGGCTGTTCACTGAGGCTCAGCTACAGGGAACCTTGCCCTTGCATTCTGAAGTCCTGAGCAACAGCTTCAGTTTCTCTTTCTCTCTCTCTCTTGATGCTTGAAGCGGTCACCTCATATGTCAGATCACAGACTTTTATTTGTTCAGTCAAAGACCATTACAATAAAAACAATAAATAAACATCTTTAAAAAGGAAATGTACAAAAAATGCACAATAAATTTCATGATACAAATACATAATCATTCTACGATCAGTTAAACACTAACCATAAGTTATCTAAATAAAGTGCATAGTGCTTATACATCAAGTAAATATAATAGCACTTGATCACTTATATGTCTTACAAATAATGGAGATAGCTCTATAAAAGACTGCAACCTTCTTAATCACATAGTTGTCCTGTACTGTCGGCATCATTTCTAAAAGTGTACTTTTATCCAGCGTGCTAATCTGAGACCAAACTGGAGTCATCCAATATGTCCTGTGTTTACTGTACCATGGACACACAAAAAACAAATGAAGATACTCCATTTCTTCCTTAGTGCAATTACAATAACAAGCAGAAATATTGCTCGATTTACTAGATCTGGCCCGTAAAACATTACTTTTGAACTATTCCAACCTATATCGTGTATACTGTATATAAATCACAGCTCCTGGTCTGTTAATGATTCCAAATAGAACCTGAATATATGACAAATATCATTCTTAGCAATCCAAGGAGCAATCCTAAGAGTAGAGATTATTTGGCAATATTTTTCTTTACTATTATTAATAATTTTATTGGTGCAGTATTTTTTGTATTTTGACTAATGACAATCCCCCTGTCTTGTAGCTTCATAACATACTGTAAACCATAACTATTTAGAATATACATCAACTGTAAATACCAAGTGGATTGTTTGCAGCCCCTGATTCTCCAGCTTTCTTTTTCCTTTAAACATTCCCTAGGTAGTCTGCCTGGAGGCATTCTGATAACATTGATCCAGTAGCCAAGAAGTCTAGTTAGAGCAAAGCCACAAGGCAAGAGAAGCTTAATTCAGCTTTCACTAGGGAGATCAGAATATAATTCTCTAGATCAAGAGCAGGTCTAAGAATTGTATTAAGGGTTATTACAAGTTTTTGAATCTTCCTGTAGCCCCAAACTTCCACCAGATAAAGGGCCTGAGAAATATACTTGGCCTTTGTGGTCTTTAAAAGAGGTAACGTAGAAGAGCCTCCAAACTTTCTGTTAAATCTTAAGAGGGCAACAGCTGTTTGTTTAAATTTAACAATTAGAGATTTTATATGCATTTCCCAACATCCACTGATGTCGAAAGAGAGGACCAAGTAGACACAGGACTTGACCATCTCAATTTTATGTACACCTATTGACCAATTTAGGCACTTGCCTGGTACTAAAAATCATAACCTGACTTTTGACCTTATTTATTAGCAAGTTATGTTCCTTAGCATATATGTTTAAGGTGTTCAATTTCTTTTGTAAACCTGATCTAGCCAAAGAAATTAAGGCCAGGTCATCTGCATTGGTCAAAGCAGGGTACGACTTGGTAGGAACCATTGGAGAGTCAGTCATAGATACGAAAAGCTCTCTGAATAATTGATCAATATATATATAGAACAGATTTGAGGCAATTAAACACCCCTGTCTTACCCCCTTGTTGGCCTCAAAGATTTTATAATGCTTCCCGTTAGTCCCTGTTCTGACCTGTGCTCAAGTATGGCTATACAGTTATTTTATAATGCAAATAAGTTCAAATAGGAAGCCTTTTTGTATCATTATTTGCCAAAGCAAACTATGTGAAATGTTGTCAAAGGCTGAACTAAAAACAATAAATGCTATGTATAGCTTCTGGCCTCTTAGTGACACATATTTTTCAATTAAATAAAGGAGTATGAAACAATTATCTGCTGTACTATAACTGGTATGGAAACTGGCCCGTAACTCACTAAAACCACCCAATCTGTCAAGTTGCTCAAAGAGCCTACTAATATAATCTTAGTAAAGATGTTTACCATTAATATCTAATAAAGAAATAGCCCTATCACCCTTTTTGTAAATAGAAACAATAATAACTCCTTTCCAAGGTTTCAGGACTGCAGTATTAATTATACACAGATTAAAATATTGCACTAACAATTTTGCCCATATATATGGTGCTGCCATGTAGTCCTCCACAGGAATCATATCTGGACCCTGGGCTTTTCTTTTCCTAAGGTGCAAAATGGCCAGATAAATCTCCTGGTAGGTAAGGGGTCTGAACTGTGTTTTATTCATGGCTGTTTCCCATTCTAAGGGAGAAATTTCAAGACTAAGACAAAAAAAGCTGAGTACTGTTTAATCCACTGCTCCAAAGTGATATATGTATCCAGCTATGTATATATTTTTTTGTTCCTCTGGCTACCATAAGCCAGAAGGCTCGCTGATCATTGTTTTATATTGTCAACATATCAGACCATTGTTTAAACTGAATGACTCAACATTTTTCCTTTAAATACTCCCTGTAATCATTTCTTGCCTCATTTAATAATCTGTAGGCCTCTCTTATACCGGTCCTTGTAGTTTGTCTTGTTTGGTTAGATTATTTTTATGTTGAAAACATGTTTTATCAAACCAAGTACATGGGGCTCTAATCTGGTTACCATTTCCATGCTCACTAAGGATGGATTTCCTTATTTCATTCAGGTAGTGCATTATGGTGAGAGATATTGTATCAATGGTGAGGTTACTGTCACCAAGGGACATC
This sequence comes from Neoceratodus forsteri, assembly GCA_016271365.2. Taxonomy (NCBI): domain Eukaryota; kingdom Metazoa; phylum Chordata; order Ceratodontiformes; family Ceratodontidae; genus Neoceratodus; species Neoceratodus forsteri. The sequence goes on from CM057453.1 coordinate 1,647,373,662, forward strand.
AATTTATTGAGGGCAGCTTCCACATTTCCTACTACATCTTTTGTGTTCAACCTGTCCCATCTTATTTTAGTATGATTCCTTATCTCAAAGGGTTCAAACTCTCCAATTTTAAAGCCCCCTCTACCTCCCATCTAAGAACAAGAGGAAGATGGTCACTTTCGCTTCTTTCAGGAATGGTCAAAAATGTTCAACAGTCCATAGGACCATTCTATAAAATGAAATTCAAGACAGATGCGCCCATAGCACTACTATAGGTGAAATTCCCCTTTGTATTACCATTGATCCTCCATAAATAGGGGCTAAATTATTTACTACTAACAATTCTACCAGCTTATGCCCTGAAATATTTACTTTCTTGTCTAAGGTGGATCTCTTATAACTTATAACAGTCTCAGATAACCAGCTATGAAAATCGCTGTCTGAGTCACCATCAAAGTTCCCAATGTGGCATTTAAGTCACCACATATCAGGATATATCACAGCTAGTTGTGACCCAACAGTACTGAATTACTTCATCAAGTGCTTCCCATAGGGAAGATCAGACATGTCTTTAATTTATTGGGGGAAAATAAACATTGATCAAAAGCCAAGTGAGCCCAGGAAATTGTATATAAATATATATATATAGCCAAACAAAAGCCTGACTAATTAGCAGGTGTGCAGCTAGTCTTTACCTTATTTGAATCCAGATCAGCAGACCACCAGACATCCTACCTGACTTGGCCACTTTTTTCCCAGGGTACTGAAAACAAGAGTATCCATTTAAGGACATGTCATTGCTATCAGAGTGCCATGTCTTTTAGAGGCAAATAATATGGTGTTTATAAATAAAATTTCTCCAGTCAACATCAGCAAACCTACTAAAAACACCTGCGGTATTCCAAGTTAGCAAGGCCCAGTTATCCTGTATGTGAATATTCTCCTGTATATGAATATTTTCCTGTGATTCTGTAAAATAATCTCTATTTAGTCAAACAGATTGATTAGCAAGTGGGAGGTATCTATTATGTGTTGTCATTTCTATGGGGAGCTGTTGGCTCTCCTCTGGAAGGGTCTCAGCCATCAGGCAATTAAACTCCCTATTCTTAATAGGGAGTGTATTATTAGGTTTAACTGTATCACCCTTCATTACTTCCCATTCTATTACATGTATGCCCATTTTATCCAGAGTATCACAGCATTCCAGAAGCCTTCTATAGGTTTCACTTAAGTAACACTAAATATCACCTGATCATCCTCCAATTCCCATCCTACTGTTCTAGGTGCAAACCATTCTGCGTGTGCCAGGGGAATAATCAAAGTGTGAGCAAATAAGTTGTGCATAATATTTTTCAATTTTGTTTCAGATTCCTTTTCACTTCTTGATAAACCAAAGACCGGGAAGGTTTTGCTGAAATTGTCTGTTAAGATTTCACTGACGCTGAACTAAGTATGTCACTTGAAACTACATGAATACCTAATTCTTCTAAGCAAAGTGCTTTCTGTAAGATCAGCTCAGTCATATCCCCAGACTCAAGCAGGACATCAATTTGGGCATACGTACTTTTATCATTTTTCCTTTGTGGCCTAAGGATTTTTATACTCTCAGCAGGTAGATGCAAAATGTGCACTAGAAGGCTGTGTAGGGCCTTCTTTAGTTTTCCCTCGTTCTCTGTAGGCAGTAATTTATAGCCAAAGATGCTGATTTTGGATTCCTGTGTTATTTTAGAAACTTTTGCTCTATTCAATTGGTCTCTGTTTATAAAATCTACATAGCAGCTCATTTTATTTAATATCTCATGATTAATCCATATACGGTTAGCCAGACTAGGAGAGATACAGAACACATATAAACACTCTGTCCCCAGATCATCCTTGTCCTTCCAGATTTGAACAAAGTCAGATTCCAGTATGTGAGCTCCAGAAGCTGCCCTCATTAGGTTCACAATCTTACTTTTATTCATAGACCCAGAACACTTTGGCCTCCATTTAAAGCCATACAAACATAATATGGCCCATATATCAATATCTATGCTTTAGGGGGCCTTATCAGACTGGCAATCAATTTCCTAGGAATTCAGCAAAGGCTCATTGGCCTTGTGTCTCACAGGAGCCTTATTATAATTTTTCAAGTCTTCCCTAATAGCTTTAAGTTCTTCCTCAAAGGCGTCAAGTGCCTTAATTAAATTACCCAGGGATACATAATTCTCTTTGGCTGTTGGAAGAGTCTGGGGTCTAATAGCAGCTTGGACTTGTTCCCTCTTCTGTGTAGCTACAACTTCTACTACATCTGTTACCATTATAATTGATTCATCTCTTATTTCAGCATCCTGCAGAGACCCCTTGTCCTCCTGTCTAACAGGGAGTTCTGACCTATTAATGGCCAAAAAGGTTTCTGGTAAAGTCTGCAGTTGCTGTACATCTGGACTTTTTGCCACAGCCTTTTTTGATCATTTTTTTTTATCCTTTTTCTGTTTAGTCTTAACATCTAGGGAAGGGATTATTACCAGAGAAAAATCAAGTCTTAGTAGCTCAAACTGATCCAGTTCTATGGATGGAGAATTAGGGGATTCTGGGACAATTTTGTCCAGTTTTGTTATGATATCCTCCAATATAAAGTCATTTATGGGTTGATTTTGTTTGATAGTTTCAAGGATCATCAGGTGGGCGGCATATGTATTTTTCATAAACTGTTTAATATCTTCACTTAAAGATCACCTTGAAAAACATATTAGGATATCTGGCCAACCTGATGTAACACAACATGGTTTCACACAAACAACATCATGTCTGATGAACCTGTTGTATTTCTTTGATCAGGTTAGTAGTGCTTTGGAGACTGGCTTTCCAGTGGATGTGCCATATCTGGACTTTTCCAGAGCTTTTGATTTGGTTTCACATGAAGAGTTAATAAACAGTTTGGTGGATCTGAACATCAAATATCCTATAGTTAGATGGGTAGAAGCATGTCTCAATAGCAGTTGGCAGTATGTTAACATTAGGGGCTATGTGTCGGAATGTGGAGAAGTGACAAGTGGGGCGCCCCAGAGCTCTGTGCTGGGCTCTGTTTTGTTTAATATCTTTGTCTCATCCTTGTAGACTTCTAGAAACTCATGGATAGTGAAGTTTGCAGTTGACACAAAGATTGGAACAATAGTGAGGGACAAGGATGATACAACTGCATTCCAAAGAGACATATATATACACTAAGTGAATGGGCAACCAAACATAAAATTAAATTTAATATCAATAAATGTGCCATAATATACTTTTTGACAACCCTAATATACTTGGTAAATATACATTAAATTGAGAAGTATTAAAAACGGTTGATAATGAGAAAGATCTTGGGATTATGGTTATCAACAATCTAACCTTCAAAAATCATACAATTAAAATCACTAAAAAAGCTAACAGAATGATTAACTGTACACTCCAACATATTAAAAGCAGAGATAGTGCAGTATTAATGCCACTGTACAAAGCTTTGATGAGGTCCATTTTGGAGTATGGGGTGCAGTTCTGGAGTCCCAGGTTTAATAGAGATGTAATATTACTTGAGAAAGCCCAGAAAAAGTTAACTAAAAGAGCCAAATGTTGCAAATACCTAGACTATACAGACAGAAACCAGAGCTTATCATTATTCTTATTAGAATACCATAGATTTAGGGGTGACCTTTGTCTGGTCTATGCTGCATTCAGAAGTCAAGACCTATGAGCATGCGCAGGTTGTGAAAGGAAGGATACACTCATCTATAATAGAGCCCATGGATTACAACTAAGGGGTGAACATTGTAAAACCACCAGGAGAAAATCATGGATTATACCAATAGTTGGTAACACCGTGGAATAGCCTTCCATCTGATATACTGTAGTCAACATTGACTCAATTTCTATATTTAAGAATAAATGAGACTCCTTCTATGCAACTAGAAAATATTCATTTAAGACAGATTGGTCTTATGTGACAACACTGTCTTGGCAGAAGCCATTGTTTTGTATACAAACTTATGAAAGCAAAGGGATACCTTGCTATATCCCTCCACCCACCACGTGTCCTCAGATTTGGAGCCTACAATAAACACTTGTTTTTTTCAAATCAGAGATAAGGGTCTGAAGCTCCCCTGTTACCTCTTTTTTATTAATGTGTAGTACAGACTGTCCCAAATTCTTTCTAACAGATATACTGTAGGTGTATAGGCTTCTGGGGAGAAAACTGATGAGTATGAGACATATGTAGGAAGTTGTATACACTGTAAACAAGGCTCAGTCTAAAAGAAACTTGGATGCCTATATCTTAAAGGGCCATAAGCTAACCTACTATGAGTAAAAGGAAATGAGCGTATATGGGCCCAAAGGGCCCCCTAAGATCCACACTACTTTGTATGAAACTTTGTATATGTATAATAACTGGACTGCAGGGAAATCTCCACATTCTCCTCCCCTTTATCAATATCCACGGAACACTCTTGATTTTTATTGATAACAGTTTGTAAGGTCCCTGCACTGCCATCACTACTTTGGGTTCTTTCCATTAAAGTGTCAGTAACCTGATCAATGGCTAAGCTGAAAATCTTGGGACTAGAGGATAGTCTTGTCGACTCTGTGTGATCTAGACTAAGATCTTGCTCAAGATCAATATGCCCCTCTAAGGGGTTAGTTAGATCATTCTTTTTCAGAAAAAGGGCACTTATTTTTAGTTGACTATTAGACCTTGTACAAGGTGAGTGGTTCTTAAAGAAGTTTTTATTATCCCCTTTTTTGTTAGTTTTTTTAAGCCTCTTGCTCTTGTTCTTACTTGAGCTGATTAGTTTGTTAGCACCATTTAGTTTTATACTTTTTACTTTTGCTGACCTTTTCCCACTTTTACTTCCTACCTTTGCATGATAGAGTCCCCCTCTTCAAGTGTACTCTCAGAAGATAAATCAATAATAATGATATCTTTTGGCCCTATTTGGCCTAAGGGGTCTGAGTTCCCTGCTATTTCAGCTAAGGCTGCTTCCTTTCTCATAGCAACCATGCTTTCGAATAGTTATAAACCACTTGAAAAATAGCAGCCCCACAGCAGAGTGTGCTAAAGAACAAACATTCATAAAGAAGGGTCAAAAAGTCCTGCACCCCTCACCACAAGCTGAGACCGCAAATATTCATATCAGTCAAGCCATTCTATTGAAAACAAAATGCTTCCTGTTGCAGCTTTAGTGAAACCGGTTGGAGTTCAGTAGGGCTCAGCCTTCCTCCTCCAGCTTGTGCTATTTTAGCATGTTTTGGTAAGAGCACTGCTATTTTTGTCTTCAATAAAATGGCTTGACTGACATGAATACTTGAGGTCTCAGTTTGTGGTGAGTGGTGCAGGACTTTTTGAGCCTTGTTTCAAATAGTTATACCAGTTGGGTGTAAAAAGTGTAAATTATGCCTTAGATGAAAATTACAAACAAGGCAGTACAAATAAGAGCTATAACAAACAACTTATAATAAATGTATATAACTTAAAAAAAAAAGCTCAGCTCTAGGTCAATATATCATTATACTGTCCTTCCCACAGATAGAGAATATAATGCTGGATCAGACACACGACTAAGATTTTCCTCACACTATATTTGCCCGGAATCACCAATGCAGGTAAAGTTCAATTCTTTAACATTTAGAGCCACACAGTTTCCCTGTGATAGCTTATCTTTGTAGAACTAGTCCAGTTTCCAGGTTGTTTGCATAAAAACTCGGGGAAATTCTCCCACTGATCTTTGAGATGCCCAAATTATCAGCAGAGCTTCTAGCTGTACAGCTCCTCTTGTATCCCAGACACAGCACTTATGAAGTGGGTGTCTCTGATGCAACATTAGTACATGGGAGGAGCAAAAAGGAATAAGAACACAATTTCTTCAAATAGTCAACTGGTGCAACAATTTTCAGAAGTATATTCAGGCTGGTATCTTTCAACAGACTTAAACTCCATGTCCGCACCACTGTCTGTAGTCTGTCCCGTTGAGCCCCCACAGGGAATTGTCTTCTGCCTCTTCTGGGTCTCCGGATACACCACTATCTGTACTCCAGTTCTATAAGAGAAAGAGACAGTGAGAATGGACTAGGGGCAGAAAACTAGCTGCACGAGATGACCTGGAAAGACTGTGCACTTAGACAGGTATGGGAAAAGTTTTGAAAAACTCAAAACAATGGTGGCATACCTTTTCTAAAAAAAAGCTTGCATTGCACAGCTCCTGCTCTCCTAGCTTCTCCACAGCTAGGAAGCGTACCACCTCATATGTGATTGTTACAGCTCTTACTGAATCTATGACCCTCACGCTTTCCCAGTGGTGTAAGATGCCAAGGAATATATCAGTATGAATGACCCCAAAGGGGAAGTGCATCAGCACAACATAATAAACAAGAAACAGCAGTTTGTATCTTATGTCTTGTGAAGTTTATTTAGATGGTGACGTACTGTACAAAACATTGCAATTGGATACTTTACTACAAAAACAGAAACCTCATCATTTCTAATTCCACCATTCTCCAGCCAGAATTACATCAGCTGAAGCAAAAATAAAAACTAGGCATGTAGCTAATGTTTTAATATTTTTACATTGCATTTTTGTCAGAGCTAGTGGTGTGTATCTCTTGTGTCAGCTTAAGTCAAAGGTTAACTACTATAGCAACTATACACAGAAGAACAGATACATCTTAAAATGGCATACAGTACAACTTACGTGAGAACAGTACAATTAAAAATGATGAGGTTTCTGTTTTTGTTTGATGTGTTGATGCATTGCCCCCTTTGAGGGTTGTTCGGACTAGCAGTATGTTTGTTGGTGGCTGTAAATGCACACTTACTGTGTGCAGTGTTTCTGCCTCTGCACAGTAAACAGAAAGATACAGTGGCATCTGTTCAAGATTCAGGCATTCAGCGAAACCTCTCTGTGTATGTCATGAAATATCCATGCAACGCACTGCAATTATTTGTATAAATTCAATTTATTTCATGATAGCCAGATATGATCAATCAATTATTCTCAACATTTCACAGTGAAAACCCACTGCTTCTTCTGGAGATTTATATCAACCTGTTAAAATACATTCTGTATTAATCACATACATCTTATTCAAAAATTTGCTGAGGACATGTTGGAACATCTGTATGTCTCTGCCCAAACAGACAATGTTCCCACTTGTCAAATCCTCCTGTCAGTCTCTTAGGAATGGTCTATCTGGCTGTTGCACAATAGTTGATTGACAGTGTTGGATAAGTTGCTTTTTCTATTACTTTCTATTACTTTTGGAAACTTGTTCCAGTAAGCTCTGTGCAGTCACTAGCAAGGATGGAGAAATACTGGAAAATGTAATACACCTTACAGTTACAATTACTTATGTCTTTTTATACAAAAATAAATACATAACTGTAACTGATTACACTTATTTGAAAGTAACTAGTAACTAACCTATTACTTTCAAAAAATGTAATCTTTTTTTTTTATAATTAAAATTTTATTAGCAAATTTTCTATTACAGGGGATGGAGTTACAACATATTATGCATATACTCCAAATGTTACATGAGCTGTCCCCATCCCCTCATTTCCCCCACCCCATACAGTAGCAGATTCCATACAGTAATAGAAAAATACTATATAGTATCACAAATCAAGGATCATTGGTTATAGTGACTCATTTACCTAATCTGGCCATGATTAGCATGTGAAGGGGATCCCAAGTATTCTTGTACCACTGCAACTTATTATGGAGGCTCGCTATCACTTTCTCTGTACGTAGGTTAGCCAAAATTTCATTAACCCATTCCTGATATGTTGGGCTTACTGTATCCCTCCAATGCCGAAGCACAGTTTTTTTAACAGATAATGCAATCATGGAGATATGAAATCTCCTGATTCTCACCTTGACAGAGGATAGATCTCCCAACAAACATACGTCTGGGGTGAAGTAATCCTGCAAACCCAATATAGGATCTAGGTTAGTCTGTATGGCTACCCACAAAGACTTTATCTTGGGGCACGACCAAAAGACGTGAAGAAGCATGCCATCCTCTTGACATCCTCTGGTACAAGCTCCCGAACTTATAAGACCCCATTTCCTCAGCTTCACAGGGGTATAATACATGTTATGCATAATGTAGTATTGCATAAGGCGGAATCTATCCTGAGATGTATTTATGGCAGAACTTCCATAGAGCTGACCAATTGGGAATATATTGAGGAAGAAAAGAGACCCAGAGCCTAGTGGGGCCTTCAGGTCTCCCATATTTCCAATAAAATAGGACACAATATATTTTGGAAATAGTGCCTGGTGACCCCAACAAGGAGGAGAGATCAGATACAAAATGGAAAGGCAGATGGGCAAGGAGGGATGTTACCAAATACTGTAGAGAGGAGATGCTTTAATTGAACCACCCTGAAGTGAAAAGCTGACAGAATGTCAAATTTACAAATTATATTAGAAACTGAGGGCCATTCCCCTGCGTCATCCAGAAAAGTAGAGATTATTCCATCCCCAGTTTGGGGTAACCATTTATGAGATATCATCGTTTTGTTTATTGTGAAGGACGGGGAATTCCAAATAGACTGAGACAAGTCCAAGTATGGGGAATACCGCAGAAATGAACAGAGCTGCGTGTGAACTCTAAGGGACGTTAGAATAGTAGGACAGGTAACGGTGTCAGGAAGGGACGCTATTTTAAGATAGAACATTATCTGGGGGTCAATGTTCTCTGACTGAATAAAGTCTAACTCAATTTTGAGCCAGACTGGTCTTAAATATTCCGGACCCAGATTCACCCAACGCATATACTTTGCAATGTGACTAGCCCAATAGTAAATTGCCAGATGGGGATCCGCAGTCCTCCATCTGTTTTCTGAGTGACTAGCTTATAATATGCTAACCTGGCTTGTCTATTAGACCAGATAAAATTTTTGAAAATTCCGTGCATTTTCTGAAACCACGATAACGGAATAAAAGAGTTAAGGAGCGAGAGGGGATAAAACAAGCGAGGAAAAACATTAATTTTAATTATATTAATGCGACCCCAGAGAGAAAGAGGGAGCTTAGACCATCTATTGAGATCCTGAACTATCACTTGGGAAAGAGGCTCCAAATTTTCTTTAAACCAGGAGGAGGGGTTACGTGTTAAATTAATACCAAGATATCTGAGAACACGAGAAGACCAACCAAGACCAAGAGGAGACAAATCATTTTTGAAAACCTTATGATTAAGAGGTAAAATGGAGGATTTATTTATGTTCAGCTTATAGTTTGAGAGAGTGCTGAACTTGGTGATTTCCCCTAACATGACGGGAATAGATGTTTTTGGATGAGATAAATGAAGGAGGAGATCATCAGTGTAAGCCGTGATCTTCACCACTTGATTACCCATTGGGATACCACTTATCTCTGGGTTATTGAGAATGTTTTGGATAAGGGGCTCTAAGTATAAATTAAATAAGAGAGGGGGAAAGAGGGCATCCCTGCCTGGTACCAGAGGACAAGAGAAAGGGTTTAGAGAATGCTCCATTGGCGGATACTCTGGCAGAGGGAGTTTGTTATAAGGCCTGAATTCAGTCTATGAACTTGGCCAGGAAACCAAATACTTTAAGGGCCTGAAACAGGAAATTCCAGCTGATGCGATCAAATGCTTCCTCGGCATCCAAGGAGACCAATCCCACGGGAAAGGCAGCATCCCTGGACACCGAGACAACGTGTGACAGGGTACGTAGATGGTCAGCTGATGAACGCCCCTTCATAAACCCCACCTGAGACATATTAATAAGGTCTGGAAGGACCCGTGTTATTCTATTACCCAATATCTTCAAGAGAATTTTAATATCTTGGTTCAATACAGAAATTGGTCTGTAGCTTTGCACTAGCTCTGGATCTTTGTTGGGCTTAGGAAGGAGAACAATCAGGGCTTCAAACAGATGTGTATCTATTCTTTCACAGAAAGAATGTAACAGTACAACCGGTGAAGAACCGGTAATAATTGTGATCAATAAGTTTTATAGAATAAAGCGGAAAATCCGTCTGGTCCAGGGACCTTGTCTGAAGGCAAAGCCCTGATGGCCTCTGATATTTCCTCCAGAGATACTGGGGAGGATAGGAATTTCCTCTGTGGTTCAGATGAAGAGGGTAGAGAAGAATCCCCTCAGGTAGGCCTCGAGCTCTTCTATGGAAGGAGGGTTGTCCATGTCCCTATATAAGTGCTCATAGTATGAGGCAAACTCTTGCAAAACTTCAGAAGGGGACATCTTCAGGGATCCATCTGCCTGGGCCCTAATTGGAGGTATGAACCTAGCAGATTCCTGCTACTTTAACCTCAAGGCCAACAGGTGACCTGCTTTTTCCCCCGATCAGTATAGCTTGCTTTGGTGCAAATAAGAGATAACTCTGCTTTCTCCCTCAACATATCTAAGTATTTATCTTTAGCTACCTAAAGCCTGCTCATATCCTCTTCAGAGGCATTAGAGGATAACTTGGTTTCCAGAGACCTAATTAGAGATAATGAAGCTAGTAGTTCTGCCTCTGGAGTCTTTTTTCTTTTTGTGGCTAGGCTAATAATAATCCCTCTCATGTACGCTTTGAAAGCACCCCACAACATATCAGGTGCCATGTCCTCAGTGGAGTTGGTGGAGAAAAAGAAATTGATCTGCTCCGTTATTAGGTCACGGTATTTGATATCTTTAAGCAGTTGGCAGTTTAATTTCCATCAGGTTTCTTTATGGGGAATATTAAGAAAAACCAAATTGGAAGTCACCAGAGAGTGATCTGACACTGGACCTGGCTGATTCAAGGCAGTTAAGACCCTGGGCAGAAGGACCTGAGAGAGAAAGAGATAGTCGATGCAAGACTGGGTTCTGTGCACAGGCGAATTGAAGGTATACTCCCTGTCCTTAGGGTGTAGTACATGCCACACATCACACAGTCCGCACTGATCCAGAAAGTCCCTAAGGGCCCTCTGTCCGGGCGACAAACCCCTCGACCCACTACCAGACCTATCCACTTCAGGATCAAGAACCAAGTTGAAGTCCCCACCCATAATTATACCAATGAGAAGCATGGGAAGGAGTATGGAGATAAGCTTCATTAAGAAGCCTGGATCATCTGTGTTAGCCCATAAATGCTGCCAAGTAAAATTGGCATCGACCAGAGACTCCCCTGGACCAGGACATATCTACCGTCTGGGTCCCTGAGAACTTGTTTAGAGATAAAGGGAATGCCTCTATTGACCAGAATCATAACCCCACAGCTATTAGTGGACCCCAAAGCGTAAACACCTGGCCAATTTGTTGCCTCCAAAAATGTAATCTTTTATAGTTATTTATTTTTGTATTGTTTTTGTATAAAAAAAATAAGTAACTATAATTGTAAGGGGTATTACTTTTTCTAGTACTTATCCATCCTTGCTAGTGACTGCACAGAGCTTCCTGGAACAAATTTCCAAATGTAATAGAAAGTAATAGAAAAACTAACTTACCCAACACTGCTGGTTGACTGTTGGACTCCTGGGTGAATTCATGAGCCCTCAAGTATCACTAGATTCCTCTTTCAGCTCTGGTTCATGCGTCCCATCCTGAATGACTGTCTTGTGGGCTTCTGACCCCATTGCCAAGTTGAGAAGGTCAGGGGGTGATCAAGATGGCTGCTCATTTTATAGTTATGGAGAACTGGCCCTTAGCTCTTCATTTTCACAAGGACCCCTACCCTAAAAACATATGTGTCCCATTGGAGTGTTGTGTGGTTGTGATTTAGTTCTTGTCTGGTTGGGACATGTGAACTACTGTACATATCAGGGCCAGACCAGCCATTAATTCCTACAGCCACCTTTAGGGCACTCAGTCAGTTAGCTTAGGAGGAGCACCTGTTCATCCTCACCTTAATTGCCAGGTTCACACACTGAGTGGAACTGTAGCATGCAAACAGATAGTTCAGCAACAGACACCTCCAGCAATATCTATAAGTTCAAATTTATTTTTTATTTAGTTATGTTCATCCTTTGAAAAGGATTGTTTAATCTCACAGCAACCATTTTTACCACATTACAAAACAGGAATTCCCAGTGTTTCACTTTATTTCACACACACAAACTTTTTCAAGGGATGTGGTCCTAAAGACTTTAAACATGAGCAATTCTGTCAAACTGACCTTGAAAACATCACTTTAAGTTTACAAGGCATACAAGTTTCGAATCTAGTAAATTAGCTATTTTAGCAATTTCATTTAGTGCTAGCTGTATGAGCATTAACAGATCAAAATCAAGATTCAAAACACTCACCAAGAGTTGATAATGCGACTCCCAAAACAGAGCTGTGCTCCCTGCAGCGGTGCTGATGAGCAACCTACAGACATTTGGAAACAGCTACCTGAAGGGCTCAGTTATCATCAGCCACTAACCCAGCATTAGCCCAGGAGGCAAGAAGAGCCCTCTACGGGGGGAGGGGGGGTCACACCACATGATGTGCTTGTCTGCTGGCAGGTCCTTAAGACACACCCCACCTCCACTGTGAATCACTATAAGTCTGCATCACTCTAATGAATTAGACATCATTTTCTAGTGCACACTTACTGTAGCTGATAACTAATTAAGTCAAGAAAATCAATGTTATGTAGAACATCAACCTGGTCATAAGATACTTGAAGTAGAAAATATATAAAAATACGAATAGTAATAACAGCAAAAATGTAAGCAACTTACAAGGCAAAAAACATTTTTTTGAACAATTTACTATGTATATGTTATACACTTATGGATAATGGAGCATGGGGCACATATACCACACAAGAAATTTCTGGGAGGTTGTGGTGCAAAACTAAAACCTGTCTCTTGTTTTTCTCTGTCAACTTAGGCTTCATGAATTTATCTTTTAAGGTACTTGTTCATTTGGCTACTATCAGTGGTGGTGAGGTAAAGATTTCCCTTCCCCCTGTCTAAATTTTGCAATATACCCTGGTTACTCCTGATAATCTTTCCTACATTTCCAAATATCTCAGAGTAAGGAGTATAGAAGACTGTACTATCTGGGTAACCCAAACTAGATGTGGGTTGTTTTTTCTTTAGCAAACCCACTCTCCTTATTTGTGCTACCCTCTGTTTTGCATCCACCAGCGCATTGTTAGCATAGTGGTAGGCAGTGTTTCCAAGGAGACACCAAGAAGCAGTGACAGCAGGGCTAGAGTCCATTTTTCTAAAAGGCTCATTTGAATCTGATTTCCCTAGGTGCACCACTTTACAGTCCTTTTACAGAACACTAAATAGATGCAATAACTTGGGAGTATTTCTAAACTGTTTTAAACACTTTGTGATGCCTAGGCTAAACAGGAGGTGAAGAAGGGGAACTTACTGTGCTTGGGGCACATACTGACAGCCTGTGTGGGCATCTGGGATGAGGGGGAGTAGGGCCAAGAACTCTACACTTTTGATTACAGATTCTAGGGTAATTCCTAAAATTAGAACACTTGTTAATATGGATCCTACATGGAACCTGCTTGTATGTCTGTGAAAAGAGGGTTCAGTAGTTAAATGTTGCAGGTGCAGTATGTTTGCAGTTAAACCAGTACTAGAGGAATTCATATGTGGCAGATGTATAGCTTTCAATCACTGAAACATAAGCAGTTAAAGAGGAGCTCAAAGATGATACACAATGATTTTCAAAACTAAAACAGGCAGCACCACTTACTAAACATTGCTACAAAACTATGTGTATTTCAGGTTTTCTAACAAAAGTCAACAAATTCATACTTTTTTAGCACCTTTTGTTGAGATCCATTTCTTTAAGGTTGCTGGATGCTCAGTCAGCATGCCTCCAGGCTGCTGATGTCATTTGGGGTGCTATTCTACAGTGCCCTCTTAGGAAGATATATTGCTACTAGTAATGTAATGTTAGTAACTTCACTGCTGTTGGTCAGTGTCTGCTTTACAATAAGTTATAATTAATAGGGACCTTATCTGTGTTCATTCCTACCGATGGTTATGTTAACCCTGGTAAAAAGATCATTGTAATGAGGAGTAAAGAATAGCTCAGCCTAAATGCAAGTCAAGTAAAAGCCTGCCTCAGAGAAAACATTGGACAGGCTAGGCGGACAAAGCAATGGGTCCAGAGGGAGTGCATCAAAGGATCCTAAAGTAACTGAGGATGGAGCTGGCAGCCCCTTTAGCAGCCCTGTTCAGTAAGTTGCTGAACATGGTGGTGGTCCCGCCAGGACTGGAGAAGGGCAAATGTGGTCCCTCTTTACAAGAGTGGTAGCAAGGAGGATGCAGGAAACTACAGGCCAGTGAGTCTCACCTCAATAGTGGGGAAGATCATGGAAACACTGCTTAAGGAACATATTGTGGATCACCTGGGATCCATTGGAATGCAGGATTGAAGACAGCATGGATTCATGGTGGGAAGGTCCTGTTAAACAAATCTGAGATTTCTTTTGCTGAGTGACAAAGGTGGTGGACCAGGGAGGGGTGGTGGATATTGCTTGCTTTGATTTCAGCAAGACCTTCGACACAGTCCCACATAGAAGGCTGAGGAGTCTGGGGTGGGACACAGGGTGGTGAACTGGGTCAGAAATTGGTTAGTGGACAGAATGCAGAGAGTGGTGGTAAATGGCACACAGTTGGAAGAAATAGGAGTCACCAGTGGTGTGCCACAGGGGTCAGTCCTGAAACCAGTCCTCTTCAATGTCTTCATAGAAGACAGCAGAAGGGCTAGAGGGAAAAGTATGCCTGTTTGCAGATGACACCAAGATCTGCAACACAGTAAATACTCCAGGGTGAGTGGAGAGAATGAAAAAAAAACCTGGAAAACCTGGAGAAATGGTCTGAGGTATGGCAGTTAAGGTTTAATGTGAAGAAGTGCAAGATCATGCACGTGGGAAACAGAAACAATGGGGGAGCTACATGTTGGGGGTGAGTTGTTGATGGTCAACAGGGAGGAGAGAGATTTTGGGGGGTCATTATATCTGATGACCTGAAATCCACCAAACAGACCACAAAAGCAGGTGGGAGGGCTATTGGGATGTTAGGGTGTATAGGGAGGGGAATTACAAGCCATAGGTGGGAGATGGTGATCCTACTGTACAAGGCACAGTAGGCCTCACCTAGAGTACTGTGTGCAGTTCTGGAGGCCACACCTGTGCAAGGATATTGACAGGGTGGAAACACTGTAGAGGAGGGCAACTAAGATGTTGCAGGGTCTGCATGATAAGGCGTATGGGGCTAGACTTAAGGACCTCAGTATGTACACACTGGAACAGAGATGAGAGAGGGGGGCATGATTGAGACTTTCAAATATCTTAGAGGCATAAATAAGGTGGAAGAGAATAGCATCTTCCAGTATAAACAGTACAACAGAACTACAGGGCATGACATGAAATTGGAGGGTGGTCGTATAAGGGATAACATGAGAAAGTTATTTTTTACAGAGAGGGTGGTGGATGCATGGAATGCCCTGCCTCAGGAGGTGATGGGAGCATGCACAATGGAGGGATTCAAGAGGACATGGGATAGGCACAAGGGAATCATGCATATGAGGGTGGCATAGCTGAGGCTGCTGACCTAGTAGAGGCAGTGGGAGAAAATTGGTGAAATGGGCAGATTGGATGGGCCTTGCAGTCCTTTTCTGCCATCAACTTCTATGTTTCTATGTTTCTATCAACAGGAATGTTTAGTTCAATTTCCTGACTACAAACTTATTTTGATAATAGATAATCTCCCTCTCATTTGTTTCTATCCTGTCTATCTATACTATACCCTTCTAGTTTTAATAACTTGTCACTTCCATTTTAATTAGCCACAATTCAGTTAAAATCAAAATACTTGGGGAGTTCTCCGTTACAAAATTCCTAACCAGATCCATCTGAGGCATAAGGCTCGTAACATTAGCATGAAAAAAAGAAATATAATTTTTACTGGTGACATCATTTGCAACCTTTGTTGGGCCTGGATTAGGGTTAACATCCCCACACCTTAATAAATTAGCATAATGCTGGAGTTTGGCAATAAGTTTTAGGAACATGTTACGCAGTTCCTTAAAATCACAACACATTTACTCCCACCCCCAACCCTCATATTAGCTAAATCATGCTTATTTTGTGCCTCTATATTTATTGCCCATTTGCTTGATAATTTTTCTTGTCCAAAACCTTCCAATTTTAGTTAATTTACATACCTATGTAAGTCCTTATTTAATATGGAATAATGGTCTGTAAAAAGGCCAGATTTCCAATGCAAATCTTGTATATCAAAGCCACACAATTTGTCTCCCTCAATTTATTTTCTTTCTAATATTAAGAGGCATAGTAAAAGGAGACAAACGCACTAAGAATTTTCTGAAGAAATTGCCCCAACATTATTATAATCAGCAGTTTCACACTTACATATGAATATAAATTAAAAACTAAAAATGGGACACTATTAATTCAGACTGCTTCCTTAAAATACAGACATTGAATTACAACATCTGTACCATCTCCCCAAGCAGTTATTTGAACTTGCCCTTTTCTTCTGTTAGATGTCAGTGCTTCAATTTAAGACAGTACCAGTAGAGCAGTATCTAAATCTCTTCTTACCAGAAATTCAATTGAATTAATCCAAAAAGCTAGTTTACAGGCATAACAATTTTGAAACAGCCTACTGCTGCCTCCTACCTGTGACTCTCACTGTGGACTTTCGACACTCCTGCAAGAGCCACTCACACGGAGAGTTGCACTGTGGGGAGCCACTTGCAGTGGCTCTCCTTTTAAACTGAGAGTACCCTGCCCCCCCCTTGTCCATGTCACTGCTTCGTTCAGGTGCTGGTACTGACTGCTGCCATCAGGTAGGTCTGGTCAGTGATGATGCAAACAGCTGAAAGCAGGTGGGTGGGTAATGATGGACAGTACAAGCAGAAGCAAGCAGATGGAAAACAACAGGCTGCTTTAGCAGCACTGCTAGATGTTGATAATTTATGTCCCCTGTGGTAATCAGTACATCTCCACCCTGGTGATGTCATTTGTGGTGCTATTGTCTTTCATCTGTTAACGAGCTTAGGAGATTGTCACATTACTGAGGTCTGTCAAGCTAATTCTCTTTTTTTATTGCAATATTTCTCTTGTAAGAAAATGAAAGCTGTTTCAATGTGTTTTTGTCATGTTCAATGCCAGTAAGGCACAAAAACAGTTAAACATTATTATTTTAGCCTGTACAGAAGTCAGGGAGAGTAGCACATTGATGTAACATTTGCAGACTCTATAACTTTCTGTTATGGTGAAAGGCATGAGTCCTATTGTTATGTTAGAGACTGATGTGCTCATTCACACCTTACATTCTATAGAGGTAATTCCTCAGGATGACAATAAAATAATTATCCCATCTCCCTGTAAATGAGGGTGGGAGAAGTAAAGCTGTTATGAAACCTTACTAAGAGTTTCTATGTAACCTTTAGTTTTGTAAGTTCCTCTAGGACCCTCTGTTCTGTAAATGTTGTGAAGTTCAATTCTTCCCCCTCCGCACATCTGTTTTCCAGTTGCAGTCCCTGCCCTGCTCCCTCTCTAGTAAAGACTGATCTAAAGTACCTGTTAAGGATTGTTGCCTTCTCTAGGTCCCCTTCTACCTAGAGATGTTGCAAAATGTAATTTCACTAGCGAAATTCTGGTAAAACCGACAATTTTGCCATGCAAAATAGTTCATGTAATGTCTATTTTGGGAAATATTTCATGGGGTGCGAAGTTGTGAAATTTCTCCTGAGAAATGCAAAATTTCACCTGAAAATGGTGAAATGTCAAATTCAAGTTGTGAATTATGCCATTTTGTGGGTGAAATTTCACACTCCAAGGGTGAAATTCTGCATTTTGCTTCTGCAAAACATTTTGTGAAATGGATGAATTTCATAGGTTTCATATGTTTTGCAGAGCATGGTAGACCTAAGTCCACGGAGCTTGCCGCTTGATCTAATTGTATTCCTGGATGTTATTTTGAATTAGGTAATTATCAAATGATATCTTAAATTTTATCATGCTATCACTCTCCACTACTTCAGCTGGAAGGCCATTCCAAATTTTCACCACTCTGATACTAAACCAGTGTTTCCTTTCATTTGTTTTAAAACTTTCACCTGCTATTTGCATGGTATGTGCTCTTGTATTATACCCTTTCTCCCCTGATAATGATACCAAGCTGTTTCCTTAGTTCTAACTCCTGTTTTGCTATGTACGTGAGGCACATGTCTCCCCTTAGTCTCCTAAATTCCAAGGACTACAGGCCTATCTGTGCTAGCCTTTCCTCATATTCTATTCCTTCTAAATCAGGGATTAGTTGTGTGGCTTTCCTTTGCATTTTTTCCAATGCCTGGATTTGTGTTTTATAGTCCGGGGGACCATAGTTGTGCACAGTACTCTAGATAGGGTCTCAACAAGGAAGTGTACAATGGCATAATCACCTGTCTATCTCTACTAGTGACGTGCCTTATAATACAGTACAATATACCTTCTGTTCTTTTGACTATCCTATTGTTGTGCTGTTTGAAACTTAGTTCTTGAGTAATTCATATACCCAGGTCCCTTTCGTCTGTCACTGTTTTTCAAGATACATCCATTTAATCCATATGGTATTTTCAGATTTCCCTTGCCCAGATGCATCCAGTGCACTTCCTGAGTTAAAGGCCAAGTTGTATTTTTTTGACCATACTTCCATCCCGTACAATGCCTCTTTTAGTGTGGCAGCCTCATCTACGTTTACTATTCAACCTAGCCTGGTATCGTCAGCAAATTTTGATAGCCAGGCATCTGTATTACATGTCAATGATGAAATATAGATGTTAAACAAGCAGGACCCCAGTACCAATCCCTGGGGCACTCCACTAGACACATCTGACCATTTGGAGAAAGTGCCCATAATGCACATTCTCTGCTTCCTACATGAGAACCATGATTCAATCAATCTGGTTATATTCCCTGGGATGTTGTGTTCAATTAGGGTGTTAATTAATTCCCCATGTGGGACACTGTCAAAGGCTTTAGAAAAATTGAGGAAAATTTAATTTACTGAGTTTGAGTTGTCCCTTGCCCTACTAACTTTACTGTAGAATTCTAACAGGTTTGTTTGACAGGACCACCCCCTCCTGAAACCATGCTGGGTATTATCAATGTCCTCTAGGTATTCCGTGATAAAGTCTTTTATACAACCCTCCAAGATTTTACCCAATACTGTAGTCAGGCTCACAGGCCTATAATTTCCTGCTGCCTGTCTTGCACCCTTTTTGAAGATTGGGACCACATCTGCCTGTCTCCAAATTTCCAGAACCTCTCCTGTATTCACCAATGTTTGAAATAGGTCGCATCTGGAATCGAGCATCACTGCTCAGTATGCCTTCCTGGTAAAACTCATAAATAAATAAATAAATAGTTCAGTCAGGGGTCCTGCGAGTATTTTTCTAATTCTCTGTTCACCCTTGGTGAAATACCATCTGGTCCTTGTGCTTTATTTATATCTAATTTCTGTAGTGTTGTTCTAATGTTCATTGGATCTAATTTTAATCAACTTCCTCTTGGATTGTTTAAATAACTAAGGATGGCAGTGCTTTTATTGTTGAATACTGAAGTAAAGAAGTCATAAAACTTTGTGGCCATATTGCTGTTATCAGTTATTAATTCTCCTTCCTTGTTTTTTAAGGAACCAATTGATTTTGTTGAACCCTTTTTGTGATTAATGTATGCAGAGAAGGATTTATAGTTGTCCTTCACCCCGGTTTCCAATTTTGTTTCATGGGCCCTTTTTGCACTATTTATATTAGTTTTGGATTTCTTCAGTTTCCTTATAATGGTCCCAGCAGGCCTGGTTGCTGCTACCCCTTGCTCTAGCATAGGCTCTCCTTTTGTTTTTAATGCCTCTTTACTTTCCTTGTGAACCATGGTGGGATTTTTCCTGAGCTGTTATATTTTGATTTTATTGGTACATGAGTTGTGATTAACCCATTTATTTTGCTCTCCAGGCTGTCCCACATCTCATGCAAGGTCTGATTTTTTGAAGTCCATCTTCTAGTCCTATAAAGCTAGCTTTGTCCTCATCCCTTTGAAGTTGGCCTTGCTATAGTTAAATACTTTAATAGTTCCTGCTGTATTTCCTTTGCAGTCTAGCAAAGTAAGCCTAACCATATCATGATCACTTGACCCCAATGAGTAAAGAACTTCACAATCCTGTAACCTTTCAGTAACGTTTGTTAGAACCAGGTCTAGTTTGTCATTCCCTCTGGTATTCCCTTCAACCAACTGTTCCATACCTGCTAGATTTCATACCTCTAGGAATCTTTGCTCAGTAGGTGTTTTGGCCCATTGATTTCCCCAATGAATTCCTTGGAGATTGAAATCATCCATTAATATATTATTTTCATTTGGTGATAAAGAGTTAATATACTCAATTATGTTGTTCTCCATGGGGCTCAAGTATGCTGATGGCCTATATATTATTTCTATGTTAATTTTGGTGCCCTGTGTTGGGGATACTCTAACCCCTATAAGTTATGGGTCTTCATATAATGATGTATCTGTTTGTTGTGACATGATACAATCAGCAATACAGAGTGCTACCCTTCCACATTTATCCAAATGTTGGTCTTTATGGTAGACTGTATAACCCGGAATGTGTTTATTCCACTCATCCTCTTTACTCCACCATGTTTTGGTGATGGCACATATTTGGATGTTGTTTTCCTTTAGAGTAAAAATTAGCTCTTCAAATTTCCTGACTAGGCTGTGTGCATTTAGCAACACACAGATACAATATTGTTGCATCCTTTTAGGTCCTGTCCCTGTACTTCCTCTGTTGGGACACTTGGTAGTTGAGGTACCATGCTCATTCCCTTAAGCTGATAGTTTAAACAGTTCTTAATGTGCTGTCTGAGTGAATGGGAAAGTGTCCTACTCCCTTTTTTGTTGGTATGTAATCCATCAACTGCATACAAATCAGAATTTATAACGCTATCCCAGTGCTGCACAAAGGTATGCCCTTCCCTCTGGCAACATCTTTTTAACCACCCATTAAAATAATAAATATCTCTGTTTCCTGTGGTAGCTGCTTGAGGGACTGGGAGAATCTCCAAAATTAGGAAATGACATCCCTTTGTTTTTAGGGCTTCACCTAGCCCTTTGAAGTCCCTCTGGATGTCAATCAACTTTCTTTTCCCAATATCATTCAACCCAATGTGCAGTAATGTAACTGGAGTCACTGTATTATGCAATAGGTCGGGGAGAAGATTTCTTGCCCCTATTCCTCACCTCAGTAACACACTAACAGTGGTATTTCTTTCTAGCTTTACACAATATGTTCTCTGTATACTTTAGCATAGAGTCCCCTATTACTAAGACATCTTGATTAGATTGTAGTCTGTTAGGATCTTGCCTGCTTGTGCTGTTCTCCAAAATTGGGAGGAGGGGGAGCTATGGTCTCGTGTATCTTTGCTCTGCACTTGTGTCAAGATAATAAATTGGTTTTGTATGTGCATACTGCCAGAGCCACCTACATTTCTTCTGCCCTTTTTTGTAGTTTTTTTGCACTGTGCACGAGTCTTCTGTGCTATGAACTGTGCTCCTGGACTGTGCAGCAGTATGTGCCTCAGAGGTCCCTTCATCTACCTGGGTAATGATGTTAGCCTCCTGCTCTACACAAACTGATGCCTTGTCAATGTATTGGTCTAATAAAGTTATGTCCTTGTGCATCTGGAGTCTTTGCTGAAGTTCAGCAATTTCTCCTTTTAGAATTGCTAGTAAATTACATTTGTCACAGATGAACCATGCCATCTGTTCCCCTTCTGTGTACATATGATAGCTTTGACAGTACTTTCTAAATTCCCCAGTTTTGTCAGTAACCATTTTAGAGGTCTCACTCACTTGCACTCTCCCTATTTACTTGATTCCTCTTACATTAACTAAGGTGTGTGTCCCAGGTTCCCAGTTGTCCCAGCTGACACCCCCAGAGAAACATCTCTGCGCACAGCCTCATGCACGCTCACCCCACTCGCTGCTTTGGGTTTAAAATAGGCTGAAACTGGAAGTAACCAGTATCGACTTCCAGTGCGGCGCCAAGTTTAAAAAGTTAATGTCTGTGTACGTTTAGTCAAGAAACAAGCCCCTCTCATATGTAGGGTCTTGTAGCTCAGACACAGTGCGCACCATTACCAATACAAGGCTGTAACAGCCTATGTACCATCAGATGATACTGGATAGCCTCCAGTATCCCACACTGTCCTTTGCTGGACAAGGAAATGTGACAGTGAGGAGGGTACTCTTTACCCGAACCTCCCCTGACTCTGAGTGAACCACAAGGTTTAAGGCACAAATAAAGGTGCTGAAGTACGCCTCTTACCTTCTCTCACCAGAGGATTACTTACTCCACTGCTTGCTGGCAGTCTCTGTTCACTCTGCTTGCTGCACTGGGGTTAAAATAGGCCAAAATAGGCAAAATATTTCACATAGTGAAATTCGGCAATTTTGCACATCTCTACTTCTACCCTCTCTTCATTGTCCCCTTTGAGTCTCACTATACCCCCTCTCAACTTCCTACTTTCACTGATGTACCTAAAGAATTTCTTGTCCCTTTTCCTCACTGATTGTGCTAGCCTTTCTTCTGTCTGTGCTTTAGCACTTCTCATTGCCATCCCTTCCTCTCTCCAACATTTTTGGTACTCTTCTCTGTCCCCTTCTTTTATGTCCTCTTGTATTTTTGGAAGGCTACCCTCTTGGCCCTGATTTTATCTGCCGCCACCTTAGAAAGCCAGAGTGGCTTTCTCTTTCTCTTGCCCGTATTCTTCACCCTCACACATTGATTGGTTGGCCTGACAATGGACTCCTTAATGAGTGCCCATTGCCCCTCCACACACCTCCTGACCCCCCCAGCCAACTCCTCTTTTTTTAAGTTTAAAGTTGTATTGGTTTTCAGACAGACATATTGATATCACGTACCAGAAGAGGATGGCTGGTACCGAGCAAGTGATCAGCCATGCAGATGGTTACATGGTGCATTGCCCAGAGACAAATGAACATTAATGTGAACATCTATGACATGTTAAACCTGATGACATACATGGCTGAACAGCATCTAATTATGAAATGATATGTGGTAGGACTATTGAACGAAGGCCCTGAGTTCATGGGTTTCTCTCAATTGTAGGAATTATTATACAGGACATTGTAATTTACAGTACCTTATTATTAGAGAAGGATTCTCAGTGGGGGCCAGTTGGTGACATAATCTTATTTCATCAAGGTCTCAGTTAAGATCTGAGCCAATGCCTCTTGATCAGCTGCAACAGTGGTCTCCTGGGCTCCTGAAACAGATAAAAGAGACACAAAGAAACCTATGTTCCTTCTCATATAAACTAACTATGTGAACCAAACGAAGGGTAACTATATATACATAAAACAGTAGTTGTACACTATGTCTGATTTGTACATTTTGCTGCATCATAGACCCCTATTGGGTGATAAAGAGAGTGAAATATCAATGATTACAAAGTCACAGTAATATAGCAGCAGTAATTTTACAGAATATGTGAGTACCCTTTGAACCTGGGAGCCACATAATATAATAATTCACAAGAATACCCAGGGTAGAATGGGTGCTGCCCAGTTGGAGGGTATGGTTGAAGGTTCAGGATATGAGAGGTATCCCTCTTTGTCTGTAGTGAGTCAACCAATGCCTGTAGATGGGTTAGTGAAGGCCATGTATGGGGCCCAGCAGACATAGTATTTGGCCATGAAGTTATTTTGCAAGTGGGAGAGTCTGTCAAGTTCAGCTGTTGCTGTGAGTGCACCCAAGACCTCACCAATAGTGGATACCTGTGTTGTTCTCCATCTGCCTAGAAGAGCCCTCTTAGCCTGGAGTGCCAGCAGTGCTAGCCATCTATATTACAGCGGTGTTAAACCAAGGCTGGCATCTCTGAGGCCCAGGATCAGAAGGGGGACAGAGGGGGGATTGGGGTGCCCAAAACATGAGTACCTATGTGGCATACTTGCTGCCATAGTGGCCTAATCTTGTAACACGTCCAGAGTATGTGATACAGGTCACCCTGAGGTACTTGGCATCTCCAGCACCTGTCATTATACATTAGTTTGGCTTTGTATACACTTGGGCTACTGGTGTTTTGTACCACGAGTGGAGGATTTTGTTCTGTACTAGCCTTCTCCAGGGATCATTGAACCACAGATGAGTGTCGTTCCATATCTGACCCCACTGATCATCTGAAATTTGGAGACCCATAACCCTCTCCCATCTAAGTTTGGAGTCTACTGATTGGGTCTGGACCCTGTCCCTAAGACTAGAATATAGTTTGCCGGCTAGGCCTTTAGATGTTGAGAGCCATGATTCAATTGCACTCTCATGTTTGAGTGTTTGCTTGCCCATCAGGTGTGGTTTAACTGCCTCCCTGATCTGGAGGTATCTCCAGAAGTCTTGTTGCTGAAATCCCCATCTGTCTTTAAGGGTCTGAAAGGTCACTACCATAGGGCTAGGTAGGTTCAGTAAGTTTGGAAGGTGGATGATGCCTTTAGCAACCCACTGCGGCCATATATAGGGTTTATTGCAATACAAATTTGGGGATTTTGCCACAGGGGGTGTAAGAGCATGGGATTGGGGCCATGGCAAGCTTCCTGTGGGTTGTCATCCAGTTCTTTATTGCTGGTTATATTGTAAGAGGCTGGGCCATGCCTCTGTCTTTTGATTTGTACAACAGTGCTGCAGGTGAACATACCAACTGCCCTGCACACTTTCCATTTCCACCCATTGTGATGACTTGTCTGACTGTCAATGGAACCAGTGTGATGTCTGTACTGTGTTAAACACCAGCCTATACCCTTCCGACCAGAGTAGGTTCCAGCCTTCCTCTTTCCAATGTGCCCCCAATTTGTTGTGGCTAAACCACAGCTTTTTGCCCTCCCATAAGAAATCTCCTATGAACTTGTGAATGCTCTGAAGCCATTTTTTGAGGAGGAGGGTAGGGATATGTGTGAGCAGGTAAAATAGTTTGTGGGCTACACTATTTTTATGACTGCTATTTTGCCAGCAAGAGTTAGCCTGAGGAGCTTCCATCTCCCGAATTCCATTTTGAGAGTCTGTATTAGGGGTTGGTGGTTGGCATCGCATAATTTGTCAGGGTGAGGGATGATGTTGATCATTAGGCAGGTGATGCCTTGTGATGCCCTAAGCAGGCCTGCAGTGGAGGCCATGTCCTGTGTGCAGTGCAGGTTCATGGGCATCGTTTCTGTCTTTGCCTGGTTCAACTGGAGGTCTGAGTGAGAACTGAAGGTGTCTAACAATGGCAAAAGTGCAGGGAGGGCAACCAGAACATTGACAAGTGGGATAAGGAGGTCATCGGCATACATGAGAGTGGAATATCTTTTGCCCCCTACTTCCACACCTACGATGTCCAGGTGTTGTCTAATAGCATCCACCAGTGGTTCCACTGCAAGTAAAGAATAGCGGGGACAGCGGGCAACCTTGTCTGGTTCCCCGCCCCAGTGTTTAAGAGGGGCACAGAAGGTTGTCGGTAGTAACTTTGGCATTTGGGGCAAAGTAAATTGGTCGAACCTGCCCTCTGAAGCTCTCACCAATTCCCAGGTGGGAGAGCACTGTGTGTAGGTAGCCCCACCCCAGGGAGTCAAAGGCTTTTTCAAAGTCAACCCCTATGGCTGCTGCCAGGGTGGGAAGCACTCTGGCCACATGCATGAGATTGATGAGCGTTCATATATGGTCAGAACTATTTCTTCCTGGGACAAAGCCCAGCTGTGCAGGGTGGATCAGCTCAGTCAGGAGGCTTTTTGCATAGATCTTGCTGTTCACATTAATGAGGGATATAGGGCTATAGTTTGCCACTTTTGCTGGGTTCTTTCCTTTCTTTGGGATAACAGTTATAACCACCTCTCTTAGTGAAGGGGGAGGGATCCCAGGGTCTCTGCATTTTGATATACTTTGGTCAGTAGGAGCACTATTAGTGTGGCTATAGCTTAGAAGAAATACACAGGGTATCCATCTCCTCCTGATGACTTACCCAGTTGGAGGGCTTGAATGGCCCAGATCACTTCATCCTCAGTTATGGGAGCATCTAGGGTTTGAGTTTGAGTCAGGGAGAGTTTGGGAAGGGCAAGTTTTCCATAAACTGTTCAGTGCCTTTTTGGGGATTGGGGTGCATGGAGGTGTACAGTCTGGTATAAAAGGCTGTCATTATGTCATTTATTTCATGAGGGGAGTTTCTAATTAGGCTGTCAGTGTCCTCTAGACCTGCTGTATGTCTGTCTACAGTCTGCTTCCTTAGCTGATAAGCAAGGAGTTTACCTCCCTTGTCCCCTCCATCTCAATATCTGTGCCACAGCTGGAGAATGGCTACCTCCAGTTTCCTGTTCAGAAGTTGATTAACTTCCATTCTAGGACCCAGTACCTCCATACCCAGTGGGGGATGGGGTGAGGGGCGAGGAAGGGCTTTGAAGGCAGCTTCAGTTGCCCTGAGTTTGGATTCTAGGGTAGCCAGCTGGTGTTCTCTCTGTTTACACCTTGCTGAGGCATACCCCATTATATTTCCCCTCATCACTGCTTTATATATCTCCCAGGTAGTGGCTGGGCTGGTATCCACTATAGGGTTATTTTGGAGGAACAGGAGCATCTCCTTTTTGGCCAAGGGGATAAAAGCCAACTCCTCTTCTCTGCAAAGTCCGCGCCTTTGAAATCTAGGGTTTTAGCTTTTGTATGCATGGCTTATATTCCTGTGTCCAAATTGAACTAAACCAGTCCACCTGGAGATACGTGATCTGGTCTCCATTGGTGAGCACTAGATCCAGGATATTTCTGTCCCTGGTGGGCTCCTGTACCACTTGTCTTAGGCCTGATCCCTGTAGGGACTCCACAATGTCCCTGGTCCTGTTTGAGGCCCCTGTTGGGATGGACCTGTCTGTGTCAGGCATATTGAAATTGCACATAAGCAGAACCTTCCCCCTTATCCATTTGATCTGTTGATGTTTGTGAAGGATCGGGCTTCTTAGGATATTATAGGCCACCAAAACTGTCAGCATTAACAAAACAGGAGTTATCCACTGTTTTGTTACCTAATAGCAAATCTCATGAATTCTTTTTGATAGGCGATTTTTATCTTGATTGGGCAAATCCAGCTAAGTCTATCCATTTATGCAATATTGCTCTGACACTGGGCTTAGAACAGTTAATTACTGAGTCAATACACTTGAATTTGACATCTCCCCTTTCTCAATTAATGCTTGATTTAATTTTTACCAGCTCCCCACATCACTATCTAAAAGTAAGTACAATGTCTGATCTTGCTAGTGACCAACATGTCATCTTCTATATAAGGGGAAGGATGAAAGTACGCGGCCCTCCAAAACGAGTGCAATTTAGATATATGAAAAGGCCTGAATATTTTAAATCGATGATAGTTTTGAATAAGTTTCATAAGTTGAGTACAAGACAATAGCTTTCAACAAGAAGTCTCATTATATACGGTTCTATATCTCTTTATCCCTATATACTGTAGTTCATCTAATTTATTCTTGAAAGAGATTATCGTTTTACTGTTAACAATTTCTGTTAGGAGTCTATTACATGGGGACACAACCCTTTGATTAGTCCATTGCCCACTTTTGTTGGATTTATGTAGTTGGGCCTTTAGTTGGTATTCATGTGCTCTAGTACTTTAGTTATAGTTCTCAGCTCCAGTCCCACACATTCCCACAAGTTTTTATTTTACTAGGCAGAGTAGACCAGACACAGATCTCCCCTATGTTGCTAGTACTCTACCAAGTATAAATCTAGCTCACTCAATCTCTCATCATAGGGGAGGGCCTGTTGACCAGAAATTCTCTTAGTTACTCTCCTCTGCACTCTCTCGATGTTCCACATGTCCACTCTATGGTACGGGTTCCAAAATTGCACCCCGTACTCCACAAGTGGCCTCACCAGTATGCCATATAAAGGCAGTAACACTGTTCTGTCCCTACTTCTAATGTTGTGCAATATACAATGCAACATTCTGTTGGCTTTATTAACTACCTTAGTGGCTTGCTGTCTAAAACTAAGATCCTTTGAGACCCAGATGCCCAAATCCCTTTCACAGTCTACTTTTGTTAGTTCTTGTCCAGACAGACTGTAACTTAACTGAATATTGTTGTGGCCAAAGTGCATTACACTGCACTTGTCTATATTAAATTTCATCTTGTGGGTAGTTGCCCAAGCGCATTACTTTACACAGTTCTACCTGTAAGTTTTTTGTGTCAGCCTCTGTTCTTACTATAGCTCCTATTTTGCTATCGTCTGCAAACTTGAACATCCATACTCCATTAGACATCTGGAGAGATGACACAAATGTATTATTTTTTTTTTTTTAAAAGGAGAGACACACTAAGCTGAAAGCTTGTTTACAGGTGTGACCTGAGAGCACAAGGAAGTGAAGTGACTTGCTTAGGGTCACACAGTATGCAAGTGGGGGCTGTGGGATTTAAACCCAGGTCTCCAGGTTTGCAGCTCAGAGCCTTAAACTACTGCACTATACTGCCTCCTCAAAATAGCTCCTTAAATAGCACAGGGACCAGCACTGATCCCTGAAAGACCCCATTGGCCACCTCACCCTAATCAGAGTAATACCCTCTGACACTCACTCTCTGTTTCCTATTTCCAAGCCATGCATCTACCCACTGAACAATTCAGGGTTCAATATCTATACCCTGCAGACTACTAATAAGACCATCATGTGGCACCAAGTCAAAAGCCTCAGAGAAGTCAAGATACACTACGTCTAGTGGTAGGGCGTCATCAAGAGCTTTACTCACTGTTTCAATGAAACTCATCAGATTAGTCTGGCAAGACCTCCTCAGTGTAAACCCATGCTGAGTGACATCAGAGTAACTCTTTGCTTTTATATAGTTTTTCAAATATTCTTTGATGTAACCCTCCATTACTTTAAATAGAACGCAAGTTAGGCTAATAGGCCTATAATTGCCAACTTTTGATTTAGTGCCACCCTTATAGATTGGTATAATGGTTTCCCACCTCCACTCTTCTGGTACCACTTTATGCTTCACGGCCTATCAAACAATAACCTAACTGGGCCACTCAATTAATTTGACAACTCTTTAATTAGGGGTAGATGGAGGCAATCAGGCCCTGGGGATTTGTTTGCTTTAATGTTGTTCAGTTTTCCAAGTAGTGTCACATTGTTAAAGTCCATAGTATTGTTAGTGCCACTGCTCTTAACAACTAAACTTGTCCGACAAGCTTTGGGCTGCAAAACACTTAGGAAATATTCATTAAATGTAACTGCCATATGTCTTTCACTTGTAATTATTTCCCCTTCCTTCTGAATTGGCCCCAACTTGGCATTTCCATTCCTTTGAGTATTTATATAATTAAAGAAGGATTTTTTGTTGTCTTTCGATAAATTAGCCACTCTTTCCTCCTCATTTGCTTTGGCATGTTTTATAGCCATTTTACATTTTTTTGGCAATATTTTAAAATTTCTGCCATTTTCCAGTTGAGGGATTCTGTTTATATCTAGAGAAAGCCCTATTCTTTTTTTTATGGTCCTTTTTAGTGCTGGAGTTAGCCAAGTTGGGACTTTCCCACGGGTATTATATTTAATTTTTTCAGGGTCATAATGTGTTAAACAATATTCCAGTTGTTTTTTTATGTTATCCTAGATCTGCTGCACATTGTGCCATTTACGTTCATCTGTCCAATTCCATGCTGTCAAGTGTTTCCTCATTGCTTTGTAGCTAGCCTTGTTCCAACACCTAATTTTTATTTGTCCTTTACTAATGAGATTAAATCCTGAAATTGTAAATTCAACCCTATTGTGGTCACTCTGGCCTAGTGGTTCTCTGGCTGCACAGTTCTTTATATCATCCCCCATTTTACTCAGGACAAGATCAAGGATATTATGGGCTCTTGTACTTTGGTTAACATATTGTTTTATTTCACTAATAGCTAATACATCCAGGAAGTCTCTTTCTAATTTATTATTCCCTTTACAAGTAACCCTGTTGATATTGGGTAAGTTAAAATCTCCGATTCTAGTGCACTGCACTTAAATCTGTAGTCCTGATATTATCCAGTAACTTGGCATTGTCCTCAGCATCTAAACCTGGTGCTCTGTAGCACACACCAATTGTGATTTTTTTCACCCTGTCTAATAATATTAACCCATAGTTGCTCTACTTCTTTATAGTTATCTGATGTTCGCCTGATTTCATATGCCTCATGCATGTCCCTTATGTACAGAGCCACACCTCCCCCACTTTTCATCCTTCTATCAGTGTTAAACAGTTTATATCCTGGGATAGACTTTCCCTAGTGGTCATCCTACCACCAAGTTTCAGTAACAGCATAGAGGTGAATATCCTCATCATGTAACAGGAGATTCATCTCATCAGTTTTGTTCCTCATGCTTCTTGCATTGAGTAGTAATGCCTTAATATCCTTTGGTTTATGTTTATTTTGTATATGTGTTATGCATCCAAGTACCTGAGAGACATTAGATGTGTTGCTTATGTCTAGATCTACATTAAGAGGGTATTCTTCCCTATGTTTTGTAGTTACCACCTCCCTTCTCACTGATCTGTTATGAGAAGGGTTACACTTAAGAGATGAAGGTACCCCCCTTGGAGGTCTAGTTTAAATGCTTATCAATGGGCTGTTAATAAATGCCTCCCCAGTAGGGTATTTCCCCATCTGTCATTATATTCTTCCCAGTGTGTAATACAGGTTATTGTTTGTTTTATACACCATTTGCTTAGCCACTCATTGATACATTTAAATGTTTGGTTTAATTGTGGTGAATATCTAGGAATGAGAAGAATTTCTGAAATATGGATATCATACCCCAATTCTACTAATTTATTCTTTATGGCTATAAACTCCTCTTTGATCCTATGGCTAGAGTCATGGCATATGTTATTAGCCCCAACATGGAGAATGACCAGTGGATTTTCCCCCAAATCATACAGGATGTTGTGAAGCATTTTCATTATGTTAAAAATCCTAGCCCCCCTGAAGCTTGAATATGTTCTGTTGGTTTTATCAGGCTTACAAATAGTCTTGTCTAAATAATCAACTAATGAGTCCCCCAGTACTATAACTTGTCTCTGACTAGGTGGAGGAAGAACGGTGGCAGATACAGAAACTCCCTCCATAGGAGAAGGATCAACAGTGGACATGGAGGTCTCCACCTCAGGGTGGATATAAATTAAGGATGGAGTCAGGGTGTAGGAATCAGACAATTTGTCAAGGAAAGGGGCCGTACTCAATAAGCCAGAATTGCACATATCCTGGGGAACAATCCCAGTAGATGTACTAGGGGTACCCTCAGTAGCACCTTTATCAGTAGCCTAGTTAGCTAGGAAAATTAAAGGATCAAAACTGTTAGGTAACAGAATATTACAATGTTCAGCTTTCCATTCCTTTTTACATGCCCAAGTACTTTGCACTTGATACCATGCATTGTCTCCATTACAGTTATTATCAGATGTATCATCCTCCCTCACCCTGTTTTTGTTTGTCTGCTCGGGATTGGGTGTATTCTGGTGAGCACTAGAACTAGCCAATAATGTCTCAGTAGGTTGCTCAGTCAGTTTAGGTATTTTATGCCTTAGAGCCTGGGCTAGATTAACATGCTGTGGGGAAGGCAGTGAATCACTGGCCAGGGAAGTAGCGTCCATTGCCCTGAGCTGTGCCACCATAACCTGTGGGCTCCTCTCTAATGTAAATTGGGACATATTATATTCAATCCCAGATTTAAATGATGCCTGGGATTTCTTTTGACAAATTGAGTATAGTATATGATAAGCATTTCCCTTTGTTAACAAAGAAGTTAAAAAAGTTCTAAGGTGTGGTTTAATTTGAGACTTTTGAACTTAAAGGGGAAAAATAAATATTGGGAAATGGACGGGAAATCAGGGGTGCCTGACGACTGGCAAAATACACACATTTTAGGAACAGATTTGTTAAAGAGGTTTGACTGGTTAAAGAAAATGACTTTAAGATTAAGACTAGTGAATTAATGGGGACTCAAAAAAATGTGGAAGACTGTTGATATGTTGTATGGAAAAGGTAAAAGTAGGGAAGCCATTTAAATATTGGAAGATTGAAAAAAACGTCATCTTAGATGATGAACCTCTGGATTGATTTAATGATTTTTTTTGTGAATGTTGGACATTTTAGTGGAGATGTAGAGTAGAGAAGGTGGATATAAATATATTTGTTCAAGGAACTGGTAACAAATTTACTATACATTCCATAATGTCTCTGTTGAAGAGGTTGGGACCAACTTTTCAACTTAAAAATAAAGAGGCTTGCCCAATCTAAAAGGGCAGGACCCATTGTCCCACAGCCAAGGCCAATAAGGTGAGGATCAGTAAAAAGGAGGGATGGGGCAAGAAGGGAGGAGACGGATTAGGAAGAAAAAGGGGAGGTACAGTGATGTCACGAAGGGGGAGGAGCATTAAGACAAAGGGGCTGGGGGGATGATGCATAAGGATTGGGGAAAAAGAAAAAGGGGTGTGGAAAGGAGCAGTAAAAAGGGGCTGCATGCCAGAGAGATCTCACAATTTGCTCCATAAGGAATTTAGCTTGTGGAAGCATGTTCAGTCTATGGTAAAGCCAATGGGCATTTGGATTTATATTTGGAAGTTAAGGGACAGAGAATTAAGTTAAAGAAATAAGGCAGATTTTGTGTGGACTGGTGGACAGGAACTGAAGGACAACAAGAATATCGGAGGTAAGCAATAAAGAGGGTGAGAGCCCTGGAAAGAGAAAGAGAATGCTTGTAATAGGCCTCTGAGGCATTTCTACATGATGATAGTTGAGAGGCATGGTTTTTATTGGCTGTAGAGAGCAGGGCAACGAAGTCCTGAGGCAGTTGCTGTAGGATGGTAGACTAGAGGCATGGTGTTATGGCCGCCGAGAGCAGGGCAGTGAAGTATTGCCCAGAACAAAACAGGGGGGAAGAGGCAAAGGATGGGATAGGTATGGGGGGGTGGCCGCAGTATGCGCAGCCTTGGCTACGACAGCAGAGGGGTGGCAGGCAGCACCAAGTCCGCAGAGTGGAAGCTTGCAGCCGTAAGAAAGTCATAGAAGTGAAGCACCAAACAAAGCAGCTAATGGGTAGCTTGCGGTTGGAGGAATTAGAAGACAGGCACAGTGGAGGTAGCATGTAGGATGCAAGGCGCAAGAGAGAAGCGAGACTGGGGGAAGAGAAGGAGAAAGACAAAGAAAATAAAGAAGGACTGAGAAGTGGCATGGGAAGCCTCAGTCTTGATGGAAGAAGGTATTTGAGGGCTAAGCAAGGGAGCCCTGGGGCCTTCTGAGGGGAGTAGCACTGCGCAAGTGAGGCAGAAGAACAAATAACAGGAAGGGCCCATCACCATGGGGAGGGGGCTGAGTAAAGCTACAGGAAGGTGAAAGGCAGGGCTTGTGGTGCAGTGGACTAAATGCCTGCTGCTGGTGCACAGGGTCCAGGGTGAATTTCAGGCAGGATGGTGGGAACATGCAAAGGGGGTTGAGAAGAGGGCAGCCTTGGTGAAAAGGCCAGCAAAAAGAGAAAAGGGGAACAGAGGGCGAACGTGGGATGACGAGGGGAAAAAAGCAAGTAAACGCACCAGACTGGCACTTGGAAGGGAGAAGGCCCTGTGGGGGAAGGAGGAGGAAAGGAGGTGAAAACACCATGGACCCAGATCACGTGGATGGCATGTGATGGCATCACCACGTGGGGAGGGTGACAGCAGCAGGGAAGGTGAGCGGAGAGGCCTATAGGGAAATAAAAAGCAGGGGCAGGGAGGGGCCAACAAAAAGGGGGTAAACACTGTATTGGGAGGCAAAGGGAAGTGACGCCAGCAAGCCCCACCATTTTGGCAATCTGTTTGCGAGGGGGGACCAGGAGTTAGGCATGGGAGTGAGGGGTAAGGGCAATGGAAGGAGGGATACAGAGGGTCAGGGACGGCAGGAACCTGGAGAGAGGTGTCATCCTTCCCGGGTCCATGGCATAAGGGTCTGGTTCAGTGACAACAGTGAGACAGGATAGAGGAAGGCCGCCAAGCAACAGGGAGTGGCAGCAAAAAAAGAGAGGGAGGGGGGAGCAGATTCAGTAACAAAATGAAAAGGGGACAGGTGGCAAGCAACGGATGGTTGAGTTAACAGATTTGTTGTCATTATAGATACGAAAAGAGAATGGCACCAAGAAAGACAAAGCCCAACAAGGAGGAGTGTTTCAAGGTGGTGATGGATTTGGTGGAGAAGGCAAATTGGCTACTGGAGGTGGCAGAGCAGGAGGCCATGGAGAAGGGTACAAAAAGGAAAGGAAGGATGGGGAAGGGCAAGGAGGCCAACAAAAAGGTGCCACCATGGGTCACCGCTAGAGAGCCCAGTACGGTGATACAAGTGGTGGAGACAGGGGCACCTTCCTCAGAGAACCCAAGACTCGAGCCCTGTCCAGACAGCACCCCGGGACCAGGGACAGGGGCAGAGCCGACAGTGCTGATTTGCCAAGCCTGTCCACCAATACCAGTGGTAGAGCCAACACCGCTGCAAACGAGCTGTCCACAAGTGCCAGGCCCTTCTCAGACAATTGTAACAGGTAATCAAGGGGTGTCGATGGAGAGCAGTATAAAAGAATATATTGCACAAATGTTAAGAAACATGGGGGAAGTGGGATTAGTCAGTTTGAAAAGGCTTTGGGGGAATGAAAGGGTGTAGGGACGGAGGGGCGGCGGGGGATAATCAAGGGGTACAAAAGGAGATAGGGGCTCCGGGGGTGTGTTTAGCTGACCACGTGCCTACAGCAGTGAAAAAGAAGATATGGAAAGGGGAATATGTAGACGTTTTTGCATTAGTGAACATGGATAGCATGGAAAAATATGAAGAAAAAGATAGCTTTGAGAAAAAAGACCTGGCAGCGGCAGTAGTGCTGCTCAAGAAGGAAGACGAGGACAAAACATGGAAAGGAAAAACCTGGGATAACTGGGCTACAGGCTTTACATATTTTACAGCCATAGTAATCGAGAAGAGGGCAGACTTAGCAATACCCCTTCTTACCTATTCCTTCATCATAAAAAACGCAAACAAAAAGGGAGGGCATAGTTGGTTACGGTATAATGAAAAGTTTAGGAAGAGAATGGCGAATTTTAGGGATGTGAAATGGGACACCAGACAGATAGATTTGTGGTTGGAGATTTACACAAGCCCAACAGACAGATGCAGAGGGTGACAAAAGAATGGCAGTGGCAACGAAGGCATGTTGGGGATACAATAGGGCAGCCTGTTCGTGGCCGAATTGTCGTTTCCGGCACATATGTTCTAAGTGTGGGGGCCACCACCCAGTGGCCCGATGTAGATACAGTTGGGAAAAAGGGGGCAGGCAATCAGGACAGCACCCTTCAGACAGTATTTTGGAGTGGACAGAGTCCATATCGGGGACAACAGTGGGGGAGGGGGTACAGGGGTAGGGGAACGGGGGAAATGGCAAGGCTATCAACCTCGACATCAGGACACATGAGGGGATGAGGGTGAGTGGTGTACAGCTGGTACACACTCCCATAAACATAGGAAGGATGGAAAGATGGTTGGAGGGATACCCGGACAAGGGGGTGGCAGAAACATTAAGGGGTGGTTTTAAATATGGTTTTAGCTTGCTGTTCAAAGGATTGAAGAAACAGATGGTGGCAAATAACTTAAAATCAGTGAAAGGAAAAGAGGAGGTTCTGACCAAGAAGATTAGGGAGGAGATAAGGGCAGGGAGGGTCGAAGGCCCCTTCGCGACCCTGCCACTGGCCAGCCTGAGGGTCTCACCACTGGGGCTGGTCCCGAAAAAACAAGAAGGGGAATATAGGGTAATACATCACCTATTGTACCCAGAGGGGGATTCAGTTAAAGATGCCATAGGGAAGGAGGACAGCAGAGTCACGTACGCCACACTGGAGGATGCAGTAAGACTGATTAGAACAAAACAGGAAGCATGGATGGCGAAAACAGACACTGAGTCAGCTTTTCACTTGTTACGGGTTAGACCAGAAGACTGGGATTTACTGGGTTTCAGAGTGGAAGGGAAGTATTACTTTGATAAAGCCATGCCGATGGGGTGTTCAATTGCGTCTGCGACGTTCAAGATGTTTAGTACGTGGTTGCAGTGGATTTTTCAGAACAGATTCGGGTATCGGGCAGTAGTGCACTACCTGGACAACTTCCTGTTCATTGGGGAGGGTAAGGCAGAGACCCAAGACATGCTCAGGAAATTCCAGAGATTATGCCAGAATTTGGGGGTTCCCCCTAGCCAAAGACAAGATGGAGGGGCCGAGTCGCATAATCGAGTTTTTGGGATTAGAATTGGATTCAACAAAGGAATTGTTTCGACTACATGAACAGAAGGTTAGGAAACTGAAAGATCTATTGAAGACAGTAAGAAAGTGCAGAAGGGTGAGGCTGCAACAGGCCCAATAAGTGCTGGGCCATTTAAACTTTGCATGTACAGCGATCACGCCAGGACGTATGTTTAAGCGGTGTCTGGCATGGGCTACGAGAGGGGCCACAAAGCTGCACCACTGGGTAGACATTAACAAGATGACAAGGGGGGACTTGGCAGTATGGGAGCAATTTCTGCAAGAATATAATGGGCGCACATTCTGGCAGGAGGACTGGGTCTACAACACGGACTTACAGTTATATACAGATGTGGCAGGGGGTATAGGGATGGGAGGCTACCTTCAGGGAAAGTGGTTCTCTGAACCTTGGCCGCTGGGATGGAAATGAGGGGGTGACAAAAGACATCACCTTTTTGGAAATATTTCCAATATGGGTGGTGATGGTAATCTGGGGGGAGGAACTCAGGAATAGGCAAGTCACATTTTGGAGTGATAACAAAGCAGTGGTGGAAGTATTGAACAAAAAGAGGACAAAGTCAGTCAGGGTCATGAAGGTCCTGAGCAGAATGGTGTGGTAAGGTCTGTCCCTCAATATGTCTTTCGGGGTGAAACACGTCAATGGAGTGGACAACATAATAGCTGATTGCCTCTCCCAATTGCAGATGGACAAGATCAGGACCTTTGCACCTTGAGCAAAGACAAAACAGACTGCCATTCCAGATCACATATGGGAGATTGGATTGGGGGAGCTGAGGCATTGTTCCACAACTCCTGGGCCCCTCAGACCCTGAGAGTGTATGAAACCTCCTGGAGGGCCTTTCAAAAGTTTTGAGATGAGTACTATGGGCAGGTAAGTGGTCCAGTAACAGGAGAGCAATTGGCACAATTCATAGTCAAGAGTTGGAACCAGAGAATAGTGCACTCAACCATGGGACTGCATTTGGCAGCCATAGGACAAATCTGCACATTAAGAGGGAGGGAGGACCCCACAAAAACTAACCTCATTAGAAGAATGATGCAGGGTTAGATGAGGGGAGCAGGGAGGAGACAGAATAGCAGGAAGCCAATATCAGAAGGGCTAATGGTGCGGCTATTAGGGGCTTTACAGCAGATCTGCAGGTCTATGAGGGAGACAGTTTTATTTCAGGCGTTATATGCCACCATGTACAGTGGGGCCTTCAGGTTGAGTGAAATAGTGGGGCACAACAGGAAGACAGAAGGGGGGTACTGTGGGAAGACATGGAGTGGCAGAAGGAGGTCTTAACAGTTAATCTATGGGAGTCCAAAACTGACCAGACAAAGCAGGGGATGAAGGTGTGTTTATGGGCACACCAAGATAAAGCCATTTGCCTGGTGACGGCTCTGCACGCATATGTGGCAGACCGAAAAAACCAAGGTAAAGGAAGAATATTTTTACATGATGATGGCAGGCCAGTATCTGGTTACCAGGTGACAGCGGTGTTGGGCAAGGGACTTCAGTTTATTGGGGAGTCAACCGGGGGTTATTCTTCACATTCAGTTAGGATTGGAAAGCTTCTATGATGTCTGCACAAGGCAGGGGGGCTGAAGAGATTAAAGAGAGGGGAAGATGGTCATCAGGATGCTATAAAAAATACATAAAAGAAGTACAATACTAAATTGTTTGTTTTTCTTCCCACAAGCAGGCATTAAAGAAAGAAAAAGGGGAGAGGGGGGAGAGCGGGTAGGGACATTGGACAAAGACTCATGCTTATGCTTTGATCAACCAGGTACAACCAAGAAGCTTGAAGCATGGATTTGTGGGTACTCCTTTGTGCACTGGGCAGAAAGATGGGCAGCCCGGAGGCATGGGGGGAAACAACTGTACTTGGACATTGACACAATAAGGCTGGTGTGGAAAGGCCTACGGGGCATGAGATGGTCACAGCTGCTGCCAGAACTGAGGAAGATCAGGAAGGACCATAAGCAACCGGACCTGATTGTGATACACCTCGGGGGCAACGACTTGGGAAAAAGGCCTTGGTTGGACATCTTTTATCAGATAGAGCATGACGTAAAAGTAATCAAAACATGGTGACCGGAAGTGAAATTAGCATGGTCAGAAATCACCCCTAGGAGGGTGTGGAGACAGGCATAGAACCACAAGGGCATAGACAGGACCAGAAAATGTATGAATGCGAGGGTAGAGAGATTATTCCAGAGCATGGGGGGAATGGTGATAAAACATGGAATCATGGAGGAGGTAGATGAGTACTATAGAGGGGACGGAGTGCATTTGTCGGGGCTTGGCCTAGCCATGTTCAACACCAAGATGGCAAGTGCAATCGAGGCATGGATGGTACAACAATAAAAAAAAAAGGTTTTGCTTCTTAGGGGGAAAGTCCACCGTCCAGCGCAAGTGGACTAATGGAAAGGAGAAGCAGGGGCACAGTGTGTACGCCCATGCCCCGGTGCAGGCCAGGATACCCCCCATGATGTATGTGGGGGGGGAAGAGTGAGAGATAGCTGGCTATTAAAGAGAACAATAAGAAAATTATGTAATGTATGCACCTAAGTGGAAATGTAAGTTATGGACAGATGATTGGGAATATTAAGAAATGTAAAAGTGAAATGGTGATTTATCAAAACATATCAAATCAGTAAAATTATTGCCAAGACTGAGCAACCTCACATTACTAGTCCGTGTCTTTATTTATTGGTGGGGTTCTGGGGACAAGTACAAGTTGTGGACTGGATGGTTTAACTTTGAAATTGTTGATGTATTCAGCATTACAAATTGTGGAACACGTGACATATATGTTTAAGTGGTCATTGTGGCTAGGTGAGATACCCCAGTGATGGAAGAGGGCCAGGGTTATCCCCATTTTTAAGGGGGAAAGCCCTGACCTAATGACCAACTATAGGCTCATATCCCTTCTTTCTGTAGTAGCCAAACTTCTGGAAAGGATGGTAGCTAAACAGCTGCAGACATTTATAGATAGCAAAAACTTGGGTGACAAACAATCAGGTGTCAGTACAAAACATAATACAGTAACCACTGTGTCGAGGGTCCAGGATGACGTAAAAAAAGGTATGAAACTTGGGAAAGTTAACAGGGTCATCTTTGTAGACCTGTCCAAGGCCTTTGACATGGTGGATCATTTAATACTGCTGAAGAAATTGAGTGATATTGGTCTGGAACTGAGGGTTTTAACTTGGTTCCAAAATTATTTGATTGGCAACAGCAAAGTACAATGGTGAATATATATCACCCTAGAGTTGTAAATATTAAAAGAGGTGTTCTGCAGGGATCTGTCTTTGGTACTCTTCTTTTTATAATATATCATAGGGGTTGGGGAGTTACATTGGAATTATAGACTACCAGCTATATGCTGATGATACTGTGGTCTACACCTCTGATATGTCAGTTAAGGAGGTTCAGTCAAAATTACAATGCATGTTTGATAAACTTCAGACTTTCTTTACGTTGTCCTAGTTGAAACTAAATTTAACTAAGACAAATGTTATGTTGAGTGGGTCTTCAAATAAACTGAATGACCTTATTAATAGTTCATTAGGTATTTATACATTGGAATGTACAAAACTGGAACAAGTTGAGGGTTACAAGTATTTGGGGCATTGAATGGATACAAAAGGATCAGGAAACCTACATGTGGCTACATTTATAAACAAGGTTAGGAAATGTTTAGGAGTACTATATCAACATAAGGGGTGCTTGTATCAAGAGCCTAGAATAAAGATAGAGCAGTCTCAAATTTTCCAAATTCTAGATTATGCAGATATTGTGTAAGAGTATAGTACAAAGAATAAGCTTACAAAACTGGATGTATTACTTAAAAGGATAGCACAATTTGTGCTTAATGGCTCATGCGACACACATAGATGTATAGTATATAACCAATTAGGCTGGACTTCTCTACATAAAAGGCAACAGTTACATAAAACACTGTTTGCATTGATAATTATTTTGAGTGATGTTCCTGATTATTTGGTAGAACATTTAGAGTTTAGGTCATGGAAAGGTTCCTTAATGAATTCAAACCTAGTGGAGTCAGTAATTTTAAGATCCAACACAATAAGGGCTACTTATTTTTACAGTAATATGATCCCTCATGAATGGAATTCCTTGCCAGCTAAATTTTGATTAAAAGATGGAACATTCCCATCCCATGCTGCCATAAAGGCTTAGTTCCTGTCTGTCACTACTCATTGTGAGAGACATAGTCATCTCATAGGAGGGGTTACTTAGGGACAATATGTGGAAATATGACTTTATGTGCAATATACTGTATGTTGCTAGGTCCTTATTGTTAATTTACTTAAAGTATCCTTAAATTGTATGTTTGCTTATGTATTTCAGATGCAACTAGTACTTTCTTTTCTGATGGGACATCATTGTGAATGAGTTTGCTCAACAAATTTATTTAAAATAAACAAACCTGAAACAATAAATGGCTACAAATTGTATGAAATCATAGATTTTCATATAAAATACCTGGCAAACACTGTGCAACCCAGCCTGCCTGCAGATTCAAAGAGCCTTTTCACAAGTGGAGTGTGAAGAACTTGTTTGATTCTTTGCAGCTAAGGTGGCCAACATCAGGGCGGAGCTCCAACCAGCACGCTCTATGTGCAATGCTTTGGATCGGCACTCATTCACTGCTCTTTAGTTTTCCTGGAGCATCTTCATTGAGCCCTAGCTCATGGAAGTCATGTGGATTGCCCAGAGTATGCACCCTATGTTCTGTAGTTTAGATCCAGGACCATCTGCCCTGATTATGGGTTGCAGTGACATCATTGGCCTGGTCCTAGCACGGATAGTCTGGTGCTCCATGGAAACAGGTGAGTTTCTTAGCTCCCTAAAAGAAGCGGTGGTGACACCCCTCCTGAAGAAAGCTTCTTTGGACCCAGACTGCCTGCAAACTACAGACCAATCTCTAACCTTCCCTTTATAGAGAAGGTGATTGAGAAAGTAGTGGCCCTACAACTGGAGAACCATTTAACAATCCATGACATCTATGAACCTCTCCAATCTGGTTTTTGAAAGAGGCATAGTACTTAGATGGTGCTGCTTCAGTTGCTCAATGATCTCTTGATGGCTAGGGATCGGAAGAATCATTCTATCTTGGTTCATCTAGATCTTTCATCAGCATTTGACACTGTGGACCATGGAGTTCTTCTTGGTCTCCTGAGATACTTCTGTGGCCTGTCATGTACAGTCCTCAGGTGGTTTACATCTTTCTTCTCTGGCAGAACTCAGAGTTTGGTATCAGGGATTTATTCCTCTGATCCAGTCTCTCTGTCATGTGGGGTCCCTCAGGAATCAGTGTTGTCCTTCATGCTGTTCGCAGTGTTATGCTTACCCTCAGAGACACTGTAAGAAGGTATGGGCTGAGGTTTTACTGCTATGCTGATGATACCCAGCTCTGTCTTTCTTTTGGATCCGACCAGGATAGAGCTCTCTCAATATTTAACAACTGCCTTGCTGAAATCCAGGATTGGAAGAATTCAAGCTGGCTGAGGCTGAACTCAGAAAAGACTGAGGTGCTGGTCGTGGACCCAGGGCATGGGATAGAGGGGTTGGGAGTGGGTTCACCTTCTGAACTTTATCTCTGGGTCTTACCACTCTTACATCTGAATGGGTGCGAAACCTGGGGGTGATTTTTGATGAAGGGCTGACACTGTGATCGCAGGTGTTAGCAGTAGTCAAATCCTCTTTTTACCTCCTGAGGAACATCTCCAGGGTAAAGCACCTTGTTCCGTCAGGTGATCTCCCTACATTGGTCCATGCCTTTTTGTCTTTGTGCTTAGATTACTGCAACTCCCTTTACCTAGGGCTTCCTGGGGTGGATATCCACCACCTGCAGCTAGTGCAGAATGCTGCTGTCCAGTTATTGTCTGGGACCTCCTGATCCTGTCATATCTCTCCGGTGCTGTGCGAGCTGCACTGGCTACCGGTACAGTGGTGGATCACCTTTAAAATCAGACTTCTGACTTATAAAGCCCTACACAGCCAGGGCTTGGACTACCTGAAAGAGCTTCTGGTCCCTTACTGCCTGGGGCAATCGCTCTGCTCAGCTGACGAGGGGTTGCTGGAGATTCCAAGGGTTTCCTTAAAATCCTCCAGGGCCAGAGCATTTATGTATGTGGCCCCAGCCCTTTGGAATTCTCTACCCCATCAGTTATGGGAGTGCATGACCGTTGAAGGTTTTAAACAGACGTTGAAAACATATTTATGGAGACAGGCATATTCTGATTGATTTGTTTTATTATTGGATTGTATTCATGTTTATTTGTATTTTTGTGTTATGTGAATTTTTAATCATTGTAATAGTGCCTTGGTTGTAGAAAGGCACATTATAAATACAATTATTATTATTATTATAACAATATTTAGTGAATAATGCTGACAGTTTAATTTCTATAAATTTCACCACACATGATCTTTGAAAGAGCCTTAGAAATTAATCACAGTTTATTTATTTAGTTTTTGTTAATGAGGTAGGTACACTAGGCAGATACTGCCTGTTTTCAGGTATGACCCTGGAGAGTTACAACAAGGGTAATGAAACAACAGACAGTTTACAATATACAGCAAAATACAACATATTCACAGGTAAATGTACAACATACAGCAAGTATGCAATTTTTCAGATTTTCACAGGTGAAGGTAACAACAACAGGATGCAAGAAATTATAGTCGGGGTTGGCAAGAGTGGTGTAAATCTTGTACCAAGTGCTAAAAAACAATAGGGAGAGAGTCACCTGGGAACAAAACAAACATTATTCACTATACTTACAACACAGAAAACAGTAATATCATCCGTGGGCAAGAGGGAGACAGTCACATGATAAAATATTGTTCTCCATACACACAACATACTGTAAAAACCATATTATGAACTGAGGATCATAAACAGAGGAATCTGATTGGCTGAGAGCACTTTGAAGATGTGATGAGATCGGGCTACATCATCACAAATTCAAAAAAGCTCTGGTGCCACCAACCTCCTTGCTCTCTACTGTCTGATAACTATTTTTTCAAAATGTACTCCTACACCACCCAAAAACTCATTCATAAAATGTTTTAAAACCTGTTTCTTTTATTTGTTTTATTCATGAAACTTCAAACTCAGTTCATAATAGCAATAAGTCACTCCAGGGTGTGGTATATCATGGGATATCGTCACTTCTTGGGTGGTTTGACACACTCGGCCTGCGGCCTCATGCCCAGCCACCCGAGGCATGGTGATATCCCATGATAAACCATACCCTGTCATGCCTTATTACTTATCATCCATGGGCAAAAGCAGCAAAATACCAATACTATAGTGACAAGCAGAATCTAGTGTGGATAGGGAGCCCAATAATCAGTTCACCTCTTGGGGAAGCATTTGCACATAGATATGTTAAGCAGGTGCTTTTGAAGAGATTTTTCAAAACTCCCTGCAGAGATGCAAGCACTAATCTTGACTGGGATGTTAGAACTGTGTTCATAAACTTGCAGCAGAAAATCAAAGTCTGGAGTACTGCCAGTAAGGAACATGGGTGACAGCAGGAGGAAAAAAGACACAGAGAGGAGGAAGGAAGTTCCCCCAAAACATTGCAAGAAAACCAGAAAAAAGGGGAAGAGATGAAATCTTGGAACTAACTTGACAGGTGGAAAAAGCAATTTGACAGGTGGAAAAAGAGGGGAACATGTCAATTAATCCTGGTCATTTCACTCAGTGACAACTCACCCTGGATCTTGAGCTCTGGCATCAATCAGCTCCCATGTCAGTTTGTCCCCAGACAGTTCACTCCCATTACATATCATACTGTGCTCCAACAACAATTACAATAAAACTTCAATTTCTACAATACTCAATCACATTAACTCATCTGGAGGGTGAATTGTGCCTACCTGGAGTTTACTCTATTATATTTACACTGGGGGTGAATTGTCTGGGGATGAATTGATGTGGGAGCCAATTAACGCCAGAGCTAATAGTTGGGGGGTGAGTTGTCACAGAATGAAATGACCGGAACAAGTTGTGACAGTGCCAAAAAAGAGACACAGAGAGGAGGGAAAAATCAATTGAAATGCAAAAAGAAAACAAATATAAAAGAGGAAGGGAAGACATGTTGGACGCTACTAAAAATAGGTGGTGTTTAGTAAGATAAAATAATCAAACAGAAAAGGACACTGAGCAGAAATCAGCAATAAAACAGAGATCCACTGAAAAACAGATTTGACCCCTTACAAGAGAACACAGAAAATCATATTTCTCATACAGAGGTACAGTACAAGTCACATTAAACTGTTCCCTCAACTCACTGGTGTAGCATTGTTCAATGAGTTTCCTAATCTGTGCAGTGTTTAATTCAATGAAATATTAAAAGTTTAGTACTGGTTTGCAACTAGCTGTTAGGACTATAAGCTTTACTTTCCGCTGAGTG
Organism: Neoceratodus forsteri; assembly: GCA_016271365.2. Taxonomy (NCBI): domain Eukaryota; kingdom Metazoa; phylum Chordata; order Ceratodontiformes; family Ceratodontidae; genus Neoceratodus; species Neoceratodus forsteri. The sequence continues at coordinate 1,647,418,418 of CM057453.1, forward strand.
CTTATGAGTTTCATTTCAGAAGGCAGACTAAACAGCTCTTAAGGAATGCTGTGATATTTATAAACAATGCTTTTAAGGAGTGCTGTGATATTTATAAACAATGCCATGAAAATGCATTGCATAAACACTGCAAAACAGCTACTGCCATATCACTAAACAGGTACAAGTGAGTTGAATATGCAGTGAAAAATGGTTGGAAAATAATTAAAAGCTTCAACAATTCAAGCTGCCACTGCAGTAGAATCCCAAAAAAAAAGTTGATGGAACAGTTTAATGTGACTTGTACTGTACTTAAGTCCAAAATGCAAGTAAGGAAAATAAACAGCACACTGTGATAGGAGACTCTATTATACGTTATACTGACTCAGTCATTCGTGGCCAAAATAAAGAAAATACAATGACTACTTGATTCCCAGGATGAAGAGTAAAGGACATAGGTCCTACCCTTAATGATAGCCTTGAAAATAGTGACAAAAATCCTGTTGTAACACCACATATTGGAACAAATAACATGGGAAGCACTCACAAAAAGGATTTATATAATAACTGTGAGAAAAACATTATGCAAATAAATTCATTTATTTTCATGTGTGACAGGCCTGGAGTGGAAGGAAATAATTTATCGCAATCTGAGGTGGGTCATCAGCTTTTGTTTCCACTTCAGGCCGGTCACAAAGGAACTCTTTACCAAGGGAAGAACAGATTAAACAATGCCTGATGACATCACAGTCAGATCTGATGCAGTTAAAAACAGAACAGTGAAATCAAACAGAAAGAGTAAAATCTTGATTGAAAGAATTACTCTTGCCAGAGAGACACTGTCATTATATAAATGATATATGCCATGGGCTGGCTAAAAATATTGCATTAATTTTTAGCTGCAAGATTTGACTCTACAGATCTCACTCATGGTTCTGCCACTCATGAAGTCAAACAGGTCAACACCTGAAGATAAAAATAAATGTGATATTTTTAGTTAGCCCCTGGCATATCCCATATATATATTATGTGAGTATACAGCTAGAGGTTGTGAGACAATTGTTTTGGAACTATTATGAATCACAAAAGCAGGAATGAGAAAAAAATCACACACTACTGAATGACTGGAAAATTGCTGAAGGAAAGAAGGGATAACATTTATTACTAATTGGAAAGGATGTAATGGTAATATTGATTTATATACTAAAGATGGTCTATATTTAAATAGACAAGCATTTGTCAATGGCAAACATTTGATGCATCTTAAACATTTTTTTTTATGTTGACCCCAACTTTTGAAGATACTTGTTTTAGGATTTGCCTTATAGGTATGGCTTGTAACATTTATAGTATATTGGCCAAAATGTTGACACAATGAAAACACATCTCGTCCAGGATTTAAAAAAATGGCACGTGTCAAGTTTATGAGGTGATGTGGAAAAATGGCTATCTTGAAAGTTTGAAGTCAAGATATTGAAAATTAGTGAAGTTATGAGTGATTGCTGAAATAGTGTAACATTCAGCCATAGCCTGGGCATTTTACCATATTTGTAAACCAAATTTTTAGCACATTCTTCTTATTACTCCACCTAATGAACTTGGTA